>CM076578.1:772207754-773407754 GCA_034641835.2 Pinus albicaulis
AATTCTACACTGCTATACCTCTGCATTTACAGTGATAATGCTCAATCTCTGCTCATGGTGATAGGGCTTTGATATTCAAACTGATATACCCTTTGCTCTGCTCACGGTGATAGGAATATCTCTATTTTGCGGAATGAAGTGCTGGCTACAGAATGGAGTGATGGAAGTAGTTACGGAAATGAGTTAATGGAGTGAGGTGGAGAAAACGAATTAATGAGTGAAAATACGGCGAAGATTTTTACAACGGAAAAGAAAATCATCATTGAATGATTTGGTTGGGCAACGTGAAGAAATCAAACACTTAGACATTTTAACCGCTTAAATGATGTCGGGTATAGAATTTGAAATGAGAGATTTTAATCCAAAGTTTGTGGAGGGTATATTGGTTATGATCAATAAAAATAATTAAAACAACTTTTCGAAATGATTCATAACTAAAACTATGCTAAACCTTATGAAATGCCATTATAATCAAAACTTGTTACCTCTGCTTTTCATCTGATTTTTGTAGTCTTTGTCTTCTTTGTTCTCCTTTGGAAGAGTCTTCATAATCCTTCTTGATTCTTCTTATTCATGGATACACTGGATCATCTTGTTGCAATTCAAATGTCTGCTGATTAGTGCCTTCAGGATTTGTAGCTGCGAAATGACTGTCTGGCTGCGGAAAGTCTGATCAGCTGCAGAATGTACCTGTAGAGCATTTTAATCATGGAATGGAGTGTTTTTGGAATATAAGTGAAATTTTATATGGCATGAATGAAGATGGATGATGAGACATGATGTGTATGAAGTGGATGATGAAATGGAATGGATTCAGTTTATGAAATGGAGTGGAAGAATATAAGAATTGCCCTGCAATCCATGACATTTGTTATTCATTTGCAGCAAGACTTCAAAATTTAAATTTTGACATGGAAATGAGGTGGATGAAGTATGGAATGAGATGAATGAAATATGGAATGAAGTGAAGTATGAATGAATAAATGAAATGGAGTATGGATGGATAAGTGAATGGAATGAAATGAGATGGATCATAAGTACAATGGATCTGAACTTATGATTTTGTAACAGCTGCTTGCAAAAACAAAATGGAAAAGTTAGAGTGTCAGAGAAACTCTGATTTTCACCCTATCTTTTCTGTATAAACATGCCAATCAATGATTGGTTTTCATGTTTATACCTTTCTTTCTTTTTTTCAAAAGAGAAATGCTTCAGAAAATTTAATCAAGTTGATGAAGAAGAGAGATTGTTCTTCATTAACTTCACATCACTGCTTTCTTGGAACTTCTTGACAAATTCTTCTCTTGAGAGTGGTTTGTGATATAGCTTCAATCTATGACCATTCACAAGAAAAGTGACCTCTTCTTCATCTATAGTTCTGATTTTTACTGCTCCATTATCAAAAATTTCAACAATTTCATATGGCCCAAGCCAATGTGTCTGAAATTTACCTTGAACATCCTTGAATTTTGAATCAAACAAGAGAGCCCAGTCACCTTCTTTGAATTTCTTCTCTTTGATGTACTTGTCATGCCATCTTGTCCTTTGCTGTTGGACTAGACTTGTTTTCTGAACTGCATCTTGTCTGATCTCATCCAATTCATTAATTTTCTCCAGTCTATGCTTTTGTGCCTCCGTTAAATCAAGTCCTAGCTGAACTGCCATTTTGAAAGTTTGAATCTGGAACTCTATGGGAAACAAAACTTTCTTTCCATAAACAAGTTCATAAGGAGTATGGCCTGTTGTGTTTCTCCATGTAGTTCTACAGGCCCACAAGGCTTCAGGAATCCTATCTACCCAATCTCTTCTATGTAAATGAACAGTCTTTGTTAGGATTCCTTCAAGGACCTTATTAGTAGATTCCACTTGACCATTTGCTTGTGGATGGTAAGGAGTAGATTTTCTATGCCTGATTTTGTATCTCTCCATCATTTTCTCCATTAGCCTTGATGTAAATTGAGCTCCTTGATCTATAACAATTTCCCTTGGGACACCAAAACGAGTAAAAATATCCTCAAAAAGAAAAGTAACTACAGATGATTCATTAGCAACAAGTAATGGCTTGGCTTCTACCGATTTAGTAACATAATCAGTGCAAACTAATATATACCTTTTCTGTCTTGATGGAGGACTAATAGGTCCTACAAAATCCAAAGCCCATTTTTCAAAAGTTTCAATATGTACCTGAGGTTGTAATGGCATCTCACCTGAAGGAGAAGGTTTCCCTACCCTTTGGCAACTGTCACACCTTTTGACATACTCTTTAGCATCTTTAAACAAGGATGGCCAATAATATCCTAAATTAAGGATCTTATAGGCTATCCTCTTATCAGCAAAGTGTCCGCCACAAGGTTCATCATGACATGCTTTAAGAATCTCAGGCATCTCATCTTCACGAACACACCTTCTAATGATCAAATCTGGACCTGTCTTGTACAACTCATTAGCGACCCATGAATATTTTTCACTGTCATAAATAATTTTTCTTTTATCCCTTGCATTCATTATTGAAGGAAATTTTCCTGAAACTAAATAATTAGCAATATCAGCAAACCATGGAGTTTGAGTAGAGATTGCAAAAAGATATTCATCAGGAAATTGATCTTCAACTGGAGTGTCATCTTTGATATTTTGAATTCTAGACAGGAAATCAGCCATAGTGTTTTGTTTTCCAGGCCTATCTAGAATAGTAATGTTGAATTCTTGCAATAATAACAACCATCTTATAACTCTTCCATTAGTAATTGATTTATTCATTAAATATCTAATTGCAGAATGATCAGTGTGAACAAAAGTTTCATAGCCTATTATATAGTGTCTAAATTTGTTAATGGCATGAACAACAGCTAAAAACTCTTTTTCAGTTACAGTATAGTTTAACTCTGCGGGAGTCAAATTTTTACTGATATAATAGATGGCATAGGGAATTAAATATTTCTGTCCCAATACTGCTACTAAAGCTGTATCGGAAGCATCTGTCGAGATATGAAAAGGTAACTTCCAGTTAGGTCCCCTTAATATAGGTGCTTCAGAAATTTTGGTTTTCAGGGTTTCAAAAGCTAACTGGCAATCAGAAGTCCATTTTAATTCATAATCTTTGGTGAGTAATTTGAAGAGTGGAGATGCTATTTTGGTGAAGTTTTCTATAAATCTCTGATAATATCCTGTAAATCCTAGAAAACTCCTAACATCTCTTTGACAACTTGGAATAGATAGGTTAGAGATGACTTCAACTTTTGACTCATCAACTCTAATGCCATCCCCTGAAATGTGATGCCCTAAAACAATAACTTCAGTAAACATCATAAAACATTTTTCATGACTAAGTGAAAGATTTTCTTTTTGACATCTCTTTAAAACTTTTTCCAAGTTTTCTAAAGCTTCTTCAAATGAGTCTCCATAAACTGTGAAATCATCCATGTACACCTCTACACAATCATGTATTAGATCTGAAAAGATTCATAATACTGCCCTTTGGAATGTTGCAGGTGCATTGCATAATCCAAATGGAAATACTCGGTAAGCATAGGTACCCCAAGGACAGGTAAATGTGGTTTTGTCTTGATCTTCAAGTGCTACTTGGATTTGATTGTAACCACTAAACCCATCTAAGAATGAGAAGTACTTTTTGCCAGCTAATGTATCTAACACTTGATCTATGAAAGGTAAGGGAAAATGGTCTTTAAGAGTAGCTTTGTTTAGTTCTCGGTAGTCAACACATACCCTCCATTTACCATTTTTCTTTGGCAAAATTACCAAAGGAGAAACCCATTGACTATCTGAAATGGGATAGATGAAATTGACATTTAACAATTTTTGCAATTCTTCTTTAACAATCTCCCTAAGATTTGGATTCATTCGCCTTTGAGGTTGTCTGATTGGTTTGCAATTTTCCTCTATATAGATGTGATGAGTGCAAGTCTTGGGGCTTATCCCTTTCATGTCAGTGTACTCCCATGCATATGCAGAAGAATGTCTCTGTAAAACTTTGACTAACTCTTCTTGTTGAGATTTTTCTAGGTTCTTGTTTATGTTCAAGGTTTTGCCTGGAAAAATCTCACTTGTAGAGCTGCCAAATTTGTCCATAGAATGAAGAGACATCTGCCTTGATGACAAAAACTCAATATTGGATCCCTCTTGAAATGATTCATGTTTGTGTTCTGGAGAGGATTCAAAGTTTTCTAGAGTATTCGGAATTTGATTATCTTCACTAATTTCTGAAATTGTGAAGAGAGGTTGTAAATCTTCTTCATCCTCTATCCATTGAGTGTCATCTAGATCTGTAATTGTCCTAGCTGGAGGATATAAAGTGAATTTCTTAGTTGAACTACCATCGGAGATATACATATCACCGGATCTACAACTAATAAAAGCATCAGCTGTAGCCAACCAAGGTCTTCCTAATATAATAGGATGGCTTCCTAGATTATTCTTAGGAGTTAGGATCATGAAATCCACAGGGTACTCCCAAGAATCTAGGGACACTGGAATGTCTTCGATTACCCCATCTGGTTTGATCACAGATCTGTCTGCTAATTGTAATAGTGTGGGTGTAAAGAGAAGATCAGGAAGTTTCAGTTTATCCATGATTTGTCTACTCATGATATTGATTGCTGCTCCTAAATCAATGAGTGTGTTTTGGATTTCAACTCCATTGATGTGAATTTTGAAAACTGGATTTCCTGGGTCAAGATACTTTGGAATAGAAATCTTGCCCATCATAATGTCTGCTATTTGTCCTGCCAGTTGAATTTTTTGTGTTTCTCTTATTCTTTTTCTTGTTTTCTTCATACTCAACTCCTTTATTGTTTTGGCTAAAATTGGAATTTCCTTGATGGCTTGTAATAATGGAATTTTAATGCAAACATTTCTCAGCTCATATAGGAAATCATAATTAGGCACCATGATTTGTTTTTCTACACCTCTATCAATTTGTAGTCTTTCCAGAAAGGGAGGTATAGAAGTAGATGTAGATGGTTGCTCTAATACAGGAGTTGAATTTATTGGATCTTTTTGCTTTAATTTTTCATTGTTTGGGTCTTGAAAAGATGTGTCTCCCTCAAGACTTTTATTCACCCGTAGAGAGTCTTCCTCAGAGTTATCTTGTTCTTGTATAATCACAGAAGGTTTCCTCTTTTCAAGTATTCTTCCAAACCTAAGTTGAACATCACTAAGGTCTAGAAAGTTGGAAACTGTTGGCCTTCTATCATGTATGTATTATGAGGATTTTTATTATTGGGGTTTGGTATGGGTTGAGCAGGAAATTGATTTGATTTTTGAGGAAATGGTAATGGGAGTGGTTGATTTTGATGTGGTTGGTTTTGATGATGTTGTTGAGGATTTTGTTGAAAATTTTGTTGAAGATTTTGAGGAAAATTTTGTTGAGGATTTTGAGGATAAAAATGTGGATATGGTGGATAGGATGGTGGATACTGATAGTATGGAGAGTATCTTCCATAGGGACTTTGTGTTCCTTGTGCCCAAGATTGAGATTGATTTTGAAATTGGGGCCAAGGTTGCTGCCAAAAATTCCAAGGTGGAGGTTGATTATACATTTGATCATGGAATCCTTGTGTTTGAGGTCCCTGCCAAGGTCTTCTAGATACAAAATTGAGAGACTCTGTGGAATCTGTAGGAGTTTCCTCCTAAAAGATAGCTTTGAGACCAGGAAGAGAAGGACAATTCTTGGTCTCATGTTTTTCAGAACAAATGACACAAGTTTCTACAACTTTTACATCCAAAGGACACTCTCTCAAGGCATGTTTCTTTCTACATTTGGGACAAAAGATTGCCAAGGCATCAGATTCAACCTTTTGCTTGTTTTGTATCTTAAGGGTGTCTATTTGTTCACTAAGACTCCCTAAGATGTCAGATTTAAAATCATCAAGCATATGTCCTATTTCTGATCTACTTACTGTCCCAGAAGCAGACTTACTTGCCCTTGCAAGAGCAGGATCTCTTGGACCTTTGAAAATTTTAGATTTCCCTCTTGAAAGGTTGATACATAACTCAGATATTTCAGGTAATGTGAGTTGTGATATATCCCCTTTTCCCATCATGTTAAGATATCCAACCATTCATCCCTAATTGTTTTCAACAAAAGAGCTTTTAAGGTGTCGTGATCTAGGTTTTCCATTTTTGCTCTTTTGATGTTGTAATTAAATCTCTCCAACAAATCTTCCAAATTTTCATCTTCTTTTTGTAACATCTTGAAAACTTCTTCCTTATGATTAACCAGCATACAATAATCCAAATACCTCTCTAGAAATGCTTGTTTCATGTCTTCCCATGTTCTAATAGAACTGCTGATTAGACTCATAAACCACTTCAATGCTGCTCCTTTCAAGGTTGAAGGGAATAATTTCAATTTTTGAGCATCTTGTAAGTAGTCATAAGTTCTACATAGCACTTCAAATTCAAATAAGAAGGTTTCAGGATCTTCAGTTTTAAGTCCATAGAAGTTTGGAAGGACAGAGGGTGAAATGTTTTTCATGGTTGTATTGGTTTCTTCATGAATTATAGGGAACCCGAAAGAGCTTCCTATTCTACCTCTTCTTCCATCTGCACCTCTACCTCCTTCTCCTCTACCTCTACCCCCAAATAGTGTGTGTTCTCCATTAAAGACTCCTCCTCCTCCTTCTTCTGCCATGGTTGACTCTCCTATGGAAGTGGAAAGGTTTGTGTCCCTAACAGGAGTTTTTAAATCTTCTTCTATGGCAGGTTCAGAGGATGAAGTGGGAGGTTTCTCTAATGGAATAGTTGACCTTAGATCTTCTAGAAGTCTAGGATCAGTAAAGGATGGAATGTGGGTCTGAGTTGAAGGTGTACTAGCTCTGGATCTAGATGAAACAAGTGGTGTTCTAGAAATCAAAATTCTGCTTCTGCTGCTTATAAATCTTCCCCTTGAATCTATCTCCCTACGCATATAATTGTTTTTGGATGCTAAGAAACAAAGGTTACCTAGTTTTCACTTCCCCGGCAATGGCGCCAAAATGTTTGGTCTCAACCTAGTCTCCTAAATTGAGTTCATTTAATTGTCAACCAGGGTTGGTAAACTGCTGAAGTGAAGTGCACCATATGTGCCTAGGTGTTTGTCTCTTAATGCGTTGTGTTTAGTGTTTTATGATGTTTTTGGTCTTTTGTGATGATTTATGATGTTTTTGGTCTTTTGGTAGTTTTATGTTCACAAGGAAAATGACTAGAAAGCTAGTGGAAAGAAGCTAATGATTGAAAACAGAGTGAAGCCTAATTGGTTGATGATGCGTGACAATTGCAAAGGCAAATACTGAAACAGAATCAAACCTAAAATATGACTAAGCAGAATACCAAGCTTGATAATGAATTCTAGAAAATGAATCAAAACATAAACCTAACTTGTCCAATTCTTTTATCAAAGGTATTTTGAAAGAGATTGAGAAATGGTCAGCTAAGTATACAAATTCTCCTAACTAAACAACTAAACAATCAACTTATAATGAGACAACATTTTATCCATGATTAAAGATTTGTGAAAACATATTTGGAGGAAAACATTGGTACCATCATAAGATCTCTACTCTAAGACTAGTTCCTAACTCTATTCTGCAACTTATTTAAACATCACTAAACCTTGCCCAAGAGTTATAGATTTCTTTTTAAAGTAGTCTTTTGAGGAAAGGCTCTGTTTATGAAGTGGTAAAGAAGTTGCAAAAGTACCTCAGGCCTTGAAATGATACTGTCTTCTGTTCATATGGTTATGAATCAATTATAGATTTGGAACAAGAAGAGGTTTTGTAAATAATGAAGGCTGTTTTGTTAAGTTTAACAACTGAAGTAATGTAATATGCAGTGGATGACAACTAAATGTGGAGTGAAAATGTAATGAGTTAAGCTAAAACTGAACTTAAGATGTCACTAGTCTAAAACAGTGCTGAACTAACAAGTCATTATCAAACTCAAAACAAAATAACAGAGCATGAGTTAAATGCAATTAGACTCCGGAGTATCCTAACTAAGTTATCATGCATTAATCTATGGGATTATACAGCCTGTTTTTCCATCATGATTGGTATTTTGGAAGAGTTTCTTAGAACAATCCTGACTATACAATTCAGTGCAAATGCAAACACAAAGACTGAAAGCAATTTAAAAACTAAGGTATCACAGCTGTCTCCTACCCATCATTATGATATTTTTGAAGAGCGTTTTAAGAGCAAGATCAGCTATGTTACTTAGTGAAAACAAACAACTAAAACATTCATCATCACAATCATGCTCTGGACATCATAAGGATTTTTTGGAAGATTTTCTTCTTTTGGAAGAGTGTTTAGAACAAATGTAACTGTGATAGTGAACAAAAGAAACTACAATTAAATCCTACAACACTATAGCCATTTCCCATTCATTATCATAATCTTTTGGAAGAGTTTTAGAACGAGTATAACTATAGTGGCTACGGAATTAACTATGCACTCAAAATTCAAAAACGTAAAGGCAACTAAGATACTTATCTAAATTACGCAAGTAAAACCGTGCAGGAGGCAGGGGCCCTCTACCACCAGACGGAATCTAACACCAAATCAACTCAACACTTTTCAAAACAACACCGTCTTCTTCATTAAAGGAGAAATAACTTGAACAGAGCAATCTGCGTCTTCAGAAATGTAGCACAAAATCTAAGCAAAATCTGGAACAAAATCTAGCCTAGCTCTCGGTTTCCCAAGTGTTTTTATAAAAAATTTACATAACAAGACTTGCAACAATTCCAGGATCATTGTCTTTCCTTATCGAAATCACATTAGGACTCTTGAAGTGGCTGCGTAAAAAGAAAAAGGACATCTGGACTAAGACAGTCCTATTAGAAGTCTGCCTTCCTAAATGTGTTCCCACATACCAAAACCATATCCAGAATTCGGTTTTTCCTTCATGGTGAGCAACGAACAATGTAGACATGACGTGGAATATACCCATATGCAGTTTTTCTTGAGAGGCCACCTGGAACATACCCAAACGTGAAGACAGCTGCAGAATCGCCGGTTAGCTACGGAATGTCTGCATTCTGCAGCTAGTTCTGGTCAAAATGTATTACAATGACAAAAATCACAAAACTTAGCAAGTCAGTCATGTTAATCATTCTAAAAGTAATTTTAACTAAATTCATTGATCAATTGGGTCTGGGATAACAATTTTTGAGGAGGTAAATCCCCTCTGCGGACAGAGGCGATCCCTACTAGCCCAGCAGGGGTCTAGCAACAATCAAACAATGTTATGACGCAAGTTCCTAGTTACGAATAAAAAGGCTGGAGATGAGAGCCTACCTGGATTCCAACACTAGGATCTGAAGAAGAAGCGTCCCTGTTCCTCAGCCTTGGCAGATCACAATCCCTCCACGATCTCCGCGGATGAACACCTGCACACGGAAGAAACGAACAGATACAAGCATAGAAACCAGCATACGTAACTAAACATCAGTCAGAAAGGACATTACTCGCATTAACATGATGGAAAACGGAGTGGAACCATAATCATAATCATCTATTAAATAATAAACGAAGAAAGATTACAACCAAGTTCTGACGTCGCGATCTCCTTCGGACGGGTCTCCGGTCGTCCACGCCTCGCAAAGCTCACCAAGGAAAGGGAAAACCTCTCCGGAGTCTCTCGACAATGGTCTCCTTACTTGAGTTGGCCTTAAGGGAAAGAGAGGATTCTTTACAACACAAAGGCTCTTGGGAATATGGAGATACAAAGCTTAGGCACTTCAAGACTAGCTTGCCATGAGATTGAGCAGGCTTTTATAGATGGGGAAGGAAGGAGTTGGGATCCCTATTATTATGGGATTGGCCCTATCAACAAGGAAGGTTCCATGGGAGGTGGCAAAACCACTTCCCTTCCATAGAACTCCCGCAGCCAAACCTCCCAACTCAAGATAGGCAATGGTTTGTGAGTTTGTTGGAACTCAACTTCCGCCATCCTTATTTAAAAAACAGTCCCTAAATTGGGTGGCGCGACTATGGCTCTATGACAGAGCGCCAATTGGCGCGACCTCTTTGCAGGATTTTCCCCATTGGCGCGAGTACTGAACTGCCTTCCCGCACCAATGCCAAAAGGGATGTTTTTCATGATTTTTGCAAGGAGATGTCTCAAGGGCAAATAAAGCTCATGCTCAGAGGAATGCATTGATGATTTTTTCAAGGCATGACAATGTTCACAGGTCACAGAATGGGTCCTCCATTGTGCGGGATGGGGAATGGTAAGGACGGTGACAAATTACTGTGTAACAGATGCCCCCTAAAGTATGAGGCCCGAGAGAGAGAGGGGTGAAATGCTTTACGAGAACATGTTCAACTGAAGGCCCGCCATCGGAAAACCTGCGCAGAAAGATACAACTGATATCTCAGGTACATGATGTATAAGTGGTATGGACGCAGCCATCCGAAACAGAGTATGCTATAATCCGGATCTAGGGTATGGGCGCAGCCATCCGACTAAGATCAAACCAATAGACTAAGGTATGGTCGCAGCCATCCAATCAGTGAGTCATGTACATAATGATAATAATCCACAATCGCAGCCTGGATTACAACAGACACAATCCAGGGTCTTGCGCTCCATCTCGACCCAACAGAGTACAAGTTCAAGCATGTGAATATGTGAGCTGAAGTTGAACATGCAAGAACATCGCCTGATTACCAGCCAATGATGAAAGCTGTTAACAGACGCGAGAGAAACCACCAATAATGACAATGGTCCTCTGCGGGACAATCCAGTGATGAAATAAATGTCAGTGACCTCCAGTTCTAACACCTGGTCTTGTAACCTGAACACCTGTTCCTGTTCGTCCCAGATACTGATTAAATATTGGAGGAGCTCGGGCTGAGCTCGTAAACATGGCGCGAGGAAGAACTTTTTCAATCCACAGGTTCTAAGTGCATTCATGCAAGCTTGGCTTTGCATGGCATGTTCATCCTCTTCTCCGTGCTCTCGTTCCTTCCATTCGATGGCCATTTTGAGTGATTTTTTGCATTCACATGGTCAAAAACCCTTAGTTAGATCTTTGATGAGCTTCAAATTCCAAGCAATTTGGTTTAAATATCGAAATTTTGGGCGAAATTTAAGGTTCGGCCGCTGGCGCGGCTGTTTTGCGAACAGTCGCGCCATGTGGCACGAGCCCTTTACAAAAAAGAGCTCATTGGCGCGAGTCCGTGCCCGATACCCGCGCCAATGGGCCCGGCCCTAAAATTTTAAAAATGGCCACACAAAACTGATTTCTAAGGGAAAGCTATTAAAAAATGAATGGAAATGAAGAGAAAAAGAGCGCCTCTTACCTGTGACAGACGAGAAGCTGAATGGTCGACTGGATTTGTCGCAATCACCGTCAGAAGTTTCTACTCCAAAAGGACCACTGTTGCTTTCCACCAAGGTAAATAGTAAAAAGTTATTTTATTTTTACCAATTAGACATATTTATAACTTTTTCGACGTTAAAAGAGTTTTAAAAGTTATTTTTATCAAATATTTGCATATGTTATGTCGAAAATGGGTTTACGCTTGCTTGGTATGTGCAGCAGCAGGTTTTTGCGACTGAAAAGATGGAAACGAGTTGTATTTTATACTTTTTCGGACTCGGTAAATACACGAAAAAGTCACTCTGGAGTCATCTTTCAGCTCTTTTCTGACTCTCTAAATATGAAAATATCGCCGAGGCCCTTGTCGTTTCGATCTCGTTAAAATGGACACGAATCGACATTCACCCAGTATAAGTTTAACCCTTTTTCGGGCCGGGATGGATTGATTACGAAAAAGGAATACCCTAGCCTATTGCGACTAGGAGGTTTTCCCGGATATTGTTTTCTACCTTTTCGGATCTGGGGAACTATTTATGAAAAGGGACCTGTGGAGTTTTCTTTTCCGCTGTCTTTTCAAACTCTCTAAACATGAGAAGACGCCGAGTTCTTCCTTTGTCAGACTCGTTAAACCCTGATGACATCGGATCTAGTAGGAATGACGTCTCCGAGTTTCTCCTTCCTAGGACTCATTAAATGCACTAGGACGGATTTGCCCGAAGGGCAGACTTATATTGCAAGCATATGCTATCCCCTTCAAGCTTGTTATTAAAAATAATTGGGGTACTCGCCAGAAATGGTGGGGGAAAAATGGAACCATCGTCGTTGTCGTCGGCAGTATGTCGCTCTTGAACATGGCACTTGTATGCATTCGTGTCGGGTTGGGGACATCTCATCTCGTTGTTTCACTTTGCTTCCATGGGTTTGGGTAATCTCTTTTGACCTCTCATCTGTTCACTGCCTCGTCGCCATGACCTTTGATCCGTTGATGTCAAATACTTCCAAGTCCATTGTCGTGTCGTTCATATGTTCAAGAGAAGTTGGCCTCTGCAAATATCAACCTTCCTCTGTTTCTCATATGGTCCTAATTCACAACAAAACATTATGTTCCTCTGTCTCGTGTCGATGATGTGGGAATCATTATGGCCCACCTTCGATCAAGGTCACTTCCTGTCGACTTCAACTCATTATCCGGGAAGTTGGTCTAGAGACTCCTTATGGTACCTTGGAGCCTGCATGCCTCAATGGCAGGTTCGTCGCATTCGACGAGAGGTTTACATCATTGACCTCCGATCGAGTGATTCTGCGGGTGTTCGACATCAACTCATTTATTCGCACGCCGTAGATTGTACCTGTAGTACCTTGAGGACCATTGTCATTATTGGTGGTTTCTCTCGCGTCTGTTAACATCTTTCATCATTGGCTGGTAATCAGACGATGTTCTTGCATGTTCGACTTCAACTCACATATTCACATGCTTGAACTTGTACTCTGTTGGGTCGAGATGGAGCGCAAGACCCTGGATTGTGTCTGTTGTAATCCAGGCTGCGATTGTGGATTATTATCATTATGTACATGACTCACTGATTGGATGGATGCGACCATACCTGAGTCTATTGGTTTGATCTTAGTCGGATGGCTGCGCCCATACCCTGGATCCGGATTATAGCATACTCTGTTTCGGATGGCTGCGTCCATACCCCTTATACATCATGTACCTGAGATATCAGTTGTATCTTTCTGCGCAGGTTTTCCGATGGCGGGCCTTCAGTTGAACATGTTCTCGTAAAGCGCATCCCTCTGAGCATGAGCTTTATTTGCCCTTGAGACATCTCCTTGCAAAAATCATGAAAAACATCCCTTTTGGCATTATTGTGGGAAGACGGAGTTCGGTACTTCACTTTTGATAGGAAAATCACGCAAAGGTCGCGCCAGCGGCGCTGCAGTAAACAAATGCAGTAGTCATGCAATTTGGGAGTTGTTTTTTAAATAGGGATGGCGGAAGTTGAGTTCCAACAAACTCACAAACCATTGCCTATCTTGAGTTGGGAGGTTTGGCTGCGGGAGTTCTATGGAAGGGAAGTGGTTTTGCCACCTCCCATGGAACCTTCCTTGTTGATAGGGCCAATCCCATAATAATAGGGATCCCAACTCCTTCCTTCCCCATCTATAAAAGCCTGCTCAAATCCATGGCAAGCTAGTTTTGAAGGGCCTAAGCTCTGAATCTCCATATTTCCAAGAGCCTTTGTGTTGTAAAGAATCCTCTCTTTCCCTTAAGGCTGACTCAAGTAAGGAGACCATTGTCACGAGACTCTGGAGAGGTTTTTCCCTTTCCTTGGCGAGCTTTGCAAGACGTGGACGACTGGAGACCCATCCGAAGGAGACCGCGACGTCAGAACTTGGTTGTAATCTCTCTTCGCTGGTTATTTAATAGATGATTATGATTATGGTTCCACTCTGTTCTCCATCATGTTAATGTGAGTAACGTCCTTTCTGACTGATGTTTAGTTACGTATGCTGGTTTCTATGCTTGTATATTTTCGTTTCTTCCGTGTGCAGGTGTTCATCCCCGGAGATCGTGGAGGGATTGTGATCTGCCAAGGCTGAGGAACGGGGACGCTTCTTCTTCGGATCCTAGCGTTGGAATCCAGGTAGGCTCTCATCTCCAGCATTTTCATTCCTAACTAGGAACTTGCGTCATAACATTGTTTGATTGTTGCTAGACCCCTGCTGGGCTAGTAGGGATCGCCTCTGTCCGCAGAGGGGATTTACCTCCTCAACAAATTGGCGACTCCACTGGGGAATGCATTGATGATGTTTTCAAGGCATGACAATGTTCACAGGTCACAGAATGGGTCCTCCATTGTGCAGGATGGGGAATGGTAAGGACGGTGACAAATTACTATGTAACAACAATGGACAAGGGAAAATGAGGTAAAGTAAGATGAAAGAAAGCACAATTTTGAGGCTCAAAAGATCTCCTCCTAATTTCATAGCATTGTTGGTTCTTTCCAGTGTATGAAAAGTGTTTGTGTTTATGACACAATGAGTTTCACCAAGTTTTTCCATTGAACCCTTAGTGAATGTATCACGTGTTTTTGCATTTGCATGACAATGAAAAATGGAACCTTCAAACAAACAATCATGAGCCATACCTTGAGTTGCAGTGTTGCTCCACCCATGGCCTCATTTCTTCCTCTACTCCTTTGCAATGCAAGTGAACAAAGGACTGCGCTATGGATCTGCATGTGTGGCTGAATGCCCACACCCTTCATGAAAAATAGCTAGGATTTGTCTCATCAACAAACCCTCTCAGAAAATCTTCTCACATTTCCCTTTCATCAAGATTTTCAATGAACTCTTCGATGGTCTAGAAAAGAAGGGAAACCTCCTCTTCTGTCATTCCTTTTCCCTTGTTTCCTCTTTCAATATCCTCTCCTTGGAGATAATATACTCTTGCTGATGGCAATATTGTGCATAGGCTGAGCCAAGATTGATGCTATGATACCACTGTAATGTCCCTTTTTCAGGACCATGCTGCTCCATTGGGAATATCTTTAGATATTCCAATTCCTTCTTCAGTGAACTATCACAAGTCCATTTCAGAGATTGACTGGTGGGGAATTTACAATATATGACTCCTTCTAAAGAAGGGAGAAATCTTGAGGCTAGCTGGCCCTTCTCAGACTCTGCCTATGGTTATGCAATATTCCACCTCGACAATTTCTGCTACAGGGTCCTTGAGGACACTGTATAAGGAAGATGTTGCATAAATAAGGCAAACCATCACTAGGATGCCCTAGAATACTCAATATAAAACTCCTATGCAGAATATGAGCTAAAATAAATACATCTAGATGGGTTATTCAGATCTCCCCAAGCTAGATCTCTAAAACAAAGCTCAATGAGAGAGCTCTAGCAATACATGAACATAACCAATAACTCTGCAATTCTGAAATACACCATAAGAGGGAAAATAATACAGCCATAAATGTATTATGATATCAGCAATAAAATACAAGAAATATCATGAGGAATGAACCCATTTTGCAATAGGAATCAGCCTCCCATGATTACACCATGAAATACAAATGTTGTTGCAACTACACAAAATGCTGGAAGACCATGCCTGTGTAGTCTATATGAGGTACCAGCTGCTGAATATGTATAAAATTTACATAATTATGAATGATACAAATAAATATCCCAATAAAAGATAAATGGGCTGAAATACATTATTTCTAGCCAATCTATGAAGATTGCTAGAAATGCCAGAGAAACCCAAAATGTGACAACCTAGTTGTCACTGAAAGTGATACAAAATGAGAATGAGGCTATGGCTGATCTGAAATCTGATTGCCCTCCTCTGATGATGTCTCCAATACAAAATGTTGATCCCTTTGTCTCAAAAACATCCTCCTTGAAGCTCCAAAAACCCCTCTCTCACTGCCTCCTCCAAAATAACGCAGTTTCTCTGATGGACTACGCAGTGGGAGATGATAGAAGTGTGGCCTCATGCCCCTGATCTAAAATGAAGCCCAGGAATCCTCCGTGTAGCTCCTCCAATGAGTGTATCACTCCTCCACTGAAAAAAATAAGACAAGAGAGACTCCATGAGTTCCTCTCTAGCTGCACCCAGCTACACAACGTCCTCTCTGTTGTAGAAATAACGTTGTAGAAGATGAATGAAGCTGTGGCCAATGCCAGATTGAGGAAATGTAGCTCAATCCTCATCCTTCCTTGATGAAGAGGTAGGGATTCTCGACCGAGAACACCCTAGTGCCCGAGGGCACCATGACCCTGCTAAACAGCTCGGGGATGCAAGCTTTGTAGACCCAAGTCTGAAACTCTAAAACATAGCATAATGAAAATGGGTTGCCATCTCCTCCATATAAAGAAAGCGAACTCTTCTCCACCAAGGTCCCACCAATTAGGGTTTCCACCCTCACATGAGTGTCTTCCCTCCAAAACTGTGCAGCTTCTCTAGGAAGCCTCTCCTCCTTGGGCAGTGTTGTTGACTTTAGTCAAAGATGACTAATCAAGTGAGCTGGGTTCCATTCACACCATTGGTGTTTGTTTCAGCTTCTTTATTCACTCCCCTTTCACATTAAGAGTGTTATTTCTTTATTAAAAGGGGCTAAGGTGTCTCCTTGCCCATTTTATTAAACAAAAATAAAATGTGCAACTATAATGTTCCATTTTAGCTTGAGGCTAAAATTGGGAACATTAGAGAATATCCTTATATTATTATCTCAAATTCTTTAAAAAAATCATGTTATCCTGTTAGGTTGGAAGCGGACACTTTAACCAAGGAATCAATAAGTGGGGTATTTATTCATGAATAGATATTGGTAATCATCAACAAACACCCATATTAAATCATAAATTTGTCCATTTTGCTCCATAGGATGTTGTACAGTGACAGTTAACAACGTTAAAAAAAGCCTCATAAAAATTGAGGGAGCCCCCTCTGGTTCAAGGGCCATCTTGAACCTAAAGAGTGGTCGAGTTGGTTTCTTGGCGTAGTTTTTGCAACCAAGAAACATGTACAAAATTAGGCGTCGTTGTCGGAGAACGAAGTGACAAAGAAATTTTTCCCCTCGATCACGATAGTGACTAGATATATTCCCTACTGGTGAAAAAGGAGTAGGAATTTTAATTGGGTGCATTTATTTCACATGGCAGCTCCACTTTGTCTCTATGGTGATTCCACTGGGTTACCAATTCCACAGTTTCGATATTTCAACTACTTTTACTGTTATGTTTGTGCAAATCTCGTTTATAGTTGCAGTTAGTAGTGCATGTATTTTCCTCTCAGCCATGATAAAGAATATAATATATCCACAGAGGATGAATATTTTAAAATTCACATGTAAGTATCTATTGCCTAAGGAGTTTGATTTTTATATTGTAAATATGTTTCAATTTTTCATTTGTTGGAAAAGTGATTTGCTAGTAAATTCACTCCTCACTTGGTTACATTGGAAATAAAATTACACCCAATTGTGAAGATGTTTAGTTTAGTTAGGTAATGGTTTTTTGGGGTTGAATTAATATTTTTTAGATTCAGTGAGTAATAGATTATATAGATTTAGTGCACAGTGCATGGATTGTTTCAATTTGAACTGGCTACTGTTTTACACATGCTACTTATAAGAATATGAGTCATAGCTTACATGTTTGATCATAGAAGAAAAATTATTTAATATGTTACGAAAAAATCCATGCTCGAAAATTTGCAGCATAAGGATTGTTTCATTTTAAGCAGTTGATATGCATTGAATGAGTAATTGTTTTTAAGTAATGGTGATGGAGGTCTTTGTGATATTTTCTTAATTGTTTTAAGATTTATATTCTTTTTGCTGGGAATAGTAAGAAAATGAATAGAGGATGCATACATGTAACAAATTAAAATGGAAAGAATATAATTTGAAGTTACAGTTAAGGATTAAAGTGTCCATTTTGGAATATCATTTTGATTACAACATGGTTGCAATTCACAATTACAGGTTTTAGTGTGTAGTTGCAGGATATTCAAATGCAGGATTGATTCAAGAGGATTTTTTATAATTTTACATGATTGCAGATGAATGGTTGATGGTTTTATGGTATGAATCCATGCCCAACACTTAATTCAGTTGGTCTACTAGTTCTTTGCATCCCACTGGAGGAGGCAGCCCCCAGTAGGTGTCGATGTTGTAAATTTTTCAACACTCGGAAAGTTACAATTTTTTATTTTTATTTTAGCTAGTTTACCTTTCAACTAAATATTTGGGCATTTATAACATTTCATGGAAACATGGTTTCTCGGTTAATTTCAAATAAATTTAATATTTTAAATACTTAATTTTAATTAAAATATAATTTTGTATTTTTATTAGAATTATTTTTTATTGAAAAAAAAATTATTTGAAAAAGAAAAATGTTGGGCTTGTCACCCAATCTTTAAGTTTGACATAGAATATAACTGCATCAAGCACCGAATTCAATTCCACTACCAATCAAATGCAAGCCAAGTCATAAACTAGTCAATAACATACACTAATCAAAACATGGGAGGAGCCCACATGGCCATGCATTTCATTCAACCACACCTTTACAAATATTGAATACAATGGTGTATATAAACACCATTTATATTCCTCACCTTTTACATGTGGGATAAAATATCCTGGAGAGATAAAATTCAAAGTCAAAGTAGCATATGCAAGTCAAAGGCCAAATACGACAATTCATAAGAGGAGGAAGGGCAAGGATAACGTCCGTGTAGTTTTTAATGGAAGATATTGTTGCTATGAAATTAACAGTTCCCATTCCATTTGAGACCCCTAAGGTCATCCAAGCTTTAACAGATGGGGTGATTCGAAGAAAGTTGTTTCATAAAATCACCTGTGATTGTGTGTCATAATTTGGAGCATTTCATTTCCCCAAGTAAAAAATTGCTAAACTAGTAGCACCCCCTCCAAAATCAGCTTATGTTTTTAGTATAATAGGTTGGGCACTATTTTTTCAAATATTAGCGACGGGGGTCCAGCCAAATAATTTAACTTTTGCATGTATTATTCCATGGTGTTACATGCCCAGAAAATTATGGGATACACCCAATACAACATCCCTCCTTCTCCTTTGTCAGATGTAGATAAGGACTTGAATGTTTCTAGTTGCCGCTATATAAACTAACAATTCCTGAGGGAGAGAGCTGGAATGGATGTATGGATCCACTGTTAAGGATGTTATGAATGTGTTCAAAATCCATTGTGTAATGAAACCAACTCACAAAATAGAAGAAAAGAGATATCAACGACTTACAAATCAGCCACTTCGAGGGGAAAACCTCCTTTAAATTACATAAATGAACAATTATTAGATGATTCAAATAAAAAATCCTCCTTTCTATATATAGGAGTCCATGGGGTCACAATATGATCCTAGCCGACATAAAAATAAAAATGTAAGGGCACAAAAACAACAATAATGTGCTATAATGGGGCAAAATAATAACAATATGGGGACTACAGGGGTACAACAATAAAAATAAGGGGGCTACACTAGCAACAATTAGGGACTACACTAGTAATATAAGGCCCTAATATGCCCCTCTCCTTCAAAAAAGTGTTGTCCTCAACGCTTGAGTGGTTCTGGATGCTTCTGATTTCTAAGTCATGGATCTCTCTTTTCTTCTATTTTGTGAGCTGGTTTTATCAAACATTGTCTGGTTGGGAATTATATATTCTGCATACTTGAACACCCAATCTTCTTGAGAAATGCACCAAAAAATGGTCCATACAGTCTTGTGCAAATGAGTAAATGGGTTACTAGGCTACCTGAAATATTCTTAAGCAAATGATGCCCCTTTCTAGGTGTTGACAAGAACATCATGGTACGCCAGAGGATGGTGTATGATTATTTCAATATATGGGGATTCATGTAAGTGGCAACATTATTTCATACAAAATTTCCAGCTTTAGGTATTTTAAGTGGAAAATAATTCTTTCCCAATATTTTGAATCATGTCTTTGCAATTGCAGTTAAACTATTAATTTCAATTTATGGCTTTAAGCTGTTCGAATTTCTTGCATTTGCAGTTCCCTAAGAGAATGTTGGAGTAACCAAAGGATGTGGCTGGCAAAAGGCTTACCTCCATCTTTATTGGCCACACTTCAACTTTTGATGAAGTTACTAAGGGTTTCTGAGACAGTTTTTGTGGTTATCCCCAAGAGAACCATTGAGATGATGCCACCAAAGTATTTTCTGGAGGATATCATTATGACACTCTTAGGGTAATGTTGAACTTCTAGTGTCACCAAATTTCAGGGATGCGATTATTTCAAGGATCAAAGAAAAAATCGCAGCTTCGACACTCCTTCCAAAGGAAAATGGAGAGGATAGACAAGTACTAAGGTATGATCCTCGTGAGATGTACGATCCATATTTTGATTTCTTTCAAGATAAAATCAAAATAATTCATGGTGGACATCATGTAGCAACCTTCCTGATGTATATTATAAAGTTTTCCAAAGGTGGTGAAATAGTATTACCGTCAACAGAGGAGGATACACACCGTAGAAATAGCAGTATTATCAAATATTATACCCTATCTGAATACGCCTAGAGAGGAATTGAAATGAAACCAAAGAGTGTGGCTGCTCATATTTTCGTCAACCTTACTGTTACACAACAATTTTCACCGTCCCTGCAATCCCCCATCCCGCACATTGGAGGGCTTATTCCGTGACCTGTGAGCAATGACATGACCTGAAACCACTTTCATGGCATCCCCCTGGACAAGGACATTCATTCCCCTGAAGATAATTCCTTGTGAAAAAACCTAAAAATAGCCCTTTTTACATTGGCACGGCCAGATAGTTCAGCCCTCGCGCCAATGGGGGAAATCCTCCAAAGAGGGCGTGCCAATTGGCATTCTGTCCTAGTGTTGTACCCGCACCAGGCTTAATAAGGAGTGTTTTTTAAAAATAAATGGTGGAAGATTGACTCCAACCAACTCCTAAACTGGTCTCTAAATTGAGTTGGGAGGTTTGTCTTCGGATCTCCATGTAGAGGAAGTGGTTTTCCACCTCTCATGGAAGCTTCCTTGAAGATAGGGCCAATCCCATGATTGTAGGGATCCCAACTCCCCTTCCACCATCTATATAAGCTTGCCATTTTCCTTTGCAAGCTATTCTCCAAGAGCCTTCATAGCCTAAAGAATGCTGCAAGAGCCTTGATAGTCCTCTTAGATCCAAATCAATAGCAAGGAGATTGACGATCGAAGAGAGAGGCTTGTCCCCATTCCCAACGAGCTTTAACGAGATGTATTCCATTATCGACCCGCCGAAGGAAGATTCAGTGTCAGAGCCAGGTTGTACTTTCCTTTGTATTAAGTAATGATAAGCAACTTTGGTTACGGTTCCACTCGTATTCTTCACTATGATCATGAGTTTTGTCTTCTCTGACTGATACATAATTGCATATATTGGGTTTTATTCTTGTGTTCATCGTGTTTCTTGCGTGTGCAGGTGTTTGATCACGGCGAGCATGAGGATTGTGATCTGCCGGAGCTAGGGAAAGGGAACGCTATCTCTTCTATGAACAACAACATTGGATTCAATGTAAGCCTTCTTCACCATTTGGTTTATTGCAATTAGGAACTTGCACCTTAGCGTGATACGATTTTTGCTAGACCCGATCTGGGCTAGTAGGGATCGCCTCTATCCGCAGAGGGGATTTACCTTTACAAAAAATTGGCAACTCCACTAGGGAAACGTTGATTTGGAGTATTGTCTTGTCTTTTTGGTCGATTCTTGACTTTTCTTGCTTGATCAGCTCTTTTGGTTGGCTCTTTTCGTGTGTTTGGCTTTTGTTTAGCTTCACCATCACTAGTCTGTGTCTTGGATTGCTCTTTTTTATTTTTCCTTAGTAAACTCGACTGGCGCGCTTATTAGCATGACCGTTGTGCCAATTGGCACATGTTTCCAGTGTATTACCCGCGCCAATCTTGTTCTAGCACTAGATTCAGCCTGACAGTCGCGCCAATACTGTAAGGTGCTAGGGTTTGCTTTGTTTTAAGCTTTCTGAGCTTGATCTGTGATTTTGGTTTCATTTTTACGACTGCCTAAGTGTTCTGGAGCCTTGTTTGACTGACTATGGCCTTCATCCTTTGGTTGTTTGCCCTCTTCTATCGATTTTTCATTCTAGCCCTAGGGCATCTAGGTGCTATAGTGTGTCGAGCCTCTCGTAGGAGTTTTCGGTTTCTATCTGTTCAATCAACTTTGTGATTGCTTCTCTGCATTCGTATGGTGGTTGTCTATCATTTTGTTGCATTGTTTGAGTGATTTGTTTCTTCCTCATTCAAATTCCGCCTTGTCTAGTTTTGGGCCTAGATTACATGGTTCATTGGAGTCTTTGGTATTCTCTTAGTTTTGAGGGATTGTTTTGTCGATTTAAGCCCTGATTGTCTATTTGCATTGAGTGAAATTTTCTTTCTTTTACTCTTTTTCTTTCTCTTCTCAAATTGTTCATTTCATTAGTTTTCATTAGTTTAGTGCACTCTTCTCTCAAACATTGAAAATACAAAAAATATCTTTTACTTTTGATTAGTTAGTGTGAATTAAATATTTTCTATGTTATTAGCGATTAGTAACTCTGAAAGAAAAGTTTTTTAGTTTCCATTAGCTGCATTAGAGACATCGCTGGTTGTTGTCTGGTCATTTTGTTATTGTGTGAAAAGCTCTTAACTCCCTCATAATTAGCTTTCATCGAATGAAATGATATACTGTGGCATGTAGTGTGCATTTAGGAGATTTTGAGACATTACACTCGCTAGGGCCTAAAAATTGAAACATAATTGAAGATTAACATTAAAAATTATTCAATTTACACTAAGGCAGCATTGAAACATTAACGAAATATTTAGAGGTCTAGGCTAGAGATGTGTTCCGGCATCTTTAAACCTAGTAGATGTCGTTTGCCTTTTGGCCTTAGACAGCACTAGCACGGACTTGTGCTCCCTGTACCGTCGAGTATATAAAGGGAGACCCCATTAGGATTCTATCCTTTATCCATAGGAAGCCGAGTCTACCTCCCTATACCCATGATACATCGGACACAGCATTCGGGGAGATTTCATACATGTACGTTAAGTCCTTGGTTGATTTCTCTTTCATTTGGAAACCAAGGTGTATATTGCAGTTCACAGTTATTTGGTACACCCTTTTCCTAGAATCCCTGAACAGTCATTTTGATCTTATCTGACCCCTTAAATTTGAAAAGATCACCAAGCACTTGTTCTTTCATGCTTGCTTCAAAACTGAGAGAGATAGAGTCACCTTTCATCCGTTTCTCGACTCTTAAAACATGAAATGGTGAAGTTTCTAAGTTTCAATGTGGTAAAATAAATCACCTGCGATCACACGCCCTGTTAGAATTTGCTTGTTGGTCATTTGATTGTATGCCTTGATTTTTTTTAGCCCCTGTGTTGTGTTTGATCTTTCCATTTTTTCATTACTGTCACAGTGGCAGAACCCTCAGTTTCGTCTACTGATAGTCCATATACGGACCATTCGTAAGAGGTCTCGCAATCCTCTGCTGAACCACAGCAGCCCATTGTTTCTAAATTTCCTGACAGGGGACTGATTCTATCTGAGCTTCCCTTTGGAGGACCAGTTGAGTTCAATTGGCCCTTATCCGACACTTGGTCTGGATTTGGAGTAGGGGAACATTTCCCTCCTCTTACATCGGGTTCGCCTTTTATAACTGTTGTTATTCCTCCTAGTCCTCGTCGTCTTCTAGCAAATCTAGCAGCAGGTTCAGACATGGGCTCATCCAGCCATACTCCTGGTGAGTAAATCCCCACGTCTGGTCAAGATAACCAGTTGTCCCCAAAAGGCAACCCCGAGTTATCTATCATGTCTTCGCCTGGTCCCTCACTTCCAGCGGGATATAGATCTTTGAGTCAAATCATGACCATCGTTGCCTCTATGGGGGTATCAACTCCCTCTACGAGGCCGGTTATTCCTTCATTGGGGATGTCTCCAACGACACCCATCATGTCATCCCCTCAGGTCACTTCAGTTCCTGTCAGGCCCACCGTCTGTGTGGCCGCATCTACACCCGCTATTACCACTCAGTCCATAAGGACCACATCGCTTCCCGAAGATGTCTATATAGAGTCTGCTATCCTAGAGAACATCTCTCCTGAGGAGTATCGATTGTCCCTACAAAAATCGAACCTCGAGGTCAGACAATCCTCTCAAGACCCTAACCGCCCGTATTTTTTGCATTATGCGCAGGATGGTACACCCGTTTACATGTTTCCATATCAATACGATGAGTATGGGAATCCTTTACGTTTACCTGCTCTAGAGGCTTATCTTCATGGCCAATTTTTTCCATATAATCAGGCTGGGCAACCTCACAACCCCCAAGGACAACCCTTTTAGGGTCAACCTTCGAGTCAGTCTAGTTATCCTTATGACCCACAAGGACAGCCCTCACAAGGCTACCCTCTAGGCCAACAGGGGTTGTTATACGGTCCACAAGGATAGTGGTACAACCCTTCGGGTCAACCTATCCAGCCTCACCCTATGGTCCAACTAGGGCAACCTCAAGGACCCACAGGTTAATCGAGGTACCAACCAGGGCCGTTGTACGGTCTTGGGGGGCAAGTCAAACCTTCAAAACCTATGCAACCTTAGTATCCTATTGGTCTGAATGTTGCACATCAGCCAGGATCATCTTACGGTCTTGTTGTAGGTCAAACCGGTTACCAGCCACAACCTAGCCCCATTCCACCACCAAGCCAACCGGCCCATCTGGCTCAGCCTGGTGCCCCACATCAGCCAGGTCAACTTACACAACCGACGGAACCTATTTACCCGAACCAACCTGCTCATCTAGGTCAGCCTGTCCAGCCAGGTCAGCCTATCCAACCAGGCTGACCTGCACATCCTGTCAACCCTGCCCAACAACCAATTTACTCGATGCCACAAATGAATCAACCAGTGCACCCTAATTATCAAGCTCAGCAGGGTTACACCTATCAGCAGCCCACTCAACCTCAAGGCGGTTACTATTCTCAAGGTCAATCTCGACCGGCTTATAACTCGCCCCAAGGTTCCCATTGTTACACTCAACAACCCGGATACACCTATACTCAATAGCCAAATACATATACTGCTCAAATGGGGCTGACATATAATCAAGGTCCATACTCTAGTTATCAACCCCCGTATATGGATAACTGACTGGTTATATGCCTTATACCCCCTATGGTCAAAATCCATATCAGACTGGTTATATGCCTTATACCCCCTATGGTCAGAATCCTCCAGGACAGAACCCATGGGGGTAAGGATACACTCAACCAGCATGGAGTATAGGTACAAGTCCTTATCGAGGGCCTGGTATGCCTTTTAATCTGTAGTTTCTGTTCTTGGCTACCTTGGAGTTACCGGACGTTTCTAAATTAACCAATGATCTGATTCTTCATAATCGTTATTGGCCTCTGGTTCCGACCAAGGTACCCGGCGACTGCCCTAAGTTTGAAGGTAAAGCTGGAGAGGACCCCCAAGCCCATGTAATGACCTACCATCTGTGGTGTTCCTCTAATTCTTGGGTTGATGATTCAATTCATCTACGTCTCTTCTAGCACACTCTTACCGGTGCTGCCGCTAAGTGGTATATCGAATTGCCCCGTGGCATATTTCAAGATTTAAACATGTTAGCTATGTCTTTTTTGACTCACTTTCAGTTACCGGTTCGTTACGAAGCCGGGACACATCTCCTGACTTCGTTGAAGTAGGATAAAGCCACCCACATATCTGATCATATTCATGAGTGGTGACATCGTCGTAGACTGATCAAGTTTGATATGTCTGATCAGCTACTAACTCATTGGTTCACCACCTCTTTCGTTAACAAAATCTCTCAAGATATTGCTATGGGGGCATGTGTGACCTAAGAACAAGCCATCGTGCATGCGTAGTACCTAGATCTGGTGTACTCTCAGTCTGGCATTCTTTATGATATTTTGACTGATGCTCCATGGTCGGGAACCTCTAAAGGACCACCTACCCCTACGGTGGATGGTTTTATTGGTTCTGTGTCTCAAAATTCTCAAAAATCTTCAAATGGGAAGCAAAAGTCCAATTCTTCCAATAATTATGCTCTTCTCGCTCCTCCATATTCTAGGAAAACTGCGGAGGTCAACGCCGTTCAGGCTAATCCTACAGAAAAGGCCTCCAAAGGAAAAAAGAAGGGAAAAGGAAAATCCAAGTATGACGCCCCTAAACCAGAATCTTCTAAACCTCCTACTGATGATGGTTCCCAACGTAAACCAAAGTACCCCTACCTTATTTGTGAAGGAGATCAGTATACCAAGGATTGTCCCCGACGATCTGAAATTAGTCAACTTCTCAAAGGCTCCAAAGGGACTTCGGCAGTTCTTAAAGAACCGTTCCCATCTCAGCAGACCCAGATGGTTGAACAACCTTCACCATCTGCACCATTTGGGTCCCAGGTCTTTATGATGAATGGTGTTGCACCTGTCTCAATTGCTACGCGCTCAAACAATTATGCTGGATCGCATCAGGTAGCTGGGAAGGAAGTTGTGGATGGCCCACCTCCTCCACCTATCTCCGGTCCTTTGGAAATTGAGAAGCCTATTGCTGAACCTGTTGTGAGGCCATATTCTAAAGGTGTTCTGCGAAGATATTCCTACAACCCAAATTCCTGTGCTGCTCAGCACTACAGTATTGTTGAGGATCTGGCACAGGCACCTTCTGCTATGTCCGCATTAGAAGTCCTTCCAAGTTTCCCTTCGCAACGAAAAGCTCTGTTGTCTGTGATCAGTGGAATCGATCCTACTGATTCTAATCTTCTCACCTTCGACCTAGAAAATTTTACGCCCCGACTTTCGCATCAAATTACTCTTGTGATACAAGTCGAGATCAATGGCCTCAACATCCATAGGGTCGTTGTGGATGAAGGTGCTTCTACCTGTGTTATTTCATCTACTTGCTGGAAGGCCATTGGCTCTCCAGCTCTTTCATCGTCTCCCAATGCCTTAGAAGCATTCGATGGTCGAGAATCAAAACCCCTGGGTGTTCTCGAGATTTTGCCGATTACGTTACAAGGGAAGACAATCAATGTAGAAGTAGAAGTGGTTGACGCCAAGCTTAACCACAATCTTCTTCTCGGCCGCAGTTGGACTCACACCATGTTATTTGTGCCATCCACCCTCTTCCGACTTCTTAAATTTCCTCATGAGGGCAAAATCGTTACTGTGGATCAGTTGCCTTTCTTCACCTCATCCTCTGAGAACAACATTCCTTACATGGATCAGATCCCCAATCCCACTGACATTGTAGGACTCGGTCTCTTCAAAGACCCCATCCTCATGGGTATTTTTCCCGTGCCACCACCACACACCATTCAAGTTAATATGATCCCTAGGTCTGATGACCCATGGATCATCCCTTTGCCTGAACAGGTGACTGATTTTGGAGAATCGATGCCCTTAACTCCAGTAGAAATTAATTACTGTGAAATTGTCACCGCATCCGATCCTCCTCCTCCTCAACATGCTCCTTCGAGCATGGCTTTAGATATCTATTCCCAATCCCCCTAGCTCAGCGAGGCTGACTCGACTGATCCTCTTAAAGATATCTTCCCTTCTGACGAAGCCATTATTGAAAAAATGTCTCTTGAGGAGCTACCTTGGAGCGATGGACATCATCGTTCCTCCTTCATGCCCAGCCTGGGGGCAATGTCCAATTTTCTAGAGCGTTTTGCATCTCAGGTTCCAACTCCACCTCTCTAGACGCCTATATTGACTCATGAGGTCCTTTCAGAGGGAAACCTGAGAATCATTACTCAAACCATTCTGATCGACATCTCCATCAAACCAGGGATAGTCGAGAACATACATGTGGGAGTGACTTGTTCTCCTGATGAGATACAAGTCTATACCGATATTTTCCGTGAATTCAGAGACGTGTTCGCTTGGTCCTATGAGGAAATTCCTAGGATTGATCCCAGCATAGTAGTGCACGAGATTCCTACCTATCCCGGTACGAAACCCGTGCACCAGCACCTACGCCCAATGAATTCTCGCAAAGCCGCTGCAATTAAAGCAGAAGTTGAAAAAATTTTGAATGCTGGCTTCATTTATCCAATTCCCCTCACAGAATGGGTCTCAAATATTGTCCCTGTAGATAAGAAGCAGGGTACTATAAGAGTCTACGTTGATTACCGTGATATTAATCGGGCCTGTCCTAAGGACAATTACCCCACTCCCTTCATAGATCAAATCATTGATGGATGTGCTGGGAGTGAGATTTATTCCCTGATGGACGGCTTTTCCGAATACAATCAGATAAATATTTTACTTGCCGATCAACACAAGACTGTATTCATCTATCCGTGGGGTACCTTTGCTTATAAAAAGCTCTCGTTCGGCTTAAAGAATGCTGGAGCTACTTTCCAGCATGCTATGTCTTACGCATTCCACGACATATGCCATATCATTCAGCCTTATCTAGACGATTTTCCAGCTCATTCAGCTCGGCGAGAGGACCATCCCGAACACCTCCGCTAGATTTTCCTTCACTATAGACGCTATAATTTCTAGCTTAACCCTCATAAATGTATCTTTTCCGTGTATTCTGGCCGTCTCTTGGGGTTCATAGTCTCCAAGGACGGGATACGCCTTGACCCCCTAAAGGTCGAGGCTATTGTCAATCTCCCATCACCCTCGTCATTACACCAATTACAAAGTCTGCAGGGAATAGCTAATTTCCTACGACGCTTTATCCCGAACTACGCCGAAGTGGCCAAAGGATTCACGCGTCTTTTAAAGCAAAATGTTCCCTTTCACTGGGACAATATTGCTCAGCGATCCTTTGATAAGCTCAAGATGTTACTCGTTAATGCTCCGTTGCTTCGTCCTCCAAACTATCACCATGACTTCACTCTATATTTGGTCGCCGCGTTTAGCACCATAGCTATGGTTCTGGTGCAGGATGATGATGATGGAAATGAACACATTTTTTATTATCTATCACAAAATCTTCTCAACATAGAAACGTGATATGCTCACGTCGAGAAACTGGCATTAGCCGCAGTGCAAGCTGTGCAGCGGTTCCGCCACTACATCCTGTTGCATACAGTAACCGTGGTTTCGGATTGCAACCATGACGTACATTCTATCTAGACAATTGCTGGGGGGAAAGTACTCCAAATGGATCGTCATCTTTCAAGAGTTCGATTTAGAGTTTACCATTGCTAAGTTGACCAAATCACTGGTTTTTGTGGATCTCATTTTCTCCTTCCCGACAGACTCCACCCCATCTCACTTCGAGGATCATATCCCGGACGAAACCCTATTCCTTACTAGTTTTCGCGATCCATGGTACAGTGACATTATTGTGTATCTTCAAACGTCAACGTTCCGGTCTGAGTTGGCCAAAGATGCCCGATGTAGGATTCGGCATTAGTCTCAACCCTACCGCGTTATAGGAGATACCTTATACTGGGTTGGAGTAGATTCGGTGCTCCACCGGTGCTTGACCCTCGAAGAGGCTGAAAGAGTCTTGAATGACTGTCACAATGGCACCTGTGGTGGTCACATCTCTGGATATGCCACCGCCCAGAAGATTCTGTGTGCGGGCTACTTCTCGCCATCGATATTCAAAGACTGTATTGTTGCAGTCCGAAAATGTCATGTGTGCCAGGTTTTTCAGTGCAAGGTGCGTGTGCCACCTCTCCCTCTGCACCCTATCATTACCGTTGGCCCTTTTGCAAAATGGGGCATATATTTCATGACGTGTAACCCTCATTTGGCCGGGGGGCATGCATATATAATCGTCGCTGTCGACTACTTTACTAAGTGGGCCGAAGAGATGCCTACACTAGCCGCCGACGGTAAGACAGCTGCCCAGTTTATTTTCAACCACATTATTACACGTTGCAGGGTCCCTCAGGCCATTGTTACCAATCATGGCACTCATTTTTGAGATTACATGATGACCGAGCTGACATCAAGATTGGGCTTGCGACATGATAGCTCAACGCCATATTACCCCCAGGAAAATGGCCAAGTTGAGGCTGTGAACAAATTTTTGGTCACAATGCTTCAGCAGAAAATTGGTATTCATAAGTCCAAGTGGCATCTCCAATTGTTCTCATCTCTATGGGCTTACCGGACGTCAGCAAAGAGTGCAATCGGATTCAGACCGTTTCAATTGGTGTATGGTCTGGAAGCAACTCTCCCAGTTGAATTCGAAATTCCTTCTTTAAATTTGGCTGTGGAACTTTTGCCCGACAATTCTCCTGAGGAAGAACGTCTCTTGTATTTGGAACGGCTCGATGAAACCCGCTGCTTGGCTGCCTTAGTCATTGAAGCACAGAAGAAGCGGGTCAAAGCTCACTTTGATCAATCGGTTTCTCCACGTTCCTTTGTCAAAGGGGACCTCGTCCTCCTATACGACCAAGCGAACAACAAACTGGGAGCAGGAAAGTTCCAACCCATGTGGCATGGGCCCTATATAGTAAAATGAGTATTGAAAAATGGGGCTTATGAGCTCATTGATTACGAAGGAGTTCCGTTGGCATAGCCTAAGAACAGGCTGTATCTTAAAAAATACTATGCTTGAGTTATTTTTGGTGTGGTGTGTGTACATAGGTGTGTATATTCATTTGTGTGCATGTGTGGTGTGGTGTGCGATGTAAGCATCTTTCTGTTGGTCGGGTCTTCCTGATTGTGCAGATGTCCATTACTCTGTTTGTTGGTTTCGCGGATGGTGCCTCCTGCAGTACCAGGAATCTGTCTTCGGCAGCCTAGGTAATCTATGATCTTGCTGGTCAATTGGTCAACCTGCAAGGTGTGTGTCTGGGGCCTACTACAAATAATATCGCGGAATATAGTGCCGTATTGGAATTATTAACCGAGGCTGTGGACCTCAGTATTCATGAATTACTTGTATATCTGGACTCACAACTTGTAGTATTACAACTTAATGGTCATTATTTGATAGAAACCCATCCATTTTACGTCTGTATCTACATATTCGTTTACTGGAAAGAAATTTTGATTATATCACATATCAACACATACCCAGACATATGAATACATTAACAGATGCAGTTGCTAATATGGTTCTAGATAGACATTTGCGCAACTTGTAAAAACATCATCACATGTAAAAAGATCCATCCAGAAATATATATATATATATATATATATATATATATATATATATATATATATATATATATATATATATATATATATATATGTCGAATAGTTTACAGTTTTTGTACATCACATAAAATCAAAAAATATACATGTTTTTCTAATAACAGCCAGAGACAACATGTCTCTCAAAAATATGCATATAAAAGCCCTAGATAGCTAATCAGCGTGGTGCTCATGGTAACATGCTATCGTGCGCACCAATCGCCTCAACAGTTGGTGGAGGCAACTAGGCACCCCTACATTGTGTCGCTGGTAAGTGAATGGGACATCTGCCAGCCATGCATAGTCCGGGATCCCCCGAGAAATGCCCTCTAGGTTCTGGATCAGTTCGTTCCCTTCACCACCCTCAGCTTGAGGGTCATGCACAAGAGGGGTCCTCCGTGCAATGGGCGACATGCCTACCGGCGTCTCTGGGAAAACATCTGCATACACATAAGAACTATTGTTAGAATGGGCATGTATAAAAAAAAAAACATAAATACATAAAAAAAAAAAAAAGAGTCATCTTTCAGCTCTTTTCTGACTCTCTAAACATGAAAATATTGCTGAGTCCCTTGTCGTTTTGATCTCGTTAAAGTGGCCACGAAACGACATCTACCCAGTATACGTTTAGCCCTTTTTCGGGCTGGGATGGATTATTTACGAAAAAGGAATACCCTAGCCTATCGTGACTAGGAGGTTTTCTCAGACATATTTTTCTACCTTTTTGGATCTGAGGAACTATTTACGAAAAGGGACTATTGGATTTTACTTTTCCGCAGTCTTTTCAAACTCTCTAAACATGAAAAGATGTTGAGTTCTTCCTTTGTCAGACTCGTTAAACCCTGATGACATTAGATTCAGTCGTAATGACGATATTCAAGTTTCTCCTTCCTAGGGCTCGTTAAATGTACTAGGATGGATTCGTCCAAAGGATGGACTTTTATTACAAGCATATGCTATCCCATTCAAGCTTGTTTTAAAAAATAATTGGGGTACTCGCCAGAAATGTTGGGGAAAAATGGAACCAGTATCACCGTCGTGTCGGCAGTATGTCGCTCTTGAACATGGCAGTTGTCCGTATCTGTGTTGGGTTGGGGACATCTCATCTCGCTTTCCACTTACCTCCATGGGTTTGGGTAATCCCTTTTGACCTCTCATCTGCTCTTTGCCTCGTCATCATGACCTTTGATCTTTTGATGTCAAATACTTCCAAATTCACTGTTGTGCCACCCATATGTTCAAGAGAAGTTGACCTCTGCAAAGTTTCAACCTTCCTCTAATTCTCATCTGATCCTGATTCACGAAGACATTATGTTCCTCTATCTCACGTCGATGATGTGGGAAACACTATGGCCCACCTTCGATCAAGGTCACTTCCTGTCGACTTCAGCTCATTATCCAGGAAGCTGATCTAGAGACTTCCTTCTGGTACCTTGGAGCTTGCATGCCTCAATGGCAGGTTCTTCACATTCGACGTGAGGTTTTCATCGTTGGCCTCCGATCGATTGATTCTACGGGTGTTCGACGCCATCTCACTGATTCACATGCCATAGATTGTACCTATAGTACCTTGAGGACAATTTTCACTATTGGTGGTATCTCTCGCATCTGTTAACAGCTTTCATCATTGGCTGGTAATCAGGTGATGTTATTGCATGTTCGACTTCAGCTCACTTATTCACATGCTTGAACTTGTACTCTGTTCGGGTCGAGATGGAGCGCAAGACCCTGGATTTTGTCTATTAGAATCTAGGCTGCGATTTTGTGGATTATCATGATTGGTTACATGAATCATTCACTAGATGGCTGCGACCATACCTAAGTCTATTTTCCTTACTGGATGGCCGCACCCATGCCTTGAATCTGGATCATTGTATACTTTGTTATGGATGGCTGCACCCATACCACATATATATCATGTACTTGAGATATCAGTTGTACTTCTCTACGCAGGTTTTTCGATGGCAGTGTTTTCAGTTGGACACGTTCTCGTAAAGCATTTCACCCCTCTCTCTCTCTTTCGGGCCTCATGCTTTAGGGGGAATCTGTTACACAGCAATTTGTCACCGCCCCTGCAATCCCCCATCCCACACATTGGAGGGCTTATTCCATGACCTGTGAGTAGTGACATGACCTGAAACCGCTTTCATGGCATCCCCCTGGACAAGGACATTCATTCCCTGAAGACAATTCCCTGTGAAAAACCCTAAAAATAACCCTTTTTACATTGGCGCGTCCAGACAGTTCAACCCTCGCGCCAATGGGGGAAATCCTCCAAAGAGGGCGCGCCAATTGGCGCTCTGTCCTAGTGTTGCACCCGCACCAGGCTTAATAAGGAGTGTTTTTTAAAAATAAATGGCAGAAGATTGACTCCAACCAACTCCTGAACTGGTCTCTAAATTGAGTTGGGAGGTTTGGCTCCAGATCTCCATGTAGAGGAAGTGGTTTTCCACCTCTCATGGAAGCTTCCTTGAAGATAGGGCCAATCCCATGACTGTAGGGATCCCAACTCCCCTTCCACCATCTATATAAGCTTGCCATTTTCCTTTGCAAGCTAGTCTCCAAGAGCCTTAATAGCCTAAAGAATGCTACAAGAGCCTTGATAGTCCTCATAGAGCCAAATCAGTAGCAAGGAGATTGACAATCGAAGAGAGAGGTTTTTCCCCATTCCCGACGAGCTTTACCGAGACGTATTCCGTTGTCGACCCATCGAAGGAAGATTCAGCGTCAGAGCCAGGTTGTATTTTCCTTTGTATTAATTAATGATAAGCGACATTGGTTATGGTTCCACTCGTATTGTTCATTATGATCATGAGTTGTGTATTCTCTGACTGATACATAATTGCATATATTGGGTTTTACGCTTGTGTTTGTCGTGTTTCTTGCGTGTGTAGGTGTTCGATCGCGGCGAGCGTGAGGATTGTGATCTGCTAGAGCAAGGGAACGGGAGCACTATCTTCTCTACAAACAACAGCGTTGGATTCAAGGTAATCCTTCTTTGCCATTTGGTTTATTGCAATTAGGAACTTGCACCTTAGCATGATACGATTGTTGCTAGACCCGATCTGGGCTAGTAGGGATCACCTCTGTCCGCAGAGGGGATTTGCGTTTACAAGACTTACTCCGCATGATGTACCCGATACTAGAAGCCTTGATGTTGGATGCCCTGTAATAGAGGGAGAAAAGTGGTTTGAAACCAAATGGATACATGTAGAATCATTGTTGCGGTGACTGGGCAGCTTATGGGGAGTATAAAAACAATCCTATTTATATGATGTGCTCACCCGATTCTATAGGCTCCTGGGGAAAGAGTTGCAAAGTTTGTTAGTTTTGTCAGATAAAGATATTCATAAGACAGCCGAGAGTGTTATTACTCTATGTTTAGTAATTTTTTTTGCAAAACAAGAAGAGTTCATTTTTTTCTTGTGGGAGGTAGGGTTGCAAAGGTTGGAGTTACTTATTTGTGGAAGTTTCAAGTAAATATGCAATTATGGAGTCTTCGGCCCGTTTCTCATTAAGGGTCAATGCAATTTCTCACATTATTTCCATTATTTCCAGTAGAGTCTTTCCTATTTAATATTATAGATGCAAATGAACAACAGTGGAAATGTTCTCTCTATATGAGGGTACGTATCTTTTCCAAGTATATTCTACTTTTCAAAATAAAGAAGCAGTTACAAAGTATGAGGATTTTCAAAGAATGTTTCTCCCAAAAACTACTGCAATAGGTAAATGGTTGGCATCACATTATCTAGAAAATAGTGATCAGAAAGTGATATCTGGGAAACCTGATTGTATTTCACCAACACTTGAAACTAATGATATTTTTGCTGGATAATACGGTGCTACACTAATGTTGTGTGGACTTGATACAAAGTTGCAACAGGCCACAATGGGTTTTCAAGTTAAAAATTCCTTTTTATTTCCCCCGGAGGTGGAGAGAGGCATGTGGTATGAGAACTATATTTTATCTGACCATGCTTCCTTAACTTTTGTGTTTCGTCTAGTAGGGTTACCAATGAAGCATGAAGTTGTAAGTTAAAGCCTCTACTTAAAGATATCATAAATCATTGTAACTGGTGTAGATGAAGTTAAAGATTGATCTAGCCACAATAAGTAGAGTCATCATGGGCTTGAATATTAAAATTGCAGGCATTCATTTTCTAAATTATCTATTATTGTGTAAGAAATATCATCTGAAAGCTGACAAATCCCATCAAAATATTTGGGTTGATGATGGTGTATCTCTATCATCACTAATGGGTTAAGTTCATTCTAGTACAAGGTAGTAAATATCCTTTTCTACAAGTTCAAATATTAGTCCCTTAATTCTAATCATGAATGGTCATACTTCAACAATTTTTTTACAATGTTTTAATTTGAAATATGAATAGGTTATGAATGTTTATTTGTTACTAAGGAAAGAGGTGAAATTATCTTTTGAGAAACGAGACAAGTGGAAGAACATTTCAAATTCAATGCCAAGGAATTTTACTCAAGCAATTCAGCAAGCAAAAGTAGAATATTAGCACTAATAAACCAATTCCATATTTACAGGGCATAGTTGGCAATTAGAAAAAAAATGAGCAGATTATAGAAAAAGATTAGTAGATTGAAGGTCATTATGCATATTTCCAACAGTGAATGAACCAATTCCATATTTCAATGCGTGATACTTGTGAAAAATTCAATGTTTCTAGCAAATAAATTAGAGATAATATTTTATTTATAGTTATTGATTCAATATTTTATTCCAGAATTATTGTAACAGTTTAGGAGAGACTCGGTCTATACATTGTTTTATTTGTAATAAACAAGGGTTGGATTTTGATGCCAAAACCTTTAATCTTCGTAAAACTTTTCTCCAGAAATCTTAATTGAAGTATTTCAAGCTCCAACTTTTGACATAATCTGTGTTTCCTATATGTTTTTCCAGTACTCTGATACTCTATTTTTGCACATGTTCAAGGTTGCATAGGAGATTTTGGGTAAGATAAGGTTGAGTGTCAATCTATTTTTAATCCAATACAAAGTTATAATCACTTGAAGAAATTAGTTTATTGGAGTGTTTGGAGTACCAGTTTGATTACAACATGATTGAAATTCACAGTTACAGGTTTTAGTGTGCAGTTGTAGGATATTCAAAAGGCAGGATTGATTCATGGGAATTGGTTATTCTTTTACATGAATACAGATGAATGTTTGATGGTTTTATGGTATGAATCCATGCCAAACACTTTAGCTAGCTAGTCTACTAGTTCTTTGCGTTCCACAGTAGGAAGCAGTACCCAATAGGAGCCGACGTTGTAATTTTTTCTGACACCCAAAAACTTACAATTTGTTTTTATATTTTAGGCAGTTTACCTTTTAGCTAAATCTTTGGAATTCTATAAAATTTCATGGAAACATGGTTTCCTGTCTAATTTCAAATAATTTTAATATTTCAAATACTTAATTTTATTAAAAATACAATTTTATATTTTTATAAGAATTATTTTTTATTTAAAATTAAAATTTACTTGAATAAGAAAAATGTTGGGCTTGTCACCCAATCTTTAAGTTTGACATAAAATTTATGAAAACATGGTTTATTGTCTAATTTCAAATAATTTTAATATTTTAATAATTTTATATTTTTGTTAGAATTATTTGAAAAAGAAAAATGTTGGGCTTGTCACCCAATATTTAAGTTTGACATAAAATTGAAGTGTGCCAAACACCAAATTCAGGTCTACTACCAATCAAACGCAAGACAAGTCATAAAGCTAGTCAGTAACATACACTAACCAAAGCATGGGAGGAGCCCACAAGGGCATGCATTTCATTTAACCACGCATTAATAGATATCTAATACAATGTTGTTATAAAAAACATTTATATTCGCCATCTTGTACATATGGGATAAACTCCTGTGGAGTTCTAAACTTTAAAGTCGAAGCAGCATATGCAAGTCAAAGACAAAATATGACAAGTCATAAGAGGAGGAAGCGAAAGAATGACTTTCGGGCTGTTTTAATGGCGGAGATTGTTTCTATGAAATTAACAGTTCCCATTACATTTTAGACCCCCCAAGGTTATCCGAGATTTAACAGTTGGGGGTTCCAAAGAAATTTGTTTCACAAAACCACATGTGATCACGTGGCATCATTTGGAGCGTTTCGATTCCCCCAAGTCGAAAATTTCTAAACCAATAGCACCCCCTCCGAAAATAGCTTATGTTTTCAGTACAATAGGTTGGCCAATGTTTTGTGAAATAACAACAACAGGGGTCAAACCGAATAATTTAACTTTCGCACGTACTCTGCCATGGTGTGCCATGCTCAGACAGTTATGGGAGACACCCAATACAACCTCCATCCTTTTCCTTCGTCAGTTGTAGATAAGGCTTTGAATTTTGATATTTTCCACTATGAAAAACAACATTGCTTGAGGAAAAGAGGTGGAATGGATGTATTGATCCACAATTGAGGCTGTTATGACTGTTTCAAAATCCATTGTCTAGTTTCACATTTTGCATTTTGCATACATGAACATCCGGTATTCTTGGGAACTGCACCAACAAATGGTCTATAAAGTCTTGTGCAAATGAGGAGATGGCTTACTAGGCTACCTGAAATATTATTAAGCAAATTATGTCCCTTTCTGGGTATTGACAGAAACATCATGGTACACCAGAGGATTGTGTATGCTTATTTCAATCTATGGGGATTCCTGCCAGTGGGTTCACATTCTATATTCTGCATACCTGAACAACCTGTCTTCTTGGGAACTGCACGAGCAAATGGTCAGACAATCTTGTGCAAATGAGGAAATGGGTTACTAGGCTTCCTGAGATATTCTTAAGCAAATGATGCCCCTTTCTGGGTATTGAAAGAAACATCATGGTACACCAAAGGATGGTGTATGCTTATTTCACTCTATGGGGATTCCTGTCAGTGGTAACGTTCTTTCATACAATATTTCCAGATTTAGGTCTATTAAGTAGCAAACCATTCTTGCCCAGGATTTCGAATCCTGCCTTCACAATTACAGTTGCACTGTTCGCTTTAATCTATGGCTTTAAGTTATTTTAATTTCTTCGCATTGGCGATTCTGTAAGTGAATGGTGGAATAACCAAAGCGTGGTGTTGATCGAGAGCATATCTCCATTTTTATTGGCCACGATTCGACTTTTAATGAAGTTACTAAGGGTTTCTGAGACAATTTTTTTGGTTACGAGCTGATGCCACCAAAGGATTTTTTTGGAGGATATCATTATGATACCCGTGGGATGATGTTGAAGTGCCAGAGTCACAAAATTTCAAGGATGAAATTATTTCAAGGATTGAATACAAAACCACAACTTCGACATTCCTTCCAAAGGCAAATGGAGAGGATATGAAAGTACTAAGGTATGAGCCTGATGAGAAGTACGATCCACATTTTGATTTCTTTCAGGATAAAATCAACATCATTTGCGGTGGAGATCGTGTAGCAACCGTACTAATGTATCTTATAGATGTTTCCAAAGGTGACAAAACAATATTCCCTTCAGCGGAGGAGGATACACACCATAGAATTACTAGTATTATCGAAGATGATACTCTATCTGACTGCACCAAGAGAGGAATTGCAGTGAAACCAAAGTGCGGGGATGCTCTTCTTTTCTTCAGCCTTACTCCTCATGTCGTACCCGATACTAGAAGCCTTCATGCTGGATTCCCTTTAATAGAGGAAGAAAATTGGTTTGTAACCAAATGGTTACATGTAGACTCTTTTGATAAGCCAAGACAAATCTTAGAAAATTGTATGGATGAGAATCCTCATTGCGGTGAGTGGGAAGCTTATGCGTAGTGTAAAAATAAGCCTATTTACATGATGGGCTTACTTGATTCAATAGGTGTCTATAGAAAGTGCTGCAAAGTTTGTTACACTTTCGAGATGAAGATATTGACAAGAATTGAAACACTGAAAACGAACTGGAGCAGAGAGTTGCTCTTCTCAAGATTACGAATAGATTAAATAGATTACATTGGAAACATCAGCAATAAATAACTGGAGATAAACTCGACTAAACTGGACTAAACTTGGACACTTGGACTGACGGATCTGACACCTAGAAAGTGGTTGAGATTACGTTCTTTAACACTCCCCTTTAATATCAACCACAAAAAAAAATTAATTAAGATACCTGCTGGTCTATGTCTCAGCGAGGTTTACAATTAAAAAAAAATGACTTCAATTAAACTTAGTTTTCTTCTTCTCTTTTTCCATATTCTGTAGCCTCTAAATTGTTTCAGACTTTTCGCTTTTTTGTATTTTTCAAAGCTCGGTCTCTTGGTTTGCTGGTGCAGGTCTTTTACTGTTCCAGACTATCTAAGCGTGTCCTGGACTTCTTCAAAAAATGACTTGAATGTGGGTTGCTGCCACATATTGTCCTCTGTAGTGTGCTTTGCGTCATCAATCTGCTGCAACATAAGATTAGAACAATATCTTATCTCTTCAAAACTCCAATGCATGAAAATTTCATTGACATGTTCGTCATGCATGTTGTCTTCAACATTCATATCTACAGCTTCTGTGTAGACCTCAACTAGACATGGTGTTGCAAGCCATGTTTCAATAAACTTTAGCTCTTCTTCATAATTAATCTGTGTACCTGCACACTGAAATTCATGTTAGAATAAAAAACATTTTCAGAACGACATTGGTTCTGGTCTTTTTTCTCTGTAATGAGAGCTTTCTTCAGTTGTTTTTCCTTTTCTGCTTCTGCGTCTATCTCTGTTTCTGCATTCCCTTTGCAGACATCTTTCTTTGCTTCTGTCTCTTCTTCTTTCTCTATTTCTTCCTTCTGCTCTGCAATGAGAGCTTTTTGCTGTTGCGCTTCCTTTGCTGCATCTTCCTCTGTCTCTGTCTCTGTGTTTTTTTCTGCCTCTTCTTCATTGACCTGCGCTGCTGCAAACAGGTTGTCTTCCACTAACTGAAGTGGGGTAATCTCACCAAATAGCATCATGTCGATATCATATTTTTGTTGCATCATCTGCAACCAATCATCATTAGCAAAAATTTCATTATCAAAGTTTACATCAGCCATATCAATCATTGGATTTACCATTTCATCAGCAAGCTCTATTGTTGGTATCATTAAAACTTCGTCAGCAATCTCTGTTGCTGGAATCTCTTCATCCACTTGTGGCCATGCACAGTGGGGTTCATGAGCATCTTCATGCTGCTTCTCTATTTTATCTGCACTTTCTTTGCAGACATCAGCCAGCTGTGACTGCGCACAGTGGGATTCAACAAACTCTTCATTTCGCTGTAGATCTACTGCTACAGATCCAAAGCTCCCCTTTGCTTCAATGCTCCCCCTTGTACCAAAACATCTCTCAAGGGTATCCCATGCCTCCACAGACTCCAAGATTGCAGGTTCAAGAACAGCCAGAACATTCTGAAAGTTTACAAGAAATTTTTTGAGGAAGATATTTTTTAGAAGGAGAATCCTCAGAGACCATGTTTCTTTCATGCCATCTCTCAGAAGACAAACAATGTGAAGACTTTTGGTTGCTCGACAGTGGATGCAGCAATCACATGACAGGGAATAAAAGACTTCTTTCTTCTCTAGATGCTTCCATAACATCAGAGATAACTCTTGGAGATCGTATAAGACCAAGCTAAATGAAAAAGGGTATCCCATGCCTCCTTGGCTGTCTTGGAATCTGAGATTAAGGGAAGAATGCTGTCATCGACAGATTCCTTTATGCATCTTAATGCATAGGCGTCTTTTTGCCTCTTGATTTCCAGATCTACAAAGATCTCGAACATAATCTGATTTTGTTTTAGCCTCTTGGCTTTTCCCATGACCTCGTTGCTTGGCTTCTACATGTGCATCGAATACCTTGTTTCTTCAAAAATTTTGCTGCTCTTCAATAAGTCTTATGCAACTTTTCACTTTCATCTCACATCACAACTTTAAGTTTTGCTGCTCTTCAATGAGTCTTATGCAACCTTGCTTTCGAAAACTTCTTCTTCAAAATATCTCTTACTTCTACAAGGCTTTCACAATTTCACTTTCTCACAACTTTAAGTTTTTCTTAAAAAAAATTCCAAAACTCAAAAAAGCTCTTTTTTCAAAAGATTTATTTAAACAACTTCACCACATACTCTTTAAAAATACCTTTGAACAAATTTCAAGTTTTTTTATATAAAAAAAAACTTTAAAAAAAAATTTCATAAAAACTTTCACTCTTATAAAACTTTCACCGTATGCTCTTTCAAACCCTTTAATCCAATTTCAAGTTTTTAAAAAAAACTTTAATAAAAAAAACTTTATAAAAAGGGCTTTTACTCTTTTTAAAAAATCAATACCATGATACGTAAAAGGGCTTTTCCCTTTGATCGATTTTTAAAATCCTTTGTAGTTTTTCAAAAATCAAATTTGACTTTTTTGTATATAAATGTTGTCTCATACGGTTCATACCTTTTTTTTTGAAACGTGACTTTTGAAAAATGTAATACGCAGAAGCGTTATTTTTATGCTTGCGGTCCCGACTGTATTCAGACGCGCCTTTATAAAAAACGATGCATTTTATGCTTGAGCAGTGGCACGGTCCCGACGTATTCAGTCGCGCCTTTATAAAAAACGATGCGAGGCACGAAAATGGCGTGGATATGAAGTGTATTCCAGCGCCAATAAACTCATAGTCGCGCCAATCAACTGCTTTTCTCTTCTGCTCCTTCGTGGCTCTGTTGCTGCTCTCCAGGGAGGCTTATGCAACTTGGCTTTGATACCATGACAAGGAATAAAAGACTTCTTTCTTCTCTAGATGCTTCCATAACATCAGAGATAAATCTTGGAGATCGTATAAGACCAAGCTAAATGAAAAAGGGTAAGAACAGCCAGAACAATCTGAAAGTTGACAAGAATTGAAACACTGAAAACGAACTGGAGCAGAGATTTTCTCTTCTCAAGATTACGAATAGATTAAATAGATTACATTGGAAACATCAGCAATAAATAACTGGAGATAAACTCGACTAAACTGGACTAAACTTGGACACTTGGACTGACGGATCTGACACCTAGAAAGTGGTTGAGATTACGTTCTTTAACAGATATTGATAAGACAACCAAAAATATTTTTCTTTGTTTGGTAAGTTAGGTTATCAATATTAATTCGAGAAAGGAAAAATTACATATGTTACACGCGGGATTGGAAATTTGCACTTAATTAGCTCCAACCTTAGTTGCTCAGTTTTGAGGCTACCTCTATGGAGTAAACCAAACCAGAAAATTCTTGAGACAGAAAATTACAAAATGCGCAATAGTGCCCTCCGTGGAGGAAACCACCCCGGAAAGTTCTTGAGAGAGAAAATTACAAAATGCGCAGTTGTAATATCCGAATTCAGGGATTCAGCAATACATAAACTGTATTGCGGTCCTGCAATGATGAATAAGCTTAAAATATGTATGAGAAGCACATATACATCAATGAGAGCTACAGCAGCAATTCAGATTTTAGTTTATGATCAAAATAGTGGGGAAAATCAGCTATTTCAGCCCCAAAAACGTTATTCCCAATAGACAGCATAATATTAAGGGAGAATAATTGTTGGATAATTTAGCTTATGCTATGTGGGACTCCCACCCAGAAAAGAATCCGAAATTTTTTTTTTTTACTAAGTTAAACAGATCTCCCGGTCCCGGTGCAACTCAAAAAGGCCCAAACCCCATGACTTAGCTAATGCAGACTTTGTTGAAGCTTGCACAACGTCTTTTTCAGAGGGTTTATGTTTAAAATGATGAAATAAGTCTAAAAACAAAGAAATAGAAGTTTAAACACTTATACAGTAGAGACAAGACTCCCGGTAAGATTTCCGGTAAAATGCATGAAATAAGCAATACTGCAGAAAATAACGCAGTTGCTGCAAATATGTATTAATATTGGCTGAATAAATCATATAATGGCTGAATAATACATAAATAGGGCCAAAGGCCTCTCTGACAAAACTCCCAAAGGGAAATAGGCACCTCCTCCTCAAGAAATAACACAAAATCAAAGGATGCAACACTGTTGTTGCTGCCTCTGCATGAAGGACACAGTTTTCTAAAGGAGACTATGTTGTAGCTGAATATGAATGAATGGCCCCAAGCCAAATACTAAAATGAATCTCAAATCCTTCTCTCTTGATACTTGAAGCAAGTTGATGCAAAGAGAGGATGGAATTCCTGCACAGGAATCCTTGCACTAAGCAGTACAACAACTCCAGCTAAATAGCTGAAGTATGCAATTGGTCTCTAGACCAAGAAATCTGAATACATGAGTGAAAATCCTTTGATGCTATGCCCACCTTTTATCTTTGGTGAGCCTCCTCACCTCGGACCCCACACAATGTTGAGGTGACTTCTTCATGAAGCTTCCTCTTTCAAAACTGCGTTGTCCTAGCTTGCTTCCCTCTTCTTGTGGCTGTGTTGTTGACTTGTTCAACCAATCCACCTCCAATGCCTCTTTTCACACTATAGATCTTCAATAGAGTTTACATTTGTGTCTTAGGTTGATCCATGTTCACATTGAGCTAGATTACTTGAGTATTTCTTCCTCCTCAAGAATGATTGTTGACTTAGTCAAACTTGACTATGTCTCCATCTGAAATGTCCTTGTTCACACTTGGAAGTGTGAAACTAGCTCCTAAGGTGATCTCTTCCCTTACTAAGGTGGAATTTATTCATATTTTATTGTTCATGGGCCTCCTTACCCATTTATTCTTCTCCTAGGTGAAAGTAGCAAACTCTAATATTCCAATTTGCTTATGTGCAAATTTTGGAATATTACAGTAGTAGTGCTGATGTATCTAGATATTAAAAAATATGTAGAAACAAGGGTATAGCTTGAGATTCCCTGGTGGTAGCATGCTTGAAAAAAACCATGGAGGAGCATAGCAACTACAAAGTCCTCAATTTTCATCTTCATCATCATCTTCATCTCCATATTCATCTTCATATTCATCACTGTCGGGGACTTCCTCCTCTATGGGGCAAGTGTAGGCCTATGCAGTCGCCCCCTCAGAGTCTGCCATTGGACGCCTAGGTTTAGGGATAGGTGCATAGAGGATGGGGGACTCTGAATCCTCAGTGTCAGGGATGAGCGTCCAATTGCGCTTGGAGTCCATAACCCAAACATCAGATTCATTGTCATCCTTCACATCAATAGGTAGCAGATCAGTCTTGCGAGGCAGGGGTTACACCTTGTGCGCGATGATAGACTTTCGGGTGCTGCACCTACCTCTCTATGCAGCTTCCAATAGAACTTCTTCCTCCTTCTCAAGATCGGGGCTTTGTCGCGCAAATTTGTCGGAGGAGGAGCCTTCAACACACTAAAAATGGTTGTCTTCTCTATGGTGGTAACGGTCGGGGAGAGCCCCTCTCTTTCCACCTCAGATGGTTTTCTATTGCAATATGGGACCCATTGCACGATGAGGCAAGGGAGAGGCTTCAAGGGAAGGGTGCGTAGCAAGGGGATAAACAATGTCGAAGATAGGGGGAGCAGAAGGGCAAGGGAAGAGATGGGAAAATGGGGAAGTTGTAGCCTAAGGGTGTCTGCACAATGCAGCGTTCAGTAGAGGGTTGCGCAGCGGTCTGGAGTCAGGGGAGTGCCAAAGCATAAACAAAAGGAAAGGCAAAGGGAATTTACTGTGAGTTTGTCGGAGTTGAGGGCTCATCCTTTTATAGGGTATTAGACACATGTGAGGGGGGTGGAAATGAGTAAGCCTCGCACGCAGCTGCATGCCATAACCAATTTCCTGAGCAGGCTCAAGGGAAGAGTGATTACGGATATATATTTCACTCATGTTAATCATTTATGGTGATTTTTGTAGGGGGTACCTTGGAGAGGGTAGCATTGTACTCAACATTTCTTCATCATGCCTTATCCCGTTTGTCTCGTGCGGATAGCTAATGGTTTGAGGATCTGTATCAGGTGAGGCTTTACATAGAAGATCTCCTTCCTCAAGGGTATGGGAGAGATGAGTATCGTTCGTGCCAGTTCTGTCACCTGCATCCGGGGAAAACAACCACCAATGTTATTCCTCTATGTTTAGTAAATTGTTTTAAAAAACAAGAAAAGTTCAAGTTTTTCATGTGGGATGTAGGGTTGAAAAGGTTGGAGTTACTTATTTGTGGAATTTTCAAGTAAATATGGAATTATGGAGTCTTTGGACCGTTTCTCATTAAGGTTCAATGTAGTTTATCACACTATTTCCAGTAGATTCTTTCCTCTCTAATATTCTAGAAGCAGATGAACAACTCTAGAAATATTCTCTCTATATAAGGGTACCTCTGTTTTCCAAGAATATTCTACTTTTAAAAATGCTTAAGTACTTACAAAGTATGAGGAGTTTCAGAGAATGTTGCTCCCACACACTGGTGCAACAGGGAAATGGTGAGCATCACATTTTCTAGAAAATAGTGAAAAAAGTGCCATATGGGGAACCTAACTATATTTCACCAACACCTGAACCTAATGATATTTTTTTTGTAAAATCTGGCGCTCAACTAATTTTTTTTTACTTGATACAAATTTGTAAGAGCCCACAATGGTTTTTCAAGTTAAAAATTCCTGTTTATTTCCCCCAGAGGTGGAGAGAGGCATGTGGTCTAAGAACTACCTTTTATTTGACCATGCTTCCTTAACTGTTGTGTTTCATCTAATAGGGTTATGAATGACACATGAGGATGTATGTCAGGCCTTTACTTACAAATAGCATAAATCATTGTAACTGGTGTAGATGAAGATAAAGATTGATCTAGCCATAATAAGTATAGTCATTATGGGCTTGAATATTAAAAATACACACATTCCTTTTCTGAATTATCTATTATGGTGTAATAAATTTCACCTAAAGGCTGACAAATCCCATAAAAATATTTTAGTTAATGATGGTGTATATCTATCATCACTACTGGGTTGAGTTCATTCCAGTACAGGGAATTAAATCTCCTTTTCTACAGGTTGAAATATCAATCCCTTAATTCTAATCATCAATGGCCATATTTTGACAATTTTTTTTCAATGTTTTAAAATGAGATATGAACATGTTATGAATGTTTATTTGTTACTAAGGAAAGAGGTGAATTTATATTTTGAGAAAGGAGACAACTGGCAGAACATTGCAAATTTAATTCCAAGGAATTTGACTCAAGAAGTTCAACAAATAAAGGCATAATATTAGCACTAGTTAACGAATTCTAGATTTACAGGGCATAGTTGGAAATTGGAAAAAAAATGAGTAGATTATAACAAAATATCAATATATTGAGGATAATTATGCATATTTACAGAAGTTAGTGAACCAATTCAAGATTTCAATGCACGATACTAGTGAACAATTCAATGTTTCCAGCAAAGAAATTATATATATTATTTTATTTTTAGTTATTGACTTAGTATTTTATTCTAGAAATTTTGTAACAGTTTAGGAGAGATTTAGTCTATATATTGTTTTATTTGTAACAAACAAGTGTTGTATTTTGATGCGAAAACCTTTCAACTTTGTAATACTTTTATCCAGAAATCTTAATTGAAGTATTTCAAACTCCATATTTTGAAAGAATTTGTGTTTCGGGTATCTTTTTACAATGCTTTCATACTCTATTTTTGCACATGTTCAAGGTTGCATAGGATATTTTGGGTAAGATAAGGTTGAGTTTCAACCTGTCTGAAATCCCCTGCATAGATATAATCACCTGAAAATATTAGTTTAATGGATTTTTTGTCTAAGATAACTCCTCTACATATCTTAATTTTTTCCTTCTGTCATCCTCCTAAACATGTTTTTTTTGACTGTGTAAGTCTTCTACGCACATCCAAATTTTCTTAATTAATTAAGTTTTCAGTGTGACTTCTTGATTATGAGGAATCTACTTATGTTCTTCTCTCAAATTATTTAAAAAAATCATGTTATTTTGTCAAGCTGGACAGTGGAAGCTGACAATTTGACCAAGGATTCTATAAGAGGGGTATTTATTCATGAACATATATTGGTAATCCTCAACAACCACCCAAATTAAATCATAAATATGGTCATTATTCTTCATAGGTTGTTGTCCAGTGACAGTGAATAATGTTAAACAAAGCCTCGTAACAATTGAGGGACCCCCCTCTAGTTCAAGGGCCATATTGAACCTAAAGATTGTTGAGTTGGTTTCTCATCATAGTTTTTGTAGCCAAGAACTTCCTACAAGAAACATGTACAACACTAACAATGTTGAATCATAAGTTAAAAAGTGATCAATGAATGCAATGAAATTGGTATTAGGAGAGTGTTGGTATATTGGTGAATTTTTAATCGAAAGAAATCCATAATCATCTTGTGATCCTCTACTTTGGAACTCTGTCATAAAAAAAGTATTATTTCACCTCTCCAGACAACTCACTATATTTTTTAATTAGAGTACACACAAATATGATTCTATGTTTGTAGTATCAACTACAAATGACCAAATGACTTCTGACCAATGTGTTAATGGAATATTTTGGAGTCATGTTATTGTAACTGGTTGCAAAGCTTCCCTTTTTTTTAAATGAATTTTTCAATGGACTCCAAAGATGCTCAACACTAGTGAATGTAACAAAAAATGTTGGTGTACCAAGTTGATGTATCATTGTAGAGGTGTATTTTCTTATAGTTTCAAAGTAGTGAGGAGATGTATGAATGATTCTTAGACAACAATAAGCAACTTGTGATTTTAGTGTTTTTCTAAGAGAATTTTTATTTTTGACATATTTGGAAAGTAGATTTCTTCCTTTTAACTCTCCTTTGCGAATAGAAATCCATACTAAGTTGGAAAATTGGTTTATCAAGATACATATTGCTTTGAAAAATATATTCGTAACTTGGGTTGAAAAGTCCTCAAACATATGTAGTAGTTCCCAATGTGCAATTTTTTCATAGGTGAAATGATTAGTTACATCAATAGGTCAAGCCAAGCCATAAAATAAGTTATGGAAGTTAAGATCTTAAGAAAATTTGTCATGAAAAATCCCCAATGGCTAGAATACTTCGGAAGGTACAATTTGTAGAATTGTTGTATCAATATCATGAATTAAATGTGCATCTGAGAAGTCGTGCACACGTGTTTTAGATTCTCGCTCCAAAGTGTTATCAGCAGTTGGTGATTCAACATGATCTATATTTGGATTATTATTGTCATGATTTTACTTTTTTTCATCGAAGTGTTTTTTCTAGTCATTATTGATTACTATGTGTTCATTTCTGTATAGATCCATGTTGCATAATTCATGCAAAGAAGTCATCACTTTGGTCGAATGTTTCCTAAAAAATAAACATTCATGTATTCCATTTTTCTCTTTAGCATAATTGCTACTATCATGGACTCATTGATATTTCTAGGTAAGGTTGTTCAAACTTTGTTCAAATTGGCAACAATATATATAATTCTACCTATTAACCCAGTCTATGATATTTTGTACCCAAGTTGCCTTATTTTTGCGAAGGTCATCCTTGGTGCCACCAATATTTCCTCCGAAGGTGTAAACTCTGCAATGGAAAACAATGCCAAATTTTGATGAATGTGTATAGGCGATCCAAATGCAAGAAAATTCCCTTTAAGAACTTGAACATTGCAAGATTTGCAAATTTGGTCATTGATTTTGATGGATTTGGTTTATGTTATAGAAATAAAATTGGGTAGAGTCGATAATGTGAATGTGTCAATATCTTTTATGCCTTTTTCAAAATGAAATTCATCACAAATGTAACATGCATAAGTAGGTGTGTCTTAGATTGATTGCAAATATGTCTCGATTGTTTTAATTGAATTTATTTAATTTCCGTGTTCTTGATTTAGCATCACACCCTGTGCACGTACTATAGATTTTAATTGATGCGATTGGTTATGTTGCCAAATGGATTTGTTGGAGAGAGTGTTGGATACTATCTTACTATTTTCCTTGCTCAATGAAAAAGAATCAGTATATTTTTCTAATGGCTTGTGATGTTTAGGCAACTTGCCGAATCTTCTATTTTTCATGATTTATTGTCGATTAATTGGAACTCTATAAAAGAGAAAGATGTAATATCATTGGTTTCTTTATGAACAGGATGCTTAGAAGCAACAATCAATGCAACATTGCAATCATTTTCCATTGACATTGCTTTAATTGCTAGTTGTACATTGAAGTGTGGATGATATAATTAGTATTATTTATTTTGTAAGTGTTGATAATGTGTATGCGACTTGGAAAATCGAATACACATGAGGTATACCACTTTCAAAGAATTGTTAACATTGACCAGTTCACATATCCATTGGATTGTAAAAGTGCTTCCTTCTATATGTCCCTTTTCATATGCCATTGATAAGTTAATAATATAACCTCTCCAAATGTTGATGCATTGTTCTTGTTCAATGATCCTATAATCAAAGTTTTGTTGCAAACATTTGATAGATCTAATGCCATTGTGAAGGAAACAATTGTAAAAGGTTTGTTCTAATGTATTTCTTAGACAAACCATGTTAAACCATGGAGAAAGTGCATAAATAGATTCAAACAATGAGTCATGGCAGTCATTAACAATATGATCATAGATCAAAAACCATTGTTGCATTAGGATTTTTCCAATTGAGAACATGTGTTATGTAACTAGATCAAAAAATAGAAGAAAAGATAGATAAATGACTTAAAAAGAAACCTTTTCGAGGGGGAAACCTCCTTTTACATCACATAAATGAACAATTCTTAGATGATACAAATTACAAGACCTATTTGGTATATATATGATTCTAAAGGGTCACAATATAATTAGGGCCTACATAATAATAATAATGTAAGCGAACAACAATAACAATAATGGGATTCTATGGGTCACAAAAATAACAATATGGGGGCTACATGGGATACAAAAATAACAGTATGGGTGCTATAGTAGTATTATAGGGACCGATCATGCCCCCCTCCTTAGAAAAGTGTTGTCCTCATTGCTTGAGTGTTTATGGATGCTTATTTATGAAATACTCATCCTACCATGTGGAATATTCAATAGGTAAGTTCCTCCATTTAATGAGATACTTTGAAATTGATCAATTTCATAGTTGTTGGGTTCTTGTTTCCATGACTTCTTTAGGATCCAATATAATTTTTTCCTTCCTTTTCAAGTTTTGGAAATATTGTTTGAACTGAGGTCTTGTCAGCTATAACCTTATTTAACCATGAAACATGGAAAACTAGGTGTACTTGAGAAGATGCGGGAAAATCCAATTTGTATGCCATAGTACCAATGTTTTGTAACACCTTTCAAGGAACATAATACTTGGGTGATAATTTATTATCCTTATTAGATTTCTTGAGGGACAATTTTTTGTATGGTTGTAGCCGTAAAAATACCCAATCACCTACTTCAAAACTTCTTTCACTGCGATGTTGAACTGCCTATTGTTTCATTCAATTCTGCAGCAGAGTCAGGTTATTCTTTAAGAGTTGGAGAAATTTTGTTGATTCTCAAAGTGACTTTCCACCACTTGAACCTTATAATTTCTCTTAAATACAATTTGATGGATGGTGGATGATATCCATAAATTTTAATAAATGGGTTCATTTTTGTTGAAGTATGGAAGAAAGTGTTATACCACCATTCTTTTAGTGGTAACCACTTGACTGATTATGTTTGTCTATCAAATACAAAGCAATGAATATATCCTTCCAAAAATTTGTTCACTATATCCATTTTCTCATCAGATTGAGGATGATAAGATGAGCTATGAGCTAACTAAGTATTAAGACAATAAAATAATTTATTCTAAAAATTTCGAGTGAAAATGGGACCTTTTTTAGTTACAATAATCTTTGGGTTTCTATGTAGCTTTTGAGATGTTTCCATAAATTTAGTACCTACTCTACTGGATTTGAACGTATGAGATAGTGAACAAATGTGTGCATACTTGGTAAGTATATCAACCACCACCATGATGAAACTATTTCCTTCGAACTTGGATAAAAATATGATGAAATACATTGAGACCTCCTCCCAATGCTAACTAGGAATGGCAAAAGGTTGTAACAAATGTGAGTCTTAATTTTCTCAATTTTATTTTGTTGAAAAACAAAAAATTATCCCACAAAATTTTGAATATCAGATTTAAGGCCATCCCAAAAATAATCCTTCTTGACCATGTGATAAGTTTTTAAAAATCCTGAGTGCCCTCCTAAATGAGTGGTGTGCAATTCCAAAATAGTATTTTATTTCAGTTGGGAGTTCTTACATAGATATAAGCAATATGTGTACCATAATGAAACCTTTTTTCAGATAGATGTATCAGATTTACTCGGATCTTGCTAAAACCTTTGAATAAGTGTCTAAACCTCTTCGTCATTTTTTCATTCACCCCTTGCTTATCCAATCAAGTTGGATAATATAAATGGCACAGAGTAATGCTTACACATCCTCATCCCTTCTTGAGAGTGCATTTGAAATAACATTTTGCTTCACTTTTTTGTATATATATATGTGTGTGTGTGTGTGTGTGTGTGTGTAATAAATTGTTTTCTAAAAATTATTTAATACTATAAAGATCTTCTTTTACCTTGAAGTGTCTTCCCATTAAGTAAGGGAGCCAATGGTTAAGGCTTGTAGTATTGCCAACATTTCCTTTGCATAAATAGGTTTATGTAAATACTTTCCCTTGATTGGATGACTTTAAAAATAAATATGCCTTCCTTGTTACATTAAAACAACACGAATTCCATTTCCCGAGGCATCACATCCCGTAATAAAGATTTTTTGTTAAATTTTATGTAGCTAAGACCAGAGCTTGGCACATCACCTCTTTAAGATGTCTAAAGGCCTTAGTGTTTTCTAGAGTCCCAAAACTTCATGTATATTTAGTAATGTTGTTATAGGTGTTGCTATTTTCCCATAATTCTTAATAAACTTGTGATAACACCCTGTCAACCCAAGAAATCCTCAAATATTATTTAGGGTTGTGGGTATTTTCCATTCCTTGATGCCGTTAATTTTATTAGGGTCTAGCTTAACACCCTCATGAGATACAATATGACCCAAAAATTCCAGCTACTGTACCCGAAAGAAACATTTGGATGGTTTTGAATGCAATTGTTTCTCCTCCAATAGTTTAAGAACCGTGTCAACATGTTGAACATGATATTTCCAAGACATTTTATAGATTAGTATATTATCAGAAAATACTACAACACATTTTCTAATAGATGGTTTTAAAGTGTGATTCATTAAATCTTGAAATCTTGAAGGTGCATTAGTAAGGCCAAAATACATGACCAAAAAATCATAATGACCTTCATGAGTTATGAATGTTTTTTTGGAAATGTCTCTTATACTCATTCTAATTTGTTGATATCCATAGTGAAGATTGAGCTTGGTGATGTAAATTTCTCCATGTAATTCATCTAACAATTCATCAATGACAAGGATTGGAAATTCATCTTTAATAATGAGCTTATTGAGCTCTCGATAATTCATAGATATACACCAAGATCCATCCTTATTTTTCACCAATACTATTGGAGAAGATAAAGAACTTTGGCTAGGTTGAATTATACCTACCTCTAACATTTCATTAACCATATGTTCAATTTCACTCTTTTGGGCATAGGGATATATGTAAGGTCTAATTTTTGGAGGAACACTTCATGGAAGCAAGTGAATAGTATGATCATGATCACGAATAGGTGGGAGACATTTGAGAGTCCCAAATACCTTGGAATGATTGTCCAAGGATTTTTGGATATATGGATAAATGGATGATTTCAATGTTTGAACATCTACTGAGAATAACTGTGCAATTATGCCGCATTGTTATTTTCTAAAAATTGTTTTCATGCCATTAGAGCGTATTATTTTTCCTGGTTTCCTTGTGATGCCCCTTTATTAAATTTCCTTTCCTTCCTAGAAATAATTCATGAAACTTTCTTGAAAATTAAAAGTTATCATCCCCAAATATTGTAACCATTGGACTCATAATACAACATCTGCACCAAACCCCCCATTGGAATGGAAAGCACTGGAATATTCAATACATATTCTCCCATATTTAGCTTTATATTATGGCACTTCCCTGAGAAATTTATGGTTCCTTCGTTTACAACCATCACGTGAAACTCTAGTGATGAATATAGAAATAAATTCAATTCCTTGTCTACTTTACAATGAATAAAATTATGGGTACTACTTGAATCAATACACACTATTACCTTTTTATTTTTGATAAATTATTCTATCTTGAGAGTCTGGGGAGTGGTAATTCCTGTCAATGCATTAGAAGATATGGTAAGATTCATTTCTTATTTTTCAGCCCCCAGTGTTGGTTCCTAGTTTATATCTTCTTATTTTGTTGTTATTTGTAATATTCCCAAATAGGGAATGCAACAATAGAGTGCAGAATGAGAGATAAATAACGCAGATCATCATAGAAAAAATAGGAGGCCAATATGGAGACCTTTCATTTGTATTTACAGTAGCAAAATAGATGTACAAGATGGCCCATAATATGCATAACAGGAAATACAAATCTCCAATGAAACAAAATCCTCAAAATGAGGTGTTGCAACCATATATTAAGACTGGAAAAAGCCTTACAGCATTATTTTATTGGTCTTCCATAACTGTATATTACACATTATATCTAGAATAGATAAGTGCAAAAAAATTTAGATCTATAACAGATCCATACACCATATAGGTTCCTCTAATGATTCCCTTTGTGGTTTTCAGCAATACACCATGTACAAGTTGTAGATCTGAGATCGAAGACTGCAGATCTACTGAAAATTACAGATCTGGAAATTGGATATGATCTGATATGAACAAGAACAAGATTCCCTCCAAGAGATCTCCAAAGTGAAGGGTAGATCCCCAACACTTGAAAACCAACTCTCCAAATGGTGTGCCAAAACAGAATGCAATTACACCTACAGGAATAACGCAGATCTGGAAGTAAAAATACACTGTAGGGATCAAAATGTGGCTGGCCTCATGCCAAGATCTGAAAATGGAGCTCAAGTCCTCCAATACTCTCCTCCCAATGAAGTAGAAACCTCCTCCACTGAAAAGAAGCACTGAAATGGCCTAGATCTAAAAGATCTAGCCTCCACTTGTTGCAGCTTGCACCAAACCCTCAACAGGATCTACGTTTTAGTTGAAAGAAGAAGGTTGGCCTTCAACTAGATAGTGGATAATACAATGCAAACTCTCCCAAGAGCTACTCAATGGGAAGAGGTGGGATTCCTGACTAGGAACACCCAACGCTAAACAACATCCATTCTCAACTAAACATCAAGAGAAAGATATATGTCTAAGAAGAAAATATATTCAAAAAATATCATATCATCAACAACCTTCTAATGCTTCCATCCTCTTCCTTTTATAAGTTAAGAGCTTGCAAACCCTAAACCACTTCCAATGAGATCACTTCTTTCACACAAGGCATCTCCATATAAAACTGTGTTGTGCCTCATTGGTGGACACTCCTCCATGACAGCATTGTAGGTTTGGTCAAGGTTGACCCAGTCAAAATGTCCATCCCCTTTCACACCTAAGGGTGCTTGATTTAGCAGACAGAACTTAGCCTTTTTACATTTGGAATTGATTTATTCATTCTTAAGGGGTATTATGGACCTCCTTTGCTTTTTTATTCTTTAAACAAAGTAATAAAACAAAAATGAATATTCCAATTAGTTCATGACTAATTAGGAATATTATAGTCCTCCCCTCCCAAATGTTGCTTGTCCTCAAGCAACTGATAAGGTGAGTGCTAAAACTCTTCTCCTCCTTCATTGGTGACAAAAACATGTGATAAGCTTCCTCCATAAGCTAAGTGTTCACCAATCCATCCCTCCATGAATTTCTCCTCCAAAGTTTTCATGAGATGTAAATAATCCATCCCAAAAGGAGACAATAGGTCAAATGAAAAAAACATGGTTTGCCCATTGTTTTCCCTAAAACATGTAGCATAAGATACATGGAGATTCTCCATCCCATAGGGCACATACATACCTCCCATCCTCCTTCCATACATTCCCATAAAAACTACAAGTACATCATCAATGTATGGGATCAAAACTACATACATACAAACACAAATTTGTGCATATGGAGGTGGGTCATAGTTCCACATGTGGAACCGACGTAGTGCATCTCCTGACTGCACCAGATTATGATGTGGTAAGTGGTTTCCCCACCACTTACTTGTTTCCCATGTCATCTCACTATGGCTAAAAGTGTGATATATATTTGGTGCTTTAGGAATGCACCCATCATGAAACAAAATCTCCCTTTGTCCTCCAGGGGAGTGGCCATGTTCAGGAATTTTTGTGGCCCAAAGTTGGCCATGAAGTTTTCAAGGTACAATACTCCTCCTTGGAGTCATGGCCCGCATATACATGGTGAAAGAATGCAAACAATAATCAAATGAAACATTATTTACATGAGCATATTCTTTATCAAAGTTCCTCCTTAAACAAATGGAGTGGTGCATAGATCTATCTCCTTCCTCAACAAGAGAAAGAGATGGTTGAATTAAATCCTTTATAGAGTTATGTTTCTGCCCCATCTCCACATGGTACAAGAATCTTTGAAAATGCTGATGTAGTTCTCAATCAAAGCTTTTCCAAGTATAGCTTCTCATTATGATGTTGTAGAATCTCATGGAATATGTGTGGCTGAAACAGAACTCTTCATAGGCCCTTTGTAGTAACTTCTTCTTGAGCTTGGATGATCTAGAAAAAAAGATCCTACCATGATAATAGATGAATCCTTCTTGGACTAAGTAGCCCTCTTCATATATATGGTCATCAAGTATCATGCATGTGTGAAGATCCTTGGAGTAATCCACCAACAGTTGGTATTTCTTATATGGATCAACCTCCCATAGTGACAATGCTGATGATCTATCAACAGAAATGTCTATCATATGTATGCTCTCCTCCTTGACATCTCCCATGCCAAAGGTATATGTTGGAATGTCATTCCTTCCATGCATCTCATCCCACAGCACCGATTCTAAAATGAAAGTGGGTAATAATAATATTGGGAGAAGATCTCCCTCCTCCTTGAGCCTACCCAAGACTCCCAGTGTTGTATCATTGTCTTCCAATGCTCCTATCCCTCTTGGATCTATGTTTGGAGCATCATGTTGTGATATATCTCCAACAAAATCTGAATCAGGTGGCCTCCCAGGTGGTTTTCCACTAGATAATAGTGTCCCATGTAGCCATCTCATGAGCATGATAGATGGAACTGTAAGGTCCTTGCTTCCATTGCACAAATCCATCTCTATTTTCTATGTGGAAGTTGTATGTGAGGGATATGTATGCATTCCTTTAATCATTTGAGTCTCACCACTCTTCTTATCCACCCATTCCATTTGCAAAGCCTCCCAAGCAGTGGTGAATTTCCCCAATATGATCAACCATTGAACACCCAATATCACATTGGTGTCAGGTATGTCAACCACAAAGAAATGATCAATCAATGTGTATGTCCCCATGGTGACTGATAAGGATGGTACATAATGCATGAATTGCATTGTTCTATATCTTGGGACCAAATCAGAGAATCCCTCAAAAGCATCAGTGGGTATTGCCCTCCTTTTCACTAGTTGGCCATCAATAAAATTGTGGGTATCCCCACTATCAATCAAAATAGAAACCCTCTGATTCAAGATGGAATCTTGAACTCTTAAGGTCAAGTACTTAGGTACTCCTCTCAAATATGCAAGAGCCCCTCCAATAGGAGAAAATTCTGCATTCCCATCTCCTAATGGTGTTGGCTCTCCTCCTGCAGTGTCAGCGCTATGACCTCTTCTTGGTTCATTATCTTCTTCCTCCTCATCATATGAGAAGACCTCTATGTAATGTTATTTTCTAGCAGCACATCTATGTCCAGGTGCCCATGATTCTTGGCAAGTTAATTAGAGCTTCCTTCTTCTTATATTTCTCCGGACATCATCATCAAGAGGTTTCTTGTATGAGCTCTCCTTTGAAGGAGCAACTTTTTCTTCCTTTTTCTTTGAAGGAAAAGAGGGCTTATGCTGAAAAGTTGCCTTTGCTTTTGGCAAGGAATCTTGAAGTTCTCTAGCCCTTTCAATAGCATCATGTAGGGTAGTGGGCATGGTATATTTAACCAACCCATGAAGAGGTTAATCTAAACCATCAATGAACATTTACACCCTTCTTACTGCAGACAAATCAGGAACAATAACAGAAAGTATTAAAAATTCAAAGATGTAAGTTTTTGTATTACCTGATTGTCTCGACTTTTCTAGGCTCATGAATGGTGCCTCCAGATCTCTTCTATAAAATCTTTCCACAGCCTTCTAGTGAACTCTGAATAAGCAGTCACATTGGCATGAACCAATGTAGACAAGCCATGGAATCACCAGCCATGTGCTTCACCTTCAAGGTGCAGCATTGCAATCTTGATAGCCTCCATCTCTGGAACCTTGTTCAACTGAAAGTAGATGTCAAGTTTTTCTACCAAATATTTGGGAGAACAATTGGATGACCCATCAAAATTGGGTAAAAATAATATTCCCATAGTGTGGTGTCGATCATGATTCTAAATGAATCCACCACCTCTATGATGATGCCTTGGTCTTCTATTTTCCTTTATGTGACAAAAATATTGAAAACTCAAGTGATATTTGAATCTCTAATTCTGAGACTCATATTCTTCAAAATAGTCTTCAAGGGATTCATGCTCTTGAAACCCTTCCCACAACCAAAAATGTGCGCATGGTAGAGCATTAGGAAAATTGTGGCTGATACACTGGTTGATCATTCCAGTGATGAGACATGCCAAAGCCTTCTTGAAGATGGAATCCTTTAGGGAATTCCTTGATTATGTCCATTCTCATATCTTTGATCTCTCTAGCAAGATCTTGAATCGCTCTAAGAAGGATCTTAGGAAAATCCTTATCTTCATCTTCACCTCCAGATAAAGGGGCTTTACCTTTTTCTTCATTATCATTTGTGTAATCAAAATTATTTCGTCTTCTATTTAGATACCTCTTCTCTCTTTCAGTAAGAGGATCTTCATCTTTAGAAGACATATTGGCTTCTTATAAAGCATAGACTGTGCCAAGATGATGCTTTGATACCATTGTAATATTCCCAAATAGGGAATGCAACAATAAAATGTAGAATGAGAGATAAATAACGTGGATCATCATAGAAAAATCAGGCAGCCAAATTGGAGACCTTTCATTTTTATTTACAGCAGAATAATAGATGTACAAGATGGCCCATAAGATGCATAACAGAAAATACAAGTATCCAATGAAATAAAATCCTCAAAATGAGGTGTTGCAACAATATATTAGGACTATAAAAAGCCTTGCAACGTTATTTTATTGGTTTTCCATACTTTTATATTACACATTAGATCTGGAGCAGATAAGTGCAAAAAAGTTCAGACCTATAACAGATCCATACACTATATAAGCTCCTCTAATGAATCCACTTGGGGTTTTTAGCAATACACCATGTACAAGTTGTAGATATGAGATCTAGCACTGCAGATCTACTGAAAATTATAGATCTGGAAAGTGGATCTGATCTGATATGAACAAGAAAATGATACCCTCCAAGATATTTCCAAAGTGAAGGGAAGATCCAAAACACTTGAAAAACAACTCTCTAAATGGTGTGCCAAAACACCCTACAACTGCACCTACAAGAATAACGCAGATCTTGAAGTAAAACTGTGCTATGGGGATCAAAATGTGGTTGGCCTCATGCCAAGATCTTAAAATTGAGCTCAAGTCCTCCAATACTCTCCTGCCAATGAAGTAGAAGCCTCCTCCACTGAAAAGGAGCACTGGAATGGCCTAGACCTAAAAGATCTAGCCTCCACTTGCTACAGCTTTCAAAGACAACCAAACCCTCAACAGGATTTGCATTGTATTTGAAAGAAGAAGCTTGGCCTTTAGCCAGATAGTGGACAATACAGTGCAAACTCTCCCAATAGCTACTCAATGGGAAGAGATGGGATTCCCAATTAGGAACACCCAATGCTAAACAACATTCATTCTCAGCTAAACAACAAGAGAAAGATATATGTCTAAATAGACAATATATTCAGAAAATATCATATCAGCAACAACCTTCTAATGCTTCCATCCTCTTTCTTTTATAATTTAAGAGATTGCAAACCCTAAACCACTTCCAATGAGATCACTTCTTTCACACAAGGCATCTCCATATAAAAATGCGTTGTGCCTCATTGATGGCCACTCCTCCATGACAATGTTGTAGATTTTGTCAAGATTGACCTAGTCAAAATGTCCAGCCCATTTCACACCTAAGGGTGCCTAATTTAGTAGCCAAGATTTAGCCTTTTTACATTTGGCGTTGATTTATTCATTATTGAGTATTATGGACCTCCTTTTCTCTTTTATTCTTTAAACAAAGTAATAAAACAAAAATGAATATTCCAATTAGTTCATGACTAATTGGGAATATTACATTATTTTTCCTTTTCTTCCTCTCCTTCACAATCTATGTAAAATAATTTCTTCTCAAAACACTTATGACCTTTAGTGTGTTTTATATCACAAAGCTACCAAATTTTTTTTCTGATTTTTCCTTTAGTTGTTGTGGTGTCAACCTTATATTTTGTGGAAGGATATAAGAGGAAACACTTCCATCATTATAGTTGTGAGTGGTAGACATCCTTGTTTCGATAATTTTTATTTCAGCTTTTCTTGTCACCCTGCATGGCTTTTAAAATCAATTAGTTTCCCGAAGTTGAACCTCATGTTGGATGTTATCCTTTAAAATCCCTATGAAGTTTAAAATCATATGGTCCTCTAGAATATTAGTTACCCTGGCATTCAGTCTTTGGAAGTCCTCGATGTGCTCCGCCATTGAACCCTTTTGTTTGAGGTTTATCAATTTTATAAATAAGGTGTTTCTCTTTGTGTCCTCATAATGTGATATTAATTCCTATGTAAAATTGACAAAGTGACAAGTGAGTTATGATAACAAATCCATTGATACCACAAAAAATTATTTGGTTCTAAATATAAATATGCAATGCGTACCTTTTGTTTGTGTTTCACATTATGTAGATTAAAGAATTAATCCATATATAATATCCATGTTATCAGATCCTTACCATCAAAATTCCTCATATTGATCTTCGGAATATGGTTGGTCTTCAACCCAAGGTTGGAGTTGTTAATTTTTATAGGGCTATATTCTTCTTTGCTCTAGATAATTTCATTTAATCATTTACACATTAATTTCACCCCATAACATCATCACATTATTTAAAAAAACATGAAATTATATTGAAAGACCACTATCATCATTGATACAACAAAACATAAAGGAAAAATAGAAGAAAATCATTCACACAAGAGACAGTAGGATTGGTCGGAGACCAGGGAAAAACCCCACAAAGGAGGGAAACCATTTCAAATTCTTATTTTGATTAGATTTTCATTATATGCTTAAAAAAAAAAGGAGTACAATGATCCATATATTTAACCAAAAAAATCTCTAGAAAAATCAACTAAACAACATCCAACAGATGAACGCACCAATTTTAATAATAATAAAAAATCCCGATTTAGAAGCTTGCGATCAACTGTCAATACATATGGTCAACTAATGAAATAAACCCTAGTTTCCAGTTGTAAAAAGAGAGTGTATGTGAATCTATTTGAAACCCTCCAACCACATGGATAAGTCTGTGTTCCTATGGTTTCAACCAAAAATTCCCTATGAAAACCCCGCGACTGCAAATCAAAGCCCTAGATCTCACATGCGAGCTTCAAACCCTAAAATTTCATACATGTATAAGCCAATCTCTGTAAACCACTTCATACATGTGAAAGCTAAACCAAAGAAAGAAGAATGTTGATTATTATGTCCAAATGAGGATCACTTGACTTGTATTTACAATCATCCATGGGTGTCCAACTTCCTTTTTGGCCGACCTATCCTTTTTCTACACATGTGGGTTTTAAGATTAAAATATATTTTTTCTTAATGAAATTAAATTATTCCAAGGGGTAAGAGGGGCTTTATTGACAAGTAAGACTATCCAAAGGTGGAAATTTATCCCTGAGCTTCCAAAACTTAACACTCCCTCTCAACTGGGGAGAAATTACCGACTGCAACATATGTCTCATCAGAAATATTTCTTCATCATCAAATGTTGTATTTTCTCATCTCTGCTTATCCTTGCTCCTCTATTCTCATATATGTGTTTTTCATATGATGAAAACTCTCAAATATAAAATAAGAATAATTTGAGATTGGAGGGGAGTCCAATATACCACCCTCTATCTATTGTGGAGCCACTCTTACCACCCAGAATCACTACTAATGGGAAGCTAGTGTATCTACCTTGGAATCTCTGCCAACGGGGAGCCAAATGCTTCCACTTGAGAATATATGCCAGTGGGAAGCCCAATTCTACCACCCAAAAATATATGCCGACAGGGAGCCCAATGCTACCACCTGGGAATCTCTACTAGCAAGGAGCCAATGCTATGATTTGGTAAACTCTACCAGTGGGAAGCCAATGCTACAACTTGGGAAGCCACATACAATAGGAGGTATTCCACTTACCTTATATGATAAGGATCACATCTATCCCACTTCCTAGTGATAATAGGAGGAATTCCACTTACCATAAATGGTAAGTATTTCTCATGTCCTATTATATGTTGATATTCCAAACTTGACTCTCAAGAGTCAGTAGTAGAACACCTGCATATCTAGCTTGACTAGTATGCCACTTACCATAAGTGGTAAGGATCATGCCTAACTCAAGAAACCAACACCCATTTGGTAAATGGGTGGGAAAGATAGATTCAAATTGGGGTATGCTCTGCATAGACCGATATAGGGGAGAAATATCTTCCACCCTATGGGTGACATATATGGATGATACCATATTGTCTAGATACCCATCAACCCTAAGAGCCCTACATCTCAATTCATCACCCTGGGAGCTAAGATAGGGGGGGAGAGCTATCTCAATGTCCTAAATCAACTTGGATGCTTACCTAAGAGGGTCACATCCATCAATCAATGATGTTCTCTCTTAATATTAGAAACATATCAACGTGCACATATCTAGTAACCGCTTAACCAACTCATTGAAGAGTTAAATCACACTGCCTCATACACTACCAAGAGTAGCAATCCTCTATTTTCATGTTCATGCAAGAAATTACGTCAAATATTATGTTATAATAAATACATGTCATAAAAGGATACCTTATTCATATCGTATCTCATAGAGGCAGCAACCACAAGCCTAATATTGCACCATACAGTAGCATTGTCTCAATATATGAATATATCTCCATCTCAACTATATACAAGATTATCTTCTAATAGAATCCTACTTTTGTTATCACAATATATCACTTCCATATCCAAAACCTACTCAAACATCTCTCCAAAGATATTCCTTAACCAAACTTCCCCACAACTATCCATGCTAGCAAAAATGTACTCAACCTTGGTCTTGCTTAAAACTACAAAATTCTATTTCCTTCTCATCGAAGATATCATTGAATATTCCAAGCTAAAGCATCACATATATGTGCTCTTTTTTTTTATATCCCAATCATTAATTTATCCATGAATACATATCTCTGGAAGTAAATCTCACAATATTTCATCTCGAACTCAAAGGCCAACTTCCTCTCACACTCAATCATCAGAGGCTCACTACCTGTTAAGAATTGATCATGAACATATAAAATAGAAATCGAAGGCATACCTTGTACCAAATTAGAGGTTCATATTGAAACTTCTTATAGGCTTCACCAAGTAATTGAAAAAGAAGATATGTCGGGATGAGGGAGCTTTATTATCATGTCAACAACAAGGAGAAATTATTTTCTATCATACTAGATCCAATGATCAATTCAAAACAAATAACATGCTAATATGCATATTTAATTCCCCTGCAATCACAATATTATCCAAGAAATTTACATTCTCAATAATAAGTTAAACATTATGTAGATATTAAAAACTTACATGCTCATAGAATTCTCCATCATTTACTTCATATCTTTGGGTTTGTCATACTCCTAGTGCGCTCCTAGTCTTCTGCATAAGATTTAATTTTGTGCATCCTAAAAGCTCAATCACACCCATATACATTCTTCTGTGCAGTTGGGAGGCTTATAATCGCACCCTTAAGCCTTTATCCTAGTGGTTGGGGCTTGGAATAGGAGAAACCTTCCCTATTTAGATCAGAACTTGTCGAAACATCTTCAACAATATCGGATGGTTATTCATGACAAAATTATTCCTTAAGTAGTTAAGTGTCTTCTTTTTAAATAATGATAGGTCTTAGGATCACATCAATATTAGTCTCTCCCTCTGAATGGGAAGCGTCTTTACTCATAATTATTCACGACATCAACCTATTTATGATAATATTGTCATGATACAACTTAATTATACTAGGTTATGACACATATATCATAAAAATTAATCATAAATTGCTTCACCATCACATGTGAACATGTCATCAAGCATTCATTAAGGGTTGGTTTCATTTAAGTGTATCTTCATACTTCAAGGATCATAATCACCTAATCAATTCACGACATCAAATTTTATCACTTGTGATATTTACTAATCTTAATAAAACCTTACAATTATTAACAAGAGTATCAATTTTATTTAAGCACTTTCATCATGCTTATAATAAGTGATGATCCCTACTATCTCAACAAGAATGTTGAGACTCCCAAGGCTACTAGCTTTAATTACTAACTCGGGGTTCATAAAAATTTAGAGGTGAAATTGTTATATGAAAATTACGTCAATTTCTCCACATGAAACCTTCAAGAAATGGATTATATAAAGGAATAAAAATACCACTCCTTCAACTAACTTAAATAAATAAATTGCACGAAAAAGAGAGAGTTCTACTCTATTTGGCGGAATGAAGACATAATTGCAGAAATGAAAGTGTTATTCATCCAAATGTAAAGATTGATTGTAGCTGCAAGAATGTAAAGACTATGTAATTGGAAAAATAAAAGTGATATTCTACTTTCAGAATGAAAATCAATAATATACTTGTAGAATGTGGAAAGTTTCTATGAAAACGAAATTTTATCTTTTCAACAAAAATTTGTGTGACTAAAATCCCAAGAAAGCATAAATTCAAGAATCAGGTCCAATCTACTTTTCATTGCTGAATAAATTTTTTTATCACCGTGTTCAAGGAAAATTATCCTTAGTAACATAATACATGTACATTTCTTAAGAAAACATTCTTTTCTATTCAAATGTGGAAATATGTCTTATAGTTTTCATTTCATATTTGTACTTGTAGTGAAGGAATGGTGGGCCTAGAGTAGTATTTGGTACTCCCCAATCATGGATTCAGAGCCTGGGTGTAATTATTCAATCCCAAGAGGAAAAAATAAAACTCCTATAGAGAATTTGGTCAATTTTGGATAATTCTACAGGATGTTACATGGCTACTACAATATTTCTACACAATGCAACATGATTGCCATGTTTTTCTACAAGATTGGATTCGTGAGAATCCTAAGGGTAGAAAAAGTGTTTTAAAGGTGAATAAAAGTATATGAAGGTGTATAAAGGCTATGTGAGGCCATTTATAATATTATTACCCCTTAAAGACCCATATTTCACAAAATAAAATGCTCACGATGTTCTTTAATGACCAAAAAATGTGGTCTTGGTGGCAGAGGTTTGAGGGAAATGTGAGATATCAGGGAAGATTTTTATGGTGAAAAAATAGATGTAGGAAGAGTGTTCCAACCATATGGGACACTGGTAGTACCTGCATACCAACAATAAATCCCTTCTCGTTATTGAAAAGAATTCCAAACCAATGATGAATTTGTAGTAGAATGAACTAGGCAAGAAAGGATGAGTCAAATTTTATGAAATTAAAAAAATAAGGATGAGTTGAATTCTATTTCATTAAGAACTAATCCATATTACAACATGCATCTAAGCTATATACATGAAATCTTGAGAGAGAGATTATTTTAAATCCTATATTGTAGAAACAAAGTATGCAAGAGAACAATGAGCTAAAGCCTAACAATATGAAAAGGAAGGAAACCACATATTTTGGGCTTGATGTTGTACACTCCTCAACCACACTTGCCACAAGAGAGGTGGTAATCAGGTCTAGAACCAAAAATTTTCTATAAAGTAAAATTCTACTCAAAAAAAGAAGGAAATTTTGCTACTAAAATAATGCATAAATAAGATACATAAAGAGAGACTTGAGCCTTTGGGTTATGCCCTAACCCAAGGGCACTCAACCCTATAAAACAAAATCAGATGTGAAAAAACAATAGTCCTTCAATTGACATAAAATGGAGTTCAAATACATCATGCAAATGGAAACAATTGCAGTATCAAGCACTTGGATCTTATTATCTCTCATTACTACAAACGTTTGAATCCTAGTGAGCTATTGGCCTTGTTCATTTACAAATATGACTAAAGGAAAACCTCCTTGGAAAGAGGACTTCTTCCCTCTAAAATCTCAAAAAAAATGGATCTAGATCCCCTAGATACTTGCAATTACTTGAGCTCATTGGTTGATAGTATACCTCAAGTTGTTGATAAGTGATTCTACTGATCAATTCAAGTTGAAGGAGAGTAAATGTATGGGAAAATCCTCCTACATCTCCTATATATGCCTCCAATGTACCTATGCATAGGAAATGCACTCAAAACTACTCTTTTTCCTGCACATTAACCACATTAGGCCATGAAGTATCAAAAACACTGTTTCGTCTTCCTACTAAGCACATTATAGCCAAATAGATGTTAACTAATGTGAGAAAATAACAATTTATTAGCTATAGGATGGAAAAATGGCCTTACAATATAGGTATTGATGGGGTCCATCATCACCCCACCCCCCCTGTTGAAAGTGTTTCTCTCCCTCTGAGCAACTTGCTCACTGATATGTAGTTCAAGCATGCCCCTAGTAGCCTCTCTCACATCCCAATGAATCTCAGATGGTGTGCCTTCTTGTGGAAAAAATCCTACATTTTCCTCTATGGATGCCCACTCCCTTTGTTCATCTTCTTGATATATTCTCTATTGTAGGTCCAATAGAAAGGGAGGATTAAGTTTTAGCCCTATCCAATTTATTTTCAACCTTCGATTCCCTTGTAGAATGGGGTCCTCTCTTGGGCATTCCTCAATATTTCAGGGGAGTGATATTCCCTGATTTGTAGGTTGTGGGGTAGAGCAGGTCATATTCTTTGGAAATCCTACAAAATCTCAGTCCCCAACAACCTATAGGTATGTTCAAAATGGAGAATGGCATGTTCTTATTTTTCCAGGTAGTGAGGGAAAAATTTGTGATCTGCAAAGATAATGTTATCATTACTTATGAAAACCTTAGGGATTATTATCTCTGATATTATGTATAGTGGATCAATTAATTTTTCCATATCCTTCTTTACTTCCTCATCCCTTTTTTCTTCATGGGCCAACTAAGAGGCGAGTGGCATCAATTTTGCATCCCCAAATCTTGGATTGGTGTCCCAAAATTTCATGCCTGTGAGGATCTTGTTGTGTATGTAAAATTGATCCAATTTGACCCTATCCTCAATGCTTACCTACTAGAAAAATTCAATGAACCTCCTATAATCCTAAAATGGTATAGACCCATATTGTGAAAATTTCTTGATTTGGAATTGCAACCATTGTTCCTTAAGGAAAATAGAATATGATTTGGATGGATGCCTACATTGGATGGCCTCCATGGAAAAAATTTTCGTGTCGGCAAGTTACTCCTCCCTTTCCTGTAGTTACTCTCTCAACCTATTATTTTCCAACTGCAGTTTCTCCCTCATGATCGATTCCCTTAGCCTAAAGTTATCATTTTTTGTTACCCATTTGTTGCATGTTCTCCTCCATGAATACCACATCCTCTAATTTCTAGTATTTTTCAATCTTCATCCACTAGTGAGTTCTACTTCTCTCTTTTTCTAACTCAAACAGGAGGGGAATTGCAATATTTTCCGGTATAATTCTTATTCCTTCAATAAAATTGTAATAGTACCCAATTTTAGGTTGTGGATAGGCTCTTGGAGTCCTTGTTGAACTTCTACCTCCTCTTTAGGTGTTGTTCTCCCTTCCTGTAACACTTTTTCCTCATTTTGTAGCAACTTTGTTCCTTCCTGTAAGACTTTTTGCTCATCTTGTAGAAACTCTATTCCTTCCTGTAGCAACTATGTTATTTCCTGTAGAAATTTCTCTCTTTCCTATAGCAAGGCATTTTGTGCTTTGATTTTCTTGGTTGTGAAGGACCTAGGGGCTGGTCTTTTGATGGGTGTCAAAGGTTACCTTCCCTTGGCTTTGAGGGAGGTGGCCTCTTCAATTTTCCTTTCACTTCATCCCAATTCTCCTTCTTGGTGGCTAACTAATTCATCAACTGTGATTGGGACTGTTGAAGGAGGTTGATACTTACATTTTTTGATCCTGGTGCTTTTTATTATTTTAAATCATAAGGGGCCTTTCTTTGGATTCCTCATCTTCACTTTGATAGGTGTGCTAAGGGATGAAAGAGTAGTAGCCACCTCTTGTTTTGTATTCCCCTCTGAGAGGCATATATGTTGCTTTTGTTTTCCCTTCTTCTAAGGTCTATAGGGTTATCCAAGGGTTTATTTTTCTGCCTTTGGTTTCCCTCTTTCTCCTTTCATCTCTTCTTTAGATTCTCCTTCAACCTATTCTTACTTCTCTTTAGCCACTTCCTCTTATTCTTATTATTTCTCTTCAACTTCTTCTTCTTTTTCTTCAACCTATTATTCTTATTATGTTTTACCTCCAACACTAGATTTTGTAGTATACTCATGCTGTGTCAAGGTTTGGGCTTGTGTTTCAATGAAGGCCTCCCTATCCATGTCCAAAAAATTTGTCCACAACATAGGGATCATGAGGTGGCTTAAGGAATTCATAACAATGAGCCTTATGACGCTATGGTGGGAAAAGTATTGTTGCTTCCCTTCCCTCACCCTATGGTTCATTTCAATCATGTAATGAAGGAGGAAATGTGGAACACTGAGCCTACTTGGAATGGAAAATTCTATTTGGAATCTTAGCAAAATGATAAGCATATACAACACTCAAACTCACTTCACAAGATATGTACTTGATGATGCTATAGGTGACTTCATCCCAAGGGTAAGGGAGGCTCTCCATTCTTACACCATTTTTGTCTTCAACATGCTTCTCTTTAGGGAGGAAGAAATTTGTCTTGGTCATGATGGCTTTTGTTCTATATTCCTTACCCCCATTTTACCCCTAAGGGTATGGTGGTTACTCTACTAATGATATCTGCATTCACATGGATGAAAAGTCCCTTAAAAACAATGGTGGCACTTTCTTCCCCTTGAGAGTGGAGGGCCATGGAAATTCATGCGTTGATCTCATCATCATGCCCCTTTAATCTTTCAAATAACCCCATACATTGGTGGCTCAGGGAGATATCTATGACAGTAGGGTGCTAATGTATTCTGATAGCGTTAGTGGGATCCCTTATATTGAAACCAATTCCCATGTTTCCTACAATTTTTTCCTGTAATTTCTCAATGAATTTTCTGTGGAGGTTATGTTTGGAGAAGACTAGGATTTCAAGATAAGGATGAGAGGGTTGGGACGCTACCTCTGGTCAGAGGAAGGATAATATTATGCCAAAATTCAGGTAGACTATATTTTCTATCACCTTGCCTACCACACGTAATTTATGATGCTATAGGCCACTTCATGCCAAGGGTAAGGGAGGCTCTCCCTTATTACACCATTTTTGTCTTCAACATGCTTCTCTTCAGGGAGGAAGAAATTTCTCTTGGGTGTGATCGATTTTGTTCTATCTTCCTTACCCCATTTTACCCCTAAGGGTATGGTGGTTAATATTCTAATGATATTTACATTCACATGGGGAGAAAGTCCCTTAAAAACAATGGTGGCACTCTCTGCCCCTTGAGAGGGCAGGGCCATGGTAAATTCATGGGTTATCTCATCATCATACCCCTTCATTTTTTCAAATAACCCCATAAATTGGTGGCTAAGGGAGATATATATGATAGGAGGGTGTTGATGAATTATGGGCTCCCTTATATTGAAACCCCTTCCCATGTTTCCTACAAGTGTTTCCTATAATTTTTCAATGATTTTTCTATGGAGGTTTTGTTTTGAGAAGCCTAGGATTTCAAGACAAGGGTGAGAGGGTTGGCATTGTACTTGTGGGCAGAGGAAGGATAATTTTAGGCTAAAATTCAAGTAGTATATATTTTCTATCACCTTTCCTCCCACATGTAGAAATATTTTTTATTTTAAGGGCTATTCAATTCTACAAGGATTTGCTATAGGATGTCTACGTAGGAAGAATCTTAATTAAATCCTCTTCATTTTTTTGTCATCAAATGTGGTGAGAAAAATGATAATTACCCTTCCCCAAGTGATTTCTTCATGATTGTGGGTAATTGGATGAAAAATTTTGTTGATTTTGACCCTCGTTCCTTTCTCAGACCAATATTTTATCAAATTTTATGTAATCCTATAGCAATTTTTGTGTTCCTCTAGCACTTTCCTCTGACCCTGTAGCACCTACTAGTTGACCTCGTAGCTTCTTTGCAGCACCCTAGGGACCCCTCTGGTCATATATATCTCACCTGTTCATTCCTTAGTGAGAATATCCTTGGTACAACTAAAGTCTGTAATATCCCAAACTGGGAAAGACAAGAATATATAACATATGCACAATTCCAAATAAGAATAAAACATATGGAACTGGAAAAATACCAGAATACATCAAAAAATCATACATATGAGTAGAAGTAGTTGATCCATATCATTATGTATCAATAACATATGAATATACACAGTGCTCCAAAAAGGGATGCACTCAAGCCATCCAAAGATGGTTGAAACAACTCTACTAAAAGCTAGCATTGGAAAGTAAAAATTGATGCTCCTGCTAGAAACTACTACTGCTGGGAAGAATATCTATGTGCGAGAGGCTACTGGCATGCTCTGAAAGATCCCATATTTTAACCACCAAATCTACACAAAGAAAGCCAGAAAAAACTAGAAATGGTTTGGCCAGGTTACGAGTTTGGAATTTCATCCCTTTTTGGGTTGCACATTGCACCCCTACTGGCTGAGTTACGCACTCCCTCAAGAAAATTGCACCCCTACTGGCTGAAAGAATGATATATCTACTACAATATAACCCACTCAGCTCACTAAATGAAGGGTTGGTACCTTCTCCCGATCTCAATCTCAAAATTTGAGATCTAGCTCCTCTACTGAATATGCAGGTGTTGCATGCAAAACTGCTGGGAAATATTGTGTTGTCTAGGAGAGATGATGATGTAGCCTGATGATAGATAATACAATTTTGATCTTAGGCTACTAAAGTGATCCCCACAGTGAAGGATTAAATTCTCATAGTATTCCAAGCTAAGTTTCTTGGAACTTCCTCTTCTCCTCGAACCCTCACTACAGAATTACATAATTCCTATAGGAAATGTTGTTGCATAGGAGAATAGATGGATGGTATGATGATAGATATGAAAATTAAACTCCTGGAAGACTAAAATGGATCCACAGTGTGAAGGGTTGATTCCTCCATAGGTTTCTCAACTGAAGTAATGAGAACAACCTCCCTACTCTCAAACCCAAGTTCAAGAATGCATAATTTCTGTAGCTGGAAGTGAAGATGAGAGTGGATGAAAGTGGCACTAATTTCTAGATGATGAATGCTACCTAAGAAAACCTTCATATAGTAGGCACTCGAAGTACCCCATGGGTAAGGTTGATATTTCTTCTCGGGAACACCCAGTGCTAAACAACATAACATACTTAGCTAAATAGCTGAAGCGTGCAAAGAAATGTCTTACGAAACTCAACAATAAAAATCAGAATTACATTCCTTTCCTACCCTCATCTTCCTTTTATGGTTGTGAGCCTTCCCTAGCCTTGTCCCACCTCTTAACTGCGCTTCACATGTGGCCACTAGCCTCCATAAATACTGTGTTGTCCTCCATGATCTCCGTCACTGCTGCAATTACTCTCCACTTCCTCCATCAAGTGTGCATTTAATGCACCACTTCCTCCATCATATTTGCAATTAATTCTCCACTATCTCCATCATATTCCTCATTAATGCTCTATGAGCTCCACTCTTTCTTCATTATTATGCTACTCCACTACTCCATAATGCTACTCCACTACTCAATTAACCCACATTCACACTATAGAAGTGGATTTATTCATATATTGGGTTTATGGGTCCCCAAGTGGCAACCATCTTGTTCCAAAAACCTCTTCTCTGCATGAGATATGTGAAGTGTAGTGGTTCCTTCCCCAAGTGGAAAGTCCCAACTCATAAAATATATCTCCCAACCATGCTACATGGAGTAGGTTGTGTCTCTCCATGCTCCAATCCCTGGCCCTGGTGGCCTTGCTTGCTCTAAGCATCATCTCAACACTATGCAAAGTAGGAAATAGAGACATATGGATTGATATGTGAAATTTCAAACCATACTCTCCCAATAGCATCTGTCACAGCAATGCCTCTTGCTGCCACACCATCTCATCATCATACCAAGTATGGTGGCCATAATATGCTAACAAAAGCCAACACAGGAAGGCTTCCTGTTGCTAGCCCACATCATCATTATGCAAGGTATGGGATAATGTCAATCCATATTCTCCCAAGAGTAACCAACACAACAATGACTCTTTCTCCCACCATGCATCATGATAATGCAACGCATGAAGAAATGATATAATAATTGACATTTAGATTGTCACACCAAATTCTCCTAATAAAAACCAACATAGAAAGGCTTCCTGCTACCACATCATATGAGTATCATGTAAAGTCCCAAATAATAACATACCCATTGACATCTGATATGTCAGGTGATGGCCAAACTCTATCAAAAGTAACCAGTGCAACCATGCCTCCAGCTGCTACATCTCATCACTGTTGTACAAGGTAGGAAACAATGATATACTAATGGACATATAAAATGAAATTTCTTGTCCATACTCTCCCAAGAGTAGCTAGTGCAGCCATGCCTCCTGCTGCTCCATCACCTCAGTATTGTGCAAGGCATGGAACATACCAATAGAAAAAGTGGGGTAGTAACCATACTCACCCAAGAGTAGCCAGCATAGCCATGACTCCTGCTACCCCTTGTCATAGATCTCCAAGTATCTTCTCAACCGCTTTCTCATCATCTCCATCCATCCATCCAACTATGGGTGATGATTCATATCATGAACCAGCTCTATCCACCCAATGGAGAGGCTCCCACCAAAAATTTCTCATATAATAGTTGTCCCCATCACTATCTATGTCCTTGAGAATACCATGAAGCACAAAGTCATCCTAGAAAGATAATCCAGTCATGGGTGAAGAGATGTACTCTGTGAAAATGTCGAAGAAATGTGCATACTGTGACAACAGATCAATGTAGACAATACCATCCTCCACAATCTTATGAAAATATTTTCACACCATGATATGCTGAAGTGCACCCTCCTTGAGGTCTCTCCATGATAACCTCTCTTCGATGGCCTTGTAGAACCTCTGCGGTTCTGAATATGTTGCATGCATAAACTTCTCTTTGAGTTGTGAGGTGCTCATCAAGAAGGCTCTGTCCTGATAATGGAAGATGTTATCCATTACATGATGTCTACCATCTACCATCTGCCCATATAATGCTTCGTAAGTGAAGTGATCATCAGAATGATCAAATAATAATTGGGCCCTCAAATCATCACTGCTCCTTAGTGACAATGTTGCTGATCTCCATGATAGTGCATCTTTTGTCTCATGAACCTCTCCATACACAATTTTGAACTCATAGTCTTGCATTGTATGGATCCACTGTTGTTTCCTCCTTTGCATCTATTGCTCCTCCTCAAAAATATGTCGGAGACTATGGTGGTTAGTCTTCACTCGAAATATAATGCTAATAAGAAACTGTCAGAATTTGACCAATGCATGCATAATGGCCAATATCTCTTTGCCGTAAGTAGAATACGATAGCTCATGCAAAAATAACTTCCAGTTCACGAAATTTATTGTATAGCTTCCCTGCATTAGGAATATACTACTCCCATCCTCAGAATCTCCACACTCCAACACAAAGTGTTGTGTGCAACTAAACAATGTAAAACATGGATAGCTATACATATTCTCCTTGAACCAATCAAGGGTCCTCTACACAGTGATAGTTTGCTGCTCCAAATTAGCAATGTGCTCTAACCCTTGGTTATGCAATTTCCCTGATGGCATGACCCCAAAAATATCAATGTGATGTGCTGAAATAATATGAGGTGGAAATGCTTGAATACCTTGGATCAGATGATGCTTGGGAACATCATGCAAAGCTACAAGATTTCCTTCAACCAGTGCATTTTCTTCTCCAACTGCTGGTGAAGGTGATGGATGCTCCTCTACTATTGCACCAACACTATTATCTTCTTCCTCTTCCTCATGCACCTCCTGAATCATGCCTGAGACTCTCAATGTAGAATGCTCAGGACCATCTTGCAAATATGCAATTGCTCCTCCCACTGATGCAAGTACCTTTACTACAGCTAGTGGTGGTGGTAGTTTCTCTTTTCCCATAGTATTAGTGTTGACATCTTATTTTTTCTCCTCATATACTCCCTCGTTAATGTTGAAAAATGTCTCGATGGAAAATGCCTCCGTTATTCTTCTGTCAAACCTATTTACCAATCTTTGAGTGAAATCCACATATGCAGTCACTCTTTCATGATTCAATCTGCCAAACAACCAATAATTTTCTTCACCCTCAAGGTGCAGCGCTACAATCTCAATGGATTCATTTTCTGCTACTTGGTGTAGCTCAAAGAAATCATCTAACTTCTCCATCCAAGATTTTTCCGTTCTTTTGGATGCCCCATCGAACGTAGGTAGAAAGTATCTATTTTGCATGTGCCCTCTTCTTCTATTACTGCTATGGCATCTCTGGTTCTCTTTAATCTTGAAAAACTACTAGAAAGTCAGATTCTCTTTGAATGCTCTAGATTGAGATTTTTGCTCTGCAAGATCATCACTAAGAGTCTTATGATACAAATAGCCTCCATCTCTATGCCATTCATTTCCTTCTGCAAGGAAAGTGGTCATAGTAGGGCATTGTGGAACTTTCTGCACCGCCGATTGCTTATAATGCTGATAGGAAGTGCTCAGACCTTCTCCATTCTAGAACCCTCTTGAGGTTTCCTTTTGCCTTTCTCTTATCATTTATTTGATCTCCATGGTGAGATCTTACATATATATGAAGAGAAGTGTGGCAAAATAAATCCTTCCACCATTGTAGACTTCTTCTTTTTCTGCTTCTCCTTCTTTTTCCTCTCATGTCATGAAATACCCACAAGACGAGCCAAATATCATGCTTTGATACCACGGTAATATCCAAAAATGGGAAAGACCATAATATGGAACATATGCCACAATTCAAAATAAGAATAAAACATATAGAACTAGAAAAATGTCTGAATACATTAAAAAATCATACGTATGAGAAGAAACATTTGAGCCACATCATTATGTATCAATAGAAAATTAATATACATAGTGCTCCAAAAAGGCGTGCACTCAAGGAATCCAAATATGGGTGAAAAAACTCTACTGAAAGTTAGCACTAGAAAGTAAAAACTGATGCTACTGCTGGAAAATATTGTTACTGGGAAGAAGATATATGTGCGAGAGGCTATTGGAGTGCTTAGAAAGATGTGGGATTTTAACCATGGACTCTACTTAAAACACCTAGAATAACCCATAAATGGTTTCGCCAGATTTTGAGTTTGGAATTTTGGCCCTTTTTGGGTTGCACACTACACCCCTGTTGGCTGAGTTCCGCAATCCTTGGATACAAATGCTGATATGGGGCTGAAATAATGATCTATTTGCTACAATATCACCCACTTATTTCATTAAATGAAGGGATGGTCCCTTCTCTAGATCCCAAGCTCAAAACTTGAGATGTAGCTCCTCCACTGAATGTAGAGTTGCTGCATGCACGACTTCTGGGAAAGACTACGCTTTCTAGGAGAGCTGATGATGTAGCCTACTGATAGATAATACAATGCTAATCTTAGGCTGCTAAGGTGATCCATGGAGTGCAGGATCAAATCCTCACGAGATTCCAAGATGAGTTCCTTGGAACTTATTCTTCTCCTCAAACCCTCACTATAGAATTATGCAATTCATGCAGGAAATGTTGCTGCATAGGAGAATAAATGGATGGTCTAATGCCATATATGAAAATGAAATTCATAGAAGATTGTAATGGATCCACATTGTGAAGGGATAATTCCTCCATAGGTTTTTCAACCGAGACACTGAGAATAACCTCCCAACTATCAAACCCAAGTTGAAGAATGCATAATTCCTATAGCTAGAAGTGCAGATTTGGCTGAAAGTGGCAATGATTTCCGGATGATGAATGTTGCCCAAGAAAACCTTCCTAGAGTAGGCACTCAAAGTCCCCCATGGGTAAGGGCGGGATTCTCGCTCGAGAACACTCGGTGCTAAACAACAAAATAGACTTAGCTAAACAGCTGAAGCATGTAGAGAAATGTATTATGACACATAACAATAAAAATCAGACTCCCCTTCCTTTGCTACCCTCATATTCATTTTATGGTTGTGATCCTTCCCTAGCCTTGGCTCACCTCAGAACTGCGTTTCACATGTGGCCACTAGCCTCCATAAATACTGCAGTGTCCTCCATGATCTCCATCATTGTTGAAATTACTCTCCACTTCCTCCATCATGTGTGCATTTAATGCACCACTCCCTCCATGATCTCTACAATTTATTGTCTACTATCTCCATAATCTTGCATTACTCCTCCACTATCTCCATAATCTTCCTCATTAATGCTTTGTGACCTCCACTCTTTCTTCATTATTATGCTGCTCCACTACTCCATAATGCTACTTGACTACTCAATTAAGCCACATTCACACTATAGAAGTTGATTTTATTCATCTACTGGGTTTATGGGTCCCTCCACCCTTTTATTTACTTAAATAAATAAGAAAAGTAAGAACATTAATATTCCAATTAGCTGATGGAAAATTTGGAATATTAAAAATTCGAGCCTATCCTTTTTATTTCCTCTTGTGGTAGTGGGCTCAACACGATTTATTAGATTACCCCTACCTTTCATACATCTATTTCCCTTTTTGGACTGTTGGCCCCCACTCCTTGTAATAATCACCCCCACTCCCCATTTTCCATATTGCATGAAAGATGAGAGAACTACACTTTAACTGCGGGAAGGTGTCCAAGTTTACTCGCCAAATCCAGCCTATAATATTCATCCATCATCCATTAAAAATACTTTTGAACCATTATGTGCTTGACTTAATAGGTGACAAGTGTCATACTTGAGACTACCTGGTGATGTTGAGCTATTTTTTATGCCTTCATTCTACTTTAGTGATCGATATGTTGGCCTATGGAGGTGTTATTTCTAGTACTGGTCCTTTTCTACACAAAACATATATTATTTTTTTTATAGATATTTTCTGATGTGTGTATGACTGAGTGAAGTATTCTACAGATTATCTAGGGGTTGATAATTTTTTTTAAAAGTGATAAATTCCACTATATATGCTTCTCAAAAGTGTTGTGGCTTCCCAGGATCTCAAGGATGGTCTCTAAATGATTCTATATGGCCAATTTTTCATTTTGGAGCTGCCAGGTGTCTTTGGTTGTGGTTCTATAGGGTTATGCACGCTAAAAGATTGTATTTTTTCCTATAGAAGTCATGAAAACCCTTCCAAAATCACAATATCCTTCGTGAAATACAATCATAGTCTTGATAATTCATGGTGAGCCTATTGATAGGGATTGAAAACTTTGATCGTGGTGAGAACTCATGAAGAAGTGGCATAAATAGAGTATTTTTCAGGAATATGTGTGGAGATTTTGGAGGGGGAATGGCTAAGTTATGTGGATGGAAGGTGATGGAGGTGTGGTGAACCTATCCCTTCATTTCTCCAAGAAAAACATGAGATATAGCCCCTTTTCCTATGTTGATTTCAATCTTGTATGAATTTGGGTCAATCATGTAGCAGTTAACATAAATCTTGTAGCGCTTCCATTTGTTGATGCTCTTTGACCGTGGCTGGAACCTTGCAAAAATTGGTTAATGAGACTATTTTAAGGGCTCTTGTACCTCTGTGTTTCTTTCTCCTTCTCTTTTCTCTCTTTTTCTCCATTTTACTTTTTTTTTCCTTTTTTTTTAGACCTGCAGGCTACCTCTAAATAGGTTTTCAATATACAATCGTACCCTAGGTGCCTCAAGGAGGTTTCCACCTCTGGATATATATTTTCCCTATTTTTTTCTCTTGGATATTTATAGGAGTTTTTCAACCCTAGAGTTGGCCTTAGGTGCCTCATGGAGGTTTTCACATAGGCCTTTTATTCTATTTGTTTTTCTCTTTTTTCTTATCTTTTTTTGTTTTTTTCTCTTATTTTTTTGTGAGGTTGGATGAACATAGGGTTTAGAGGCCCTAAACTACATTCAAATCCTTACTTATTGAACCAATAAACTCCTCTTTTTGAACAGTTTTATTATATAACTTGAACTGGTAACCGTTAACAAGCAATGGAATATGTTCCTAATCGATTGTTCTGATTTTGAGAGACCCATTCTCATAACATTTTTCCACTAGATAGGGGACCAACTACCTTTTCATCAATTTCCCTTTGAAATAATTGAATCTTAAATCATACAAAATGGCCTAGTCACCCTCTTAGAATTCTCTCTCCCTAATGTTATTTTCATGCAAAACCTTCCTCTGCAGTTGGACTACCTTAGCATGGATGAGATCCTGCAATTTGAACTCATCAAAACCATTGAGCTGGAGTAGCCTTTCTTGTTGTGCTATAGTGAGGCCTAAATACAACTATGCTTCCATCCTTGAGGTATCGTATTCAAACTAAATAGAAAATAGGGCTTTCTTTCGATAAAGCAATTCAAATGGGGTAAATAGAGTGGTGGTCTTATAGGTGGTATTGTATGCTTAAGTTGCCTCTACAATTGAATCTTCCCAATGCCTTTTTTTATTGCTAACAAACTTGGTAAAAATTTTCTCCAAGGATTTGTTTGTTACCTCCACTTTCCCATTTTCTTGAGGGTGATAGTTAGTGTATTTATTGTTCTTGATTTTGTTATCCGGAATTATGGATTACAGATAAAACATTCTTCCCTATATGTAGTGCTCATCTAGAACAAAAGGTTTAAGACTTTGCAAATACTTTTCCTAACAGTAAATAGACACACAGAATAGATCAAAGAACTTACTTGGAGTCTAAGCGCTTCCTATTCTCCTTATGTTGCTCTTGCTGTAGCTTCAAATCTGAGCTAGATCACCAAAATATTTCCGGCAAAGATGAACAGTAAACAGAAAAATATAGCAATAATACAGATGTCTACTCAAGTTATTCAGTTAAATTAATGAAACATGAACCATATACATCAGATAAGAATTCATAATATGAAAGACAAAAGCTTATACAGATACATATGTGGGAAAGTATGCAGCAATATTTATTAATGGATAGAAGGGGAGGTTACAACCCGGTGATTGATTTAGTGTCACCATCTCCAGCAACATCCTAGCCTCATCACAATGCACATCTCTCTAGCAGCATGTCACTCAAATCAATTCCTTAATTGAAATTCCACCAGAATGTCTCTACTCAAATTCTTCATCTTCAAGCACTAGGATATGTGCTAATTTATAGAGGTGCTAAAGGTAGTTTTACAATCAATGATTTTCTAATAATAGGCAAGACATGTTCCTAGTCTTAAAGGTATCAAATGGACACATGGATTAGAATTTTGACACATGTGAACTATTTTACAAGGCACTGGCCAAGTGGAGATTCCAAAACAGTGAAAATTTCACTCCCAATGTGACCAATGCACCCATGAATGTCGGGAAGTGCTTTGCAAAGCACCCTTGAGTGGGGTTACCTACATATGAAACACAGTCAGTCCCTTTAAAGGCGACGTTGGTGAGCTCTCGTATGATATAATATAAACTTCAAATCTTGGAAACCTTTGCAATGAAAGTCATGGATGATTTGTCTTGTTCTTTGTCTTAGGGCATGTAACAAATGAAATGATAGGGGATGATAGACCCTATTCATTGGTTCTGGAGATGATGTCTAGTTAACCAGGTCATTGGGAATGGTGCCCAAATTGACTTATAACAATTTCCCCCTAAAGCATGAAGTCAAAATACTAATAACATGTAATATTCCAAATTCGGAACAGCTAGCAAGGCATGACTGGAGAATTCATTTTCCAGGAATGGTTACTATAGGATTTGAAACCAAGACTTGGATTCCTTATATCTAAGTATCTAAGTCCAAAATCCAAGAGGTGGCTCAAAAGAAATCCTTCTAGGTGGGTTAAACATGTCTCCCACACCAAGTTGTCTTGGAAAATTTTCCCAATGATCGGACTGCAGTAAATGCAAGAATTTATAATGGAATAACATCGTTATTTAATAACCATGAGCACATGAAGATCCATATATCCAAAAAATGTATAATATAGCAAAAAATGTATACAATTCTTTGATTAATCAAACACTCAAGCTAGGCAATGAGAGCCTGAACAGAACATGTACAAGAATTATGAGCACACTGCTACACAGAAATTACATAAGGCTATATCAGTGCTGTTTAATGGAGACACTGCAACATACAAAATGAAAATATAATGATATGACAATAATATCTCAAGAAATGTGGGGGAGCAAGCTCTCAACCCCTGAAAACAATGGTACAACAATCCTTAAAAGGATTGGCTGCAATACATGTACAAATGGAAAATCTGCAGAAATGCCGGAGTTGCTGGGTAGCAGCTGCAACTCAAAAAATAACTGGAGATGGCTGAAGATGATGAAAAATATGAAACAAAACTCCTCCAACATATCTCTCAAGTGATAGGCTGATCCTATCCCTAAAGATCTCTTCCTCCAAGATGATGGTGCAAACCCCCACTACAGGTACTCACTAAAATAACATAGTCTAGGGAAGGGACTGCACTGTTGGTGATGGGAGAAGCTTGGCCTGATGCCAAGATATGAAAATCAGCTCTAAAACCTTCCTCACTAACCTTCCTGAAGAATAGAAGCTCCCTCCTATGAAATATGAGACAATGAATGGTGTTGTGGAACCCTCCACTCCAACACCCTGCAACACTATGTTATAATTCAGCAGAAATAACACAGTGACTGAAGAAGTGGCTTTGGCCTTGAGCCTAGATGTGGAGAAATGAAGTGCAATCCTTCAAGAGGCATATCAAGAAGGAGAGGAAACCCTAAACATGAATCCCTCGTGCTAAATAGCACTGCAACTCAGCTAAACAACCAGAGAATGCAAATAGCCTTCCAGACCAAAATCAAATACTGAAACATCCCTCACTATGGCTGCCTTTTTGTCCTTTTATGTAAGTGAATGTCTCTTTTCCCTGGACCCCAAACATTAGGGTTTCTTCCACAAGGAATATTTCTCCCTCTCAAACTACACTGCCTTCCCAAGCAAGCCACACCCTCTTAGGCGGTGCTGTTGACTTGGTCAAACTTGACCTTGTCCTCATGCAATTTCCCCTTTTTACACTGGAAGGTGAAAAATAAAGCTTCTCCATAGATACCTTTAATACTATGAGGGATTTTATTCCTACTCATGGGTCTCCTCACCCATTTTATTCACCTCCTAGATGATATGAGAAAAATTAATGTTCCAATTAACTTCATGAAAATTTTGGAACATTACAGTCCTCCCCTCTCAAAGATTGCTTGTCCTCAAGAAAGTGCAAGGATAGACTGAGTTATTTTCACCTCCTATCCCTATAGCATCCATGTATGATGATCTCCTCCAAGTGAAGTGATGTTATCTCATCATTCAAGCCTCCACATTTCTCCTCCTCAGCATGGAAGTCAGCTATCAAGTCATCATCATGTAAAGGTGAAATACTCAAGAGGATAGAAAAGTGATGTCTAGAGGTCCCCTTGAGGAATGGGATCTGAGATCTAATGAGAATTATCTCTCCCATATGGTTCATCCATCCCTAATCTATTAGCCGTGCAAAATGAGTCACCTCCCAACTAGGCAACTCTTGAAAAGTGTCATCCACCTTTGGCTCCGACAAAGTAGGTGGGATGAAAATCTACAAATGGTAGATAAAATAGTCTACCCCACGCTGTCCTCCTCTCCAATTAAGATAAGTGTAGAGTATCTGCTGATCTTGGGCTACAATAAGGTTGCCCTCAAGTGGCAATATGAGGAATATATCTCCAAATACCTCTCCTCCAACACTGCAAATCATGCTAGCCCAAAAATCCCCATATATGATGAGTTGGAAGTCATCATCATAAAGCATCATATCCATCATATGGCTCACCTCATATAGAAACAAATGTGTTGCTCTAGTGGCCATACCATCTCCCATGCTCCCCTTAGAACATGTAGTGCAAAAAGTGTGGTAGGATTCTCCCTCAAGGGACACATTCACCTAATGTGTCTTTCTCCCAAACATGCACCTCATAAATACAAAATAATGCAATCTCCTCATAAGTATGGATGAAGTGAATAATGCAAGGTGTACAATGAGCATGTCCTCCATACTATCTCTCTTCCCCAATTCCTCCTAGGGAATGGCCATCAATCATGCTTATGGCCTCAACTAAGCCATGAGGTCTAGAAAAAATAATGCTCCTCCTTCGAGCATCATCCTACACATGTATGGTTAAGGGATGCATATATACATTATACAAATAATCATGTAAACAACAATGAATACCCTTACCATATATCCTGCTCATACAAAGGGAGTGGCTCACAAATGAGTCCCCTCTCATCCTCAAAGAGAAAAGAGGTGGTTGTGCTAACTCCTCCATCTCCATATGATCCATGCATCTCCTCATATGCTGATATATCTCCTCCTCAAAACCCTCCCAAAAATACCCCTCCATGATGGTGTGGTATGCTCTCATAGAAAAAGTGGGGCTAAAAAGAAAATCCTCATGAGCTTCTTGTAGCAACTTCTCCTTGAGCTTGGAAGCTTTAGACAAGAAGATCCTACCATGATAGAAGATGACCCCATCTCTGACTGAATACTCCTCCAAATGCAACTAGCCATCCAATATCTTACAAGCATGAATATCCTTGGAATACTCCACCAACAGCTGGGAGTTCCAATATGGATATATCCTCCATAGTGACAGTGCTGATGATCTCTCATGAAGAACATCTGTCATATGGCTACCCTCTTCTTTGACATCTCCCATGTTAAAGATGCAATTTGGAAGGCTGTTATCCTTCCCATGCTGCTTCTTCCAAAGTGAAAATTCTGAAATGTGAGTGGATAAAAGTGATGTTCAGAGATTGCCTCCCTCCTCCTTGAGTCTACCCAAGACTCTCAGCACTATAAATAGCTCTCCCAAGGTCTCCACCCTCTTGAAATCAATTAGTGGTGCTCCAAAATGTGAAACATCCATCCTTCTCTGTTGATCCAGTGGTCTCCTCGGTGAAATGTCTCCATGCAATGAGACATCATCATCAAGAGATGACTGCATATATGAATGGAAAAATTTGCCCATGCTCTCACTGCACAATCTAGTCTCCCTCCTAGGTGTAACAACCTCCAAAAATTTATAGGGAGGTGTACTCCTCATCTCATGATGTTGGTTCTTCTCCCTACCTCCTCCTTGTGTCTCCATGGTTCCACACCTCCTCAACAATGGCACATGAGTTGTGCCTTGATCTCCACACATGAGATCCTGGGGACTCCCTTGCAAAGATGCAAGAATCCCTCTACTTGGAGCAAGAGCTCTTCCTTCCTCTGCATGAGGCACTAGATAATCTCTAGATGAAACAACGATGTTGCCCTCAACCTATAAAACATGAATTGGAAACCTCCCAATGATTGGATCCATTTTTTAAAAAGATATCCCCATGCTCCCTTGCTCAAAGGTGTGAGATGAAAGACTTTCTTCCGACAAGGTATGGTGCAAGTTTTCAGCCTCCTCCATGGTTTTCTGAAGTGGAATTGTGTTTTTATGAAAGGGTTTTGTTTGATTACCCTTGTTTATCTCCACCATTTGTATCTCATGAATCCTTCTACCAAATATTTTCACTAAGGCCCTAGTGAAACTTACATAAGATGCAGTGTTTACATTTTTCAAAGAAAAGGATTCAAAGATCCACCAAGCATAGGCCTTACCTCTCATATGCAGCGCTGCAACTCTGATGGCTTCCTCTTCAGGAATTTGGTGCTGCTGCAAGAAGGTATCTAACTCTTTGACCCAAGATTTTTTTGAACATGTATGTGAACCTTCAAAGATAGATAGAAGAAATCTATCCTGCTGCTCTCTTCCCTTCACCTTGACCTTGCAAAACTCTGAAAAAATGAGATGATCTCGGAATTTATGAGTTTGAGACTCATACTCTTTCAGGAAATCACTAAGATTTCTCCTCCTAGCAACCTCTTCTCCTCTTTCCATCTCTCTTTTAGCAATCCTGTCCATGTGATTGCGCTGTGTGTTAGATTGTGTGACTGCTGGCTCACACTCCTCATATGACAATCTAGAGTTTGCTTTAGATTCAAAATATTTCAGTGATTATTCATAAATTTCCCTCCTGATCCTCTTGAAGTATTCATGAATATTATGTACAGATTTAGGAAGAAGCTTTGTAAGCTTATCCCCTTTTTCTCCTCCAAAAAATGGAGTCTTCTCCCTGCTCATCTTTCTGCCTCCTTGATGAGAATAGGAAGTGCAGGGGCCTTCCTCTTCTATTTTCTTATCTTCCTTGGGGAGGTTCTTCATGGATCTAAAATATGATGAGATAAAACCCATCCTATTCAATCTTCTAATCTCTTTGGCTGAGATTCATAGGCTAAGCCAAGAAATTTTCTTTGATACCACTGTAATATTCCAAATTCGGAACATCCAGCAAGGCATGACTAGAAAACGCATTTTCTAGGAATGGATGCTACAAGATTTGAAACCAAGACCTGGATTCTTTATATATGAGTATATAAGTCCAAAATCCAAGAGGTGGCTCAAAATAAATCCTTATAGGTGGGTTAAATAGGTCTCCCACACCAAGTTGTCCTAGAAAAATTACCCAATGACGGGACTGCAGCAAATGGAAGAACATATAATGGAATAACAAAGTTATTTTATAACTATGAGCACATGAAGATATTTATAGACAAAAAATGTATAATATAGCAGAAAATGTATACAATGCTTTGAGGAATCAATCACTCAAGCTAGGCAATGAGAGCCTCAATAGAACATGTACAAGAATTATGAGCACACTACTACACAGAAATTACATAAGGCTATATCAGCACAGTTTAGTGGAGACACTGCAACATAAAAAATGAAAATATAATGATATGACAATAATATCTCAAGAAATATGGGGGATCAAGCTCTCAACCCATAAAAACAATGGTACAAAAATCCTTAGAAGGATTGGCTACAATACATGTACAAATGGAAAATCTGCAGAAATGCCAGAGTTGCTGAGTAGCAGCTGCAACTCAGAAAATAACTGGAGATGGCTAAATATGATGCACAATATGAAATGAAACTCCTCCAATAGATCTCTCAAGTGATAGGCTGATCCTATCCCTGAAGATCTCTTCCTCCAAGATGATGGTGCAAACCACCACTACAGGCACTCACTAAAATAACACAGTCTAGAGAAGGGACTGCGCTGTTGGTGATGGGAGAAGCTTGGAATGATGCCAAGATATGAAAATCAGCTCTAAAACCTTCCTCACTAACCTTCCTAAGGAATATAATCTCCCTCCTCTGAATGATGAGCCAAGGAATGGTGTTATGGAACCCTCCACTCCAACACCCTACAACACTACGTTATAATTCAGCAGAAATAACGCAGTGACTAAAGAAGTTGCTTTGGCCTTGAGCCTAGATGTGGAGAAATGAAGTGAAATCCTTCAAGAGGCCTCTCAATAAGGAGAGGAAATCCTAAACAGGAATCCCTCGTGCTAAACAACACTGCAACTCAGCTAAACAACGGGATAATGCAAATAGTCTTCCAGACCAAAATAAAATACTCAAACGTCCCTCACTATGGCTGCCTCTTCCTCCTTTTATGAAAGTGAATGTATATTTGCCCTAGACCCCACACATTATGGTTTCTTCCACAAGGAATATTTCTCCCTCTCAAACTGCACTGTCTTCCCAAACAATCCATACCCTCTTAGGCGATGCTGTTGACTTGGTCAAACTTGACCTTGTCCTCATGCAATTGCCCCTTTTCACACTGGAAGGTGCAAAATAAACATACTCCATAGATATATTTCACAATATAAGGTATTTTATTCCTACTCATGGGCCTCCTCACCCATTTATTCACCTCCTAGATGATATGAGAAAATTTAATGTTCCAATTAACTTCATGAAAAATTTGGAACATTACATAACAATATTTTGATTGAGATGTTTTACACTGTGATGGGATGGAGATGAAGCAGAGTGGTGACCTACATCATTCTTACAATACATTACATCATTATATATCCTCTTGATCATAAATTGCTGAGGGAAGGCATTCCCATGCTTTGCACATAAACTTTCTAGTAACATGTACATAATTCAGAAAGTCGTCTACATTGGAATGTTGCCCAATACAGACATGCCTAGAGATATAGGCCCATGTTCAGATGAAAATATATTTGTAAGATCACCATAAAAATGATGTGTACAAAAATCCTGAAATCGTAGCCCAAATGGCTGAAACTAGATCTAGGGTCTTCTTATCTCATTCACTTGATCATTTGGGTATAAGTCTAACCATGCGAATATATGATTTGTAGTCGAACATGGTAAGACATCATTCGATTACCAGCCAATAAAGTAATATGTTAACAAACGAGAGAGAACCATCATTGATGTCAATGGGCCTGAAGGTACTGCAGTAAATTTCGTAAGGCGTGAATAGATGATTTGACTTCGAACGCCAAACAAAATATTTCGGTCAAAATTCCGGAAGTGAGGATCTTGTCAATGCTGTAACAAGCCTAATGGTACTAGAATATGATGTTTCTAAGCGAACTTCCTATATAATGATTTTTCATCGACAGGAAGTCACCTTATAATGAAACTAGAGTTATTGATTTCAAATACAAAGGTATTATTTGATATAGAAATTTTCAGGGATGACCATCATGAGAATGAAGGTTTATGAGTATTGCAAAAGGATGAGTATTCACTGGATGACTTCTGTTGAAAATATCAGTGACATTAATGTGAGTTGGCAGCATTGACCCAAAACCAAAGTGAAGGTATGATGAACCATAGGTATGAATGAATTGTCAAGAAGATTACCCAATCCAAATAGTCACAGTGATGGAGTTAAGTGTCATGTTCAAGAGTGACCTTCTACCATAAAAAGTTCTGTTCACTTTCCCAAATTTTCCCAATAATTTGTTGACCAGTACCTCTTTATTTTTTAACAAGCTTAAGGAGGATAACATATGCTTGATCTATAATTCAACCCTTCGGGCGAATAAAGTATCACTATTCAATAATTTAATGAGTCTAGCGATGAATGAAACTCAATTCTTGCCATGATTGACAAGGCCATCATTATTTTATGTTTTAACAAGCTTAACAACAGTGACAACCTGATCCTTTTTCATATTTAGAGAGTTTGAAAAAGAGGAGGAAAGAAAACTCCATAAGTAATTTTTCGTAAAGTTTTCGCTCAGATCCGAAAAAGTGTAAAATAATATTTGAGAGAACCTATTTAGTCATGTTTGGCCAAGGTATTCATTTTTCGTAAATAATCTATCTCAGTCCAGAAAAGGGTTAAACTTATACTGAGTAGATATCAATTCATTTACTTTTACAAGCTCGAAAAGACAAGTGCTTGGCAATCTTTTCACATTATCAGAGTCTGAAAAGAGCTGAAAGAAGACTCTAGGGGTTCCTTTTTCACAGTTATCGAAGGTCTAAAAAGAGATAAAAGTGTGCTTCAAATACTTTTTCATTTTTAACAAAGCTCGAAAAATAAGGATAAAAACTATGCTTTGTGGTCAAATCATTCTTGAAATAAATCTGCACAAATAATCTATTCATCAATTGTAAAACATATTCAGAACAACATCAAATGGATTAAAAATACATGTTTCATGGTAAAAATATAATAAAACCATAGTCATAGCAATAAATATTCATTGCAAACAATTAAATGACTAAATAAAAAGAGTTTTATTATTCATTTTTACCATTCCATAATTACCATTTATATTTTGGAGCTCTGAACCTAATTTTTCCTCTGAACTTCAACTCTTGATTGTGATCGTTTCTATGGAAAATTTCATTGTCGTTTGATCCAGGTTAGTGTCATGAATGATCTCTTTCCTTCAGTAATCATTTCATTACTTTCACTGCATTTTTTTTGGGTTTTGGGGGCCCTAGGTTAAATTCTTCTCCCAAAGAGGGCAACGCACCCTAGGAAATTGAAAGGTGTGTCGCATAACAGCTAAAATGAATGCTAGCTGCATATACAACACACTGTCTCTTGTCTAGGGTTTTGTTGGCCGCAATATTCATTTTTTATTTTTGCATCATGCCCAATATTTGCCCATATTTTTTTCATTGAATGGAATCTAATGGTTCTTATGTTTATATTTCAGGTTTTCATCGGATTACAATGACGATTACATGGAGGGAAAGAGAGCATGAAGAACATGATATGATTTCCTTAAATGATCCGGGCATAGTAAGAGCCCTAATGGATTGTGGACTGTTAAAGTACTTCTAGTTATCAGGGATGAGGAAAAAAATAGAATTCTTAGAGTTCTTAGTTCGAGCATGGGATCTAGCTATCGAGCCATTTCATATTAAGAACCAAGTGGTTCCCATAATAGTAGAGGATGTATATTTTGTCACAGGTTTTTCAAGGAGAGGCTTGCTTATTTCACTCTCAAGGTTTATTCTTAGAGGAGAGACTATGAGAGATTATGTTTTTCAGCATTGCTATCCAGGGGCAGAGCCAAGCAAATATGGGAAGATAAACATCCAGGATGTTAGATATTTGCTTTTGAGAACCATATTTTTCATGATCGCAAAATTTGTTGGCAATGTTACACTACATGTAGCGCATAGATCATATATGGAGTACATGCTAGAGTGGATGGAGCCAACAGTCTTCAACTGGTCTGAAGTTGTACTTTCTTTGATAAAAGAACAACTGAAAAAATCAAAGGGAGGAAGGAAGAAGAACTTCAGTTATGGTTCGATCCTCATATCATTTTCCTTAAAATGGATTCCACTGATGCAACCACAACATGTGACATTGGATGTGTCTAATCCTAGAGATACAAGGATGCAGAGATGGGTAGAACTAATGGGTAGGCATGCAGGCCAATCGACCATTGTATTCTTGACTACATTCTTTGCCTAGTTCAGGCGACAGATTGTCGCCATCGATGAGTATGCATACGCAGACATTGATTTCCAAGGAGATCCAGATTTAGCTTTACTAGAAGGTGCTCAGTGGGGTGCAATAGGTAAGAATTTTTTGACCATGTTTTTTATTTTCCTAAGGTTTGTACAATGTTTTTGTATTTTTGATGTTTTCCCAAGACTAAAATAAATGTTTGATGTATTTCAAATGTTGGTCGAGTTCAACCAGTGGAGGAACCAAAGCGTGTAGCAAATGAGCTAGTAGAGAGGGCTGTCGGGAGAGCAGTCCTTCAGGATCTTGATATGGTTGAGACTCTGACTGAGCTTCGACAACAAATAGATGGGTTGACCTTTGGGATTCTATATTTCCAGATCGAAGAGTTACCCATGCGATTGCAACGTCACACTATAGGTGTTCCTAACCGTTTGATGTGGTTACTACGTAGGATAGCTAGATCTATAGCATGTTACCATGAGCATCACTAGTTTACTTTTGACATTTTTCATACATTTTGAGGTTAGATGGCCAATGTATCTTGGGCACAAATTTTGTAAAAACCTATAACTATCTATCTATTTGATTTCAATGTTTTCCTATGTTTATTATGAAATCCTATTCAATGATATGAATATTTTCTTTACATATGTTGCAAATATCTATCTAAAACTTGATTAGCTAAAGAATCAGTCAATGTGTCCAAACTTCTGGAAATGTGTTGATATTGAATAAAATCAAAGTGTCTTTCTAAAATTCGAACTCTTAGGAAGAGTCGATGCACTGTTGGATTTCTAACAGTATAAACACTAGTAAGTTGTAATACCACAAGTTGTGAATCTAACCTTATGATGATGTGGTTAATACCAAATTAAATGGCATCAGAGAGAATTTCGATCAACGTGCTATACTCAATGATATTATTCATCTATCTACAGATACAAATCCCTTGAAAACTCACTAACTCGCCGTTCGGAGCGAAAATGGCCCACGCTACAAAGGATAGATTCTGCGTACTATGACTAGCACCATCAACATATCCAACAAAAGGTTCCAAATATTAAGACATCTACGATGAAATGTAAAGTGGATTATTAATGTCAATAAAACTATAAAAAAAAACTAAGACAATGAATGCAAATCAACAATATATATATACAATTTTATACAAAAAATTACTATGCTCATGATTAAGCATAGTACCGTTTCAAATACAACCCATTTCTGGGTTGCGCCAATGGAATTTCATCATAATCAATTAACTCATAGGCACCCTTAGCAAGAAATATTTTCACAATATGGGGGCCATGCCATAATGGTTCAAATTTCCCTATACCTATTACATCAACTTCTTTATCATAAAGAAGGACCAAGTCGCCCTCTGAGAAAATGTGAGGCTGGAAATTTTTGTCGTATTGTGCCTTTATATGTCTCTAATGCGCTTCATTGGCCAATTGGGCTTCACGATGTGTTTCATCAAGATGGATGAGGTTAAAAATACACGCTTCTTCTTCTGAGGTGTCAGGTAACAAGTCAATTGTGAGTTTTAATGACGATATTTCACATTGGATTGGAAAGATAGCTTCTAGACCATACACCAATTGAAAGGGAGTAAATCCAATTGAGTTTCTCACCAAGGTTTAATACACCCACAAAGCCGAGTACAGGATGAAATTCCAGTTTCTTTTATGAACTCATATTATTCGTTGAAGCATATGTTTAAGAGTATTGTTGATAGCCTCAACTTGTCCATTTGATTGTGGATAATAAGGAGTAGAATTATTATGTGGAAATCCTCACTTAGCAGTCAATTCAGTCATCATGTGGTTGCAAAAATGCTTCCCATGATTTGTAACTATAGCCTGTGGAACCCCACACCATGCAATAAAATGATTAAAGAAAAACAATGTAGTTTTTTGTCCTGTGTTGTTGAATGTAGGCATCGCTTACGACCATTTGGTAAATTAGTCTACAGTGACAATAATATAACCATGCCCCCCAAACGAACGAGGGTTACAAGTCATGAAGTAAATACCCCATTTTGAAAATGGTCCCACTGAGACAACATGATGCATTGGCGCTGGCGATTTGCGGATTTTACGATAAAAAATCTGGCATGCATGACAACTTCTGATCGTGAGGATGCATTCGAAAAATATTGTAGGAAAAAAATAACCAGCGTAGAGTATCTTCTATGCGGTAGCGTATCCAGATAAATGTCCACCACAACTCCTAGCATGTCAATCATTTAAAACCTTTTTGGCCTCCTCATGAGTGAGGCACCTCCTTAAAATGGTATCAACACCACAATGATAAAGTGTATTGCCGACGATCAGATAATATTTGGCTTGGTATCCAATACATCGTTGTTCAGAGCAAGAGGTATCAGGTGAAAAAGTTTGAGTTTAGAGATAAATAATGAAATATCGATACCAAGGATCAGATGATTCGATCAGAAATAGAGACTCGTTAGGAATTGATGGTTCCGACGTAGTAGCAGTACTATCAGAGGGAAGGTCACAGAGAAGCTTAGCCAAAATTAAATACTTCTTTGACTTGGATTTGATGAATTCCAAATAAAATTCCTACAAAATGACAATCCATTTTGAATATTTCCTTCCAGAAATTGACGTGATAAGATATAAGTCATGTGGTTTCAATCCTAAACGATAGTGGTCTTTTGGAGCAGGATATAGTGGCGAAATATTTGGACAACTTGAACAGCTTCCAAGGAAAGCTTTTCTACATATGAATACTTAAGTTCTATATCATTGAGATTACGACTCAAAGAATAGATTGGATGTTCAATTCCATTTTCTACTTGGACCAAAACCATAGAAATGGTCATTTTAGTCACGTGGAAATAATCATTCTAATAATTAGGGGGATACATTAATTACTCTCAATCAAGAGTATCCTTGATAACATAAAAAGAAGCTTGCGCAACTTGGTCCCAATGGAAGGGAACCCCTATTTTCAAGAGTCGATTAAATCCTTTAGCCATTTTGGCATAGTTTGGAATGAACCTTCTTAGAAAGTTAGCCTTTCCTTGAAGTTTCTGTATCTAAATTAAATTTGATGGTGCAGGAAAATCAAGAATGGCCTGAACCTTAAATGGGTCTATTCAAATTCCTTCTTTTGAGACTACGAATCCAAGCAAATGAACAGAACCAACACAAAGCACACATTTACGTGGATTGAGGCATATTTTGTAGTGTCGGCAGCGTACAAATATGGCTCTAAAATCCATCGGGTGATCAGTTCGACTTCGTGAATGCACAGGTAAATCATCTACATAAGGTTGAACAATGTGCTTGATGTCATTGAAAGCATAAACCGTTGCTCTTTGAAAATTTTCCCCAACGTTCTTTAAACCAAACAGTAGTTTCCTAGAAGCGAATGTTCCCTAGGGATAGATGAATCTTGTCTTATGTTGATCCTTTGGGCGGATATTGATTTGATTGTAGCCGAAAAATCTATCCATGAACGAAGACATTTCACATCCAGCACAATCGTCAATAATATGGTCGATAAAGGGAGTAGGATAGTTGTCTTTTGGACAGGTAATGTTGACGTCCTGATAATTGACACACACTCTAATGGTTCCTTGTGTTTTCATGACAAGAACGATGTTTGAAACCCACTCAGTTGGAAAAACAGGGTAAAAGAAAGCAACGCGCAAAATTTTCTCCACTTCTGCTTTGATGGCAGTAGCCTTTTTCGGATGAACATGACGAAGCCGTTGACACACTGGTTTGACATCAGGATACATATTAATAGTGTGTTCAAAAATACTAGTATCTATTCATGGCATTTCCTCGTAAGACAAAGAAAATACATCACGGAATTCATGAAATAGAGAGTGATATGTTTTGAGTTCTAATGGAGAACAAGACACACCGACATGAATATTTTCTACAACACCAAGTTTGGTCGAAATATCGATAAAAATGGTTTCTTCAATATTTGACAGATATCTCTCAGAATCGATTACATTAATAGGTAAAGAATTTGAAAAGAAATTTTTGATTGAAGGGTGATATAATTCACTAAGATAATTTTCTTCATAATGAAGAATATGGGAACGATTATGATAATCTTCCCTTGTTTATCGTTCTAACATCATGGCTTCCAAAATATTCTCATCTGTCAAGAAAATTGAGGAAAATGGATCAGATGGAGTACCAAAATCTAATGAACGATCAACCTGTTAGGAATCTATAACTTCAGTAGATTGGTGAGACTAAAGCTGCAGAGACAACATTTGAACCACTTTGGGATTCTAGGATCTAGCCCTCCTGAATCCAGAGAGGGATCTCTCTATAAGTGCAAATATTTATTTATCTTTAAGTTTGGAAATGTGATATTAGGCTAGTTATGAACAACAAGGTTTTTGTTTGGTTTTGGTTGGGAAAAGATATATGAGGGTGAAGGAAGTCTAAATGAAGGGTAAAGGTGAATGAAAGTGAAAGAGTGATTTAGCTAAAATGATAGGCAAGAAGCAGCTTCAATCCATTGGGCTGTGGAGTCATAGTAGGATTTAATTGAAACAGCAAGGTTCAAGAGTGGTCTATGGGGAAAATCATCTATGTCATAGGATCTCTTTTAAGTTGATTTTATGGAATGGAATGAAACAATAAGAAGGGAAATCAAATAAGTGAAGAACAAAGAGCAGCCTAAGATCAAATAAGTACTTTGAAACTATCCTGCTTTTGGCATGCACTTAAGAAAAACATAAAATTAATCTAAGATCAGGTAAGTACTTTGAAACTAGCCTGCTTTTGATACACTTTCAATAGAAAACGTTTAAAACACAAAAAGAATAGCTTAAGATCAATTAAGGACTTTGAACCTATCCTGCTTTCAGCATATTCAAAGGGAAAATTTTCAAAGAAACTGTTGGAGGAGAAACTAGAGGACAGGGAAAACCATAGACTTCCCTAGCTCTACTTTACCTAGCAAACTTTTCAAGACAACACTTAAGATAAACAAAGAATAGTCTAAGATCAATTAAGGACTTTGAACCTATCCTGCTTTCAACATACTCTTAGGGAAACTTTCAGAAAACCTTTGGAGATAGAAATAGAGGACAGGGCTAACCATAGACTTCCCTAGTTAAACTTTACTTAGCATAAACTGAAAATAACATTCAAGAACAATGTTTAAAGTTCAGACAGTAAGACGTGGGAATGCCAGCATTCCTAACTGCTTGGACTATATTAAATCATTCTTAAATACACAATTGGAGGAAAACATAAAGATAAATCTTATCAGTGAGAGTAGGGTACTTTTGACAGTAAATCCTAACTCTATATTTGCTGTTCTTTATCAGAGAAAGTGGACAAAATGGAAACAAAAATAAATTAACAATTTACTATAAGAAACACATCACCATTTACGTAGACCAGGATCCCATAAATCAGCTTGTATTTGATGTTCAAACCAGTTACAATCATCAAGTCCAGTGGTTCTCTACAGCTTCAAACTTCTCATATCAACTTAGGTATCTTCAATTACAAACAGAGCTTACAACAACTTCAGAAAAACTATTTACATGCAACATATATTCGGAGACCAACATTTTTCTGATATTCTACAGAGGTATTTATAGAAGAAAAGAGGAGGTGGGATGTAAAATAAGATCTCTAGGCTCAATTAATACAATTTAATGCTTCTCAGTCTTTAAGGGGCTCAATGGAGAAGATTTCTGATATTTCCTCTGTATTAATTGGTTTTCATTAAGTTATTGAGCTACTTGGGAGAATTTGTTTGACCTTAAAACTCTTTCTTATCTTTGTAATAACTTTGCTGACAGTTATAATAAGTTCCTTTGATATGAAATAACTGTTCAGCTATCTTGAAGCAAATATCTCCTATTTCTGGCAATAAATAGGCCTCCTTTGAATGATTTGAGGATGCAGGTGGCTTTTGGTAGCTGGAGAGGATTCAATTAGCGTCTGATGTGGCAGTGGAGGCTTCTCGGATTGATAAATGGATTTTTCTTTTCCTAAAACATCGTTAATTCACTTTAGATCTGTGTTTTAGTTCTGATCAGGCTTAATCTGTGTCTTTCGGTCTTCATGATGTCTTTAACTATGGATTAGGCTTTTGATTTTATGATTTTGTACCTTAATCCCTCAAAACTGTGTTAAATCCTTTAAACATTGATTTCTTCTTTGATTGTATCCCTAGATATTGATACTATTTGTCTGTGATGTTTGCTGTGTTTTCATTGTTGTTGCAGGTGCGCAGAGGGTTGTATAATGGCATCAGTGCTCACGAGGCATGGATAAAACATGATTTGGAACCTTGTAAAATGATCTCGTTGATGAATAAAGGCTTGGGGGATCGTCATCCCCGACACTTGATTTTCTTTTAAAATTGTTGAGAAACATTTAAAACCTGCACAAATACACAAAAAGTTATAAAATCCTGCGTGGATGGGCTTAGAATTCTTTAGAGGTTTAGGTTAGATTGCGGCCATTGGATGAAAGCATCCAATGGCGAGGATTTCTTACTGGGGTCAATAGGAGAGGTGGTTGGAGGGGTGAATGAAAGACCATATCCGAGCTGTCGATGCATGTTGATCAATGGTTGAGATCAATCTAGGATCTTATAATGCAGAGGGGGTGACTTTATAATGAAATGGAGGAATTTACAAAGGAAATGGGCAAAAAAATTTGAGCGGAAGGGAAATGTGGTTAAATAAAATTTGGTGTTTCCGAATGATTATGGGCTGTTGAATTGGATTAGCCAATAGAGATCAACGAAGAAGATTTATTTATAAATTCCTTTGGAAGAATAGTGGAGGGAAATGGTGTAAATGGCGAGATTAAATTGGGACCGTTAGATCTCAGAGATCAACGGCAGATATTTATTATAAGAAAATGTAATGGAAATGGGAATGGTGGTTTCGGCCATAAAAACCACTGGTGTCACGCTTCTCAAAGGCAGTTTTCAAAATTTCCCAAAAAAACGTGATATGGGTCCCTGGCCGACACGTGTCCTTTATAAACCGTCCATATCACATAATTTTTAAGGGTTAACTTTCGGACTCAAAATTATGTGATATTGAGTCTTGGCTGTTGGATGAAAGGCGGGCAGATCCAACAGTGGAGATGAGAGCGCGATAAGATGAGTTGCATGGGTGGAAGAAGGGGGGTAGGGTCAAGGCGGTTTCGATCTGGGCCGTTGGATTAGGGAATGGACGGTCAGGATTAATTGATGGGGAGGTAGGTCCCAAAGGAGTTGGGCTTGTCGGGTTGAATATGGAATGTTATATCTTCAATATTAACGGCTCAGATTAAATCTTTGGGAATTGAAAGCAATACAAGACGGGGGTTTGGGTGGAGATTCGGTAAATGTGGACCGTTAATCTACAGAGATCGACGGTGGATCTCAGCAGAAGATTTTAAACTGTGGAAATTTATAATATAAAGGAGGAAGTCAGGGTTTGATCTAGACCGTTAGATTGGTGAAATGAACGGATCAGATGCGATCGCAAGATCGCCAATCAGGAGAGGAGAGAGGAAGGTGTGCATAAAAATTTGCGATGCGATTACATACTGACCATCAGATCTGGGAGTCAGATCGACGGTTGAGAGTTAATCTGAGGGACAAACATGGAGAAATATGGGTGGATTTTTGATTAATCTGGGCCGTCAGTTCTTGTGGGTTCGACGGTCCAGATCGAATCACAATAATTGCAATCGGTGGAGGAGAGAGGAATGGTACAAAGGATTTTTGTGATGCCATTGAATCAGAGCCATTGATCTTAAAACTAGATTTACAGTCAGGAATTAACTGTGAAGGCCAAAGGCAGAAATGTGGGCTTTGGAACGGAGTGATGGGGGCCGTCGGATCTGGGCAAGGTATAGCGGATCAACGGTCAGGAATTGATCACTGGATGGCATCGGCAGGGAGAAAAGTAGAAAAGGAAAATTAAAAACTTGCGATGCGATTTGAACAATGATCGTTGATCAGTTTAAATCAACAGCTAATATTCGCCGAAACATTAAACTGTCGGATTTATAAAAATCAAAGGGAAAGTTGGATTATATAAAAAAAAGGGTCTAATCGCAATCGAAGTTTTCAACAGCAAAAGGTAACAAGAAAAAAGGAAAAACCCAATTTCTATTGCGCAATTGGGCCTTAGCACCTGGTCTCGGTGCTGGTTTTATGCGGAAAAAAAAAGGGCTGGGCTAAGGCCAAAGGGGCTTAAGGTATTAGTGCAAAAAGACTATTTTTTATGATTTTTGAAGGATTTTTTGAGGATTTTGAGAGTTCCGATAGGGTTTAAAAATGAGTTTTAAACCTTATAAAAGGGAATTTGTGAAGAAAAGGAAGGAAAATGAGGGAAATGGAGGAATTTCATGAGGAAAAAGGGAGTGAAAAATGGAGGTTAATTTATGAGTGAAAGGAGGGGTAAAATGAATGGGAAAATGGGTTTTTACAGCAGTCTTTCTTTACAGGAAAACAGTAGATTTTTCAGGTTTATGAGGGAGACAACAGTGAATATTAATTCAAGGATAATTTATCTTCAGAAGACTTTAAGAACTCACAATTTGGCTATAAAAAATTTTCTTGAAGGCTTAAAAAAAAATTTTAGCCACCATTTGATATAACAAATTTTTATAGGTGGCTAACAGCGGCTCCAACTTGGGATGGTAGCTCCTTGGAGGTGCCAAGAACATCATAAAAGTATTCTATGGAAGCTTATCAATGCCTCATCCATTGGGATGAAACTTTCTTTACTTTACTGATCTTCTTTTGCTCTGATAATGTTAGCAGCCTTTAAAAACAATGGAATTCTATCAACACAAGCTTTCTACCTACCCAATCCTAATGATCTAACAAATTTTCTTCTTTTAGAGTGCATTTGGATTGGAAAACTCTTTTTACAAACACTTTATTATTTTGAAAGCATAAAACTAGTATATTTCTACCCTTATTTCTCCATGAACTTAGATTAAGAAGTTGAGTTCATAAGCTTCTCTACCTAACTACTATCTGTTAGGATTAAACTGTCTAATAGATTTTTATTCTCTAATTTCTAAAACAAGAAATTTAGAAGCAAGCAAGTCATGATTGAATAGTCTAACTTGTTGCTGATCTATGGCATAAAACAAGCTGCACATAGATTATTTTTTGCAGAAAATTAAATCAAAATGGTGAAAGATGGAGATCTGAAAATTTAAGAACATCCCTCTTTTTCTTCAGCTCTTTTTTTGACTTTTGTTTGAGCTATCTTACATTCTTTTCTGGTTCAAGTTTTTGGAAATATTAGAACCAGTTTTCTTTCTGTCATTGGCTCAGGATTTAAAACAAATTAGAGCCATGCATCTTTTTGAAACTCATAGGTTCAGATTTTTAGCTTGTTTGAACCTTTATTTTTCTATCCTAATCTACCTAATTGATAAGCCAAGATTAAGTTGTTTGGAAAATCTAATTCACTAACCTATCAGTAGTAAATTGAAAACTAATTAGTCATGATTAGGCTGTATGACTAACTAGGAGTGTGTTTATTAGGAGTGGAATTTGAGCTTGCACACTTTCAGACATTGTTTCTCTTTTTTGGTATGGGGATGTACTTTTCTTGTTTTTACAATCTGCCCTCTTTTCTATTTTCTATTGTTTTTGTATTTTTGATTTTTCTAACTTTGAATGCAATGATGGATGTGATATTCAAAATGAGAAAAAATAAAAAGTCTTCCAAACTGATATGGTTAAGAGAAATAATGTTTGAGCATGCTGCCATTGACAGGACCCCCAAACAGTTTAGCTCCATTCAATTCTTGCAAAAAATAGCCATTGTTACCAGCAGCAGAATGAATAAGATAAGGACAAAGCCATAAGTTATCAAATTTCCCATGCTTTCCCTTGTCTTATCTCCTTGAATCCCACTTTAAAACTTTGGCACCAATGCTGAAATCACTGGCCTTTGTCCTTCTATCAAAAATCTTCTTGATGTTTTCTTTCTTTTGTAATGATTTGTTGTAGACCTCCTCTTTGGTTTGCTGAAGGTGTATAGTCTGATTAATTTAATGATCATGTCATTGTCTTCAGACTGTACTTCTTGGATCAAATTCATGACTGGCACTCCTAGACTGGTTGGAAAAATTGCATCTATCCCATAAACAAGCTGGTAGGGTGACATTACAATTGATTTTTTAAGAGTTAATCTCTCAGCCCAGAGTGCATGTACTAGTGTTGTGTACCATGATTTCTTATTGTCCTCCAGCAAATTCTTGATTATGTTCACCAAACTTTTGTTTGAGGATTCTGCCAGCCCATTACCTTGAGGGCAATAAGCAGTAGAATGGCCCAATGTAATCTGATATTTGTGAAATAATTCAACCATGTTTTTGGATCCAAATGCAGAAGCATTTTCAGTGATAATCTTCCTAGGGCAGCCAAATTTAGATAGGATATGAGTTTCAAGGAATTTTATAATGACGGAGTCATTGGCTTGCATAGAAGGGATGGATTTTATCCATTTGGTAAAGTAGTCTGTTCCAGTGAGAATCCATCTATGTTGGGTAGATGAGGGTGGATGCATTTCTCCTATGAAGTCTAGACCCCACTGTTGAAAAGGAGCTTCAACAATGATTGGATGCAAGGGTAAAGGAAGCAATTTTCTTTTGCCTTCAAAGAGTTGGCATTTATGACAGGCAATAATCATTTTATGGACATCAGGAAAGAGGGCGGGCCTATAGTAACCAGCTCTAAGGATTTTGTTGGCAGTGGATGTATGAAGAACAGATGTGGATGGACCAGCAATAGATTGTTGAGAAGATCTAGGACAGGAGAAACCAAAATTATGAATGAAATGTGAATCAGGTGGAGTAGTTTCTCTGCTACTAAGATGTTCACTTCTGTCTTGGGATGAAAGTGAAGGCTCTAAATCTATCTGATATATATCATCAAGTGACCTAGTTCTAAATGGGTTTCTTAAGTCAACTTGTGATTCTTGTAGAGCTGCAAGGTTTTTAGGAACATAATTAGCTCTATGGAGTGATCTGACAATAGTTGAAGATCTGGCCTTAGGAGATTTCCTAAGAATTCATTCAGGGTTATCAACTATCTTAGGAGGCTTTGGATCAGGATAGGCTCTAGTATGAATCTTTCTAGGAGCCACTATGCTATGTTTTTTCAGACCCAACTAATCAAGAAAACTTTGACCAAATATAACAATCTTTAGGAGGCTAACTGATCTTTAAACAAGGAAAAATTTAATCCTTGAAGTCTTCTTAACTGAGTTTAAATAATGTTATTATGATAATAGGTTTCCCAGTGGAGTCTTAAGGTCTGTTTAATATTGTGGAGTCACCAGGTGGAAATTTTTAGCTCTTTTGGAGGTAAAAGGTTTTATGGTCCACCACCATGTTTATTTGAATACCAATCTGAAATATTTTTGGGTTTTTTTCGATTTTTTTCAGTCCTATGGGTTCTAAGAATGTCCTAAATCTATTTCAACACTTAGCTATGGTGATGAGACAAAGAAAATTAACTCTTATGGATAATCTAGCTGCTACCTTCAAGGTTTGATAAGCTTTATGAGAATCCTAAGGTTTCCTTAGTTTTTCACTGATTCAAATAAGTTTTATCATGATTACCATTTTCTTGGTAGTGCTTGAAGAGGGCTACTTATACTCAAGGGGTTTTTGAGGTTCTGAGGGTGTCTAAGATGAAATTTGACTCAGATTTCCCTGGCGGAGTCGCCAGAAATGTTAGGAATCTGTAACTTCAGCAGTTTGGTGAGACTAAAGCTGCAGAGACAAAATTTGAACCACTTTGGGATTCTAGGATCTAGCCCTCCTGAATCTAGAGATGGATCTCTCTATAAGTGAAAAGATTGATTTATATTTAAGTTTTGAATAGTGATATTAGGCTAGTTATGAAGAACAAGGTTTTTGTTTGGTTTTGGTTGGGCAAAGATATATGAAGGTGAAGGAAGTCTAAATGAAGGGTGAAGGTGAATGAAAGTGAAAGGGTGATTCAACTAAAATGATAGGAAAGAAGCAGCTTCAATCCATTGGGTTGTGGAGTCATAGTAGGATTTAACTGAAACAACAAGGTTCAAGAGTGGTCTATGGGGAAAGTCATCTATGTCATAGGATCTCTTTTAAGTTGATTTTATGGAATGGAATGAAACAATAAGAAGGGGAATCAAAAAAATGAAGAACAAAGAGCAGCCTAAGATCAATTAAGTACTTTGAAACTATCTTTATTTTGGCATGCACTTAAGAAAAACATAAAAGTAATCTAAGATCAAGTAAGTACTTTGAAACTAGCCTTCTTTTGATACACTTTCAATAGAAAAAAATTAAAACACAAAAATAATAGCTTAAGATCAAGTAAGGACTTTGAACCTATCCTACTTTCAGCATATTCAAAGGGAAACTTTTCAAAGCAACTGTTGGAGGAGAAACTAGAGGACAGGGCAAACCATAGAATTCCCTAGCTCTGCTTTACCTAGCAAAATTTTCAAGACAATACTTAAGATAAACAAAGAATAATCTAAGATCAAGTAAGGACTTTGAACCTATCCTATTTTAAACATACTCTTAGGGAAAATTTCAGACAACCTTTGGAGATAGAACTAGAGGACGGGGCTAACCATAGACTTCCCTAGTTCAACGTTACTTAGCATAAACTGAAAATAACATTCAAGAACAATGTTTAAAGTTCATACAGTAAGATGTGGGAACACCAGCATTCCTAACTGATCGGACTATATTAAATCATTCTTAAATACACAATTGGAGGAAAACATAAAGATAAAGCTTATCAGTGAGAGTAGGGTACTTTTGACAGTAAATCCTAACTCTATATTTGCTATTCTTTATCAGAGAAAATGGACAGAATGGAAACAAAAAGAAATTAACAATTTACTATAAGAAACACATAACCATTGACATAGACTAGGATCCCATAAATTAGCTTATATTTGATGTTCAAACCAGTTACAATCATCATGTCCAGTGGTTCTCTACAGCTTCAAACTTCTCATCTCAACTTAGGTATCTTCAATTACAAACAAGGCTTACAGTAGCCTCAGAAAAAATATTTACATGCAACAGATATTCGGAGACCAACCTTTTTCTCATATTCTATAGAGGTATTTATTGGAGAAAAGAGGAGGTGGGATGTAAAATAAGATCTCTAAGCTCAATTAATAGAATTTGATGCTTCTCGGCATTTGAGGGGCTCAATGGATAATATTTTTTATATTTCCTCTGTATTAATTGGTTTTCATTAAGTTATTGAGCTACTTGGGAGAATTTGTTTGACCTTAAAACTCTTTCTTATCTTTGTAATAACATTTCTGACAGTTATAATAAGTTCCTTTGATCTGAAATAACCGTTCAACTATCTTGAGGCAAATATCTCCTGTTTCTGGCAATAACCAGGCCTCCTTTGAATTATTTGAGGTTGCAGGTGGCTTTTGGTAGCTGGAGAGGATTCAATTAGCCTCTGATGTGGTAGTGGAGGCTTCTCGGATTGATAAATGGCTTTGTCTTTTCCTAAAACACCATTAATTCACTTTAGATCTATGTTTTAGGTCTGATCAGGCTTAATCTGTGTCTTCCGGTCTTCATGATGTATTTAACTGTGGATTAGGCTTTTGATTTACTGAGTTTGTGCCTTAATCCCTGAAAACTATGTTAAATCCTTTAAACATTGATTTCTGCTTTGATTTTATCCCTGGATACTGATACTCTTTGTCTATGATGTTTGTTGTGTTTTCATTGTTGTTGCAGGCGCGCAGAGGGTTGTATAATGGCATCAGTGCTCATGAGGCATGGATAAAACATGATTTGGAACCCTGCAAAATGATCTCCTTGATGAATAAAGGCTTGGGGGATCGTCATCCCTGGCCCTTGATTTTCTTTTAAAACTATTGAGAAACCTTTAAAACCTGCACAAATACACAAAAAGTTATAAAATCTAGTGTGGATAGGCTTAGAATGCTTCAGAGGTTTAGGTTAGATTGCGGCCGTTGGATGAAAGCATCCAACGATGAGGATTGCTCGCTGGGGTCAATAGGAGAGGCGGTTGGAGGGGTGAATGAAAGACTAAGTCCGAGCCGTGCATGGATGTTTATCAACGGTTGAGATCAATCTAGGATATTATAACACAGAGGGGGTGACTTTATAATGAAATGGAGGAATTTACAAAGGAAATGGGCGAAAAACCTTAGGCGGAAGGGAAATGTAGTTAAATAAAATTTGGGGTTTCCGAACAATATTGGGCTGTTGGATTGGATTAGCCAACAGAGATCAATGGCGGAGATTTATTTATAAATTCCTTTGGAAGAAAAGTGGAGGGCGGTGGTCTAAATGGCGAGATTAAACTAGGACCGTTAGATCTCAGAGATCAACGGTGGAGATTTATTATAAGAAAATGTAATGGAAATGGGAATGGTGGTTTCAGCCATAAAAACCATTGGTGTCATGCTGCTCAAAGGAAGTTTTCAAAATTTCCCAAAAAAACGCGATATGGGTCCCTAGTCGACACGTGTCCTTTAGAAATCGCCCATATCACGTAATTTTTAGGAGCTAACTTTTAGACTCAAAATTATGCGATATGGATTATTGGCCATCAGATGAAAGGTGGGTAGATCCAATGATGGAGATGAGAGCGCGATAAGATGAGTTGCACGTGCGGAAGAAAGGGGGCAGGGTCAAGGTGGTTTTGATCTGGGCCGTTGGATCATGGAATGGACGGTCAGGATTTATTGATGGGGAGGTAGGTCCCAAAGGATTTGGGCCTTCCAGGTTGAATATGGAATGTTAGATCTTCAAGATTAACGGGTTAGATCAAATCTTGGGGAATTGAAAGCAAAACGAGACGGGGGTTTGGGTGGATATTGGGTAAATGTTGACCGTTGATCTCCAGAGATCGATAGTGGATATCCATAGAAGAGTTTAAACTGTAGAACTTTATAATATAATGGAGGAAGTCAGGGTTTGATCTGGACCATTATATCGGTGAAATGAATGGCTCAAATGTGATCGCAAGATCGCCAATAAGTGGAGGAGAGAGGAAGGCGTGCATAAAAATTTGCGACGTGATTACATACTGACCATCGGATCTGGGATTCAGATCGACAGTTGAGAGTTAATCTGAGGGAAAAACATGGAAAAATATGGGCAGAGTTTTGATTAATCTGGTCTGTCGGTTTTTGTGTGTTTGACAGTCCAGATCGAATCGCAAGATTTTCAATTAGTGGAGGAGAGAGGAATGGTACAAATGATTTTTGCAATGCGATTGAATCATAACTGTCGATCTTAAAACTAGATCAATGGTCAGGAATTAACTGTGAAGGCCAAAGGTGGAAATGTTTGCTTTGGAACAGAGTGATGGGGGCCGTCGTATCTGGGCATGGTATAGCGGATCAACGGTCGGGAATTGATCGCTAGATTGCATTGGTAGGGAGAAAAGAACAAACAGAAAATTAAAAACTTGCGATGCGATTTGAACAATGATTGTTGATCAGTTTAGATCAATGGCTAATATTCACCAAAACATTAAACTGTCAGATTTATAAAAACCAAACGGAAAGTCGGATTATATAAAAAAAGGGTGTAATCGCAATCGAATTTTCAACAGCAAAAGGTAACAAGAAAAAAGGAAAAACCCGATTGCGATTGCATGATTGGGCCTTAGCACCTAGTCTCGGTGTTGGTTTTATGTCGAAAAAAAAGGGCTGGGGCTAAGGCCAAAGGGGCTTAAGGTCTTAGTGCAAAAAGACTGTTTCTTATGATTTTTGAAGGATTTTTTGAGGATTTTGAGAGTTCCGATAAGGTTTAAAAAGGAGTTTTAAACCTTATAAAAGGGAATTTGTGAAGGAAAGGAAGGAAAATGAGGGAAATGAAGGAATTGTATGAGGAAAAAGGGAGTGAAAAATGGAGGTTAATTTATGAGTTAAAGGAGGGGTAAAATAAATGGTAAAATGGGTTTTTATAGTAGTCTTTCTTTTCAGGAAAACAACAGATTTTTCAGGTTTATGAGGGAAACAACAATGAATATTAACTAAAGGATAAGTTATCTTCAAAAGACTTTAAGAACTCACAATTTGGCTATAAAATTGTTTCTTGAAGGCTTAAAAAAAAATTTTAGCCACCATTTGATATAAATTTTTTTTATAGGTGGCTAACAAAACCTAAACAACCGGCGACGTTGATTTCAGATTCATTGCCCAAGCCAAATAGATTGATTTCTATGCCAGCTTAATAGGGCTGGGTGATAGAAACTCATCCAACGTAACGATTTCAGAATCACCTGTACTCTTCCTTAAGTCAGATGGAGTGGAAGAGATCATGTATTAGGTCTCTATACTTGAAATTTCTGTCGATGTCACAAGCGGCAGTAAGGCAAAGGTTCCCATGGGAGTGGAATCCTTTAAGAGTCCTACACCAATGTTTTGAAGTGCTAGTTGGGGTGCATGAATGAAAGGAACACTTCCAGTTACCTTCAAAGCGGAGGCAAAGAATGATATTTGATTGATGACTGTGATAGTAACTTTATATGGATAGGAAATCATTCTAAAATATGTAGAAACAATTGCAGTCATAGCATATACCCATGGCCTTCCAAGTAGAATATTATAGTCAAGGGGTCCGTCAACAACATCGAAATCAATACTCACCATTTTTCCCCCAAGTTCAACGTGTAGGCTATTAACAATACCACAAGGCTTGTATGTACGTCCATCAAAATCCTTCAACGTCGTTGATGATTGAAATAAGCGCAGAGAACCATGTGAATTCCAACAATTTAGAGACATAATGCATGTAGATTCTCCCTCATAAATATTAGTACGATGAACAAGGTGATTCAGAAAATTTACTTATATGGAGAATGCCAATTCTACTGGTAGTTGCGGCACATAGACCATATGATTAAAGACTACAAGATTAGAATCAAATGGATCAATTCCACCAACAGCCGACAATAAAGACTATTTTTGGGAGGGACAATTTTGTAATACCTCAAGAGCAGACATAGTTGAAGGCGATTGAGCCAAATATTTAACTATAATATAGTTTTGAGAAGCTCTTGCTCAAGGATTATATGTCGATTTATGAATTACTCCCTTATGTGGCTTAATTGTCAATTCAGGAATAGCAGTAGGTGGTACTGATTCCGTAGATGGATTCGTAGTCGAGGTAGTAGGCTGATCAGTGGCCTGACGACCATAATAGTTATTATGCGATGACTCCAAAATATCTGTTGAAGGTCTTGTGACAGATAACATAAGTACTTGGGAACTAGAAGCTAGATCCATAGCAACCAAATTTGTGTCTGGATTCGGAAACGGATCTTTCAACACAGCCGACGCATGGGAAGTCTTAATTATTTTTGAGACTTCATCGTGGTGAGGACAATCCCGAAAAAAATGTTCCTCATTATATATTATGCATGGATAAGGAGATTTCCTAGGTCCAGACGATTGATCAGATGATATTTCCTGCGAGTTTGAAGTTTGCTTTTTCTTATATTTCCCCTTTTTCTTACTTCTGAGTTGCTTGTCACTTTTTCCCTTGTGAAGAAGGTGAAAGATCAGATGCAGTAGTATGATATGTGCTTGTAGTACCAATCAAGCTGTCTCTAGCATGAGAGTCCTTTAATTGAGGAGGAACAGTAAAATTAGATCTCGACGCGTTAGGATTTTTTTTCATAGAGCATGCCAAACTGAGTTTAAATCAAGTCTAAATATTGGGCATGAGAAATAACTTGCTCTTTTGTGATGATGCCACCCTTAGCAAAATCCTCAGTTATATATGGTAACAGGGACTTAATGAACCACTAAACAAGAATCTGATCTGGAACAAATGTCTGAACCATTCTACGACGTTGACACCACTCATGAATATGATAAAAAATGTGAGCAGCATTAGACTGTTTGAAATTGGTCAAAATTTCCGTTCTGGTTTCATATTGTATGGGTAACTGGAAGTGAGTCAGAAAGACAATAGCTATGGCTGTGAAATTATCAAAAGAAGCTCTAGGTAACTCAATATACCATTTTGTAGCTGGACCAGTAAGCGTACACTGGAAAAGACGTAGTCGAATAGAATCATAATTTAGGGAGTTTGATGAATACTACAAATGACAAGGCATGAATGAGTCAACGAGTCTTCTCCATGGTTTCCATTGAACTTAGGAATATCAGAGGGTAATTTTTGAGGTATCAGCAGCCACCAAGGAGCATAGTTGATTGGATCATTGGTTAGCCGATTTAAATCTAGTAACTCTAAAGTTGCAAGAAAGGGAAAATATCGATTAAGGTTAGGTTGAGCATAGCCAGGGCATGATGGAATTTCTTGAGCAATAGGCCTTTGAGCACCAGCATAAGGAATATGTTGTTGGTAACGCAGATATGGTTTTTTTTGAAAAGAAAATGCTTCAATATTATGTTGACCAAAACTTGGATATGATACTTGTTGAAATGAAGTCTGAGGTATTTACACCTAAGGCTGCCAAGGGCTCTGTCCACCAATATTATAACCCAAATTAGAATAAATTGGATTCGGTTGAGGATAGGTATAACCCAGTTGTGGCTGTGATATCCCATAAAATGGTAAACCAGCTTGTGAATAAATGATTCAAGGTATAGGTTGTTGTAAATTAACCGGAGGATTTGGAGTCTATGGACCCAATACTTGAGGGTATTGAATTGAAGGACTCACCCAAAAAGGTTGTTGTACAACTTTTTGATTCTATAACAGGGGTAAAGATGTGTTAACAAGTGTAAATGATGTGGGTGTAACAGGTTGAACTGGTTGATATGAGTGTACAACCGTTTGTGGTTGGATAGGCAGAGTGGGATGCCATTGACAAACATTCATTTTGACATTAGTTTGACAAAAAATTGATGGAGTATTGTCATAGTGGGTGACCAAAGGTTGCCCCCCAGCACAAGGAGGATAATAAGATGGAAAATATTTCTCTTCAAATGTTGGGAGTATAGTTGCTATGGTACTTGATGGAATAGACCTAGAAGGGCCATCTTGATATTGCCCTAATGATGTTTATAAAGAATCAAGTCGTTCAGTACTTACTATAGTTTTACCAGTTAGGATACCAAACGATGACATTGGTAAAGTCCATGAGTTTGAAGATGCACCAGAGAAAATTCCAAATAAATATTTATAACCTAATGGGACCATAGGTCCACCAAGAAAATATGACTCTAGTGAAGTTGTAAACATAGATGGTGTAGCGGGGCTGGTGCTGACGTAATTGGAACAGATGGCCCAACCGAAGATGTGGGTTCAGGCATGGTTACTTGACCATATGTATACCCTTTTGGATGGATGGGTTTTTGAATAGGAATAGGATCAACAAAAGTAGATAGTGGTGATTGAGGAAAAGACTCGTATAGGTAAAGATCCTCTCAAAAATGGGTTGGCGTTAAAGGTGTCTTGTCTTGTTGGGTTTCTTCAATCAAAATTAGACCAGGTGGAAGTATTTTTCCATCAAGCCCAAAGTATATTTCATGAGGTTGACTATGTGATATGGGAGATTCAATGGCTACAAAAATTTGTGGGATGACCAATGCAGGAAAAACTTCTAGTTGTTTGACTTAGAGACTCAGATGTTCTCGAAAAAAAAAATACAGGATCTGGATCAACTTCTGGTTGAACAACGTCGGGTTCAAGAGGTATGGTCTCACTGATTGGATGGATCATGACCACGGGTAGCTGTGAGGACTTCGTCTTGAAAAAAGTGGACAAACCAGGATGTTTATAAATAACTTTTGCTAACTATGGTATATGGGAAGATGATGTTTCACCAGAGTTAATAATAGTACTTGATTCGGTAGAGTGTTGTCACCTTCGCCGACCAGGTGTAACTTATAATGGTAAAGGTGGTTTCAATGCTAATCTATGCGAATGACGGGGGAAAGGATTTTGTTCTTCCATAATTACTGATTTATTTTAACCAAAAACAAATAAGAAAAATAAAAGGGTAATACTAGGAAAAAGGTTTACCAAGAAACTATGAACTACATAATACCTCTTGGCGAACCAAGAAGTATGGGTAGGCAATCTCCCTGAATGATGTGTTCGGTGTATCACAGTTTATAAGGCGGCTGACTTGGTTCACTATGGATGGATAACAACCTAAATTTTTCCTCCCAAATATACCCTAAGGTATGTGGAGGCCCAAGTCCGTATTAGCGTTTTCTGATGCAAAATCGCACAGTGAGAGCACCCCTTTATACTTTTCATACTATAACACCGCCCGATATACCCGAAAGTATGTGGACAAGCTATGATATACTTACATACATGGAGTGAGGCATCACACTCAGAATGTATCACAAACAATTAACGATAGCCGCTATGTTTTATGATGTCGAAACATGTCTCTAGCCTAGACCTTCTAAATGTTATCGTTATGGTTCCAATGCTTTGTTAGGTAAATTGAGATAAATTTTAAGTTGATCTTCTTTATCAATTTTCCTTTCAAGGTTCACTGCGATGATGTATTGGAAATTCCTAAAATGAAAACTAAAATGATAAGCAATATTTCACTTTTAGTTTTTCAATGAAAGTCATAGCTACCAAAGGGAAATGGAAATAAATTTGAGAGCAAACAATCAAGGAGCAGAAACTAAAATGAAACTTTCCTAATTGTTCCTTTTGCAAAACACACAATCCACTACATGCGAAAGCAGGTTTTTATTTCCAGTCCCTTTAATGTTATGAATGCAGAAAAAGAAACTAAGTACGCCAAATCAATAAAAACAAATGCCTTTTACTTTTGAGAAATGAATAATTTAAACAATAATTTCTCTTTTGAAGGAAAAATAAGGAATTTAACAACAATTTCTCCTATCAGGAAACAAATAATTTAACGAAAATTTCCTTTTTGAAAAGAAAAGGGATCTAATGCAGCAATGAAAATAATTTGAAATTAATTCGTCCATGATAAAGAAAAACAATTTAAATATACATTGAACAAAATTTTCTTTCAAAGGACGAAGGAGTAGGTAAAGTCACTCGTCAATCTGAGGTATCAGGGTCTTTAAAACACAAAAAAAAAAACTAAAATTAAATGTAATGACAAACTCAATGGAATTTGGCTCATTCTAGGGGGAAACACAGTCTCTAAGGGGAGACAGTGCATTGCAACAGACCCTTGGAAGGGAGACAGTGTTATGCAGAGCACCGTCTCTTGTTCAACAATGCGTTCAGCGCATTCAGAGAATGAAAACTCAAATTTTAACACACTTCTATGAAAATTTTGACTTCAAAAAGCCTAATATTTATGATTAAATGCTACTGGGTGAATAAACAGAGAAAATCATAGGAAAATACACTAAGGATGAATGGTAAACTCCCTAGCAGAGTCGCCAATTTGTTATGCGGAATTATGGATTATGGATAAACCATTGTTCCCTAGATGTAGTGCTCATCTCAAACAATAGGTTAAATACATTGCAACTACTTTTCCTAATAGTAAATAGACACACAAAATAGATCAAAGAACTTACATGGAGTCCAAGCAATTCCTATTCCCCTTTTGTCGCTCTTGTTGTAGCTTCAAATCTGAGCTAGATCGCCCAAATATTTCCTGCAAATATGAACACTAAACAACAAAAGATAGCAATAATACATATTTCTATTCATGTTATTCAATTAAATCAATGAAACATGAACCATATACATCATATAAGAATTCATAATATGAAATACAAAAGCTTAAACATATACATATGTGGGAAAGTAAGCAACAATCTTTATTAATGGATAGAAGGGGAGGTTACAACCCAGTGATTGATTTAGTGTCATGATCTGCAACAACATCCCAGCCTCATCACAATGCACATCTCTCTAGCAACATGTCACTCAAATCAATTCCTCAATTGAAATTCCACCAGCATTTCTCTACTCAAATTCTTCCTCTTCAAGCACTAGGATTTGTGCTCAATTTATAGAGGAGTTGAAGGTAGTTTTACAATCAATGACTTTCTAATAATAGGCAAGACATGTTCCTAGTCCCAAAGGTATCAAATGGACACATGGATTCGAATTTTGATACATGTGAACTCTTCTAGAAGGCACTGGACAAATGCATATTCTAGAACAATGAGAATTTTGCTCCCAATGTGACCAATGCAGCCATGAGTTTTGGGAAGTGCTTTTCAAAGCACCCTTGAGTGGGGTTACCTGCATATGCAATACACTTAGTCCCTTTAGAGGAAGTTTTGGTGAGCTATCATATGATATAATATAAACTTAAAATCTTGGAAACGTTTGCAAAGAAATTCATGGATGATTTGTCCTGTTCTTTGTCTTAGTGCATGTAACAACTAAAATGATTGGGGATGATATACCCTATTCATTGGTTCTGGAGATGATGTCTAGTTAACCAGGTCATTGGGAATGGTGCCCAAATTGACCTATAACAGATGTGGTGCTACTCCATAACATCTTAAATCAAATTTGAGATGAATCATATCCCTTGATCAGTGACCAACCCCCTAAAAAAACTAAACTTGTAAAATATGTTCTCCCTTACGGATTCAACCACTTTTTTCTTGTTTTTTCCCTTTATATCCTTTTATTTATCCCATTTGGTCAATTAATCAATGCAAACAATGATATAACTCTTTTCCCTAATTGGGGATCAATGAGCCCGATGAAATCCATGCCCCACTTCTCAAATGGTTTTAGAGTCACTTTAGGTTTTAGGGGCATCTCATCCTTGGGTGTAGGCTTTCCCATCCTTTGGTACTCATCACCCGAAGTAGTGTACCTCCTTGCATCTTGATGTAGAGTAGTCCAATAGTATCTAACTTGTAGAAATTTGAATGCTGTCCTTTTAGAAACAAAATGGCCCCCAAAAGGCCCATCATCTCATGCTAAGAGGATGTAAAATACCCCCCCCTCTCTCACAAATATCCTCATAATATGATCTTGCCCCAACTTGAAGAGATTTCCCTCAAACCAAGTGAAAGTGGCACTCTTCATAAAAATTTATCTTCTCCCTAGAGGATAGATTAGGAGGGAGCCTCCCAAAAACCAATTAATTTTATATATCAGAAAACTAAGCAGACAACACTAAGATGGAAAAGAGGTGTTCATCTAGAATTTGATCAAATATCCTCTCATTATTTCTTGTAGGTAAGGTTAGTCTTGACAAAAAATATGCAACCACATTCTCTTTTTGTGGATTTTCAACAATAGTTAGATCAAATTGTTGTAATAATAACAACCATATAATGATTCTAGTGTTCATATTAGGTTTATTCACCAATTATTTAATGGTTGCATGATCAATATGGATAAATAATTGATATACAATGATATAGTGCCTAAAATAATTCAAATAAAGTAACACATCTAAGAGATCCTTTTTAGTGACTATATAGTTGAGTTCAACTTTAGAAATATTCTTATTGATGAATTATATTTCATAAGGAAAATTTTCTTCCACTTGTCCTAAGCCTACTTATACAAATTTATCTGATGCATCTGTGTGGATGTGGAAAGTAAATTCCCAATTAGGGCCTCTAAGAATGGGTGCAGTGATCAATTTTTCTTTTAGTTTTTTAAATTCCTCTTGGCACTTCTCTGTCCAAAAAAAGTTTTAATATTTAGCCAAAAATCTTAATAGGGGTGAGGCCAAATTACTAAAGTCATTGATGAATATTCTATAATATCCAACCAACCCAAGGAAGATTTTGAAATCCCTTTGTTCTTTAAGGGTAGGGCCCTTTCTAACGATGACCACTTTATTGGGGTCAACCTGGATCCATTCCTTGGATATGAAATGGCCTAAGACAGTCTCTGCATTCATCAAAAACTCAAATTTCTCAGGACTCTATGAAATATTCATCTCAATAAATTTCCTCAAGAATTTACAATGATCCAAAAGGGCTTCCCAAAAATCACTTCCATAAGGGGTGAAATCATCCATGTATATCCCAACAATGTCATGGACAAGGTCAACAAAGATACTCAATATTTCTCTATAGAAAGTAGCATGATCATTAAAAAAAACAAATGGAAGGACCCTACAGGAAAAGGCCCCCCATGGGCATGTGCATGTGGTATTAGCTTAGTACTTATGGATGATTTGAATCTAGTTATACCCACTAGATCCATCTAAGAAGAAAAAAATGTATTCCCTTCAAGGCCATCTAATACTTTATCATTGAAAGGAAGTGGGAAATGGTCCTTCTTTGTAGCCTTGTTGAGTTATCTATAATCAACACAAATTCTCCACTTCCCACTTTTTTTGGTTACTACGAAAAGAGGAGAAACACATTCACTATATGAAATGGTGTATATGAACCCTACATCCAAGAAAATTTGTATTTCTTCCTTTGCAATATCCTTAAGGGTAAGATTCATCCTCCTCTTGGGTTGGCGCACAGGTTTGCATCCCTAATTTACGTGCATATGATGAGTACAAACTGGGGGATGCACCCCTTTCATTTCCTTATAGTCCCATGCAATGACATCAAGATGTTTCCTCTGCACTATACATAATTTCCCTTCTTGCTCGTCTAAGAGGGTAGGTTGAATTTTAGAGTCCTAGATGGGATTATTTCCACAAACTTCGCATGATCTATGTTAGAATCAGTAAAGCACATATTAGTCTATGGCTTGTTCCCAGGTTTTTCTAATGATTCCTCCATTATTTCATCAATAGGCATGGAAGTAGGAGGTTTATTCTGTAAGATGTGGTCAATAAGGTCATCCTTATATAGCTACCTACTTCCCACAGTAATGTCTAGTGTACAAACAGGGTAGAGGGATGACTGATAAAGGCATTATTCCTCATCGTCCTCTATCCAAAAGGGTAATTCATGCTCAATATAGGTTTGATAAGGGGGATATAGTACAATCTACTTTGAGATATGGCCATTCTTGATGTTCACGTTCCCAACCATGCAACTATTGTAGGCATTAGTAGTGGCAAACTAAGGTCTCCCTATGATGAGAGGGTAACCATTAAAATTGGTCTTGGGCAAGAGGACAATGAAATATGTGGGATACTCCCAAGAGTCAATAGATACCATCACATTCTCAATAAATCCTTCAGGGGATACTGTGGACCTATCTGCAAGTTGAAGTACTATGGTTGTCTTCCTCAAGTCTACTTGGAGGTTGAAATTTATCGTAGTTTCCTTGGTCATAACATTGATTGTGTCCCCATGAAGGTTAATCAAGGTATTAGGCACCAAAATTATATTAATGTGCACATCCACTGCTAGGCTACTAATATCCAAGCACTTTTGGAAGATCTCCCTCCCAAGAATTACATCACATAGCTTCCCAACAACATTGATAGTGGGGAAAACTTTTTTTCTTCTCCAAAGCCCCTTAAAAAATTCTTCTTTTATAAGCTTTTTATAAATGGGGACATATTTAATGGCTTGGAGAAGGGTTATTTTAACAAAAAGTTCTTCAATTCTCCTAGAACTTCAACCTCTTCCAAGGTGTGTTGTTTAGGTTGGACCAACCTTTCAGGATGCATAGGTGCATTAGGTTGATGGGTACCATATTATTTCTCTTCTTCAAGATATTTAGGTGGATAAGGTGGCTAAGCATCCAGGAGTACCTTCCCAAATGGAAGTTTGATCTCTTGGATCTCCAACAAATAAGTTGGATAAGATGTTTTCCCACTATAAAAGTGTTGTGTTTGCTTATTATTTGAGTTTAGATTAGGTTGGGCAGGAATTTGAGGTTGCTTAGGTGGGTTTTTGTGAGGTAGTTGTGGTTGAGGTTGAGGAGGAAGCATTAAGGTAGGAGGTTTGGTTGTCTATAGTGTCCATCGTTTTGAATGGCTTCCCCATTAAGGAGGCCGGGGTTGATATGGATGGAAAGGTGGGTTGAAAAGATAACAAGGATACTAAGGAGAATAAGAACAAGGAGATGGCATGGACCACGATGTATGAGTTGTAGGGTACCAAGGTTGGAAAGGTGCATTTTGATTAGAATTGTAATGAGGATATTTTACACCTTGCATGTCTTGTTGATGTGGTTGAGGGACTTGGGGCCTCCTTTAGTTGATGAAATATAGTTGTTCCAAGCCATTATCTTCTCCTTGGTATCCAAAATTCAGGCCTATAAGAGAGTGCCATTTCTATGTATTATGGTTTTCCTCATAGATAGAGAAAACATATATGGTGCTAATTGGGCACTGATTTTTGGGATGCCTCTTAGTGAATCTAGGGAAAAATATAGCTAGTTCCATTTTTTCTCCCTCTTTCTTCCTTTTGATTTACATAATGTCCATATACAAGGAAAAGGTATCCAACATTTCACTCTTGAAATTTTCCAATATACTCCCTATCTCATTTTGATGTTTGAGGCGGAGGGAGAAGAGTTAACCATGACTTGATTGGACCTTCCCATTTTCCTAGCAACCCCCGAATGGTTCTTGACTATTATATTAATGTCATCATAGATCGACTAGTAAATATCTCCTCTAGAAAACATATTGAGGGTCTCCATTACATCGTCCTTGTTCCCTTAGAGAAGTACAAGATTAAGTGATTTAGGATCAAGGGTGCAATTATCTCTCCTATAATTGAGGTGGAACATTTCCTCATAGTGTTCTAAGGACTCATATGGACCTAGGGTCATCCTAAATATTTCTTCTTTTGTCTCCTTATACCTATAATAATCCCTGCACTTCTCATTAAAGTCTTGTCACATTTGTTCCCAAGTAATTATGTTTCCTCCTAGTAAACTCATAAACTAGTGCAAAGCAGAATCTTTAAAGGTAAAGGGAAACAACTTCAACTTATTTTCATCAGAGATATAGTCATAGGTCCAAAAAACTACAAAAAAATCGAGCATTAATGTGTCGAGGTCATTAAAGGTTAAACCATGGAAGTTTGGAAAGGTAATGGGGCTGATACTCTTCATCTTGTCCTCCCCATTGCTTTATTGGATGGGAAAGAACTCGTTCTACCTATTGTTTTGGATAGGTGATGTGGGATTTTTCTCCCCTATGGGTTCTTCAAAAATTTCAACCTGCTCACCAAGAGGATTTTCTAACTCCCATGTGGTTAGAGAGGGAATCTCACAATCACCAAATAAGAGTGATGGTTGACTACCTAAGGGGGTGGGGGTTTTTGGTAGGAATTTCCCTTGATTATTCCTACTCCTATGAGGCATGAAAGAGCTAGTTTAGTATTTTTATTTCTGGTTTTTTCCCTTTTTTTTTTTGAAATTTTCCATTTCAATTGAACTAAATCAAAAGAAAGGATAAAAAATAAAGCAAAATTCTAAGCAAAAAAATACCTACTTGGACACCTCCCTGAAAACAACGACAGAAAGTGATGAGCCTCTATATCTCAACAAGAATGTTGAAACTCCCAAGGAAACCAATGTTATTATCAATAAGCGGTTCATACAAACTTAGAGGTGACAATGCTATATTCACAATAGGCTGAGTTATACTCATGCCACCTTCAAGCAATGGATCAAATCAAGGCATACATATACCACTCCTTCAACTAGCTTAAATAAATAAATTGCATAGAAAAGAGATAGCTCTATTCTATATTGAGGAATGAAGACATTATTCTAATTGCAGAAATGAAAGTGTTATTCATCCAAATGTAAATAATGAATCTAGTTGTAGGAATGTAAATACTATGCTAATTACATAAATGAATTGTGATATGCTACTTGTAGAATGTGAAAATTTCCTTTGAAAAAGGAAATTTAATATTTTCAATAACAATGTATGTGACTAAAATCCCAAGAAAACATAAATTCTAGAATCAGGTCTAATATACTGTGCATTGGTGAATCAAAATTTTTATCATTGTGTTCAAGGAAACTTAGCCTTAGTAACACAATCATTTCATAAGAAAACATTTATTTCTATTCAAATGTGAAAATTTGTCTCTAATTCTCATTGTATATTTTTTCTTTTAGTGAAGTAAAGGTGGGTTTAGAGTGGTCTTTAGCCCTCCCCAATCATGGATTCATATATTTGGTATCATTATTCAATCCCAAGAGAAAAAAATCGAGATCTTAGAGAAAAGATGGTCAATTTTTGACAGTGCTACAAGACTCCTATAGGATTGCTATAAGATGCTACAAGATTGCCCTACTTTGCTACAGGATTGCATCCTTAAGCATATTAAGGGTAGAAAAAGTTTTCTAAATTTTTAGAAAGGTATATGAAGGTTTATGAAGGCTATGTGAGGCCTTTGCCAATATTAACACCCATCAAAGGTGTTGGGTGTAGTATATGGTGTATCAACATTTAGTGTTAATCCGGGGTCGGTGGACTTTGAGACGTGGCATTGGAAATGCCAGAGAAAGAGCCTACCAACATGCAAACAAAAACATTAACTTGTTCATAAACTACTCACACCTTTAGATTCCTGCACTATTTTGTCCTTGTTCTAATCCTACACTCAAAAGAAGTCTTTAGAAATGAATCCATAAACACCAATATTGCTATATATCAACAATATGTAAGTAATCCCTAGTTATTAACAAAATCACTCATTACCCTAGACCATTCACTAACGATCTTCCAAGTTCATGAAAACAATGCATAAACTATCAACTCAAATCCTATACTATGGAAAATTTAAAGAAAATCACACTAATCAATTTGGACACTCGCTACTCCACTCTTTCATTCATCAAATAACTCATACTTCAAACTAGATAATCAATAAAATATATCATAAATAATGCAAGTCTTAACATAATCATTCCAAAAAAATGTTTCCAAGAAAATCAAATAGTCCTCCAATCATTTGTGCAATATATCAATTCCACGGTTAGATTCTTTTACTATTGCAAATTTTCACTCTTTTATACATTCAAAAGTAAAGTGTGGAAATATGGTGTGTAAATAAATCTCGTGAAAGTGCATAACAAAAGGTCACACTTTGTTCTATCCAAAATATATCTCAACCAAAGATCTAGAAATTGTACTCAAAAGGAAAACTTGCAAGAAATAAAATCAATCCTTTCAACTAAGAACCACATTCTAAAATAGTGTTATTCAAATAATAAATTAGCTTGCAAAAATCTGTACACTAGTTCACTCAAATCATCAAAGACACTTGTTCCAAACTTGAAAGACCAATCACAAAATGTAGTCAACTCCACTCACTAACCAGTCACATAGTATTCAAAAGGAAACACGTTGGAAACCAACTAATATTCCATGGTTGTGTTATATGAGCATTTACCCTCAATATGGATTCATTACTTAAACCAAGGGAACAAAACTGTAATATTAAGTCTTGGAAAGGAAAATAATTAAAATCAAGTGTTTTATCAAGTGTACATTGGTACTATTGAATATGACTTGATTCAAAAGGCTTAGGCATTACACCAATTTTTGGTCATCTAACCATTTACAATTAGATGGATTGAAGTACACCATGTAACACAAATTTTACCATTGTACAATTTCTTTCACTATAAGAAATAATTTAATAAACCATACTTGTTAAGTTATTTCTGGTTGAAACAGGAAACCCAATGAGGAATAATTAAATAAATCCTTATTTATTTGATTTTCCTCAATGAATAATTATTTAAAGCATTGTTTAAATAATATTCGTGGTCATATTTAATCCAATTAATGAGATATACTTAGATAAAGTAGTATTTATCTTATTATTCTCTAGGAATAATTAATTAAATCATTATTTAATTAATACTCCTTGTTAAATTTGATTAAATAATTTAGGAATAATAAAATAAATCATTATTTGTTAAATTATTCCTTAACCCGGCCCTTGAAATGATGAATAAATCATTTATCTATTTATTATTTCTAAATAAAGGGATTTAACCAATTTAAATTCCTTTTCCCTCCAACAAAATATAATAAAATATTCCAAGCCATTAGATATAGATCTTGGTTAATAATATTTTATTATGCACCATTATCAAGGGTAACTCAATATTTTTTTATAAATAGGAGGGTTTTACATTCATTATTTACCTTTGATTCTTTTATCATGGTCAGACATTGATCCTCTTGTCATTGTCATACTCTGATCACTTTTATTACTTTTTTTCTTCTTGAGATCCCATTGAGTTCAACACGTCTTGGGTTTTATACACTATTGAGAGAGAGAAACTTTGGACCTGAAGTGTTGAGGACAGCCAAGAACCCATCCCATTGAGTGGGACTAGTAACATCATACTTTGTTCCCTTCCCAGGTGTTAACATCATACAAAATTCTTTATATTTCTTGTTTTTTCCATTGGATATTTGGAGAAACTCTTATTTCATTTTACTATTTAGCTACTTTTATTGCATAGATCTGGGTTTCTGTTGCATTTGTTTCGACTATCTATTGCAGATCTAAGGAAGTTAGACAACCATCTTTGTTGTTAGGGTTGTTTTTCATGTGCAACTAAATTGATCTCTTTCTGTACACTTGCGTTAAGAATTCATTCTAACAATTTGCGACTCCACTAGGTTTTATTCATATTCCTGTGTGACCAGTTGCTTCAGTAAATATGGTTTTTATTTATCTATTTTTAGTCTCTTAATGTTGTTTTTTACCTTTTATGCCCTAAAATAGTAAAAATTATAACTTCTGAGTTTTTCTGGGTGTTTTCCGCAGGAAACAGGTATCATTCGCGCCAGAGATGAAAATTTTTCCACAACCTGCAACCTAAGACTCTCATAACTGTAACTCACACTTTCCAGCCCAAAACCTGCGAGTTCAGGCTTCAGTTGCACCCGTTGGACCAAAAACTACAATTTCAGCAGCCTACATATCAGTACCTGTGAGCTACAATTTTTTTGGAATTTTCCATTACAATCAGAGTTTGTTGCAAGCACTGTTCAGGGTTTTCTGACCTCTATCTCATCCCGTATTAGGCCTGAAAATTCTTATTCATCTCCTTCAAGTAGGACCAAGCCCCTTAGGGTTTTAGTACACTTGCACCTTTTTAGGAGGGGTTTAGTTGAGTAAGTAGTATAAGATTTTGTAGCACTTTCAGCCATTGTTTATTGTCTGATATATCCTTCTTTCAAATCCTTTTAAATTAGTTATTATTCCATACAAAACCCCTTCTTGAGTTTTTTTTGATATCTCCCTTAGTGTTCCCCTTGTTTCCCCTAGGGTTTTAACCTTTTGCCTGCGATTTTGCAACAATTTTGACTCTAGTTTCTTGTTTTTTTTTGCACCTTTCCTAGTAGATCTGATTCATTAGATCCCTATCCCTTAGACCTTATATATTTTGGCCATATTGCGTGTTTTGAGTTAATTTCACCCACCTCTTAGAGAATTTTTCTGGGAACCCTTCTTTTTGGGTTGAATTTATGCATCTTTAGCTGTTTATTTTACTGTCATTTCTGTTTTATTTACAGTTATACATTATTTTTTTCATTTTCTTTATACACAACCATCTAGGCATAATTAAAATTAACACACGGCTTGCACACATGCACACCTAAGGCAAAGAGTGCTTGGTTTACAACGGCAAGACAAGACATAAGCATCCTAATTAATTTATCTGCCCCTCTGAGCCTTTGTTAATTAATCTTCTATATTATGTTGGCAATATGATGCAGAGTGTTTTCCTTGATGGCAACCCATTTTGATGAAGATGATGAAAACCTACTAGATGAATTTGTCCTTGATGGCAAAGGAATTCGCAAAGAAGGAGCATCTGAAACAGTAACTAAGAAAAGAGAGAGGTAGCAGAGGCAGCAGATGAAATAGAGGAATTAAAGTAGAAGCAACAGAGGAAGAACAAAAGGAGCAGAGACAGAATGGGAGAAAAGAGTACAAAGGCGCAGCAGAGTTTTGGTGTACAGCAACACGCATTCAAGAAGGATGGGAGAAATGTAAGGATGAATGAATTGTCATGGGCCGCAACCACAATTTGCAGAGGAGAGATGATTATGGTGTTGGGCAGTGCCATTTTACAGTGAAATGAAGACAGTCGAAGTTCCAGAATACGGAGGGGCAGAGTTTATTTAAAAACAGTCATTTCGGGTGTTTAAGCCCTCAACAACCAAGTATGAAGAAAATTGAATAAAAAAGTGGAAGTTCTTTAAGTCTTTGAAAGCGGCAGGACAAGTGGTCCCTACCACTTGAGCGCAAATCGCAAAGTGCAGTTTTGAAGTTTCAAGTGTCTTGTTGATATGGATTATTTGCGATGTGAGATCGCCGTGCCATTGCACGATCGCAACATCGCGATGTCGCAAAATCACCCTCCGCCCAAGCCAGAGTTTGTTGATTGTTGCGATATGCGATCATCGCAATATCGCAATATCGCACATTTGTTATTTCTGCCATCGCAAGTTCCGTTGTTTGTGATGTGCAATCATCGCGCCATCGCACGATCGCAATATCGCACATCCATGTGTTCCATGAATTTTTTTGATCCGCCAATATCGCATATCGCAAATGGACGACTGTGATGTGGGCCTGGGGACAAAGAATGAAATCCAGTTTGTTTGAAGATTGAAGTCCGGGTTAAAATTCCATTGAAATTTGATTAAAAGTAATGTTACAGGGGCAGTGTAAAGTTTTAAAATAACTGGAGGGGGTGCCCCCGCAGTTGACCAGGAAATCAAGTGCTGACCATAGATCAACGGTGGAGAATTACTATGGGGGCACTGCATGCCAAGTTAGCATCAACCGTTTGGTGCCTCCGCAGGGACGCACAGAGGGGTTATAGTTAAAAAATTCGAACATTTTGTTATAAAGTGTGATGGAAGCCCCCGAATTGAAATAATATTATATGGTGGAGATAAAAGAATACCTTTGGGATGATTCGTGCATGGAGGAACGGAGGTTAGGGTTTTCAAATTGGATTGGCACAATTATTAATACAAAACGATTGAGATGTATGGTTGTTCCACTTGCGGAACTCACCACATCAACAAGACACTTGCGTATGGAAAAGAATTGGATATTGTTTATAAAATCCAAAGGGTTAAACTTTGTGTTAAAGGCTGGGCGCACATAGATAATTTGAATCTCCTCGTTTGAATAAAATAAATTAAAAAGAAATCGAAGAGCCCCGGGGATAAACTAAAGGAATACCATTAGCGGTTGAGTGGTTTTAGACTCATGGTATTGAGAAAGGGGAGATATATATAAAGGACAAAGATCATTATTCGATTGATGGGTTTGGTGCGAGAATTGGTGAAGAAGGAATTCCTCTAAGGAATATTCGTATGGATAGACAACGTGCTTAATTGATGATTCTGAGTCCATGATGCACCCTTCGAGACATTGATCTAAAAAGGTGATGAGTCGTGAGAGTATTCAACTGAAGAAACCATGAAAAACTAGCGGATGTCTACTGAAGAACACATATGGATCCATTGCATATGACAGTTGGAGTTTCTGAAGGTTAATACACATAGAAGGATACACGGAATGTTGAATGCATAAATTCTCTGAAGTCTGGATTACACTGGTCTCACTGTTCTGTTATGTAGAATTGGGCAACATATGTTTGTTAATTGAATAAAGGGTTGTGTTGGGTCAGAGGGTTGAAGCGTTCTGTATATAGAAGCTGATGTTATGATCAGGGGGGGTTGTAGCTCCCTTCCAGGAGAGGTTGGTAAACGAGAGAAGGTTGTAGCCTTCTGCAGGTGGCTGCCTGCGTGCTGGTATAAGTCTGCGCCAGCACAAAAATTGAAATATTTTTTCTTTATAATAAAATATTGAAGACAAAAACTTCAGCAGCGATAGTTTTCTCCCGAATTGGGTTTCCACCTTAAATCCTGGTGTTCTTATGTGTTTCTATGTTTGATGGTTTGTACTGTTATTTATATTCATGCTTATCTGATGAATAAATGATGCAATGATTTAAGTAAAGATGTGATAAGATCTCTGTACATACAAGTAATGTAACATATGGTATTAAGAGAAAGGAAAGCAAAAAAAATTATCAGTTAGCTCTAAATACTGATTCACCCCCCCCTCTTAGTATTTTTCCTCAACAATTGGTATCAGAGCTAAGTCCTTCTGAAAAGCTTGGCCGCTAAAAGGAAGATCAATCAAGATGAGCAATCAAGATGGAACAACTTCTATCAGGCCTCCACTCTTCAACGGAAACAACTTAATCTTTTGGAAAACAAGGACGAGGTCCTATCTTCAGTCTCTGGGAGCAGATGTATGGGCTATTGTTGAAGGAGGATATCGATATCCAGCCACAGTGCCAACAGATCTGATGGAAAGAAAGAATTATGAAAAAAATGCAAAGGCAGTCAATGCTCTATTGGGAAGTCTAACTAAAGCAGAATTTGTCAAAGTAATGCATCTCAACACAGCAAAGGAAATATGGGACAAAATCATTCTAAGCTATGAAGGTGATGCAAAGGTAAAAAGTGCTAAACTTCAAACTCTTAGAATTCAATATGAGAATCTAAAAATGCTTAATGAAGAAAGCATTGCAAATTTCTTTCTACGTCTTGATGATATTGTAAATTGCATGAGAAATCTGGGAGAAACAATAACTGAATCTACTTTGGTTGAGAAAATCTTAAGATCTCTAACAGCAAAATTTGAGTCAAAAGTTTCAGCTCTTGAAGAAAAGTAGGATCTTCAAAATATTACTGTGGTACAACTTCATGGCATACTAACTGCATATGAAATGAGAAGAGGAGGACCATCTGAAGTCAAAGAAGCAGGCTTTAGAACTTCTACAAAATGGAAGGAAGTACAAATAACAGAAGGATCAGGATATATCTCAGAAGAAGATGAGATAAACTTCGTAAAGAAACTTCAACTTGGCACAGGACGGTTCAGAGGTAAGCTTCCTTTCAAATGTTTTGGTTGTGGAAGAGTTGGTCATTATGCTGCTAAGTGTCCTTATAAAGAAAAACATAGAAAGGGGAAGGAAGCAACAAAAAGGAATAAGAATCAGTTTAGCACTAGAAAGAGTTACTATACTCATGAAGACAGTGATGGGCTATCAGATAGTGAGGAAGAATGTGAACAATAACTTATACTCCTCATGGCATTTGAAAAATAATCTAAAGAAGAAAAGGATACTTTTGTGGATGCTCTAGAAGACAGTTATTTTCTTGATGAAAACAATAAACTCAAAATTTGCCTAGAAGAGAGTAAAATAATCATAGAAACTCTCAAAAAACAGCTTGAAGATAAAGAGAAACACAATGAGAATTTAGAATGTGAAGTTGTGAATCTAAGAAAAGAACTTGAGAAAGTAAAAACTCTGAATCTTAGATTTTCTAAAGGGTCTGAAACCTTAGATGAGATTATCAAGGTACAACGTTCTCCTCTTATAAAGATAGGTCTTGGATATATCGGAGAATCTTCTCCGGCTTCAGCACCAAATTATCTAAAAGCAGTTACAGCTGGTTTTCAACATGTTGTCACTCAGCAAGGGAATAAAGAATCCTTACAGGTAAAGCATGATCATTTCAATTCAAGGAACACTAACAGGAATGTCTTTCAAAGAAACACCAATCAACAGATAAATTCATATAGAAGATCTGATGATCGCAAAATTTTTTTCTTCAATGGACAATGTTTCTCATGTCACAATTTTGGTCATAAAGTTGTTCAATGTGTAGCATATAAAACTATTATGAAAAGAAAAGAAAGAAAGAAAAGGATTGATATTGAAGCAAAGAAGAATACTTATAACAACTTTTCTCCTCTTCAAAATGAAGTTGAATGCACTTACTGCAATAACTTTGGCCATAAAGAATCTGAATGTAGGAGAAAAGTTCAGCCAAAAGAACAAGTTTCTTCAAGCTCCAAAGTATGGAAAAAGAAGGAAGTACAGGTTGAAAATTGTGGCATAGCGTTATTTGGAGAAGATGAAGAAAAAAAATGGTACATTGATAGTGGATGCTCAAGACATATGACAGGTGATAAAGACAAACTTCTTGCATACAATGCTCTAGAAAAGGAGAAGAATGTTACTTTTGGAAATGATACTCATGCGGTCATTAAAGGAAAAGGGTATGTTTTCCTAAAGAATAAGGTGAAAGCTAATGAAGTCATGTATGTGGATGGATTAAAACATAACTTGTTAAGTGCAAGTCAAATGTGTGATCAAGGAACTGAAGTTGTCTTTAGTTCAAAAGAATGTGTGGTACGTGATCTTGATACAGGTAAAGCAATTATAAAAGGAAAAAGAACTCCAAACAACCTGTATATATTGAAGAACCCCAATGAAAAATGTTATTTGAGTAAATCTTCAGAAAATTGGCTATGGCATAGAAGGTTGGGGCATCTGAGCTTCTCTCAAATCTACAAATCAAGCAGACTTAAAGTTGTTCGTGATCTTCCCAATATTACTCTACCTGAAAATATCATATGTAAATCTTGCCAATTCGGTAAGCAAACCAGGGTACAATTTAATGCCAAGGAAGGATCATCAAGTAAGCCTCTTGAACTCATTCATACTGACATTTGTGGACCTATGAGGAAAAAGTCACCCCGTGGTGAAGAATATTATATCTTATTCATTGATGATTTCTCTAGAATGTGTTGGATTGGACTGCTTAAACACAAAGATGAAGCATTTGAGAAATTTCAGATCTTTAAAGCACTAGTTGAGAATGAATTAGAATTAAAAATCAAGTGTCTCAGATCTGATCGAGGAGGAGAATATACATCCAAAGAATTTCTTGAATTCTGTGAACAAAATGGCATAAAAAGACATTTCTCTATAGCTGGCACTCCACAACAGAATGGTGTTGCAGAAAGAATGAACAGAGCAATTCAACAAATGGCTAGAGATATGCTTGATGATTCCAGAACACCTGACACGTTTTGGGGAGAAGCAGCACATACAGCAGCAAAAATTCTCAACAAAGCACATGTTCATGTAAATAGCGATAAAACTCCATATGAACTCTGGTATGGTAATCCTCCCACTATAAAGCATTTTAGAATTTTTGGGAGCAAATGCTTTATCAAGAATACTGATGAAAAACATGGCAAGTTTGAACCCAGAGTAGATGAGGGAATATTTCTTGGTTACTCCTCTAGGAGTAAGGCATATAAATGTTACAATAAAAGACTTCGAAAGATTGTTGAATGTATTGATGTTGTTATTGATGAGTCTCCTGCAGCCCCAAAAGAAGAAAAGCAAACAACAGATGAAGATGATGAGGACACATATTCTCCTACATCAAAAAATAATGATACAAAATGTTCACCCAGTGAAGAATTTGAAGAGGAGTTGTCTGAAAAGGCTCCATCTAGATATGTTCAAAAGAATCATCCAGAATCTCAAATTTTGGGAGAAAAGGAATCAGGTGTACAAACAAGAAGGACTCTTGTGGGATCTTCTAGCAATCTGGCATTTCTGTCCACTATTGAACCTCATAGTGTCAGTCAAGCTAGCAAAGATGAATGTTGGATTCAAGCCATGAATGAAGAGCTTGATCAAATTGAAAAGAATCACACTTGGGAATTAGTACCAAGGCCTCATGACAAAAATGTCATTGGAACGAAATGGATATTCAAAAACAAGTTAAATGAGAATGGGGATGTTATAAGAAATAAAGCTAGACTTGTGTGCAAAGGATATGCTCAACAAGAAGGTATAGACTTTGAAGAAACCTTTGCTCCTATAGCCAGACTTGAAGCCATAAGAATGTTTCTTGCCTTTTCGAGCTTCCAACAAATCAAAGTTTATCAAATGGATGTTAAATATTCTTTTCTCAATGGTGATCTAGAAGAAGAAGTTTATATAGAACAACCAAAAGGATTCATTTTGGGAAATGATGAAAAACTTGTTTGTATACTTAAAAAGGCTCTATATGGTCTCAAACAAGCTCCAAGGGCATGGTACTATCTTCTTGACAAATATCTTCATCAACAAGGATTTTCAAAAGGGTCTGCTGATAGCAACTTGTACACAAAAACTGAAAATGACAAACTTTTGATTGTAGTTGTATATGTTGATGATATCATTTTTGGAAGTAATAAAGAGTCTATGAGTCAGAAATTTGCTTCTGATATGCAACAAGAATTTGAAATGTCTTTTCTTGGGGAACTAACATTATTTCTTGGCTTGCAAGTGCAACAAGCAACAGATGGCATATTCATATCACAAGCAAAATACCTCAAGAAAATTTTGAAGAAGTATGGCATGGAAGATTGCAAAATTGTAAGTACACCAATGATAACTGGATGTAATCTCAGTTCTAATGATCATTCCCCCACAGTAAATCAACCCAAATACAGATCTATGATAGGAAGTCTACTTTATCTCATTGGGACAAGACCAGACATCATGCATGCAGTTGGGATTGTTGGACGATTCCAAGCCAATCCAAAAGAGTCTCATCTTCAGGCTATGAAAAGAATATTCAAATATCTACAGGGAACTCAAGACTTTGGACTATGGTATCCAGAGAATGTTGATCTTACTCTTCATGCATACACTGATGCAGATTGGGCTGGAAGTGTTGATGATCGAAAAAGCACTAGTGGTGGTGCATTCTATATGGGGCCCCGGTTAGTATCTTGGTTTAGCAAGAAGCAAAGCTCCATTGCCTTATCTACAGTAGAAGCAGAATATGTGGCTACAGCATCATGTTGCACTCAAATTCTCTGGATGATGCAAACTCTACAAGACTTTCAAATCAAATGCTCACCTCCTATCTCCATTATGTGTGATAATACAAGTGCCATCAGTATCTCAAAGAATCATGTTATGCATTCCAAGACCAAGCACATTCCCATCAAATATCACTTCTTACGAGAACAAGTGCTTGAGAAAAAGGTGAAATTAGAGTATGTTTCCTCCAAAGAAAAAGTTGTTGATATATTTACCAAACCTCTACCCTGGGAAGCGTTCGAATATCTTAGACAGAAACTGCGAGTAGTTTCTGCCATGAAGAGAATCAGGTCTACTTAATTACATAATATTAAATTGGTTGTAAGGTGCTGTTGGGCATCTCTGAATGCATAGGCTAAGGGGGAGCATTGGTCATGTGGCAAGGGTGCATTACTTGTTACTTCATTGAATTTTATGTTTGAAGATTCAGCATAAACTCAGGGGGAGCATGGTAACTTCAGTGCACATCAGATTTGCAGAGCGCTTCCTTCTACAAGATGAGAACAACCTTGTGTTGGTTTTGATCCGCCCTTTGCCCTTGATGTCAAAGGGGGAGAGTGGCATGGTGTTTGAATAAGGGGAAAGAATGTCATGGTACTTGAAGAATGGTTATGACTAATCTGTTGTAGTGATCAAACACCATCGTGGTTGCCATCAAGTCCAAAGGGGGAGATTGTTGGCAATATGATGCAGAGTGTTGTCCTTGATGGCAACCCATTTTGATGAAGACGATGACAACCTACTAGATGAAGTTGTCCTTGATGGCAAAGGAATTGGCAAAGAATGAGCATCTGAAATAGTAAATAAGAAAAGAGAGAGGTAGCAGAGGCAGCAGATGAAATAGAGGAATTAAAGTAGAAGCAACAGAGGAAGAACAAAAGGAGCAGAGACAGAATGGGAGAAAAGAGTACAAAGGCGTAGCAGAGTTTTGGTGTACAACAACACGCATTCAAGAAGGATGGGAGAAATGTAAGGATGAATGAATTTTCATGGGCCGCAACCACAATTTGCAGAGGAGAGTTGATTATGGTGTTGGGCAGTGCCATTTTACAGTGAAATGAAGACAATCGAAGTTCCAGACTACGGAAGGCCAGAGTTTATTTCAAAACAGTCATTTCGGGTGTTTAAGCCCTCAACAACCAAGTATAAAGAAAATTTAATAAAACAGCGGAAGTTCTTTAAGTCTTTGAAAGCGGCAGGATAAGTGGTCCCTACCACTTGAGCGCAAATCGCAAAGCGCAGTTTTGAAGTTTCAAGTGTCTTTTTGATATGGATTACTTGTGATGTGCGATCGTCGTGCCATCGCACGTTCACAACATCGCGATGTCGCAAAATCACCCTCTGCCCAAGCCAGAGTTTGTTGATTGTTGCGATATGCGATCATCGCAATATCGCAATATCGCACATTTTTTATTTCCGCCATCGCAAGTTCCGTTGTTTGCGATGTGCGATCATCGCGCCATCGCACGATTGCAATATCGCACATCCATGTGTTCCGTCATTTTGTTTCATCCGCCAATATCGCATATCGCAAATGGCCGACTGTGATATGGGCCCGGGGACAAAGAATGAAATCCAGTTTGTTTGAAGATTGAAGTCCGGGTTAAAAGTTCATTGAAATTTGATTAAAAGTAATGTTACAGGGGCAGTGTAAAGTTTTAAAATAACTGGAGGGGGTGCCCCCACAGTTGACCAGGAAATCAAGCGTTGACCATAGATCAACGGTGGAGAATTACTATGGGGGCACTGCATGCCAAGTTAGCATCAACTGCTTAGTGCCTCCACAAGGACCCACAGAGGGGTTATAGTTACAAAATTAGAACATTTTGTTATAAAGTGTGATGGAAGCCCCCGAATTGAAATAATATTATATGGCGGAGATAAAAGACTACCTTTGGGATGATTCATGCATGGAAGAACGGAGGTTAGGGTTTTCAAATTGGATTGGCATGATTATTAATACAAAACGATTGAGATGTATGGCTGTTCCGCTTGCGGAACTCACCACATCAAAAAGACACTTGCGTATGGAAAAGTGTTGGATATTGTTTATAAAATCCAAAGGGTTAAACTTTGGGTTAAAGGCTGGGCGCACATAGATAATTTGAATCTCCTCGTTTGAATAAAATAAATTAAAAATAAATCGAAGAGCCCCGGGGATAAACTAAAGGAATACCATTAGCGGTTGAGTGGTTTTAGACTCATGGTATTGAGAAAGGGGAGATCTATATAATGGACAAAGATCATTATTCAATTGATGGTTTTGGTGCGAGCATTGGTGAAGAAGGAATTCCTCTAAGGAATATCCGTATGGATAGACAACGTGCTTAATTGATGATTCTGAGTCCATGATGCACCCTTCGAGACATTGATCTAAAAAGGTGATGAGTCGTGAGAGTATTCAACTGAAGAAACGATGAAAAACTAGCGGATGTCTACTGAAGAACACATATGGATCCAGTGCATATGACAATTGGAGTTTCTGAAGGTTAATACACACAGAAGGATACACAGAATGTTGAATGCATAAATTCTCTGAAGTCTAGATTACAGTGGTCTCATTGTTCTGTTATGTAGAATTGGGCAACATATTTTTGTTAATTGAATAAAGGGTTGAGTTGGGTCAGAGGGTTGAAGCCTTATGTATATAGAAGCTGATGTTATGATCAGGGGGGGTTGTAGCTCCCTTCCAGGAGAGGCTGGTAAACGAGAGAAGGTTGTAGCCTTCTGCAGGTGGGTGCTTGCGTGCTGGTATAAGTCTACACCAGCACAGAAATTGAAATATGTTTTCTTTATAATAAAATATTGAAGACAAAAACTTCAGCAGTGGTGGTTTTCTCCCGAATTGGGTTTCCACCTTAAATCCTGGTGTTCTTATGTGTTTCTATGTTTGATGGTTTGTACTGTTATTTCTATTCATGCTTATCTGATGAATAAATGATGCAATGATTTAAGTAAAGATGTGATAAGATCTATGTACATACAAGTAATGTAACATATGGTATTAAGAGAAAGGAAAACCAAAAAAATTATCAGTCAGCTCTAAATACTGATTCACCACCCCCTCTCAGTATTTTTCATCAACATATTATTTGGGTATCTGTGTCTTGCGATCATTATGCCCCCAAGGCACTTATCTTGGAGACTCCTAGGCCTTCATCCTCAGTTTCCATTAGGAATACTTACTCCAATGCGTCAATTTCAAGTTAGTCCTCCGCCGAGTCTCCATACTGACTCTGATTCTAGTCGATCGGGCCCTCCCTCTAATTTTGGACCTTGTTCTAATCCACCCCATTCCATCACCATGGTAGGTGCCAATGTAGGTGTTGGTCCTAAAGCTGGTGGTAGCCCTGACCCTAAATCTGGAGCTGCTACTAGTGGAACCACAACTGGAACTGTTCTGACTACTCCTTTTCTACCTTTTATGGTAGGTTTAAGCCTCCCTGATTTCAGCCAGCTAATTAATGACCCTATACACCATGATATAGGTTGTCCTGTTATTGGAAAACTAAGCTTCCTTCTGACATCCCTAATTTCGAAGGAGACTATGGAGATGACCCTACTAATCACATCTGCTCCTTTCACAAGTGGTGTTCGTCCAATTCTATCACTGATGACTCCATTCGTCTTTGGTTATTCCAGCGTACCCTCACCGGAGATTCTACAAAGTGGTATGTAGACCAGGCTTCTGCCTCACATTCCACTTTTGAAACTCTTTCTAAAGAATTTATGTCCTACTTGCAGCTACCTTTCCTATATGATACTGGTACCACGTTGACCGCATTCCGTCAAACTTCTGCCACCTGCCTTTCTGACCATGTCCAAGAATGCTGTAGAAGGATGAGCTTATGTCGAGCTCCCACATTCGATGACGATGTCTATATGGATTGGTTTCTCAAAATTATTTTTCCCTCTATTGGTAAATATGTTGCATCTCCCTTTCCTCGGAAAGAGGAAGAAGCTCTCCAAATCGCATTGAAATATGACTTGATCTACACTCAATCTGGTTATGTTTATACCATTTTACTGGATCTTCCTAGACCTGGTGGTGCCAATGCATCGGGGGAATCTCACGTCATCGAAAATATTGTTGGATCACTTTCCAATCCATATACTCATCCTCCCATGGGTTATGGTTTCCCAGGGAGGGGCTAGCTTCTATAGCACTTATCCCCCTCCCGACATCTTTTATCCAAGACAAAGCACATTTTCCCCATTGCATCAATTAATGTTAGGGCCTATTGTTTCTCAACCTTCTTATGAAATTTTTTTTGAACCCGCTTTCTATCATTATCTGCAGCCTTGTGCTCTAGCCCCTACGAAGTCCACACCCAGCCTCCCATGCCTTCTCAAGCTCTGCCGCAGCAGCCACCTCCCCCTCATAGTCAAGTGTATGGGTAGAAAAGTGTGACTAATCCTCATAATTCCAAGAAAAAGAGGAAAGGCAACCAAAATAAACTAGCGCAAGGTAATCAAGGGGGCCAAGATAAACAACTAAACGTACCCCAAGGGAACTCACCTAACACTAACAACTAGCAACAGAGAGATCAACCCAAGAGGAACATGCATCTTCATGTGAACAAGCCTTGTTCTTGTTATGGTGTCTGTGGCCATTATACTCATGAGTGTGCCCTTTTACCCTAGATGCACCAGTTGTGCGAAGCAAAAGCAACATCTAGAGGACAACAAGCCACTTATTCGGCTCCTCCAAACACTGCACGAGTTCAAATGATTTTTTCACTAATCCTTTCCCTCAATAAGGATATGTGGCTACCCAAACCCCTCAAAGTCATGCTGCTCCTCAGCCTTCCCAATTTGGTACCCTTGAATACTAGATTCTCATGATGAATTTGGAAGAGGTTAATACTGCAGATGTCAACCTTCAAACTTGGTCGCACCAATACGGCAAGCCACCTGCTTCGCCCACAAACGAGTCCCAGACCAAAGTTTCCACAGATTCTAGTTCGACACCCAATGCTCCTTCAAAAATCCCTCAGACATGGGCGTAGGTCATTCCCAAGATCCCCAAATGGCCATTACACTGTACTACTGCTTCTGCCAAAGACGCCCACAATTACATCATAGTAGATAACTTAGCACAATATCCTACTGCCATGTCAACGCTGGAAGTCCTCAAGTCACACCCTTCACAACGTAAAGCTCTATTATCTGCTATGGGCGCTATGGATCCTTCATATGATCATTTATCGTCTTTTATGTTGACAAGTTAGAACATCCCCCCTTACCCTCATCCCTCGCCTTCCAAATACCAGTTAAGATTCATAATTATCCTGTATCGCATTGCATCATTGACGGGGGCATTCCACTTGCTTGATGTCCACCTCAGTTTGGAATAAACTCGGATCACCTGACTTAGCCCCATCTACCATCACTTTGTGTGCTTGTGACGGTCACCCTTTTCAGCCCCTTGGCATGTATGACAATTCTCTTGTCACTCTTGTAGGAAGGATTGTTTGTTTTGACATTGAAGTCATTGATTCCCCCTTAGATTACAATATCCTTGTGGGTCATAGCTATACCTATGCGATGTCTAATTTCGCATCTAAAATTCACTGTAATATGTGCTTTCCTCAAAATTTAAAGATCATTAACATTGATTAGGTGACATATTACGAACCGAATTCTCAGACATCCCCCAAGTCTATCATATCTTTGGTGGCTGATAAGAAATTAGTCGCACCTCTCACTAGTGTTTCACCTGGAGTCTATAAATATTCCACCTTGCTTGGTGCATTCCCTAGTATCCCCCCTCTTAACATTGACCCCATCTCATTGAATGTTTACATGATGAAATCATCTCGCACTAGCCACAAGTGGTCGAGTTCAACCAACGAGTATCCAGTGCCTCCACAACTTTCTTTTGGCCACTCGACATAGCCTTCAAGACCTTATTTTCAAGGACCTTCTCCCTCTCTTGGTGTCTCTTCCACTCCATTTCAACATGAATGATTCCCCCTAGCCTTAACCAGTTGGGAGACATTCCATGAGGCCATTACCCTTCTGGTGAGATACCATTTATAGCTCCCCCCTTCGAAGTATTTTCGGTGCCTCTTATGGCTATGTTGAGCCTTCCTAATTTGACCCTGGGGATCCCAGTTTGGTACATTGATCCCCCAACTGAAACCACGCCTCATCAGATTAAACCTTATAACACTTTAACCTTGGTCCAAATGGTCGTTATGACCCCTCCCTTTGCTTCAGTGCCTTAGCCACCTCAACAGGAATCTGCTCGTTGCGAAAGTATATGATGAGGGGGGCAAAGCTAGAAAGAAGGAACCTTAGGATAAGGTTGCCCAAACAACTCCTGCTCCTCTTCATCCTCCGAAACAAACACCTTCGTGCGCTTTGTGTGATGTTTTTGGGCATGCTACCCAAAATTATCCTGAGCTTCCTCATCTCAAACCTGTGGTAAAAGAGGAGTTTCCTAAATCTGATATCCCATAGGTCCATGTTACCTTACCCGATTTAGCTAAGAAACACAAATAATTGCACACGAATCACCCTTATGATTTGTGTGATCTTTATGGCCACTATTCTAACCCTTATCCCTGTCTCAACGATTTACGCGACACCCTTGTGGTTGTCTGCCGAATCGAGGCCGAATGTAGTGGATCCTCTACTCCTATACTCGTGTGTTTGGCTCAGGTCAAACTAGAGGAAATTTCTTCACCTATTGTGATACCTCCCCCTGAGTTCGATATGACGAAACCTTCAGCCACTATCCTCTATCTATCATCATCCATGAGATCCTTGGAGGAAAACCCCTCTAGGGAATTCCATTTTGTTTCGACTAAACCTTCTTCGGCGATCACCTTAGGCTCAACATTGGTAGATGTTTCATCTACTAGCTCTTCGTCTACCCTCCATAGCAATGCATATGTGAACCATATATCTCATGATGATGTGTTAGGTAGCCCTGCTGTGTCATGTGGTCTTTCTTCTGCTAGTCTCTCCATATTTCACTTTGATGAAGACATTATGGAAGAAATGACCACCCCTAACTTTCCGTCGGATGATATGAACCACCATACATACTTCTTTCCACAACAGTCCCATGACCAATATGATGTGGAATCTAAATAATTCATCTCTGATGAGGTCGATTTATTTCGAAATCCCATTCCTGAACCCGATGCTTTCGAAGAAGGAAATATGGCCAATATCTCTCCTACCATTAAAATCAACATTTCTAATAAACCATGGATAGAAGAAAACATTTCCTTGGAGGCACATTGCACCCCAAAAGAAATTGAGGCTTACACATAGTTATTTAAGGAATTCCATGATGTTTTTTCTTAGTTCTATTAAGATATGCCCGAACTTGATCTCACCATTGTCAAACACCATATGGATACATGGCCTGATGCCAATCCTGTTTTTTAGAAGTTGAGACCCATTAATCCTTCAAACAAGAGGTTATCAAAGCCAAAATCGATAAACTAAAGTAGGCTGGTTTTATCTATCCCATTGAATACACCACTTTGATCTCTAAACCAGTTCCCGTTCTCAAGAAACAAGGCACCATTCGTGTCTGCACTAAATTTCGAGACCTGAACAAATATTGTCCCAAAAACAACTTCCCTACACTGTTCATTGACCAGATCATAGATGAGTGTGTGGGGCATGAGGTTTTATCCTTCATGGATGGTTTCTCCGGATACAACCAGATAGTTATCTGTCGTGCTGACCAATTAAAAACTACATTCATTAGTCCATGAGGGACTTTCTCTTATAGGGTCATGTCGTTCAGCCTAAAGAATGCCAGAGCCACTTTTTAGTGGGTCATGTTATATTTTTTCCATGACCTAACTCATATTATCCTTGCCTACCTTGATGACCTTACTGCTCATTCGAGGCATTGGGTTCAACACCTCTGTGATTTGCGTACCATATTTCTCCAATATCACAAGTATAATATATGCCTCAACCCATTGAAGTGTGTCTTCTACGTCCCTCCCAACCATCTATTGGGCTTCATTGTGTCCAAATATGGCATAACACTTGATCCCCTCAAAGTTAAATCCATCCTTGAGCTTCCTATTCCTCGTACCTTGCACTAGTTACAAAGCCTCCAAGGAAAATATAACTTCCTTCGTCGGTTCATCCATGACTATGCCAACACTATGCATGGGTTTCTAAGACTCCTTTGAACAAACATTCCATTCGTTTGGGATGACCATGCTCAATAGTATTTTGATGCCGTGAAACATGCTCTCACTTCCGCTCCCTTGATTAGTCCTCCTAACTTTGAGAGGGATTTCATCCTTTACATATAAAACTCTGCCCATTTTGTCACTGGGGTGCTTATAAAGGAAGAAAAAACTAGAAACTAACATGTTATATATTATGTCAATAAGAACTATGTGGCTCCCCCTGTGTCCTACACGCATGAAGAGAAGTTGGTGATGTCAGTTGTGTTCTTGGTCCAGGAACTTCATCATTATATCATTACACGTTCCACCAAGGTCATGACCAATTCCAACCCTGTGGCTTTCTTATTGAGTATATGGATCATCAATGGAAATTACGCCCGTTGGATCATTATCCTTCAGGAGTTCGATATCAAATTTTTCACACCCAAGAGTAAGAAAGGTTTAGCCCCGGCTGAAGTAATTTTTTAATTTCCAACAGGTAAGAAATATTTTTCGGTTAATGATGATTTACCCAATGAACATTTGTTCACCATTACATTAGATGGCCCTTGGTATGGCGACATCCTTAGCTAGCTGTGAACTAAAAAAATTTCTTCCCATCTTGATCGTGATGCTCGACGACGTATACGACACCAAGCCCCCCTTTATGTTCTCATTGGTGAGGATCTCTATCGTCACAGCATTGATTATGTCCTCTGTCATTGTCTCATGCATGCTAAAGTTGAGAAAGTCCTTAATTTCTGCCATAGCAGCGCTTGTGGTGGCCACTTCTCCAGTTTGGCTACTACCCAGAAATTCATGCGTGCTGGGTATTTTTGTCCTTCCCTCTTCGGTGATTTCATTGAAGCAGTCAAACACTCTTCCAACTGCCAACTTTTTGCCCCAAAGACACGAGCTCCTCTTGATCCCCTCCATCGTGTCATCTCAACTGGTCCTTTATACAAGTGGGTCATTGAATTTATGGAGTGTTTTGGTGAAAATATTATTGTTTAATTATGTCGTAGTATTTTCCCAACTATTTAATTTTTCAATCCGAGCTTCGTAGGCTTACGAGGCACATGCACTATATATGCAAGACTGAAGTGGAACTATTTTAATCTAAATTATTGAAATCAAATTAATCTAGGAAGGCATTGAAACACTAACTAAGAAAGTAGGAAATTGCATAAGGTAAAAGCAATACAACATGTGAAGAATTGAAACAACATATGTGAGCTCACAGCAATAAAGCTATCTCCAATTATATTACAAGAATCAAATTACAAATCATGAAATCAAAAACTCAAAAACTCTATCTCTCTATTCTCCCCCTTTATATCCTATGAAATGAAGAGAGAGCACTCTCTTATATACATGAGGAAGATAACCATCTCATAATTACATATCCAATATTCTCTCAAGCACTCTCAACTAATTTCCCATTATTACAAGATATTATCCCTTTGAATCCTCCACACATCTCTCACATATCTTGGATAAGATATGCCAACCAAATCCTCCATGATCTTCTCCTTAGGAATAGGCTTCAATAATTATCTCCTTAATATAGTGGAGGAGATATTTGAGACGTATCTTGGAATTAATCCTTCACATATTTCCTACACATTACAAAGCTCACATATTCTTGAGATATATATATAAAAATATGTATATTTTCTAATATTTAATCATAAATTCACTTATAATAAAAAAATGAATAAAATGGAAAATAAGAAGGTGAAACCCAAATGCATTTATGAAAATGATATGATAAAAGGTTAATGGAATGATGAAATGTAAGGAATAGTGAAGGAAAAGGTGGATGAAAATATGACATTTCGGAGTCCCAACATGGAGTGTCGACCTCCTTCTATTGGTAAGCACAAGAATATCATTATGGTAGCTTACTATTTCACCAAATGGGCTCAAGCCATGCCAACATTCAATAACACGGTAGCTACCACGGCCCTCTTTTTCTTTAACCATGTTATCACTTGATTTGGGGTTCCTAAAAAATAGGTCTCCAACCATGGTTGACATTTAGAAGATGATATATGGCGTGAGCTATCCTCTCTGATGGGATTTGAGCACCAATATTCATCTTCCTATTACCCCCAAGGTAATTTTCAAGTTGAAGTGGTCAATAAGATCCTTAAAACTATGCTTCAACAAATGATGAAGAAGCACAAAACCAACTGGAACCTTATGCTCTTCCCTGCTTTTTGGGACTATAGAAATTCTGTTAAAACTGCCACCGGGTTTACTCCTTTCCACCTTGTTTTTTGTGAGGAGGCAGTCTTACCAATCGAGTGTGAGATCACTTCGCTTCAATTAGCCATCAAAATTCTCCCTGATGCCCAAAATTTATAGCAAAGATTTATCATCCTTGAACGTTCTTCCGAAGACCGTCATTTTTCCTTACAAACCATCAATGTGGCCAAGAATTGCACCAAATCTCAATATGACCGAAAATTCCACCCTCGTACCTTTCACGAAGGCAATCCTATTCTATTGTATGACTAGGCTCATGATGTCCTTGGTTATGGGAAGTTTGACTCATTATGGGTAGGACCTTACATCATTAGTAAGTTTTTTGGTAAGGGGGCATACATTCTAGAGTATTTCGAAGGCCAAATCCTTCCTAACCCTTGCAATTCTCTCTACCTTAAGAAATTTTACCCATAGCATCTCTCATTGAGATGCGTGTTTTATTTTTTGTCATGCATTTAGGTAGCTTTTATTTTTCATCATCTCACTTTTTGTCTTATGGTGCCTTTTAGATGGATCCAACATCCACACCGTATATCGGCTATGTCGACGGTGCAAGTTGTTACTCATGGAATCTATCCTAGGCCATTTTTACCCCCATGCATTCGTTAGTCCTCTCCAATGGCGTATGCATTTGATCGACCACCAATAATCAGGCCAAATATGATACTGTGATAGGTTTTTTAGTCGATGCCCTTGAACATTGCATCCTTCATCTTCATGTTTGTTTATATTCCTTACTACTTGTCATGCAATTGAATGGCATGTATCATGTGAATAACCATGTCGTTTTTAGAATATATTTATGAGTGACATTCTTAGTACATGAATTTGAAACCATTACATTCAGTCATGTACCTAGATCCCAGAATCATTATGTAGTTGGCATTGCAAACAATATTCTAGATTGGCACTTATCACATGCATTTAACACAAGACAATAATCATAAAAAAATGGCGAGCCATATACTCATCATATATAAAAATATGCATATCCATAATATGTGTCCACAAAATCATAAATGTTTTGGAGTCCTCTACTCAAATACAGTCGAAATTCCCATAACATGTTACAAAAATCAGAACTGGGGGCACCACATTCCCCTACATATAATCACTATTTGGAGGGTCCCGAGCTAATGGCTCAGCTCCTGCAGCCCTCAGATCCTGCATACCCTTCCCGACCATCGCCATGTGCCGCATGACCCCTCGCCACTCTGAGGGTAGCACGAGACATGCTTCAATGTAGAGTTAATCTAGATCATACTAGCCACACTCTGATACCCCAGTCATCAACAACTCCCATCTGTGGCAGAAATCCTCCAGTAGTGCCTCTAAATCTGCTCTATCATCTCCTCTAACAGTGCTAAACTCTATAGCCCTTGGCGTTGCGGGTCGTCCCATATACCCGACCGGTTTCACCAGTGCTATATCATCATACCAAAAGTAACGAATCAATACCACATACATAATTCTAATAATTTAAATGCACCTAAAATATAACAACTTTTCACTTACCATCTGGTCCCCATGGTCGACCGGGCAGAAGTGGCAAGTCCAGGTTCCCCTGATAGTTCGTCCCACTGTATGGATATTCTCCTATATTAAATGGCATCTGGTCCCAATGTGCAAAGAACTTAGGTTGGAACATTTGTCTGACTCCCCTTCCTCCTCCTCTCTGCAATAGCTACCCAAAACGGTGCATCCTGGGCTCTCGCGGGCCCCCATCTTGGATCTGCACATGAGGTCAAAGTGTAGGTATCTTCTCGAAGAAGAATGAGCATAAAGTTGTACCAAAATCATAGTCATGGTTAGATTGTCGCTTGCATAGTGAAAATTATCGTTTCAACGATGTCAGCATCATTTGGGCCCAACCATTGTAGGTCCCATTCATTACACTCTCAACCAACATCATCTTCCCTCTGGTGATGTTGTGGAATGCCTAGTTGCCTAGGATATGCAATACTGCTGTGGTGATAGCCAGAGTCTTTAGCCTCTCTATATCTCTGATCGGTATAGTCATGCCCTTGACACGAACATATGGTCGGCCATGGAATTTCATGAACTCAGATATATTCTGCACCCGCGGTAATAGTAGCTGGATATTTCCCACCACCCCCAGTGGTATAAGACTGGTCAGTAAATATATTTCCTAAATATTCATCTCGATCGGGTGCCCCTTCATGATAAATAACTCTAGGTCTATATCCCAGTAGCTCACTATCATGGATAGCAGGGACTCCCCTACCCTCATCAATGGGTTCTCGAAAACTTGACAACCCCATACCTCATCAGTGTGCCTCTGACCACCTGATCCCCCTAGATCGTGGATCAAAGTGCATCCAAATCTCTCTCTCTCTCCAGTTGATCTTTAACTCTGCCATACTTTCACAAACCAAAAAAATTTCTTGTCAGAGGAAGAAAAACTTCATAAAACATCAAGCCCCAGCTCGCAACCAAAAATAGGACAAACCCAACTTTTTGACATCTCCCACTTTCCCAGCTCTATCCCTACGAGGTCACAATTTTTCCATGTGAAAATTGCAACCCAACTAATAGAAAAGAGCCCAGGAAGTTTGAGCTGACTATGAGGAAGGGTAGGTTGTTGTTCCCGGGCTCTGGGCACCTAATCTGAAATTCTAGACCAATAAAACTGAAGAGTAAGGTTAGGTCACCTACTTGCAAGTGACAGACCTTGATTCCAATGGTCAATTTGTCCGTTACGAATGCCACAAGATTTTGGGGCCTTCTCCGCCTCTCCACATTCACCACAACTCCACTAGAAAATGAACCAAATTGGAGGGAAATCACCCTATAGAAAGAGAAACCCTAATTTTTCTTTTGCCAATTTCGATGAAGCCGTAGCTCCGTTTATGAACGACCTACACCGTTGGAAAGCTCTCACGGAGCTCTAAAATGGATATCCTTTTTTTTTGGTGATTTGATACTTCATCCGGAAGCCTTTTTTCTAAGAAGGGTCACTTTGCCGCATCTCAAAATCTAATTTCTACGCTTTCGCCACTCATAGTCGGGGCACCACTTAGCCTTCATACTTTTCAATATGTTTGTCGATTTTCATCTAAATAACCATATTTTTCTCATTTTTTTATGGCCCCCACTGAGCCTATTCTATGTTGAAAAATCATCGAGACTCCCTTGATTAGAGCATCCAAGTTGAGTCATCATTGCACTCATGGAGATTGTCTTGAATCCCTTTCCCTCTTGTTACAGTATTCCATCCATTCACGCCTTGCCCCTCTCTCATGTAGCGCATTTTGGTCTCCAGTCCCATTGTCCCCCATCCCCTCAGGAGTCGAGTTAGTCATTGTCAGGTCATCCATGCTTTATATGCTCTCACAATGGAAGTTGTCTGTTTGCTACTCAGTATCCCACATTCCATCATCATCCCTGCTGTCAGTCCATATATCGCTCTACTATGATCTCTCGTGCCTTAGTTAAGGATTCCCCATTTCCTCACCTAAGGCAAACCTCATTTTGTCGACATCAGCACATTCATTCCAGAAGATGGGTCTAGAGGGTAGTGTATCTTGTTTCTAGCTTCAATTCTTGTTCGTTGCCTCAGCTCAGGTAAAGGGACTCCTTATTTCCCTTTGACTTGATTGTTTCTAATCCGCTCCACTTTAGCATGATCGAGATTCGTGTACTTGATAGTTCGGTGATCCAACAGATTGATCCAGTGATTCCTAGGTGCGTGTGAGATTTTTCAGACCTCATGAGGGGATTTCCCTTTAGGTAGCCCCCCACATGCCCAGATGACCTCATTTTATGCTACAACCTCAAATGCAGCTCTGTATATTTGATGGGTTCAGCCCCAACCACTTGTAGTGCCTCTAGCATGCATGTATCACTTAGATGATCCATTCATATTTTCAGAGCGCTTTCATGTTTATCATAGCTTCTTTGGTTGTTATTATATCTCATGTACTCAGATATCATTGTATTCACTCCAGGAATTTTTCCCAGGCATAGTATGTATGTGGGATCCATTATATTTTTGTCTGACCCATTTTATGCAAGCATATCATGTACTTTATAGCTCAGTCTCATTTTAATGGGCGCACCATTATTCTTTGTACTTTTTCATTTTGGTGGGCATAGGTATGCCTGCCCCACCTCACTGAGAATAGGTACCCAAACATTAAAGGAGACTTATCTCATTTGTAGGTCTCACCCACTCAAGTCATTTCCTCTCTTGCTTCACTCTGTCTATGTATCTATATATTTATAACTCCCCTTCGATGTCTAGTGATTGTGTTCTTACAATGTACTTCAGTCATATGATTAGCTCCTAATGCTTGCACATTGGGGGCAATATGTTACACCAATTTTTGGTCATCTAACCATTTCCAATTAGATGGATCGAAGTACACAATGTAATACCAATTTTACCATTGTAAAATTGCTTTCACTATAAGAAACAATTTAATAAACCATACTTTATTAAGTTATTTCTTGTTCAAACAGGAGATCCCATGATGAATAATTAAATAATTCCTTATTTATTTGATTTTCCTCTAGGAATAATTAATTAAACCATTGTTTAAATAATATTCTTGGTCATATTTAACCCAATTAATGAGATATAATTAGATAAATCATTATTTATCTTATTATTATTTAGGAATATTTAATTAAATCATTATTTAATTAATATATCTTGTTAAATTTGACTAAATCATTTATGAATAGTAAAATTAATTATTATTTGTTAAATTATTCCTTAACCACATTCTTGAAATGATAAATAAATCATTTATCTATTTATTATTTATAAAGAAGGGATTTAACCAATTTAAATTCCTTTTCCCCCCAACAAAATATAATAAAATATTCCAAATAGTTAGATCTAGATCTTGTTTAATAATATTTTATCATGCACCATTATCAAGGAAAACTCAATATTTTGTTATAAATAGGAGGGTTTTCCATTCATTATTTACCTTTTATCCTTTTATCATGGTCGTACTTTGATCCTCTTGCCATTTTCATACTTTGATCACTTTTATTACTTTTCTACTTCTTGAGATCCCATTTAGTTCAACACGTCTTGGGTTTTCTACACCATTGAGAGAGAGAAACTTTGGATATGAAGCGTTGAGGACAGCCAAGAACCCATCCCATTGAGGGGGAGAGGTAACATCATACTTTTTTCCCTTCCCAGGTTTTAACATAATATAAAATGGTTTATATATCTTGTCTTTCTCATTGGGTATTTGGAGAAACTGTTATTTCATTTTACTGTTTAGCTACTTTAATTGCATAGACCTAGGTATATGTTGCATTTGTTTCGACTATTTATTTCATATCTAAGGAAGTTAGAAAACCATGTTTGTTGTTAGGCCTATTTGTCATGCGCAGCTAAACTGATCTCTTTTCGTAAACTTGCCTTAAGAATTGATTCTAATATTGGGGTTTAATAATTTAGTATTACTTCATTCATGCCCTTTATCATGAAATCTTTAAAAGAGAATCAAGATGCCCTCAATATTTTAGATCTAAAACAACTCAAATATTTTAGTAGGATATATTATTAAAAATTATTATTAAATCATTGTATATTTCAAAGCCCTTGAATTGTAGATGTCAATACTCAGAGAAATCAATTCAAGTGAAGCTCTTTATAGTAACCCAATCATATAAAAGAAAGAATTCCCAAGGTAGATCTCCTGCAAACCATAACATATATTAATGGAACAAGGTTTCAGGGAACAAAATGTTTCATGAACCAATGTTAAATCTCAGTTTCTTTCAAAGTCCTCTTAAATTAAAGGCTTACCAAAATACAGAGGGAAAACCTTGAGTTGAAATATCATTGTAACCAAATTTGAAAGGAATAAATAAGTGATTTCAGGAACTAATTTGCACACAAATTAACCCAAATTAAAATTGCAAAATGTACTCAAATTTATGCAATGTGCTCTTCTCAAATCTGATCTATGGATACTCCAAATCACATATAGTTCATACCTTTCAAATGAAAACAAAGTATTTGGAAAGAAATGAAAGAATGTTGAAGAAGTTATACAATAATATAATATTCAACCAATAAATGTGCACACCACAATGATCTATTTCAAAATAGAACCACACAATACTAACTAACATAGGCGTGAAAAGTTGGATTGGTTTGGCCCAAACAAACCAACTTCCATCCTCTTTAAATAAATATTAAATTACATATCAAAGAGAAGCATTAAAAAAATGTAACAAAAATGAAAATGAAACATGGCATTAATGCTTGTTATTAATGAAAATCTTAGTCATTATACATATAGAGCTCAATAGTCCTGCTCCAAATCGATATGAGGAAGGGGAATACCCCCAACACTCAACTCAACAACATGAGAGTACAAATAATGGCTTGATGTCCTCGAGTACAAAACCATGATTTGGATTTTATATAATTTACAATTACACAAAAGGTTTTGAACAAGCCAAACCAAGAACAAAATGAATGAGAGGGGATAATAATAGCTTCCCCATCCAAAGGAGTTCTATTAAAACCAATATCTAATTAAGGAGACATGACTTTGATAGGAAAATTTCATTTTTTTGCAAATCTGGGCAAGATCCTAGAATTCTGGAAAACAATATTTTTTTTTAATTAAACTGCCTCAAAGAACCTCGCGTATCTTCTTAACCATAGTGATTTTTTGGAAAAAATTTGGGTTTTAAATAAATTTTTATACTAGTAAAAAACGAATATGCTCTGATTTTTTATATTCGCCTCCATATGCACAAAAATTGAGGTCAAAGTTGGCAGTTTGAAAATTGTTCAAATTTTGAGTAGATTTATTGTTTTTCTTCTCGAAACCCACACATGTGTCCTAGGTTCATTCCAAAACATGGGGAGGTGTTAAAAAACTATTTTGGACAAAAAAATTCCTTGGTTTTCTTTTAAAGTGTGCCGAGATGCGGAATCCCCAAATTGGTTTCTCTTTACTGGAGGAATGTTGCTCTTTAGTGAAGGAAAAATAAAATGAGAGATAAGTGCACCTTTGACTGTAAGAAAGGATGAAAAATAGTTATGAATAATTTTCATCTATCATTTTCTTCCATGGAAATCTCAGATGATCAAGTGGTCCCCATATACTTCCATTTTGGTGCATGATCTCTATGGAGTGCAGGATCTGCATTAAAAAAATTAATGAACATCAATCTTAATAAATGCATATAACGAAGGTATAAAATTAAAACCAAAAGTAAATATTCATGATATCATGAAAATAATGTACAAGTGCAAGATAAAGGTTCATAAACTGGTAAAACAAGTGAATGAGCAAGGAATCATATGGGAAAAAATGCATTAGATACAAACAATTATGGGGCTTGAAAAGAGGCCCATATTGCACAAAAGAAAACACTCATAGTGTCCTTTAATGAGCCAGAAATGTGGTCCCAACGACATATTTTTGAGGGAAATGAGAGGTCAAGGAATGGGTTGATGGTGACAATAGAGATGTAGGATGAGTGTGCTGACCATGCAAGCCACTTATAGTACTTGGAGACCATTTCTTGAAAATAATGCCAAACCAATTATCAAATTGTAGTACAACAAACTAGGAAATAAATGATGAGTAAAATTTTATGAAATTAAAAAGGGCAGGATGAGTTGAATTTTCTTTCATTAATAACTAAATCAACTTACAACATGCATCTAACCTACATACATGAAAGTTTGAGAGAGAGATGATTTTAACTCCTAGATTGAAAAAATGGAGTATGTAGAATAACAATGAGCTAAAGCCTAGAAAAGTGCAAAGGAAGGAAACCACATACTTTTGGCTTGCTACTGTAGACTCCTCAACCACACTTCACACAAGAGAGGTGGTAATAAGGTTTGCAACCACAATTTTTTTTGTAAGTAAAATTGTACTCAAATAAAAAAGGAAATGTTGTAACTAAAATAATGCATAAATAAGATACATAAAGAGAGACTAAAGCCTCTAGGTGGGCCCTAACCCAAGGGGACTCAACCCTATGAAACAAATTCAGATGTGAAACAACAATAGACCTTCCATTAACATAAAATGGAGTTCAAATACATCATGCAAATGACAAAAATGACAGTCTCAATGACTTGGATCTTAGTAGCTCTGCTTGATCCGAAATTTCAAATCCTAGTGAGCACTTGGGTTTTTTGATTTATGCAAATATGACTGAGGGGAAACCTCCTTGGAAAGAGGAATACTTCCCTCCAAAATCTCAAAAAAAGTGATCTAGATCCCCTAGACCCTTCCAATTACTTGAGTTAATTGGTTTCCAATATACCTCGAGATATTGATGAGTGATTCTAGGGATCGAGTGGAGGCGAATGAGATTAAATGAATGGTTCAAGCCTTCTACATCTCATATATATGCCTCCAATGTGCCTCTTCATAGTAAATACACTCAAAAGTTTTCCTTTTCCTGCACATTAACCATATTAGGCCACGAAGTATGACAAAACACCCTTTAGTCTTCCTACTAAGCACACTATAGCTAAAGAGATGTTAATTAATGTGAGAAAAGAATAATTTATCGGTTGGAGGATGGAAAAATGGCCTTATAATATACCTATTAATGGGGCCCATCAATAAGCATCAACAATAGTATTAAGTTACCTATGTCAAAATCAATGTTTCTAGTCAACTTTATAAAATCAGGAAATCCACCATGTCTTTCCAAATATCAAGGGCACCAATATATCACATGTACCAGAAATCAAACTTACTTTCATATGTATGCATGAAGATGGCATTCTTCTCATACGTTATGGCTTACCTTGCCATCTAATATTTCAACTATAATACTGAAATAATGTACTATATATACCTTGTAACATTCAGATAAATTAGCAACTTGTAGTTCCCATTTGTCAGTGGCAGCTATAACACTTTCATATTGTAATTTTTGGATGCTACTTTGAAAACTTTCAAAAAAAATCCTCAACTGATTTCCTTTTTCAGCACCATCTCTTCTCTTCCTGCACTAGCTCTCATTTCGTGCACATTAACTGATCCTCAAGAAGGATATATTTTTCACATCTCATATAGAGGTTAGAATTATACATATAGTCAGATATTCATGTAGGAAATATAAGCAATAATAAAAAAAAAAAAATCTAAACAAGAATACTATTATATTGTGATTGAATTTTTTAGTGAAGAGAGAGTATAATGATCGATATCTTCAACCATAAAAATATCCAACAAAATAAACTAAACAACATCCAAGAAGTGAACTCAAAAATTATAATAATAAAAAACTTTGATTCAAAATCCCACAGTCAATTGTAAATATTTGCAATCAACTGCAGAATTCTATGGTAATCTAATGAAATAAAACCCTAGTTTCCATCTACACAGAGAGAGTGTATGTGTTTCCAGATAAAATGCTCCATCTGAATGAATAAGAGTGTGTGCCTATGGTTGCAACTGAAAATTCCCCATGGAATCCTTACAACTGCAAATGAAAACTCTATATCTGACGTGCAAACTTCAGAACCTAAAATTTCAAACCAGTACAAACCAATCTCTGTGAACCACTTTAGATGTGTGCAAGCCAAACCAAAGAAATAATAATGATGATTATGATGTCCAAATGAGGGTCACTGGAGTTGCATTTATAGCCATCCATGGTTGTCCAATTTCCTTTTGGGATGACCCGTCCTTTTTGTGCACAAGTGGGTTTGCATATTAAAATATATTTTTCCTTAACCAAATTAAATTCTTCTATAGGTTAGGATGGGTATTTCTTAATGAATAAGATTTTCCAAAGGAGGCAATTTATCCCCGAGCTACGAAAAATTAATAGGAGTCTCTAAAATCATGGTTCAGATTCTATTTGTTCCCATCATGAGCTTCATGACATTCCTTATCACCATCAGGAAGCCCTTCTTCTAGTAACTTTTCCAAACCTTCATTTGACAAACCTTCCATGTCTACTTTTAAATTGTTCATGTAACCTTTCATTCCTAAAGTTAAACCATCTATATTGAAATTCATTATTTCTTCCAATTCATATTTTCATGGTCTTTGTGCGAGTGAAAATTGTTGCACCTATTCCCACAATTTTGATATATCATGCATCCTTTCTTCATCTTCTTCTTACATCATAGTAGATATTTCTGAGGGAACCAATTAATGATATATATGCTTCACTCTGCTCTTTGAATCACTTCAAACTATTTTTTCAAACAAAAGTTATGCAAATTTAAAAATACACACCTTTTAGAGCTTTATTTTGAGCTCATTGATCGAATAATATTTAAATAGTTGTATATTTATCATTTCGGCCTCCCAAGGTCTAAAATTATCTACTATGATAACAATATATGTTCTCTTTCCAACCCCACTAGTTAGACCAATATTAGATATTCAAAGTTAAAGTTAGGCCAAATATCCCGAGATGACCTACTTATGGACTGGTTCAGTAGAGTGAACTTGTACGGAATTCCACATGTCACTCTTTCAACCTTCGATCATGAAAATGATACCCAAGAAACTAAATTATATTCAATTTTATCCATTTTTTATGAAATTCAATGTGGATCCTCGAAAACAAAGTTATGATTATTTTCCTCGAGTCACTTGCTTAAGATTGAGTTATGGAACATAGAAAAACCCTAAATTCCAATAATCATATCTCTAATAATATACTAAACCAAGATCTAAAAATATTACACGATGTTCATAAATATATCAACTCCATATGTTCAAAATTTCAGCTTCTGAAGTTTCGTAAAAAAAAAATATATAGAAAAAAAATTAAGAAGGTCGCTTTGAAGTAGTGAAACCCTAAGATCCAAAGTTCTGATACCAAATTTTATGTAAACAGATAAAAAAACAGAAGAAAATATAGATCAAAGAATTAAAAATAAACCTCTTCGAGCGAGGAAACTCCTTTTACATCACATAAATGAATACTTATTGGATTATACAAATGATAATACCTCCTTGGTATATATAAGAGTCTAAAGGGTCAAAATATAATTAGCGGCTACATAACAATAATAATGTAAGGGCGCAACAATAACAATAGTGGGCTTTTGTGTGGCACAAATATAACAATATGCGGGCCACATGGAGCACACCAACAATAATATGGGGGCTACATGGAGCACAATGACAACAATATGGGGGCTACACTAATATTATATGGACCTGCCAATATTTCATATTGTCTACAAGAACATTGGCATTGAGAATTTCATGGAGCAATCGATCTAGTGATCAAATTTGTCATTTTCATTATGTTGTAGAACAACGATGGTTCAAAATGGCCACACAAAATATTTTGGTTGTGCAATAAATATTATACTGATAGCCATCAATGTTCTGATTAAACTGAAAAGAAGGTTTCCCATTTGTAAATAGGAAATTATTGACTAGAACTAACGACCAATTAGAGAACCATTTGATGCAAAAAATATTTCCCCATAAGCTAATTGTAGAAGAATTAGAGAGAGAAGAGGGTGTAGACAATCCTTGAAAATATGTATGAACATCACTAACATGGCGTAGGACTTCAAGATACTCAGGAGGCAGTTCAGTATGAAATGAATGCAAAGCAGTGTCACGTTGAAAACTCAAGCAATAGTAGAAGTGATTAACAATTTCTTCTCAGATTTCAATCGAGGTATAGCAAAGATGAAGAAGAATAACAAAAGAATAAAAAAGACAATCCCATGGATAATAGGGGAAATGTTGTAGTCTATGTAATTTAAATATAGATAACTTGTGATTAATTTCTTTGACATTTGTCCCATTCAACACAAAATAATTTTTCATTTTCATGTGTTCCAATGGGGAAATATGGCAGAGTGTTAAATACAAAATTGCTATAGAATGAAAAAAGAATGCATTGTGCTAAATGATCTATTCCTTACTACCATTGGAAAACAATGTGGAATTTGTCGTATAGTTATAAGTCTCCTTTTTCTTTTCTATTTTTGTTCACAACATAGCCAAACAGAAGTAGTTGATTTTTGGACAAAGAAAAAAAGGAACAAGTTATAATGATATTTGAATACAACATTATCTACATTTTTTCAAATAGATACTTAGTACAATAATACAACTAATCGATCAAAACTAATAAAGTGAAAGAATTTTAAATTAAGAATATAATAAATAAATCTTGATATATTAGTAGACATAGACCATGGACAACCTAAGAAATTAGCAAGTATGCAAGTGTGTCTAATTCAAATTCAAAAGGGCATAAAGCACTAACGAAAGTGTGCACATTTTTCCCCACTTTGAACAATAAGATAATGTGTCAAAATAAAATACCACAACAATTTCCTAATACTAAAATATGTAAAAATATATAAAGAAAAATAAACTATAGATTTATTTTAATTGAAATTTGTTGATTTTTTTTAATATTTTAAATTACGAAGAATTAGGTTAACTATTAAAATCACAAGAAAATACCAAACAACAATTTTTTCTAAATTAATTTTCAAAACAATATAATATAAGATATTCAACAAAATATCGTAATCTAATCTATATTTATATAATGTCTATCATAAATTAGTATCCACTAGAAATATTGAACCCCCCCCACCCCCCCCAAAAAAAAAAGGTTAATGTATGTATTTAATGTTAGTGTATTTTGTAATATTTAAAAATGTTCGAAGCTCATAATTTCTTTGTAAAATCCTAAGAATGAGCTTTCAAAATTTTTACCATCCATATATATCCTAGATTCAAAATTTTTACCATCCATATATATCCTAGATTTATAAATGAATGGAGATAAAAATTAGTGGCGTATATTCAATAAAAAACAACAAAAAGGGTAAAAATATTGGGAAAGGGTGACAAAATAAAACATTAACAAAGTGCATATTCTATTTTGTAGTTACGATATTGTTATTGTTGTTGGAAATTCTAAAAATATTCTAAATATAAAACTGCTCTATAAAGCCCTAAAAAAATCAATTCTAGAAAGTTCTAGGGTCATATATATGGGCTAGTTGTTATATCTATATTTTAAATTTGTTAATGAATAAACACAAACCATATGACTTATATCAACCACCAAAAGAAAGGTCTTTGTTACAAAGCTAGTCTTGATATTATTGAATATTATCGTATGTATTTGTGTATATGAGAAAGAGACTAAAATTAAGAAATGGTACATTAATTATTTATGGAACTATATTTTTACATCGTAAGGTGTTCCTCTTTAAAAAAAAATCTCGTCGCTGTCACTATGTACATCTATGCAACAACAGATTGAATGTTAGATGCTTGAAGCTTTGTGTGTCGTCATATTATTAGTTAGAATAACAGTTAATAGCATTAAAATTTAGGGAAAAAACTACATACAACCCTTCATGTCACACCTACAAAACCTTTTTGCTTTTAATTACAAAATAGCTCGAATTTGAGATATTAATAGAGAAAGCATAGAAATTGGAATTTTCTGGGTTTGAGTTGTTTTGCAGCTATGTAAATGTTTTTCTTTGTATATATAATAGTTGATGTGTGTTTATGCAAGGGAAAAAGAACCCTCGACCTTTATTTTAGTGAGAAGAGAGTGGAGCCGCTACTATTTAGAGCTACGGTTTCTGACATGGGGTAAGTCAATTTTTTTCCTAGAAGCATACATATGATGCTAGAATTTTACGATTGGGTAAATGTTTTATGGGAAAATATGTTGAATTGGTAGACAATTTGAGGGTTCTGCTACTGTTGCTGTAGAGAGTGGGTATTGTGCGTCTAGCGGTTGCAAGTGTGGAGCAAGCTGTACATGTTACCCTTACAATTGCAAATACTTAATTAATAATATATGTAATAGAGATCAGCTAGCTATAATTGGATACATTGTATTGAGTGTTAAATGGCAAGGTCCAGTGGATATAAAATACAATTTTTTTGTAATAAGGCATGTGGCCCATTACTCTGTTTCAAAGGTGTGGGGGGTGTTTAAGTCTACAGTTGAAGGATAATATATTTCATGGTTTTTTGTTGTAAATATCGATGTGTCTTTTTACTATTTCTGCAATGATTTTCCTAAAAAAAATTACATTATAAAAGTTTGTATAATGTAGTTTCAAGCACATCACTTTCTATATATCTTTCATGAAAAGGCTTGTGAAGCCCACTAGGTGCAAAATGAAATGATGTTAGAGCTTTAAGATTTAAGAATGGAGCACATGAGTTGGCATCCCATAAGGGATTTTATGTGACAATGGAATTCATTGGCATCAAGTCGATTTTCAGAGTACCTAAGTGAGTGGCCCATGGGGTTTTTTTTTGTTTTACAAGCCAATGCAAATTATCTGTTTTATTTTTTTCCAATCATAAATTCTATAAATTATTGTTATCATTGATCTGTATACACAATTTTCTATTTTTTGTCATTGATATGTATTCACAAATTTATAAATTCCATAGAATACAAATTTATAATTTACATAGTTATAATTTCATGAAACATTTCATAGAACTTTTGAGGGAATTGTGTACAAATTTACAATTTGTATAGTTATAATTTCATGTAACATTTGATAGAATTTTTGAGGGAATTGTGTACATATTTTATATAATTTATAGAAATTATGTTTCTATTTATTTTCTTCAATCTTATAAATATTTAAATATTTATTTAAATAGGTTTTCTATTTCAATAAGATTGTGAAAATTGTAATATTTATTAAAAATTTGAAAACTTCTTGAGGTCATTTTGTATATTAAATACATTAAAAAATAAATTTAAAAATTAATTATTTGATAAATATTAGTTTATATAGAAAAAATAAACTATAAAATTAATAATAATTTTAAAAATGTTTACCAATAAATTTTATTTTTGTTTTTATTAAATTCAAGTAGAAATTAATAACAAGTTAATAAAGGATAATTTTAATTTTAATTTTTTTTTTTTTTTTTAAGTTAAACTTTTTGAAATTTTGAAAAGCTATATAGAGAAATATTTCTAATAGGTTATGAGAAAATTTTGATGTAATTATATTTATGATAATATTTTACTGTTTCACTTTAAAAATGAAATATAAGAATTTTAATAACAATTCTATAAAATTGTAATTTTGTAAAAAAATTATTAATAAGTATGAAAATTATAGATATAAATAGTCATCACATACTATTATTTATTATTAGGAAATTAGATTGGTAGCAAATTAAAAATAAAATATACAGAGAAATTTGTTTTAATAACTAGAAATTAGATTAGTAGAAAAATCAAAATAAAATATATGGATCAATTTGTTTTAATAACTAATAACTAGTTACAATGTAAGGTGTTCCTCTTTGAAAATAACTTGTGTGTTCATTTTTGAAAACAACTCCCCTAGTTGCCACTGTGTACATATATGCAATTAGACAATTGAAGATTTGTGTATCGTCACATTAGTAGTTAGAAAAAGCAGTTAACTAGCATTAAGAGTTAAGGAAAAAATAAATTAGTGTAAGATTTCTTTGATTGGTTTGATGCACTACTGGACGGGTCCTAGGATTGGACGGTTAGGTGTGAGTTGCTAGATTCGGATGGGTCCCTAGCATTGGATGTGTGATTTGTAAATCGTGTAGATGCTACTGGGAAAGGTGCTACCACCCTTACTGTTGTTGTCCTAGATTTTTAGTGTTGGCATCTATAGACGCTTTTGCACGAGCATCTCAAGAGATAAACCTATCTCCTACAATTCCTGATTAGATCACTAGGAAAGTTTCAAGCACAAAACCAACCCTTTGGAAACCACATTAGTGAGTGCAGTAAATTTTTCCTAAGAAAATATCTCTATCTATTTAGAATGTTATATATATCATTAACTTTGTAGTCGCCAATCTATTTGTGATGACTCCATGTGATACATAAAAATATCTTTTGATTAAATAATTAGTTCAATATCTAATTTTTTCTTCGTGCTTTTTAATGTCTGTGTTGTATTTGAAGCATGACGTTTTGCTAGGTATTTTGAATAGATGGAGATGTCATTGATTTTTGTGGTGTTTTTGACATGAAGAATAGTGTTATGTCCACAATGTTCTTTTTGTATTGTTCATACTATGGCTACATATACTTATTTATTTCCATTGGCACATGGGTATGAGATCAGGGCTATCAATATAGGCGACACTGCATTGGCTCCTCCTCACCTTCTGGAGTAGTAACTCTTCTACAATCCTTTCACAATACCCTCCCTCCATATTGCACCCGCACATTGTGCCAACATATAGAGTAACACTCAGTTGAGGTTCACTTTCTGAGCAACAAACAACCCAAAGTTACTGTAGGGTTTATGTGTTCAACTGCATTATCAAATTGAATAAGAAATGAGGATATTATATGACCGTAACATGGGAGTATATATTAAGCAAGAAGAAATGGGAACCTAAGATTCCTTATGTGCAATATACAAGAACAAATATCATTCCTCTAAAATACGAAGCAATGCCCAAGATGGCCACCCCACAAGGATTCCTCTCATTTTTCTACACTTTCCCGATGAAAATGGAAATGGTAACATACAGAAACAAAACCGTCGCTATGAATTCAGCCATTATGCCTCTATAGAGCGACCAGTCCTTGAATTCTCTTAAGTCTAAAATTTTGCAAGGGGAAGGCTCCTTTAATGAAAGGTGACGTGATAACCCTTCCTCCTCCATTCCTCAAAAACCTTTATCTATTATAATGGAATTCTCACACAATACTTAAGCAGAGCATGGAGAGACCATTGGAATGCACTATATCTATATCACAAACTATCCCAACAAACATTTTACATTCTCTAAGAATCATCATCCCCAAAAAAGCTCGAATCACAACAAAAACACAAATTTAAGCAATTGGTAAGGTGAGAGGACAACTAGAGAAGTCACACAAATAATTATATACTTTGTTTGTCATACAATTGTTGCATGAATAAATTGAAAGAACATGCAATTACAAACGTGAAAGCTTTAAACAAAAAAAATCTTCAAGTAACGAATATAAAAGTTATGTGTCGGTAACCTCTCGGAAAAAAAAATGTCTTCGTGATATCGAAGCTTCTTGAGGATAGAATATTTCCATATAACCTTGCAATACAATATTACAGAGTAATATATGACTATAAAGCAACAATAAAACCATTTATGGCCTTTGAATTTCTTCCGCATTTATTTTCGATGGATTTGACTTTATTTTCCTTTTATATTTTATTTGTTTGATCTTTCCATATTCAAATATGTTGTAACTATGTCTCATCTTGTGTGACACCTTTAAAGAAACATTTTTCACATATATTTGGAAAGTATGTACACATCTAACGTAATAACCCTTATATTAGAAAAAGGGAAGAAGCAACTGTAATATTAAAGGAGGTAAAGCAAAAGTTAATCAATAAAATATGAAATGTTGTTTTTAATATTCATCTTAAATCACATTCCAAACCAATATATATATATATATATATATATATATATATATATAATATGTCAAAATTTTCTATTATAATGGTCAGGGTTGCAGGCCACCTCCTCATCCACCACTGCGTCTTGGGCCCCTTCTCCCTCCACTGCTATCGCCCCCTTCCCCGATTACTTCCTTCATTCATGGAACAATCCCTCTTATTGCTCGGCCTCTTTGATGATACATTTTTTTTCTCCCCTCAAACCATCAAACCCAGCTCTCAATTTCCTTTTTTGTACCACAAGTCTAATATTTTACCACCCACCAACGAGAAATTGTAAAATTCCAAAGTTGTAACTTTCACACCACCTTTGCAGGCGAGCACCTTCAGCCAATATCCACTCTAGACCTTACTGACTTACAATCCCTAGAAACCCCCCTTGACTACCATCTAACAATTTTATCCTCCGCTCCAACAATTTGGCTCCTTCCACATAATTTTGACTCACTGGATCCTAAGGATGAAAATAGTTGAGAAATTTTATTTGAGAGTAGGAAATAGTAAGAAAATTTTTATTTTGTTCGTTTCATTTGCCATGATAATTTTGAAATTTTTATTACCTAGAGATTTAAGATACCTTTCTTTAATGTTGATATAAGAATGAAATGAAAAGAAAAAAAATGAGCTTTATCATTAGTCCATTAATTTGAAACAAATATTTAAAGGAAATAAAATGTTTCTAATTAAAAATAAGATTTTCACGAGCTCTTATACATTAAGAAATCTTTAAAATCCAAAATTTTGATTCACTAAGATCTAAATTGATCTTAATTAATGTTGATAACATTTAGACATCTTTAAAATCCAAAATTTTGAGTCACCAATATCTAAATTTATCTTAATTAATGTTGATATAAGTATGAAATGAAGAGTAAATAAGCCAGCTTTATCATTAGTCCATTAATCCACAACAAATCGTTAAATGAAATAAAATTATCCTAATTAAAAAATAAGGTTTTCCCAGGCTCCTATACATTTAGACATCTTTAAAATCCAAATTTTTGATTCACCATATTATCTAAATTGAACTCAATTCTTGATCTCTTGGTTTTTAATGATTTTAAATTCATTCATAATGAGACATGGTTTTTATGAATTGTTTAGATGGGAAGGATTTTTTTTTTTTTAGCTTGGAATATAATTTAATCACTAGTTTTCTAGATTGTCATGTAATAGTACTTTTTCATTGCCTTATTCATAAAAACAAATTTCCTCGTATTAATTGCAATAAATGATATTTTGATATGTATAGAATATATTTCCCTTGTCAGTTCCAAAATATTTTTTTATAATGATAATATATTTTCGTTGTCAATTCATAAATATTTTTTTTTTATAATGATTTTAAATAAGACGGAAAAATATTTTTGCCAGCAATAAATCTTTATTTTTCATTTTTTTGACAAAATAGACTTTGTTTTTAAAAAGAGTTAACCTATATGTAAATTTCCAAACCCATTCTTTCTCATTTTTCAAATTCTTCCTTTACATTGACCTTTTGTATTTTAATTTCATTGTATATATACAAATATTTATTACAAGACCCTCTTCATCCTTCATTTTATTGTATTGTGTTTTTAGCTCTCAGTAACTCATATTTTTATTTGATTATATAGTCTTTGTTTTGTTAGATTCTTTTGGCATGCACAAGTTATAAATGATTTCATTTTAGAATTCCTAATTGATTAGAGATAGGGGGAGTGTTTTCTATACAAACACAATTAATTTTGAGGTTGATATCATAACATGAAAGGTTGATGTAGTGTCCCTCTTATCTCATGAATTAACTAAGAATTTTCCAATATTTCTCTTATTATACATGTCTACCAATAAACATTGAAGAGATAAAGTTTGTGATAATTAGATTTTAAAATATCATTTACACTATGTTTATGTATGATATTATCAATGTAGAGGAACTTAATTCATACAAATATCTTAGATTTGACCTTCATCACAAGATTCATTGTAGCTCTAGCATTGAGAATTGATTAATAAATGATGGAAAGATTCTTTTCTCTTGAAAACAACTATAAATAAGTGCTACATAGTAGCTTAGTACCTACCACCTAAGTTAGAAATTATGCTCTCGAAAATATTGCATAGAATATGGTTTTGACCAAATTAACTTAGAATCATTTCATTGGTCAAGAATAATTTGGGAGGGAAAACGAACCTGAGTTGTAAATGATAGAAATTTGGCAGTGTTAGGGAAAATGGATATTAGAGGAAGACTAGAAATTTTCCACTTAAGTTTTAAATCATTTCCTCAATAAAACTGCATATAAGATGGTTGTATCGATTTCTCAGTCAAATACATAGCCAAGTCTAGCTAAATATCATGGTTAATAAAGGAAATCTTGTGGATGATACCATAAGAGTTCACCATGGTATCCCTAAATAGTGAATTAAATTTTTTATGTTAGCTAAAATAATTATTTAATCAATGCTCAACAAAATATCCACTTCTCTCCAATCAAACAATGTAAATTTGTCATGTCAGTGACTAGATTTATTGATATATCTATTTCGTAGATCTGATTTAAACCATTTTATCCAATGGTAAATTTTGAATTTGTCATTTTATAAAAAAAACATTCAATATAAACCTCTATCACAAACCAATCCAAATTTCAAAAATTAGTTCATCGGATGATAAATTTTTAATTTGTCATTTTTGAAAGAAAACCTTTGAATATAAACCTCCTCTATCACAAACCAGTCCAAATGCCCAAAATAAGTTAAGAAAGGACAAATAAAGGCTAATCCAATCACATTAAGATCAAGTGGTAAAAGACTAAGATTTTTATTAAGGGAGACAATTCAATATTGAAAAAAAATATCTTTTTGATTTACTATTTGCTATTGGAACATGGAATTTGATTAAGTGATCTCTCTTTGTATTCTTAATTTTAATGACATTTTGTTTACTAATTTTTATATTCAGTGATATTATATATCCCATGATTGAATTTATACCTTATGGAATTTCCTTTGCAACATCTCGTGAAATTTCTAGTTTACATTCTAATATATTTAATTAAAAATAAGAACCTAGTCTATTTCTCTAGATTATAAATTTTATCACTTTTCCAATTTATATGTAATAACTATAGTGTAATTAAATAATATCTATATTGTTTCACAAAACAATATTGTTTATTTTAATAAAATTTAATTATATATATATATATATATAACTTGTAAAAAGGAAACAAATGGCGACAAACATCACTATAGAATTGAAGAATGTTACAATTCTAGAACATTGAACAAAGTGCATAATTCAAATGATAGTTATTAAATTTTTTTTTTTTTGGTAATTCTAAAACTGGCAATTGCACCACATGTTGCAAAAGAAACACCGTAAGGAAATAGAATAGAAAAGAGTAGCCTAGAAGAAATAAGATGTTGCAGAGAAGGAGCTATTGTGGAGGGATGAAAATCAAAATTTTCTTCCATGGAAGTACGTAGTGACATCATAATGCAATACTGCTTCCTTGAGCCTTACAAATCACGAGGCCTATGTTGAAGTTAAGTTAAATACCTTGTCTGATCATGCCAACATGAATGCCTCATGAACTCCCAAGCCTATTCTTGATTGAAAACATACTAAACTGATAAGATATAACTGAAGAGCAATAATTTAAAAACTTCTTGGCACAATTTCTACATAATAATTTGATGCACAGCTTGTGTAGCCGTAAATGTGAGTTTGCAACAAGTCCAAATAAAAAAAGTGAAAAACACTACCTTGTGCCTCATAGTTTAAATTTGTGCAAGGAGGAGGAGAGGAGTGTCAAGATGCTAGCTAAAATAAGAAGGGAAAGAAGAATCTTGTTTGGGACTTGAGATAAATTCATTCTTAGCACATCTAGAGTAAAGCTTAATAAAATAAAACTCACCATACTTTGAATTTTTTAAATAAATATCTTAAAAATTAGAATGTCAATTTAATTCATTTTACTCAATTACACATTTAACAATATTCATTTAAAAAAATACAAATAAAAATTACTATTTTAAATAAAAATATTACAACACATTTAACAATATTCATTTAAAAAAATAGAAAAACGAATTACTATTTTAAATAAAAATAGTACAAAGAATCACATTAATTACCATGACCCTCATGTACATTCCTCTTATTACTTATGTTTGTAACTTATTCTTAGTCATATAGTGTCAATTTTTTAAAACTATAATCTACAAGTCTCACTTTTTATAGCATTGGTGGATGGATAGAGTATCTAAATTCGCTCACCATTTAAGAAGCATCCTCAATTACTGTACCACCCACCTCATCATCCAATCTAGACATCTTAGGTTATTCTAAATTGATCAAGAGTATAGAATTTTTAGGGTGGTGTTCTATGTGCACTAAAATTCCCATGAGGTACATCACTATGTATGGGGTTCATTGCAACCTTGGGTATATTATGTGAGTTGTGATTTTTTGCTTGTGGCTACAACTTAGTTTTGGTTGTCATCTAGTTATCGTGATTCAAATATTTTTTATCATCTTAGATCCTTATAGCATTAGATATATATTATGTGAGCTAATGTTATGTTTTTTTTGTCACAATGATTCAAAAATCAGTTATTATACCACAATATTGACTTTCTCATTGTCTATTTTGTTTATGAAAATTATGTAGTGAGAAAATTTTCTTTAAAAATTCAGACTAAAAAGTTGAGTAAGTTTGAAATCATATGATATGAAATTTGTTTATGATTACAAAGTAAAAAACATTTAAGATTCTTTAGCTAAAATTAGGTAATTAAAGATATGTTTATAGTTTTTTTTAAATGGAAGAAATTTGATATTCATTAACAAAAAAAAATCGGAAAGAGTATGTATGTAGTTACAAAATATTACAATTAAGTAATTAAAGGTAAATTTAGTGTTATTTAAGAATTGAGAATTATGAGCATTCATAATTGTTGATAAGATAAATCATGTCCTGTGAAATAATTTGGAAATTCAAAAAAGATCACATATTTTAAAAAAAGTCAGTATTAATTTAATTTTTTATATATTAAGAAATAATAATCATGAATAATAAAACAATTCTAACATAAATAATATATAACAAGAAAACCATTTATTTTTGAAATAGTAAAATAGTTTAACAAAAATAATATAGAATAAGAAAAGCTATGTATATTTGGATGTATGAAAATTTAGATACATTTTATTAAGTAAAATTTAAAATAATAATGATTAAAAATTTGGACAGTTTGTAGATAATATGGATGTCATAATACATATATATTTTGAATTTTTTAGTGTCTTGTGGCCACCATTCATCTAATAGGTTCCATTGCACTGTGAGAATGATAACTTGTAACATCCCTAGTCATTTTGTTTGATTGTGGATCAATTTATCAAATAATAACCTGTGAAATCTCTAGCCATTATCTTTGATTGTGGATCAAGTTATAAACTAGAATATACTCTCTTGAGAAGACTCTATAGTATATATTGGATGGATGGAGAGGTTATGATAAAAATTGTTCAAAAAACCCCTTAGGGTTGTCTCAACTTACTCTATTGTTAATCACATAGTGTAAATATTGTAAAACTATAATATTCAGTAAGGACTGAGTGGGTTTTTTATTTTGTAACTTTTTTTTGGAATTGAAAAATAAAAAAAATTATAAAAGCTAAAATTATTTAGTGAAAAGCATTGTTTCAAATTTCAGAATAAAAAGTTCACCAACTTTGAAATCATATAGTGTGAAAATTGCTTATTATTATAAAGTAAAAAACATGTAATATTTATTAGATACAATTAGGTAATTAAAGATATGTATATAGTTTTATTTGAGGGGAAGAAATTTGATGTTCATTAACAAAAAAATTCAAAAAGAGTATGTATGTAGTTACAAACTATTATAATTAAGTAATTAAAGGAAAATTTAGTGTTATTTAAGAAATCAAAATTATGAACATTCATCATTATTGCTCAAGGTAAATTATGTCTAATTTCGAAATTAAAAAAAAAAATCACATATTCTAAAAATTTCATTATTAATTTAATATTTTTATATATTAAAAAACTCTATTTATGAATAATAAAACATATGTAACATAAATAATATATAACAAAAGAAACCATGTATTTTTGGAATAATAAAATAGTTGTAACAAAAATAATATAGAACAAGAAAAACTATGTATATTTGGATGTATGAAAATTTAGCTGCATTTTATTAAATAAAATTTTTAAAAAATAATGTTTATAAATATTTAAAAATTATTTTATTAAATAATTAGTTTAGATCTATATTATTTATGAGATGATCAATTCTCTAGGCCATCTTAATTTCCCCCTTTAAATAAACTACATTCCACATGAATACCATGGGTCAATACCATGAGTTGTTTTTATACTTTATTATTTTATTTTAACATTCTTAAAATTTTCATTACATTATGGCAATCTCTTTATTTAATTTACTTTTATTTTTATTTTTGTGTAATTTGACATAGATAAAATGTTAAATATGAAATTACAACATTTCTAAAAACTAACATTGTGAAAAATATATATAAAACTATTTACTTGTGGATGTAATGGCCTAAAACATGTCAATCGTCTAACATTTAATCCAATAGCTCAGACATGGACACAGTGACAGTTAGGGGAGTTGTTTTCAAATAAGAACGCTTTCGACATAAATATTTTAATTCTAAAACTATTCTATAAAACCCTAAAAATGTGAGCTCTAGGTATTTCAAATTTATAAATGAATAAAGACAAATCAAATGACTTTATACCCATTATCAAAAATAGAAACATACTCCTAATATTATTGAATCTTGTCATTTGTATTTTTTTACATGAGGAAGAGACAAAAGCGAACAAATGCTCATATATATATATATATATCCTAATGCACCTCATTAAAATTAAGAAGAAAATATTACTAGTTTATATGTAGCAACTATAATTTATTTAAATATAATGTGTTTTATTTTAGAAGCAATTATTAATTTTTAATAAAATTTAATGATTATATATACAGTATTAAAAAAACCATTGCTAGATAACTTACGCGATGTATCAATTAAATATATTAATTCAAGGAATAATCAATTTTATTTTTTTTGGAAAAAAAAGATATTGTTTTAATCTTTTACATGAGATAAATAAAACAAAATAAATATTTATATACATATATAATTAATTAAATAAGTATCTTTTTAGATATAGATTAAATTAGACTAGGGAAATTTTTTATGAATTTTAATAGAGATAGAGAAAATAAATTAAGTTCAAAGAAAATAAACTCACTAACCTGAAGATTGCAAGTTGTTTCCTTTTGCAAGTCCCTGAAACCCCACTTCTTCTTGTTTATCGTTGGACCAAACAATAAATATCATAGGACCTTCTAGGATACTGGAGAACATACACAAAAGGGAAACGAATGGGAAAAGAATCAAGCCTCATCTCTCTCGAAAAAAAAAAGCTAAATAATTGCCAAAATAAACGACTAGAAATAATGTGTACAAACGAAAGTCCCAAAAGTTAAAATTAACAAATTTCATTAAAGATTGGGGAATGTTGATTAAATTATAGTGTTTTTTTTTTTTCAACATACAAACTTTTCATCAACATAACTGTAAATCACATTTTAAAGATTTTTTTTTAAGAAATTAAAACAGAATTTTTAACCATGAATTTCTAAAGCAACACAATTCTTAGTCAAAAACCATGACTCAATGGATTCTGAGAGGAAAAAAAATTCTTGGAAGTTAAGCCAAAACCTGAATTATTGAAAATTAAAGGAAATAAATTTATACTACTATTTTTTATTCAATTTAGATTTTATAAGTTTTTTTCAATACAATATATGAAGTCCTAAGGGGGAACTCAATTGGTGATCAAAGTAATGTGAAATTTGTGAAAACGAAGATATCTAAGGTTCGAATCCCCCTATTTGTGACACAATTTACGAATATGAGAATAGGGCATCACCCTTAGAGGTTTACTAGCAGTTACGTTTTAGACGAGCTACAAGGTTCCTCTGGCATACAAAAAAAATCACAATATATGAAAAATAAAAACTAAAACTAAATTCTTCTTCAAACCCAGAACATACATGACATCATTTAATGTGAGAGGAGAACCAAACTCCCTCTGAAAAGTAATTATATCAATACCTGTTGTGCTATACCTTCCATCATCTCCCATATCGATGTGCATCTGGAGGTACCTCTCCTCCAAGTCACTAAAAAATTCTTTGTTGATTGTTATATGGAATGAGGCTCCACTATCTAGATACAACACACTACACTTCATCGATGTCACCATGCACGCAATGCTAGTGAAATGAATTCAAATTGTGAAGCTAGAGCTTCACCTGGTGCTCCTCCCAAGGGTTTCGTTCTGGCCTTCTTGTGTGGATTCTTCATGGCATAGTGTCCCAGCTCATGACAATGAAAGCACATGATTGTCCTGATGATGAACCACACTGGCTGGTTCGAAACGCGTCGACACAAAATTCTCCATTGTGATTTTAACCGAAAGATTTGATAATTAATGTATGGATCACAGAAGTCATATTCCTAAAATTCTTTCTTCTTGCCTACTTGACCATAATCTCCTTTAGGTTGGGATTTCTTCCATTTCCATTTCTTTACCTACCCATCCAAGGTACACTTCTCCTGATCCTCAATGTTGGATGAATTCCCTTCTCTAGTGATCCACCTAAAACATACATGTACCAAATATGACCATAATGTTTCCTAGTTTGTAGCTTCTCCCTCCCATTACCAAATCCTGGTAGTTGTTCCAGTCCTTGGCAAGGGCTAGAAGTGATAGGAATACAAAATCATCTTCTATAATCGTAACACCAACACTCTGAATTTCATCACAACATTATGTGAACCTACTCATGTACTCTGGTGTTATGTCGCCCTTATTCATTTTGATATTCCAAAGATTGTATCTGAGTGCTAGCTTCCTGCTGTCACTATTGGTCTAGAAAAATATGTCAATGCCTGCCACATTGCATATGGAGTTTCTTTCCTATGAATATTAGAGACAATATGGTCTCTTACTCCCTCCAATGTTATCCTCCTTTCCTTGGCTACAATCTTCTTCCAATGTTCTAGATTATGAGCATGAGCTATTGTTGGTTTCAAGATATCATTTTCAATGAATTCCTTTAGCCCATTATCTTCCATGACTACTTCCATGTGGTCCCTCCAAGAAATATAATTTGAGATACCCTCAAGGACATACTCGAGCCTTATACCATAGAGCACCATCCTGCTAGCTCTAAAGAAAAGATCTCTAAACTCGTTCCTCCTACAAAGACAAATTCAAATTCTCTTCTCTACTATGAATGTAGCTCTGATACCATGTAGAAATTAATTGTAGATTAAATATTTCTCATGTAATTTTCTAAAAAATAAGACTCAAATCTCCTCTACTCATCTGTGGAAATAAATTCACAATTGAGAAGAAATATAAAAAACACGTGTCATGAATTAACACACATACGAGAGGATATGCATAGGAGAAAGAAACTAATCAAATTCCATTCCTATATATTTTTCATTATTAAGAAAATAAAGAATAAATATAATGCTTCCTCGAGCCTGAGTAATCTCTGCACAAGTATTATCTATATCACTACTTCACAAGCTGCCTCTGGTCAATACTTCACCAAGTCTAATCTTGACCAAGTCCCTATTTCCATGCAATTTTTCCTTCGTCATTAGCCCCTATTATTTATGGAAATTCCTCATCCATAATTTTGCAATCCCTATAGGCCCTTCTCTAAATGCATGCACCACCTATACAACTTGGATAATTATACAACTGATAGTACATTTCCCATGAACTCCAATCTCAACCAGGTAACTTGAATTTCATTCATGCATGAGTTAATTATTAATTTATTGATCATTTAACTGGTTGAACACTGACGTTGCACCCTACTGCTAGACCTCCTATGAGTTCCTACAATATTTTTAACTATTTTAACTTACTTTAACTCAATTTAACTGAATTAAATTGTTACAAATGAAAATTAACTCAACCTAGGATCCTAAAATTTAGGAATCACTTTACACAACTAAAGTTAAGCCCCAATCTCGAATTAACTAAGCCAAATAAGTGAAACCAGCTTAGTTAACTCATTCAAGTTGTCTTGTTATGTGGAATTTTGATTTTCTCCTAATGTAATTCAACGGAAAGCTAAATCAGTATTTTCTTGTTGCATTTTCAACAATGTGGCCTCCCTTTCAGTACTTCAATCAATAGAGTCAACCTCAACCTTGATCTTGGCCTCTACCAAGTCCCCCATGGCCTCTTCCTCCTTGGTTTCTGTCATGATTTTTATAGATGTTATTTTAATAGGGATCTCCTCCATCCTACATATTGGGGTCCATCAACTAGTCACCCACTTTTGTTTAATAGAATGGATGATATTTTAGTTTATTTTTCCATTTAATTGGCATTCCTAAGTGGAATTTGTTTCTTCATCATATATTGTATGCCATTTTACTTTAAATTTTTTTGAGACTGTATGGACAATATCAAATGGTATGGTTCGTTGACATTTTTTAAATTTCATAATATAAGTCAAGTTTCACTTGACATATGCCTTTCTTGAAGGAATATAGAAATTAGAAACTATCTTTTGTGTTTTCTTTGTTCATGTAATTGGTGCACCAAATCTCATTGCATTTGACAACGAAGTCTATAAATATTTTTGCAACTATTAAAACTCTTTCTCTAATATTTTATATATTAACAAGGAATTCAATGGCGAGTTATCATGATTTTCAATATGCTATAATATTTTTACTTCTTCTTCACAAGGGGTTATCTCATGCATTATTAATGGTTCTCTAATTTTCTGAAGTAATCCAAATACATACCAATGAATTAGAAATATTTTTATCAATATTGTAAGGAAACTGACTTATGAAGTCCTTAAATGTTTTATCATTGTCCCAAATTGATTCTCTAAAGGTTTTTTATTTTTCATTTTTTTATCTTCTGAATTTCTGTGTGCCGAGATGATAGACATCTTGGGCTTTGAATTAGAATTTTTTTCATGCTTGATCCATGAAATTCATGAACCATGTAAGAGTTATATTTCTGAGAGTACCTATGAACTAGCAATCTACGTATCTTCACCGATGCCATCATTTGTGGTCCAAAACATTTGAAAAATGAACCAATGTCTTTTTGGATCCTCATCCCCTTCAAATAGAGGAATATAGGTTAACCCCATTGTTGTTTTTAAGGATTCAAAATATTTAATTTCTTTGATTGGTTAATGGGGTGGTGAAGAATGAACTATTTCATTAAGGCTAGTTAGTCAACTTCTACACTAAATCAATTTGGGCAGTTATTAGATCAAATTTTGAATTGACACCTACTTTTACATGTTCATCGATTTTGGATGGACTTGATTCCTTTTAAAATTTGAAATGTAGAGTGAAAAAAATTATTACATTGGTTTGGTAATATTTATCTACATGTCTATGTTGGAATTATGACTAGTGTGTTGGCCTTGAAGTCAACCTAGATTGTATGACACACTTGGTGATTGGGAGTAGAGTTATAGGAGGATGCAAAGGCGACTAGCTAGGTAGTGTCTCATAATGATGTCCTGATGGTTGTAGAGGATTTTCAAGAGGTCATACATGATTTGGAGATTCCTGATAAAGTGAGGAAGTAGTATGCAAAAATTTTGGGCAGAGGATCTAACAAATTCCTCAAATTTCACTATCTTCGTTTGGAGAAAATTATGCATAGTGCAAAGAAGATGAATTTTCACTAGGTATTCCATATTGTGGATGTGATAATCATCTCTAGGAACCAAGAATATGCCCATGACAATTCGTTTCAGTGAATAAATTTAAAAAGCACGGGAAATTCATCAAATTTCTGAAGGAATTTGTGTGTGTGATGATTTCTATGTATATTTGATAATGTTATCAATACAATCAACAAATAAATGTTTCTTTCTAAAGGTAATTGAAGGTAAAAAAGCCTATAAATCTACAAGGAAATTCGATAGAGTGTGTACAAGACTTGATAGATAGATATAGATTAAAATGAGGGTTGTCTTAATTTATTTGGTTTCCTTGTTCTGGCATAGGTTTGAAGGAGGTGAGATATAAGTGTAGGACATGAGAAATCTACATAAAGTGATGAATTATTTAAATGAAGGAACGCATCTCGCCTAACCGCGAGCCTTTTAGCTATCATGAGTATATGCATAGCTTTCTATGATTATTTTTTAATAAACTCTTGTTATCAATTAGATCTTCTCATATAACTTTTGATGAATGTGTGATGGTTTGTTGATTCAGTTTATACACACAAAATTTGAAGAATATTGTGCATAATAAAGAGTTGGTACATGTATCCTTGTCTTAAGTATGTTTTTAAGTAGAGGAGCTTATCTAGAATAGGCATAGGTTCAAAGGCTGTGATAATTATATGATTGAACATAGAATAAAATATTGAATCATTTAGCATGGGTGCATGGCAATAAACTATTGAGTTAATACTTGTTGGATATTTCCTTTTGTGTACGTATTTATTGTTATAATTGTTTCTATGCATTGAACTCGTTTGATTATCTGGTGTGATTACATAGGTTTATGGTAGAGTTCTTTATAATGATGACCTTGTATTCCTATTAGATACTGGTGTATTTGAAAATGGTCTATAGTTATAGGGGTTTTCACCTTATATAGGTCTACATAGATTTCCATGATTTTTAGATTAATGGTTGAATGAACTCCATACACATATAATGTTGATATTGAATGTTTGATCTATTATTATTGTATTGAGAAGCACTTGTATTGACAAAGGTATAGAGATACTATACAGTATTGTGCTTATTATAGGGGCTAAGTGAATACACAAGGTAGGCATCAACATCTTTTTGACATAGGGTAGAGGATTTTCTATGAAAAAGTATGCAGATGTTTTGTATGAAAAATTATTGTTTTTGAAGATTTTTATGTGCAAAACATGCTGAAAATGTGGCAATAAAATATAGTTTTGACATTGCCTTGGTCAAACTAGATTAAAATTCGAATTTCAATTTCAACAGAATACTTGGAGCTAGTTATCTAAGGTGACATGGCTTTTTTTACTCGGTTAAATTAGTTAATTCAATCTGGATACACTAGAGTTCATTTCTACATGATTGATTGATAATTTGTAGTAATATATTTCAGTTAAGTTGAGTTATTATCAGTTAAATTAGTTCCAACTATTGGAGAAACTAGTGGAGGATCAAGTTGTGGAGTGTACCTTTAGTCACACTCAATGGTGATCCGATTAATTGATTAATCAACCCAAAATAACTAATGCATGCAGATAATTTGAGTTAATCAGTTGAGATTGTAGTTCAAGGGCAGTGTAATATCAGTTGTAAACTAGTTCAAGTTGTACAAGTGATGCATGCAATCAAAGTATGGGCCTACGGGAATTGTGAAATCCAATTGAGGAATTTACCTAGAAAATAGGGGCTAATTCCTCAATGAACATCACAAGGAAATATGAGCTTCGAGGATTGAAAATTTTACTAAGTATTTCTTAGGTCAAATCAGCAATAGAGAGGATAAAAGATACAGGTGCAGGTCGTGCTCAAGCTTGAGCAAGATTATTGTATTCATCCAATTCCTTTTATTAACTCAATACATATAGTAAGGGGTTTTGAGCAGTTGATTTCCCCTAGATAAATATCTTTGTATGTGTGCTGAATCTTGATGCATGTTAATGATTTGTGTTCTTCATCAGGATTTAGTTTCTAGTATTTTGATTTAGTAAACTTCATGACCAATTTAGAATCCACACATTAATTTCTACAGAAAAAAGGCAAAAAAATTTCATTGAGTTTGTATGCAGATTTAAAGCTTGATAATTTCACGTATTATTTATACTAGAGTGCAGGGATTATGGCTTCTTAAGGTTGAGAGGATTATTATGGCAGAGCCTTTGGATAATTGACATATGTTTTAGCACTAATGTTTGTAGATATATATCACAAGCTCTTCATGCAATTAACCTTTGACACATCTCATGCATAATTTGTAGCCTACTAAAAAATACCTTTAATTTGACTAAATATTGGAAAATGCCTTTAAAAATCACATTATTTTACCCACTACCAATACAAACCCATTACACCTTCACAATTAAAAGCAACCCTACTTTCAGTAGATATTGTAGGTATAAAGTTTTTCATTAACATTTTTTATACCCATTTATATTTTTTCATTAACATTGAGCTCCATTTTTATACCTACTAATATAAAAAAACCTTTACCCTTTTTTATATGCTCAATATATTATGTCATTTTTTCCTCAATATATATTCCCCCTATATGAATACACGTGGTATCGTATTGATCCCCCAGTGAAGCCATCATGATGCCTATGATGATGTTGTTATTTGTCTTGGATTGAAATGTGATTGATTATGATAGATACTAGTAATGGATCCATGTTTAGTTGATGGGTTATTAGGCATAAATGGCATTTTATAGTACCCTTGTTTGTGATGAGGCTTTGTGACTTTATTACTATTGATATGTTCAAATACAAAGTATGAGTTTTGTGAGTAGAAATCTAAGAATTTGAGTTGCATGGGTTTGATGAATCCTAGACTTTGTGATGCAACCTTAGCAAATAAATGACCAAGGGATATCCTCCTATGTCTCAGCTCCCTTTATTCCAACTTGAATCTGCCCAAGGTCGATTTTTTTCCATGTTAAATCCCCCAAATTCAATCGGTAGTCATCAAGGCCAAGCATTTTCGCTTCTCGGTAATCCCAAAGAAATCCTAATCAAACAATGCACAAACCCATTTCTTGAATATTTAAGCACATTCCGATTTGTTTCACAACCTCGAGACTTCTCTTATTATTGTTAACATAAATCTACAGGGTATTTATCTTCCTCGAAACCTTGGTCCAACAATATTCTAGGGAAAACCCCATTCCAACAATTTCTTTTGGCTTTGAGGAGGCTTTAATTCACATTTTACAACAGCTCCTTGATGGAATCTCTTCCCTGGATCTGTTAACTACTTCCAACTATCCCTTGGGAAAGGGAAAAAAGACTAAGTATTTTCCTGAGTACCCAATCTTCGTCTCTTGCCTTCAATTTCACTCTCTTTCTAGTGCTCTTACTCTATGATCTTTGTGTCTCTATCAAACCTAGAATCATCTCTGGAAGTATGAAAATAGAACAGTCGATATTTGTTGATCAATAGGGACTATTATCTCTCCTGAGATTTTTTCCCTCCTGGCATTCAACTCCGTCTATTTATTTTTTGCACGAATCAATGAATTTTTGTTACTCCAGGCTTTAAAACACTATTATTGCGACCTTACATGACTCGTCATTCATTATCCAATTCGACTGTAGAGTTGAAAGTGTCTAACCCTCCTACCTTGCATTCATTTCTAGTCAAACTCAACAAATGCAGATACTTTTGGCTTTACTCATTCTAAATCTTAAGTGTCCCATTCTCTAGTTGTATTTCTTGAATTTGTTCCTCCTTTGATTTGATAGTATTTTAATATGAGGATAAAGGGGTTTTCCCTCCTGAGATATATTTTGTCTCGATTCTCCTGTAACTGTTTCAATTATAAGAATAATGTTCTCATAAAAAAAACTCGTTGTCTATTATAAATTGTACAAAAATAAAGTAATGGGATAAAAAATATCTCCACACATATAATTCACAATAATTCCATTTCTATAAATAATGTACATGGATTTAGAAAGGCCTCATTGGCCTAATTTTACACTATTTCATCCATTCTGGCCCAAGCCATACTTCGGTTTTGCAAAATCTCACTTTCTCACAATTTACACTGCTCTCTCCTCTCTCCTCTCGCGTTTCAATGATTATAAACATATGTATTCCAAACTGAATTTGTTAAGATACAAAGAATCCTCAACAATCCGCTAATTTAGGTTTTTTAAGGTCCATGAATTTCTCACTGAATATAAATGTACCTTATTCTCTCAAACTCACTCTCTATATTCGCGAGACATATCCTAAACAGTTGATCTCATTACAACCAATTTCTAAATACAATTTTCCTCTAGAAAATGATCTCAGACTTAGGAAATACATTAAAAATATGATTACACTGAAATTATATGGACTAAGGAACCAACTTCCTTGTAAATAAAAAAAATCCATGGTATTGATGGTTGAATGCTCCTAGATCACTTTGTCTGTTAGGGTTTGTGTTAGGTTATTTGCATTGTCGGTGTATGTTATTGGGCATGTATTGATATGCATGATTATGTTCACACATCAGTGAAGTTTATTATATCATTTATATGCTTTCCATTCAGAGTACATGTATGAAAATGAGATTTGATGCTTGAGAAAAGATAAGAATAATGTTTCTGTTGTTAGGGTTAGGTTTGCATTAATGTTTTGACTGAGTGAAGAGTCATATTTTGATTAAAGCTATAATAATTTGAAATTAAACAGTGTTGGGATTTCCATGTAATTTTCATGTAATTTGCATGTAATTTCCATGTAATTTCCTAGTTAGGATTTCCATCGAATATCTGGTGTCTGTATGTGATGATGATGACGTTAATGTGTTTAATTATTATGGTTCACATGCCTTTATGATTAAATTTTGTTCATGAATTACTACCTATTCTTAGATCCACTTCATAATGTGTGTGCATTAAATGATGGTTCAATTAACATTACAAATAAATTATTAAATTGAGTAAATTTTGAAATTACACAAAATATTCATTCACCCCCACCATCTCATTATTTCTAACAATTGGAATCAGATTCAGGTTCTCTCCCGTAAAGCTTAACCACTCAAGAGTAGATCATGACCATGGAAAAGAAGAAGACAAATCAAAGGAAGAATTCAATCCAAGAAAACAGTGACACTGAAAGTGATGCATCACATGTAGTGGAAATATATGTAATTATTGATGAGGGAAAATCAATGGAGCATTAGAGGAAATTTCAGACTAAAAGTGCCCATGACATTTTCATGTAATTTCCATGTCATAATATGTAAACCAATAAAAATTCTTTAAATTTTAAAAAGGTACATGTAAATATTTTGGAGGGAAAAGAAGAAAAACTACTTTTTTAAATTGTGTTTTTGACTTATCTCCTTATAGGTTTACTCAAATTTGAAGTGTAGACACTCATTGGATGAAAAATTAAATTCCACATTCAATGAATACCCATTATGCACACTTTTGAGAATGATCATCATGATAAATATTCCAGATACATTACAAATGTGTGTTTCAACATGTTTTTTAATGTATCTATATATTTTATCAATGTGGGTCTTCTCAAAAGTATGCATAATGGGTACTCATTGGATGTGGGCTTAATTTCACATTTAATTTGTGTCTAAACATGAAATTTTAGTAAGCCTATAAGGAGATAAACTAAAAATACAATTAAAAAAAAAAAAAGGTTTTCTTCTTTTCCCTTCAAAATTCATAGTTGTTATTTTATTTTATTTTTTCTAAGTAAGACTAATTTCTATTATGTATAAAAGTACTGATACAAAACTGCACCAGTGTCAACTTGGGAAGCCTGAACACTGGGCTTGATAGTCAAGCAAGGCATGCAAAGTCTGGACTGCCCAGAATGGGAAACCAGTCGTTTAAACCATAACGTCTGAACCGCCCATGAGAGGGAAACCAGTTTTAAGTTTACAAAAAACAAAATGACACCATAGCTGAAATAAGTGAACTTCCTGTACAACAAAGCAGTATAACTAAGAAGCTTATGATTTCTACAAGAGCAGAACAGAAAAACCTGAAAGCCAAAGCAGCTGTTATCCATGAGTAGGAGAGGGAGACTCTTCGATAATTCTGCAGGTGAACATCTCGCTTCTATCCACCTGGATTTCGCTGAGAGCACATCTGCCACCTGCGCGTTCTGTCTCCATGTTGGACCCGGGCTGAGGGACAAAGGAGGCAGGAGCAGCTCGAGGGGAACTGGAGCTGAGAGGGGGAGCTGGCGAAATCGAAGAGCTGGGCGGAGCTATATTAGGGACTTCTTCCCGAAGAGTAACAGTAATAAAAGCTGTAAGAGTGGCATTGTAGGAAGTACAGTCAAACCTTAGCTCAGCGCGCTGAGAAGTTTGACGAATGGAGGGCCAAAGGGGACGAGGGGCAATGGGAGGAGACTCATGAGAGGAGGGCGGAGGGGCAGAGAAAGCGACGGGAGAGAAGACAGAGCCAACCTCAAATGCAGGAGCAGGAATGGGAGGCGGGCGCTTTTGATTAAGATGCCCACGGCTGGAGCCTCTTCTGCTTCTCATGTATTCGCGGAGGCGAGGCATGGTGACCGATTCAGAGCTGGGCTCAGCAAGACTCACAAAACGGGCATGAGGAGAATGAGAATTCTGGGCGCCACTGGGCGGAACAAAGGAAGCTAGAGCAAGACCACTGTGACCACTGAGCAGATCAGCAGAGGTGGAAGCAATATTGCCGGGTGGAGCAGAAGAAGCAAGATCAAAAACACATCGATTACACCACAGACTGTTGGAGAAGTGGCAATTCAGAGCCGGCTCGAAACAAGCAACTATCAAACAGCGCTTCCCCATATTAGTTTTAATACTGGCTTCAATGCTTGCAGGCGAGCAATTCACGTGCAAAGGAGTAGGAGAACTGTAGCCGCCCACTCCACCATTCAAAACTCTGCAGAAACAATCCATGCCAAGAATGACCACCATATCCAGGAGCCTAATGAGCCAACCGAGATAATGAAGTCTCACGCAGGGTGGTGAGTAAAGGCTATAGTTAATGTCTGTACCGGGAACCACATGGGCCACACCGGCGAAGTCCATCGGGAAGTGCACAATGTGCCACATTCCCAGATGGCCATTAATCACCCGCATCTGGTGCATAGTTGTTATTTTATTATTTTCAATATTATTTTATTATTTTTCCTTAGGAGGCCACTTTTAGGCTGAAATTTTCTCTAATGGAACAAGCCATGTCAAGAACTATGGATAATCAAGGTATGCTTTTGCTCAATGATGCAAGTTATCAAGATTGGAAGGAAAGGATGAAGTCTAGGTTAATATATATCGGATCTGATGTTAGTAATTTAGCATATAATGGTTGTACTAGAACTCCCCCATATGGTCAATTACTGCAGAAGGTTGGTCAAGAATTAAATGAAATATATTTTAGCTTAACTGAGTCATAATTTGAGAAAATTATGCACTATGAAACCATGAAGGAGGTATGGGATAGCATGTAGGCCATCCATGAAGGAAAAGGAAATAAATTTAAGGAATAATTTTATCATTAGGTAAACTGATAAGTAATATTTATTTTGAAACCTTAAACATGCCTGAAGAATAAAATTGTATCTTATAAAAATATGAGTATGGCCATGAAACAAACTTCCATCATATCAGATAGAGTTATAGATTTAGAAGAAGAAATTTTAGAAAATGAAATAAAACTTAGAATAAAACTTTTTTTTGCATTGAAAAGGATTAATAGTCTCAAGGTCAAGTTGGAATTATGTTGGAAATCTTATCCTCAACGTGTAGGTGTGGAAGGAGAATGGAAAAATGGAGTCCAATAGACCACTTGGAATGGGAAACCAAGGGTCACCTACTGTATTGTATATATGCATATTTATGGTTAATAGTATAGCATCTCAATGCTTATCTTTCCCTTTGTGTGTTTCACCATGTTGTGTTTAACATGGTATCAGAGCCATAATGAGTGACCTACATCTTGTGCATGACAGTAAATTCAAGTGACCCTAAGATCTCTGTGGTCTTCCATTTCCGAATTTAGATCCGGCTCTCTAAATTTGTGATATCTACAGGATATTCCTATGCTCTTTGATTCTCGCTAACATTCTACCATTTCTGTAAATGTCATTTTTATCAGGTTATCCTAAACCAGTGCACCTGTCTCTACCATTACCGCCATAATGCACTGCCTATTGACAAACCTATGCATTGAACATTACTTCTCAACACTCTTCCCTTCTACAATTACCTACCAGCTCCAGTTTGAGTATCAAACCATGTTGTTTCGATTATTGCAGGTGCATTCTCTTTAGCAAGGAAAAATACATCACAAACCATCCTTGCCTCCTGTCCAAGATACTTGTCAAAAAACTCAAAGACAACGATCTGAATGAAAGCAGTCGTAGTGTGGTTTGTGACAGCATTGGAAAACATGGTCTTCCCCATACCTAAAGGGCCATAAAGAAGAACACCCCAGTGAGGGTCTATCCTAGTTTTCTTGTAAAGCTCTTGGTGTGTGAGTGGAAGCTCCCTGGCTTCCTGAATCTGTTGTTTCTATGTCACAACAGAAATACAATGTCTCATTTCCAACACCCCTTTGAAATAAAAGTAGTAAAACCCCTTCTCTTATTCAAAACTACAACTCACCTCGCTAAACTCACCTTCTTGATCTGAGGTGGCCTCAATTCTTTGTATGCTATAAAATTCCTCAACAACATCATTCCATTCCCTCCACAACCTCTCAGCCTCCACCTCTTGGCGTTCACACAAAGTTCATACACTACGTATTATGCATCAACTGGAAGGCATTTTCCTTAGCTTGTGATGTTGATATACTTTCTCTGTTTCTGCAAGTTCAGCCCACAATTTTTAAATTCATCGCCTTGGTGGAGGTATAGAAAAAGTTAGCTAGTTGAGTCGGTCTTCAATTCGGTTAGAGGATAGCCACTGATCCTTGCTAAGATCATTAGCCTTCCAAGAATTTTGCAACGTACCATTTTCTCCAATGCTCCCATGACCCCCCTTCCCATTTTCATAGGTCAGAAAAACTTGGTTCCTACAGGGAGGCCACTCCAAAGAAGCATCACTAGCTCCTCTAGAAGAGGATGAACTGGTGTATGTTTTGTTCCGTTCATCAACTTGTTGTTGTACCACTAGTTTTAGAGCTTCCAGCTCACTCAAAACATTCAATAGTTTCTTTCTGTACTCTGTCTTCTCCTTTGGATAAGATGTTTTATAGTCTTGATGATGTGGTATAGTTTCTGTGATTAAACTTGAAAACCGCAGAAGTATAATGTATAAGTCAATAAGATTATTATCTTCCCTATATATGTTCTCTTTTTTGAGCATATTATCATCAATATAATAGTAATATCTAAGGGACATACGATTGTCGACATCGACTTTCTGGGTGCTGGTGGCTATACTCAACATTTTGGAAGGTGCCCTCATCTTCATGTTCTCATTGGCACACAAAGGCGATCATGTCATCCGGGGTAATGAAGAGATCGAAGAACGAGTTCATCCCCAGTGAACTCGATAAAACAATTTGTCTCGAATAAAGCTACTTCAGTTCACCATTGATGATCGATCGATTCTTCATATTAATCAAACAATATATAAGAGAAAATTGGCCTATGAAAATGGTACGTGGCAGTGAAGCCCTTCTTCCATAACTTCTATCAGCAACATGAGAGTATGTAAATGTGCTCCAAGCAGGTGACGTTGATGGCATTCTCTTTAGTATTGCACAACTGTATATAGCCATTTTAACTCCACCTAAAATTATGCATACACCTTCCTTTCTCCACTCCCAACCTTGTTGAACATCACCAAGAAACACTAGTTGCAAGAATTTGTCTGGACCAAGACATCTATAAACTTCTTCAAAAGACTGGATGACTTTCAATTCTCCACTAGAGGCATGGGAACATGGACAGAGGAGAACCGAGATGCATAGGCTTGAAATATTTCCTTAAAGCACGTACTACAGGATGTATTCCCCAGGACCATTTGATATAAAAACAACATCTATAGAGTGTGCATCTCTAGTGCCTACCACAACATTTGAATTTACATATGAAATTGATCACCCAAAGTATTCATTTCCAGCCATCAGTATCGCTGGAGGTTTTCCACAACCCATTCTCTCAGCTGATAAAACGTTGTATACCAAATACTACCTGAGGGCTTCCTTCTAGCTATTTCTAGCTATATTGGTGGTGCAACAGACCTTGACATATTTTTCAAGGTAGAGTCTCCAAGAATTCTCAAAAAATCCTCTCACCATAACAGAGATGATTGAGGCATATAAAGAATGACATGTTCTAGCTGGAAGTAATAGATGATTCAAGAGATGTTTATTTATGCATTATATATTCAACAATAGTTTGATAGCGAGTTGGTATTCCTCAATTTTTGGAATAAATCTGGGGTTTGTGTATTTTTGCTATAGCTTCCATTAGGATTATTGAGCATTTATCTTTGCTGCGACAATGGTAAAATTTTATGAAATATTGGAGTTTTTGAACACTCTGATACTTTCCACTATCAATAATAGGGTAAATATTAGCAAAGCCTCTCTTTTCGACATTAAGTCTTGTCTGCAAAAAGCACATGAGAAGATTGATTTTTTGCAGCTTGAATCTCAGCTTTAGTATGAAGAATTACAATAGTGGAGTCATCATTCTGAACTTGTTTCTGTCCAGAAAATTGAAACTGAATCTTATAAGTAGCAAGTCAATAATTTTGCATTCGATTCACGTCCAGTGAGTAGTTCAAAAGCAGATTTTCATGCAGATGCATATGTTCACACTTCACTTCCTAAGCCCATCATCAGACCTTGGGAAGCGCTTGTCCATAACAAGCACAAAACAAGTCTTGGATATGACAAGGAGTTGCCCTTTCACATTTTGAACTACTACAAGCCCATTCAATTTCAGAGTGCCAGATTTCTTCATGATAGTTCACATTCATTTGTTCCAGATCTTAGTCTCCTATACCAATAGGTGTCATTTTTCATGATTGTCTTATTGAACTATGCAATATGTTCAAACCTTTTTCTTGTGCAAAGGTGTTCCATATTCTTAAAAAATCAAAAAATCAAAAAATTTAAAAAATGTACAGAGGGTATACCCTAAAAGACAAATCAAAGGGTGAACAAATAAAATTGGCCAAAAAAGTAAAAGAAAATAAACCCCACCGAAAGAAAGGCCAAGGAAAGTGTGCAAGTCTAAAATGCCACTACTTTTTGCTCTGATGTAATAAACAAAATTGTGTGCAGTTTGTCAAACTTTTGCCACAATTTATGAAGAATCAAAGCTGACAAGCATGACTCATTAATTTTTAATTTCATGTTGTAGAATAGAGAATAAATATCGACCAAGCAGAGTTTAATCTTGGCAGGATAAGTAGATAGGTAGAGTTAATAAAAGGTGCTCAACAGTTTAATCTGAGCCCTTGGATGTAATAAGTGTAGAAATAGATAGATTTTCCATGTAAAATGAAAAGAAGATTGATAAGGGTTTGCCAGTCTAAGTGCACCCTAATAAAGAAGAGAAAATGGTAGAGAAAGTAGATAGGGTAGGTAGATGGCATTGCAAATTCTCAAGTGATGAACGATGGCTTTAAAATGTTTGTAATCTTTTACTTTCATCACCAAGTACAAAGGCAGATACTACATTGGAAAAAGTTCACAGCAGAGCAAAGTCAAAATTATTAATTTCCCCTCTCATTTTCCCTAAAGATTTCACTAATTTCCCCTAAGTGCTAAGGAATTTGAAGATTAGAGGGGCTCAAGGCATTTCCTTGACTTTTGGAGGGACCGGACCCTCGGCCCAATAATTAAAAAGACCTAAGTACTTGAAGTTATCCATTATCACATTCATTCACCTCTCAAAATCTTTTCCTAAGTAAAATCCCATTTTACTTAGGAAAATCCTTCAATTTTCATGAAAAACCCTCAAAATTGCTTTTTATTCTAAGTCTAAGTGATGAAAGTATAATAATGATATGTACTTTTTAATTCTCACTTTCTTGGTTATATTTAAGTATTTTGAGTTTACACTATCCTTTGTCATATTAACTCTAATTTATTTATTAAATCCCTATTGAAAATACCTTATCCTATTATCTATAACTCCCTTTTATAATAATATCCCTAAAACCCTCTTACTAGAAGTTTTTAGCCAAAGTATTTAACCCACGTGATTAAACAAAAATCCCACATTACAATGCCCTTAGGCTAAAAATATATCTCTATAATTATCCCTGTCCCCTATGGTAAAGTGAATCATCTTGGTTTATTACCATATAATAAAAAATATTCGAAAAAGGGTTTAAACATATATTTTTATGTTTTAAACGAAAAAATAAATAAAACCCGAAGACTTTAAACCATCCGTAACCCCGACCCTTTATAAACCAACGAAGAGATTAATTAGTCGTCAGTATTAATTAATAATCTTAATCCAGCCAATTAGAATACTCCCAGAATGATTAAATCGATAAAAATCATGTTGGGCCCGCTCGTTAACTTCCCCGCCAACTTCACATCTCAATCACCGTCTGATCGCTCCATCGAAGATCCACGGCACTTGTTCATTCCATTGCCCATCCTTCGTCCGCTAGATAACTCGCGAAATGGAAGCGGTTTCCAAATAGTGTCCTGACCACATGTCATTCAATTTGTGGAATCGCTTCCGATTCACATAAAACCACCCTCCTCCAAAGGTGGTGCAGAATAAACCGCTTACCACCGTTCCCCCGTGACTCGCCTCCCATACGCTGACGTCATCCCATTAAATAATAAAATATTCCCCACCCGTTTGACTTTGTAAATAAAATAAAGACTCGTGCATTTTTCATTATTCTGTGTGCTGAAAGCGACTGTGCCCTCCATACTGAGAAATTCAAAAAACTGCTGCCAACTGCCATTAACTGTATTCCGCTGAAGACTACTGCCAGTCCAGTTTCCCAGCATCCATCTGCCGTCAGCTTGTACCTTTTAAACAAGTGTCATTTTCCCATAAACAGGTATTTATTCCGATTTCCTACTAAAGCTCTCTTAAAAATCCTTGATCGAGTTTTAATTCCACAATACAGTCTGAAAAAGCTTCAATGTGATGTGTTTTAGTTCCCAGAACTGTAATTACTATCTCCAAACCTGAAATTGTGCCCCATTTTCATAAAAACCCCCCGAATTTCTGTTTTTGAATCCACAAGAACCAAAAATGGAAGTCCCGGTGGCTTTAAATGTTGCCCCATTGAACGCCCCTCATAGAGAATTGGAATATTTTCCATTAGTGGATAAATATTTTCAGATCAAAGACTTATTTTTCAGTGAAAGCCCCCTTCGAATTCATTGTCGCTGCAGAGATAATTATTTGAATGGCTTGGATGTTATTGGGTTATGGGAATCTAATTTCCTGATATACCTTTTACCCTCAATCCATATCTTCCCTGAAATTATCTATTATTGTCATGCTAATTATGATCCAATTCAGAGAGTAGTTTTATCCCCAAACCAGAATGTCCTTTTCCCTATTACTGCTCAGTCTATCAATGATATGCTCCATTTTGAACCTGGTCAAAACCTCACTCCCTGTCCATAGGAGATATGCTTGAGAAATCTACCAAGTTATCTCATGAAGAGTTAAACCTTCACAGACTGATCTCATTCCACAGGTCTTTCAAAAAGCCTACAATCACCTCCCTGCAGACCTAGATTTCATTAACAAATTGTTTGCTCCAAATTATCAGATTTTAATTCAATATCTTCATTCAAAAAATAGTTTGTATACGGAATTCGGAGAGATATTAGAATGATGAATAGTCCTGATGAATAGTAAAAGTGAAATGAGAAATTACAGGGATAGGAAAAGCATAACAGTTAAAGAGTATCAGTGGTTAAAGTGTATCAGGTAAAAGTCAGAGTGAAAGTTAAAATGAAGTTACAGAGCAGTCAAAGGTAAAACAGTAAAAGTAATTACAGAGGCAGTAAAATGGTAAAAAGAGATGAAAATACTTTTACCAACATTGAAGTGAAAGTAAAACAGTTAAAAGAACAAAAAAGTGAAAAGATGAAAAACACAACAAGAAGGAACATTTTTGCAGAAATTTAATGTTTTAGTCATTGTTTTGCAGAAACTATTGTGATCCATACAAGATGAATTTTGTAAAACTGAAGGAGTTTTATGTTCTTAAGAGGACCATGGACAAAAACGTCTCTCACTTTTCTAACATCTATTATGGTTTTGGAAATATTAAACAATGATGGAAATCACTTACACAGAACACCAAAGTTAAGTCAGTATTTTTCTGCAGGAACATTTTTGGTAAATAAAATACATTGTATATGTGCTATATGAGGTTTTTGTTCCCAAGGACATATTCATGTATATCTCACCTGCTGCTGATTTGAACAAGAGATACATGCAATATTTATAGGCACATGCGCCAAGACTTAAAACCTCCTGCTATTAACATTTTGACAGAGACTATTAAAAATATTTTGGGAGAGTATTTTAAAATGAAAGAGGTTTATGTCACCAACATATTAATCCACAATAACCACTTTCACTTTTTACATATCTATTACGGATTGAGAAATAACAATATATCATTGGACCCAAAGTTTGCGGAATTGTTGGAGCAGAATGCACAAAGAAAGGAAGCAGTTAGTGACTTGGATGCCTCATCATCAACTAAGAGTTGGATAAAATTCGAATTATCCTCTTTTTCATCACCTATCCATCAAAAATAGTTCCAAACAAATGCATTAGTTTGAGTGTCCTTTACTTAAGTTCTATTTATGTAAAATAGTTGGAGAGATTTGTGAACCAATTTTGATATTTTTTCAAGATATTTTAGTTTAGAATTTGTATAAATACTTCACTCTTGGAAGTATTTTGGGTGGATTCTACTACTTTGCTGTAACATTGATCTTTTGGAATAAAAGTGCTTTGGAGAAACTTCTTTGTGGCTTGCTGGATGATGATTTGAAGCTCAAGACTTTTTGCAGGATTCATGTGTCCGACTACAGTTCAATAAGTCCTTTCTATCCTATGTTTTAAGTTTTATATCTGTTTATAATATCACTGTGTTCCATTTCTGAATAATTGACATAAAAGAATAAATCAGAAATTGCTTAAGTGTACTCTGATTTCAATTGTGATTATTCTAAATGTTTTCTTCTAAACTGGTTATAAACAATGAATTCTTAATTGCTCTTGTTTCGTTGGTTTAAACATTTTGATTACTATAGTAAAGAATTCTTAACTGCTCTTTATTTGTAATCATTCACTTTCTTTCTTTGAACATGTTGAAAGATTCTTAATTTCCTTTCATCCCTTCAAAATCCATTCCATTCACTTTAATTTCTAAAAATTGTTCTCTGTTTGGCTATCTTGCCCTACAAAGCCATCTTGTGTGTAGAATATTAATCCAGTAAAGCCATCCTTTCGACTCCATAGCCCAATGGCCTGAAAATATTCAACCTTGCCCTTAGTTGGCGGATTCCACCATTCAAATTCAAACAAAATTCTTGGACTTATAACTAGCCTAAAACTTTCTAAGAACAAAGCTAAATTTTAAAGAGAGAGCCCTCTCTGGATACAGATTGGCTAGATTCTGTATCCGAAGGTTGGTTTGTGGTTACCTCGGGTTTACTTTCCTTTTCCACAACTTCAAGGAAAACCTGAGTGATAACATAGTGGCAACCATATTGGGGATCTGAATTATATTATTTGTACTATTGTTTGATTTATAAGCTATAGACAGAGTCTGAAGATCAGCCAGGTAGCCTTTGAAATGCTTTTGCTCTGTAATTGCATAGTAAATAAATGATGCTTCAGTCTATCTCTGGTTTAGCTTAATAACTGAAATTTAGTTTCAAACATTCAATCAGACTCTCTAGTTCAATAAATCTTTGAGAAAATTTTAACTCAAAATCTTAAATTTCTTAAAGAAATCATAGAAGTTGTTTTGAAAATTCATAAAAAAATAAAATAATCATAAGATACTCAAAATTTGGTTTCCTGAAGAACTAACTTTTTCTTCAGAATTGTTTTACAGGTTTAGATCTGATCTATGATGGTGGACACTGATTAGACACACAAAGGTTAAAATAATCCACCTGGCGACTCCAAATCCATTTCACAATCAAGACTCCACTGGAGGAATGAACCTGGAAGAACAATATGGAAAGATCGGGCTTTCAACTTGGATCTTAATCCAAGACATTATGTTCTTTCACGTTAAGAACGGTTTTCAATATGTTTGTATTTTATATAAGGATCTAACTTGGTTTTACAGATATCGTGGCCTTTCATTATGGCTGATTTTCAAGATGATCCAAGAATAAAACGAAGATATGCTCCCATGAGCAGAGATCACATACCTGGATTTCCACACAAACTACCGAAGGTAAATTGGGGTGAAAATCTGCCCATTTTTCAAGATGAGAATATTGATGATCCTTTACTACATCTCATTAAATTTCATATACACTCATCAAGATTGAAGGGTGATTGGCATGAGGAATGCCTCATGAAGATATTCATGGGAACCTTAGAAGGAAAAGCAAGGGAATGGTACGAAGCTCTCAAACCTGCAAGTTTGTTTTCTCTAAAAGATTTTCAGAAGGTATTTTATGAGCATTACAAAGAAGATTTTCCATCTTTATCATTAGCTGAAAATTGTTGTGATCAAGTTGAAGATCTTATAAATTACCTTAAAAATATTGATGAAGATTTTGGAAATTGGTTTCCTGAAAATTTATTAGAAGAAGTCCAAAACTTTCATTCTCAAGTGAAATGTCATAATAATCAAGAGGAGTTAAACAAAGATGAAATAAGTCATGAGATAAATCAAGATCCACAAAACCCCTCCGTATTAAAAAATGATGTTTCATTTAATGTTTTGAATGGAGTTAAAGACAATAATCAACTTCATGATCAAATTTTAGATAAGGGAAAAAACAATTGTCATTTCAATCTAAGAATTCAGAGATTCCCACCCCCCCTCACCGAAGAAGAAATAAATTTGCTTCTAAACATGCAACCATCCTCAAAATATTTACATAAAGAAGAAATTGTTTCTACTTCTTCTAATGTTGATGAATGTACAAAAGTTTTTATCCATGAAGGGACAGAAGAACAAGTTGATGCTCATGTTATTCTACTTTCCCAAAAAGGCCCATTGCTTGATAGCACTCCTATTGAACAAAATAATGACTTTCAAAAAGAATGCAACCAATCTAATCAAGACATATTGGGATTGTTGGAAGAGAAATATGCTGATCCAATGTTTATAATTGATGACATTCCTTATTCTGAAGATTTGCCTAAATATGATCAATATGATGATAATTATGATAATTTTACAAAACAATCACTAGCTATTTTGAGGGATGACATATTAGAACTTCAGCTTGATGAGGATTTCCTAAGAGCTTTCTTTATTATTTTTAAATCAAGAAAATTTTCTCCTCGAGTTAAAAAATGGCTTCTTGATATAATTTCTGAAAATTATGAAAATGAAATCAAACTTTTGCATTCTCAAATTCAGTCATACAATTTCCGAAATCTTAAAGAATTCTTTGAAAATCTTCCTTCTCCAAAGCAAGAGGAAATTGTACTATATTTTGACTTGCATATTGAAGATGATTATTCTTTCAAACACAAGACTAAAGAAATAAGTTCATGGTCTAATATTCATAATTCAATTGAACAATTAGTCATTGAAGGCCTAGAAGTAAATAACATACATCATGCTTTTATTGATCCTATATGAGATTATATGGAGAATATTTTGAGCCCAAATTTGCAAACATGTTTTCTCTATAAGGATCAAATACATCAAAAGTGGCCTTTACACATCATATCATTTATTATAAAGGCACATGATCATAACATACTTCCAATTTTGATCACAAGCAATCAAGTTATCCATTTATTTTTACAGTTACTTGATTGGCTTCATTGGCATTTTTGTATTACCTGATTCAATAAGGTTTTTAGTAGATTAGAGTAGGTAAATGAGTGCTAATAAGCTCAGAATTTTGAGCATTTTTTTTAGTTTTCAATTTTCAGCTAGTTTTTCATTAAGTTGGTTTGAAATTTTTTGTGTGTTGTTTTAGTTCTAGATCAGATTTCAGGTTGCAGAAAAAGGACTATATTCAATTCAAGATTTTCAGCCACAGCAAATGCATGTTTGAAATTGGACCAAGGCAGAAGATTTCCAAATGGGAAACACAGTTTGGATTGGATGGTGACTTGCTGGAGTTGAAGCCCAAAGAGAAGGCCCTAAGCTCCAGAGATTTTACTATCATACATAAAATAAAGCAACAAAAGAGAAGAAGATTCCATGGTTCAAATAAAGACATTTTGAGGCATCTGACCTGTTGTTCTTGAATTTTCACCAGGAAAATCCATCCCCAAGTGGAGCCAGTGTTAGTCTCCTATACCAATAGGTGTCATTTTTCATGATTGTCTTATTGAACTATCCAATATGTTCAAACCTTTTTCTTGTGCAAAGGTGTTCCATATTCTTAAAAAATCAAAAAATCAAAAAATTTAAAAAATGTAAAGAGGGTATACCCTAAAAGAAAAATCAAAGGGTGAACAAATAAAATTGGCCAAAAAAGTAAAAGAAAATAAACCCCACCGAAAGAAAGGCCAAGGAAAGTGTGCAAGTCTAAAATGCCACTACTTTTTGCTCTGATTTAATAAAAAAAATTGTGTGCAGTTTGTCAAACTTTTGCCACAATTTATGAAGAGTCAAACTGTTTAAACTTGACTCATTAATTTTTTAATTTCATGTTGTAGAATAGAGAATAAATATCTGACCAAACAGTTTAATCTTGGCAAATAAGTAGATAGGTAGAGTTAATAAAAGGTGCTCAACAGTTTAATTTGAGCCCTTGGATCTAATAAGTGTAGAAATAGATAGATTTGCCATGTAAAAGGAAAAGAAGATTGATAAGGGTTTTCCAGTCTAAGTGCACCCTAATAAAGAAGAGAAAATGGTAGAGAAAGTAGATAGGGTAGGTAGATGGCATTGCAAATTCTCATGTGATGAATGATGGCTTTAAAATGTTTGTAGTCTTTTACTTTCATCACCAAGTACAAAGGCAGATACTACATTGGAAAAAGTTCACAGCAGAGCAAAGTCAAAATTATTAATTTCCCCTCTCATTTTCCCTAAAGATTTCACTAATTTCCCCTAAGTGCTAAGGAATTTGAAGATTAGAGGGGCTCAAGGCATTTCCTTGACTTTTGGAGGGACCGGACCCTCGGCCCAATAATTAAAAAGACCTAAGTACTTGAAGTTATCCATTATCACATTCATTCACCTCTCAAAATCGTTTCCTAAGTAAAATCCCATTTTACTTAGGAAAATCCTTCAATTTCATGAAAAACCCTCAAAATTGCTTTTTATTCTAAGTCTAAGTGATGAAAGTATAATAATGATATGTACTTTTTAATTCTCACTTTCTTGGTTATATTTAAGTATTTTGAGTTTACATTATCCTTTGTCATATTAACTCTAATTTATTTATTAAATCCCTATTGAAAATACCTTATCCTATTATCTATAACTCCCTTTTATAATAATATCCCCAAAACCCTCTTACTATAAGTTTTTAGCCAAAGTATTTAACCCACGTGATTAAACAAAAATCCCATATTACAATGCCCTTTGGCTAAAAATATATCTCTATAATTATCCCTGTCCCCTATGGTAAAGTGAATCATCTTGGTTTATTACCATATAATAAAAAATATTCGAAAAAGGGTTTAAACATATATTTTTATGTTTTAAACGAAAAAATAAATAAAACCCGAAGACTTTAAACCATCCGTAACCCTGACCCTTTATAAACCAACGAAGAGATTAATTAGTCGTCATGATTAATTAATAATCTTAATCCAGCCAATCAGAATACTCCCGGAATGATTAAATCGATAAAAATCATGTTGGTCCCGCTCGTTAACTTCCCCGCCAACTTCACATCCCGATCACCGTCCGATCACTCCATCGAAGATCCACAGCGCTTGTTCATTCTGCTGCCCATCCTTCGTCTGATAGATAACTCGCGAAATGGAAGCGGTTTCCAAATAGTGTCTCGACCACGAGTCATTCAATTTGTGGAATCGCTGCCAATTCACATAAAACCACCCTCCTCCAAAGGTGGTGCGGAATAAACTGCTTACCATTGTTCCCCCATGACTCGCCTCCCGTACGCTCACGTCATCCCATTAAATAATAAAATATTCCCCACCCGTTTGACTTTGTAAATAAAACAAAGACTCGTGCATTTTTCATTATTCTGTGTGCTGAAAGCGACTGTGCCCTCCATACTGAGAAATTCAAAAAACTGCTGCCAACTGCCATTAACTATATTCCGCTGAAGACTACTGCCAGTCCAGTTTCCCAGCATCCATCTGCCGTCAGCTTGTACCTTTTAAACAAGTGCCATTTTCCCATAAGCAGGTATTTACTCCGATTTCCTACTGAAGCTCTCTTAAAAATCCTTGATCGAGTTTTAATTCCACAATACAGTCTGAAAAAGCTTCAATGTGATGTGTTTTAGTTCCCATAACTGTAATTACTATCTCCAAACCTAAAATTGTGCCCCATTTTCATAAAAACCCCCAAATTTCTGTTTTTGAATTCACAAGAACCAAAAATGGAAGTCCCGGTGGCTTTAAATGTTGCCCCATTGAACGCCCCTCATAGAGAATTGGAATATTTGCCATTAGTGGATAAATATTTTCAGATCAAAGACTTAGTTTTTAGTGAAAGCCCCCTTCGAATTCATTGTCGCTGCAGAGATAATTATTTGAATGGCTTGGACGTTATTGGGTTATGGGAATCTAATTTCCTGATATACCTTTTGCCCTCAGTCCATATCTTCCTTGAAATTATCCATTATTGTCATGCTAATTATGATCCAATTCAGAGAGTAGTTTTATCCCCAAACCAGAATGTCCTTTTCCCTATTACTGCTCAGTCTATCAATGATATGCTCCATTTTGAACCTGGTCAAGACCTCACTCCCTGTCCATAGGAGATATGCTTGAGAAATCTGCCAAGTTATCTCATGAAGAGTTAAACCTTCACAGACTGATCTCATTCCACAGGTCTTTCAAAAAGCCTACAATCACCTCCCTGCAGACCTAGATTTCATTAACAAATTGTTTGCTCCAAATTATCAGATTTTAATTCAATATCTTCATTCAACAAACAGTTTGTATACAAAGTCAAAGAGATATTAGAATGATGAAATGTGCACAGTGAATGGTAAAAGTGAAATGAGAATTTACAGGGATAGTAAAAGCATAACAGTTAAAGAGTATCAGTGGTTAAAGTGTATCAGGTAAAAGTCAGAGTGAAAGTTAAAATGAAGTTACAGAGCAGTCAAAGGTAAAACAGTAAAAGTAATTACAGAGGAAGTAAAATGGTAAAAAGAGATGAAAATACTTTCACCAACATTGAAGTGAAAGTAAAACAGTTAAAAGAACAAAAAAGTGAAAAGATGAAAAACACAACAAGAAGGAACATTTTTGCAGAAATTTAATGTTTTAGTCATTGTTTTGCAGAAACTATTGTGATCAATCCAAGATGAAATTTTTAAAACTGAAGGAGGTTTATGTTCTTAAGCATACCGTATATAAAAACCTCTCTCACTTTTCAAACAGCTATTATGGTTTTGGAAATATTAAACAATGATGGAAAGCACTTTTTGCAGAAAATACCAGTTAAGTCATAATTTTGCAGAGAATATTTTGGTAAATAAAAAATACATCATACAAAACTGAAGGAGGTTTTTGTTCCTAAGTGACATATCTACAAAAATGTATCTCAATTTTTTCACAGTGATTTCAGAATGAGAGATACATGCACATCTTTATAGGCTATTTTTCATACTCTGTAAAACCCTGTTTTACACATATTTTTACAGAGACTATTGTGCACAGCTGGAGAGGAATTTTGGGAAACTGAAAGAGGTTTATCTCACCAACATATTAATCCACAATAACCGCTTTCACTCTTTACATATCTATTACGGATTGAGAAATAAAAAGATATCATTGGACCCCAAGTTTGCAGAATTGTTGGAGCAGAATGCACAAAGAAAGGAAGCAGTTAGTGACTTGGATGCCTCATCATCAACTAAGAGTTGGATCAAATTCAAATTCTCCTCTTTGTCATCACCTATCCATCAAAAATAGTGCCAAATAGATGCATTAGTTTGAGTGTCCTTTACTTAAGTTCTATTTATGTAAAATAGTTGGAGAGATTTGTGAACTAATCTTGATATTTTTTCAAGATATTTTAGTTTAGAATTTGTATAAATACTTCACTCTTGGAAGTATTTTGGGTGGATTCTACTACTTTTCTGTAACATTGATCTTTTGGAATAAAATTTCTTTGGAGAAACTTCTTTGTGGCTTGCTGGATGATGATTTGAAGCTCAAGACTTTTTGCAGGATTCATGTGTCCGACTACAGTTCAATAAGTCATTTCTATCCTATGTTTTAAGTTTTATATATGTTTATAATTTCACTGTGTTCCATTTTTGAGTAATTGACATAAAATAATAAATCAGAACTTACTTAAGTGTACTCTGATTTCCATTGTGATTATTCTAAATGTATTCTGCTAAACTGGTTACAAGCAACGAATTCTTAATTGCTCTTGTTTTGCTGGTTTAAACATTTTGATTACTATAGTAAATAATTCTTAGCTGCTCTTTATTTGTAATAATTCACTTTCTTTCTATTGAACATGTTGAAAGATTCTTAATTGCCTTTCATCCCTTCAAAATCCATTCCATTCACTTTAATTTCTAAAAAAATTTCTCTGTTTTGCTATCTTGCCCTGCAAAGCCATCTTGTGTGTAGAATATTAATCTAGTAAAGCCATCCTTTTGACTCCATATCCCAATGGCCTGAAAATATTCAACCTTGCCCTTAGTTGGCAGATTCCACCATTCAAATTCAAACAAAATTCTTGGACTTATAACTAGGCTAAAACTTTCTAAGAACAAAGCTAAATTTTAAAGAGAGAGCCCTCTCTGGATACAGATTGGCTAGATTCTGTATCCGAAGGTTGGTTTGTGGTTACCTCGGGTTTACTTTCATTTTCCACAACTTCAAGGAAAACCTGAGTGATAACACCAGAGCCTGCTCTTCTTCCAAAGGAACAACAACAAATTGAAAAATTCCAATACCATGATCGCATTGGCCATATGAAAGATCACTGTTTCGATCTTCACCCATGCAAGAACTATGGTCAACACACCCATTCTTCTGATAGATGCTTTAGAAACAGGCCTCCTGCAAGAACAAAAATTCGTCATGGACGTATTGCTTCTTGGAAATGGGCATCAACAGCAAAGAAGATGTTTAATTCACATGTCAAAACTTGTTCTAAGATATTGAGCAAACTCGCAGTTGATTTTTTTCCATCATCTCACCTTGTACCTAACAAGGGGGGAAATGGTGGTCATCTACAAGCTTTGAAGCCACATTAAGTGAGCCTGAGCCACAACCTATCATTCCAGATTCAGAGTTGTAGGCAGAGACACAACACTTCAAGCGAGTTTGAGCCACAATATCCCATTCCATATTCAGATTTCTAGCCAAAGACACGGATGCCCATGAGCATTCCTTTGGTTGGTGGATAGCCTTTAACCATCTATGTGAGGTAGATATTCTTCCTCTTCAAATAATTTGGTGCAATTCCTCTAGCAGAATACTTCAGCTTCTTGCCAGGTTTGGTAGAGTTCCAAGAAATGCATTAAGCATTCCAATGTTGGTGGTCATCCTTAAACCATCACAGGTTGTAGACCTCCCTTCCTCTAGGTTGAAGGTCTCCCTCTTCAAATATGAGGGACACTTCCTCTAGCAGAAGACTTCAGCTACTTGCCAGTTTTGGAAGAGTTCTGGGAACTTCACTAAGCATTCCAATGTTGGTGGTCATCCTTAAACCACCTCTTTATGCCAACATTTTAGAGATTTAATTCAGCCTAAATGCTGCCATGCATACTTTGCATATTTGTATTACAACTCTCTTCTTGGACTCACACATGCCCCTTCGATTAAGGGGGGGAATGTTGGACACCTAATCCTCAATGGGTAGGTGTGGAAGGTGAATGGACAAATGGAGTCCAAGAGACCACTTGGAATGGGAAACCAAGGGTCACCTACTATATTGTATATATGCATATTTATGGTTAATAGTATGGCATCTCAATGCTTATATTTCCCTTTGTGTGTTTCACCAAGATGTGTTTAACAATTTATATCAAAACAAGATCATGATGAATCAATAAAAACTGAAACAATAATTTAACAAATTAATGATAGGAAAATACTTTATGAAGGACCTAAAGATAAAATCATCTCCCTGAAGTATGATCTAGAAAATTCATTGAAAGAAATGTGTAGCTACTTCAAGTATTTGAAGAACAAGAAAATGGGGTTAAATAGGAAATTATTGAGTTAAGAATATAACTGGAAGAGGCAATAAAAAATGAGAAATAAATAATAAAGAAACGAAGATAAAAAGAGGATGTCTGTGTGAAAACAAAAACATAGGTAATCTCATTAAGAAGTCACTTAACACAAAAGTACAAACATTGAGATTTAAATATAGTACATGATATTGGAAAATATTATTAGTAGTCAAAGGTCTCCCTCCATTGAATATGCCCTTGATTTTCATGAAAATATTAGGGGGGATCCATCTCACAACCATATGCAGGAAGCGATGAAGACAACAATGAAAATTATGAAAGTCCTGGTAGAAAATTAAGAAGGTAGCTAAACCTACAACCCCAAAAAGTGAATTTTCGAAGAAAAACATTTTCTCCCAAGAATTAATGGAAGAAATATAAACATCCAAATAAGAAAAACAATTCATTCTCTCCCTTGATCTAAGATATTGAGTGTTTATCTATCACAAATTTGGACATATTTTAGTCAATTGCAGAAGTGGATCATCGATTCCCAGGTATTCAAGTTTCTTTCAAGGATATTATTTTAAATTCAAATTGTTTGGTCATAAGGCTATAGATTATAGATAATATAAACTGAAATAAACATGAAGCATAAGTACTATGACACCTTTTTCCCCTTCTCTCAGCACATAAGCTGCTATACATGTGATAAATTCAGACATGTGGAAAAACGTTGTAGAAACAAGACAATGAATTTATTTAGAAATTTAAGATAGCAAGACAAGAAAATGAAAAAAAAAAAAATTCAATAAAAATCTATAAGAAGACACCTCTATCGATATTCCTCATATGAAAACTTAGAATAAAAAGAAATAACAACAAGATAAGTGTATTATTTCTCTATGTACATAAGAGGAATAATATCACTGTGATCCAGATTTATGCAGGAACGCAACAGAATACAGAAATAACCATAAACATAGAAATACAGCAGAAAAAAGGCTTCATTTCATTAATATCAAATCAAAAAAATATGCTTACAAACATTATGGAAATAAAATAGCTAGCATGCCGATAGCTAATCTCTGAGAAGAGATGTGGCGACTACAGACCTCTGAACTGTATTACAATGAGGCTCGAGGGCCTATTTATTATGGAGAAACAATGGAGAATTCTAAACATCCAAAAACCTAACCCTAGGAGATGAAGCGCCAAAACTATGGGCCCCGTTTGGGTAAATTGTTGTTTCAAATTCCCAGGGACGTAAATTTGGCATACTAGCTTTGTTTGGGGCTTCAAAATGGCTCCAGAAGTTTAGGACTCGAAAAAATTCTAAAAATAGTAAGTTGTGAAAAAAAACTGAAAGAGACAATGGTGGGGCCCCAAGAGGAATAGGCAGGTGGCCACTAATATCCACCTGGATCATTCCTCCCCCCTTAGGAAGCAATGGTCCCCTTGCATTGAGTTCCTCCATGAGATGAGGAAACTTCTGTTGAACTTGGTCCCTGGTGAAACACTTGCCTTGGTGCAGGAGTTGGCCAGCTTTGACAACCCGATACAGCTGGATCTTCTGTCGGCGAGTGTTCTTGATTTGCATGTCCATGATACATTCTTTGGTGGCCTGTTCCATGCAGTCTGCATTTAACTCTTTTGGTGTGACTTCTTCTACAATGTCATAGGTGTCCAAGAGAGGTAGGAAGTAGGGAAGAAGGCAGTCTACATTGAATACTGGGTGCAGACCAAAGAATGGTGGAATACCGAGCTCAAAGGCATTGTTCCCTACAACCTTGGTGATGGTGTACGGCCCATATTAGAGTGGGTGAATCTTGTGGTGGGGTCCAGTGAGGCGCTCCTTCTACAAATCTAGCCACACTTTTTCGCCCACCTGGAAGTTGTGTGGCACCCAATGTTGATCATGTTGTTGCTTGTACTTAGCATTGGCTCTGTCCAATATGTCATGAACCTGTTAGCGGATGTGCTGAATGCGCTCCATGAATTTTTTTTCTTTGTTAGCTTTAGACTGGTCATGAGATGAATCGGCCTGAGTAGCTTCAAATGGCATGGCTACATCAATGGGACATAGTGGCTGGAATTCCAAGCCCACCTGAAAGGGGTTGTGGCCAGTTGAGCTATGGAGAGCCCGGTTATAACTGTGTTGTACATAGGGAAGGCTCTCATCCCATCTGTGTGGATTCTTTGAATTGTACATGCGTAGAATGTGTACAATCATCCTGTTGACGACCTCTATCTGGCCATCAATTTGGGGATGGAAAGTTGTGGACTTGGTGAGCTTGGTGTCCAACATTGACCAGAGGCTGGACAAAAATGTGTTGAGGAACCCGTTGTCGTGATCTGATATGATAGACTGTGGGATCGCAAAATGCACCCACACTCGTTCAAAGAAGATTTTAGCTGTGCCTTCTACTGTGATATTCTTCTTGCAGGCCGCCATAATGCCATCTTTGATAATCTGTCGACAACCACGAAAACACAGTCGTTTCCATGCTTAGTAGAAGGAAGGCCTGACATGTAATCCATGGAGATGGATTAAGAAGATCGACTAGGGGTAGGTAGCAGAGTATAGATCCCTTGCTTCTTGATGGTCAGTTTGGCAATGGCGCAAATAGTGCAAGATTTGATGTACTTCCCAACATCCTGCCGAAGGTTCAGCCAATAGAAATACTTTTGCAATACTGCCATTTTTTTCTCGACCCCAAAATGCCCAATGACTCAACTTTAGTGCGCTTGCCATATCATATTGGCACGCTCACTTGAAGGAACACAAACGTGTCCCAGGTGACATAATAGTGCATCTTGGAGGTGAAAATTTGGAACTTGCATACCCCCCAAGAGTGCCTTGTATGTGTAGCTTAATTATGGATCGCTCTTATAGAGAAGCGGCCAATCATAAGTCTCATTCCCACAAGAGATGAGAATGGTGGTTATGGCCACGATCAGTGGTCGACTGAGGCAATCTGCAACATTATTGGTGCCACCCTTCTTGTACTTGATGTTTAATTAAAATTGTTGTAGATATGTGGACCACTTCTGATGGTGATCATTCTACAACTTCCCTTATGTCTGTATGAACTGAAGGGGTCAGTGGTCTGTGTGGATGATTGTCTCCCTCCCCAAAATGTAATGCTTCCATTTTCGACAAGCCTGCACAATGGAATACATTTCTTTATCATAAGTGGGATACTTTCGAACTGTGTCAGACAATTTCTCACTGTGATATGCCACTAGACACCCCTGTTGGGTAAGAACTGCCCCAATAGCATTGTCAGAGGCATCTATCTCAATCTCAAATGGTTGTTGCAAGTCTAGTAATGTGAGCACTGGGCAAAACAGAGGCGATGTTTTAATTCTACAAACGCCTTCTGTTGAGATTCTAACCAACATAATTTTTTTTTCACTCCTCCCTTGGTGACTTTACTCAAGAGAAAAGTGATATGAGAGAATCCCAACACGAACCTGCGGTAGAAATTAGCAAGACCCAAAAAGCTGTGAAGATCTGTTAAGGTGGTTGGGGCTGGCCAATCCTGAATGAATTGGATCTTGGCTGGATCCACATGCACCCCCCTTTCATCAATAATGTATCCTAGATATTGAACCTGGATCATGCGAAAAGTTCACTTCTCCAAATTGGCATACAACTTATGTTTCTGCAGTGCTTGGAGGACTTCTTGGATGTGGTGGAGGTGCTCTTCCCAAGTCTGGTTGAAGATAAGAATGTCGTCCAATTATACCACTACAAATGAGTTGGTGAATGGACACAAGATGTCATCCATCAACCTCATGAAGGTTTTGGGAGCATTTGTCAATCCAAAAGGCATGACGATCCATTCGAAAAGGCCCTCCTTGGCTTTGAAAGCAGTCTTCCACACATCAGAAGGTTCGATTGGTACCTGGTGATACCCAGACTTCAAGTCGATCTTGTTGAAATATTTTTCCCCTTTGAGTTGGTCGAAAAGGTCATCAATCTATGGGATCAGATACCTATTCTGGACAGTGATCTTGTTTAGCACTCGATAATCAATACAGAGTCTCCAAGTCCCATCCTTCTTCTATACCAACATGATCGGGCTTCCATAGGATGATGAACTTGGCCGAATGTGACCTTTCTGCAGCAGCTCTTGAATCTCCCTCTTGATTTCATCATTCTCTAGAACAGAGTGCCTATAGATCAGTCCATTGGGTAGTGGTGCACCTGGGGTTAGGCCAATGGGGTGCTTGACTTGACAGTGTAGAGGCACCCCTATGGGTGAGGTGAAGATGTCCCCATACTCCTCCACAACCTTGTCCATTTGTTGTTGTCGTGCAGGGGAGCCATGTCTGGAGGTCGTGGCCATAGTATTCTTCTTTCCCTGGGGGTGGATCATCAGGAAAACAAATTTCTTGGTTTGGGAAACGAATTTACTGCATTGTTTTGCAGTAACCAAAGAGACAGTGGGAGGCGGTGGTACCTCTGGTATCTTGTACAATTTATTTCCCAAAGTAACAATAACAGCGCGAGGTCGGGACTCATACACAGCATGTCACTTCCAAAAGTATGGTTGGCCTAATAATACATTAGAAACATCAATAGGAGAAATGTCACACAATACCTCATCCATGAAGGGCTTGATGCTATAGGGAAGGCGGCACTGTGGCTGACACAGAGATCTCGTCCTTGGTGAAGCCACCCGATGGTGTAAGGTTGTGGGTGCGTTGTGGTCAGAAATCCCAACCACTTCATGACATATTCTAAAATGAGGTTATTTTGGATCCCATTTTCGACAATGAACTATAGTGGGGAACCCTTTACCCACATCTGGGAGTGGAAGAGATGCTCTGCCTCCTCTGGATCTTCTGGTTCCTCCTTCTGGATCTTCGTAGTGGCAATAGTGGCATTGGGCTCCGCATAAATAATACTCTTCCCTTTGTGATTCACCTTGTTAGGTTCTAATTTAGAGTTAGAGCATGCATCTGATTCAGAAGCCTTCATCTCAGGCACCAGCTACTGCTTGGCCCAACACTTACTTGTGTTGTGAGTGGAGCTCTTATGGAACTGACACCACTTTCCCGTGTCCTTCTTTGGCTTCATGGTGTTGTTCTTTGCTTGTGTCTTTGGCAGGTTGTATTGGGCCACCATGCCTTGGCTTTGTCCTTTTTTCTGTGGTTTAGGGGCACCTTTCCGTTGATTTTGATTCTCAGATCCAAAGTCTCGCTTCTTCTGTTTGAATTTCTGCTCAATCTTGGCAGCATACCAGTATGTCGTACCAAGCGAGGAGATGTCAAGGAACTCCATTTCCTCCCGAATGTATCTGTGAAGACAACCATGATACTTTAGCACCAAATATTTCTTTGAATCTTTGATACCCAACTTTTTGCGCAAGGTATTGAACAAATTCGTTAGCTCATGCACATCTTGATCCCTTTGTTGCCGCAACAGGGTCCATTGTATGTACTTGTCCTCATAGCTCCCCATGGGATAGTATTGTTCCTTGATGGCATCTCAGAAACAATTCCAAGTGGGTACGACTGAGAACAAAGAGGGTTCTATCTCGTTCGTTTTCTCACAGTAGGTTTCCCACTAGTCCTTGTCATGGGGGGTAGCTTTGAGGAGTGGAAAAATAATCTTCTCCCGGTCGGAAAAATCATGAACTGAGAAATATCCTTCTAATAGATTCAACCATATATCTATGACATCTACATCTATTTGACCCTCAAATATGGGAATGTCACAGTTTACATGTGCCTTAAAGGGAGTCGCACCTCCAGAGTGTTTGCTGGATGAAAATGCGCCACCAGTGGGCAGTCGTTGAAGGATTTGGGCAAATTTATCCATCATCGCATTACTTTTTTTTTAGAGGGCCTCCTGGAGCAATATTTTGATAGGATCTCCTGCTCCCTCATCTTTCTTTTCATCCCCCATGGGCGTTTGTCGAGGTTTGCGAGGCTGATCTTGCAAAGGTTCCACCAGATCAAGCCCTAACTCCTTATACCCCAACCTCGTTGGCGACATGCAAAGAAGGATCGAGAAAAAGAAGACCGCTCTGATACCACTGATCAATATTTATGTAGGAATGCAATAGAATACAGAAATAACCATAAACATAGAAATATGGAAATAAGGCTTCATTTCATTAATATCAAATCACAAAAATATGCTTACAAACATGATGGAAATAAAATAGATAGGGTGCTGGTATAAAATCTCTGAGAAGAGATGTGGCAACTACAGAACTCTGAACTGTATTACAATGAGGCTCGAGGGCCTATTTATTATGGAGAAACAATGGAGAATTCTAAACATCCAAAAACCTAACCCTAGGAGATGAAGCACCAAAAATATGCACCCCGTTTGGGTAAATTGGTGTTTCAACTTCCCAGGGACGTAAATTTGGCATAATATCTCCATTTGGGGCTTCAAAATGTCTCTGGAAGTTCAGGACCCAAAAAAATGCTAAAAATAGTAAGTTGTGAAAAAAAAACTGAAAGATATAATGGTGGGGCCCCAAGTGTAATAGGCGGGTGGCCACCAATATCCACCTGGATCACACTGATACATAGAGAATGGATGATCTCATTACATTTATAGAGATAAGAATAGAGCTATCTATAGCAATAAAACCAAGGTTGGTGATGTTATTCTTGGTAATATAGTGCATCGGTGAAGGTGATAGGAAAATGTAGAGGTGATCTTGATGTTAAAAATACAGAAGCAAATAATGTATTATTTTTTGAAGGGATAAAGAAACATCCCGAGCGTCGGTCAAATTAATGATATAGGGCATGTAGTTATGTTTACCTAAATAGGATGCAAAATAATATGAGAGGACACTGGAAAGGTTATAGAAAAAGGATTCAAAAATCTAGACAAAGTATATGTATTGATGAAAAATCTGGGCAAAAGTAAGAAGTCAATAATCTCCTCTTCAGATTCAAAGTAGGGGAAAATAGTCTGCACTTCAGCCTACTATAATGAAAGCATATTATAATAGAACTACATAACTAAATGATAGGTGCATAGCCTCAAGCGAAGAACATGGCAGTAGCATAAGAACTTTATGACTATGAGGTCTGCAAGATCAAACTACTTTTTGGAAACAAGTGCATGAGCTCAGGGGGAGAAATGCATGGAAAATAAGTATTATATGTGTTCTATAATGATGCTTAGGAGACATGGTAGCCAATCATATGAACCCATGTGCATGTTTTGATTAGAGCTAGGGTTTTCTCTTATTCTCTTGACTAGTGTAATTATTTCTATACATGATGACCACATGTGTTGCTACATTATTATGGCTTTTTTAGGATAACTTGTAGCTATGGTTTGCATATATCTATTCTTTTGATGTTAATGCAAGTTTTATGCTACTAATGTTTCATTTATTGAAGCTATTGTGATCAATTTTTTGATAGAGGATTTTTGTTGGGGATCATGAACTCAAATATCTGTAGGAGAGAGCTTTCTAGGGATTGGAGTTCATAAAAATATGACATAAGTCAAGGGGGATCATCTCATATGCTTTCATGTTTAAGTGGTTTATTGTTTTCATTATGGTCCCTTGCTAGCATAGAATGGAAAATTCATTGTTTGGAGGAACTTGTTATATTCCTCATGTTATGCACTTATTTGACATGGGTTTTTTTTATATTTTGATCACATTATATGAGTAGAGAGTGTTTTGAAACTGATAATTAGAGGTCAAAACCTATGATGAGTCGTTTTTGTTACTCATGTTCTCTTACATTACTTATTTAGTGCATTATTTTCTATTTAAAGGTGCTACATAAATATGCTTCTCATGATGATATAACATTTTCATTGATAAGGAGGACTTATATATTATTGTCACTATGTCATAATATATGGGTTGTTATTACCAGTTCATATAATCATGTTACTCATATATATGCAAAATCTATTGGTTATATTGTGTTGAATTTTCTATAAAGATATTATTATTATGGAAAAGGTGTTGAATAGAGCACATGTTATTGCTAATGGATGACTTGTATTTGTCTCATATCATTATGATTAGTATGCATAAAGGAGAGCACATGTGCATGCATTTATATAATCCATGTATCAATATTGTTTCATCTATTGGTGAATTGATTATAGAGAGACACATTGTGTCCAACATGTATTGTAGAGGCGTGTCAAGTTCCACTATGAATGGGCTATTAGATGACAAAGCCTTGTATTATCATTAACATATCTCTTGTCTAAATTTCTTTATTGGGTCACTTGGAGGGATGATGTAACATGAGTCCATGTATTCATGAGTCATTGATTGGTGATGGGAATGCTTATAAAAGAGTCATAGATAAGTCATATGTGCTTGCACCAAGGATCCTTGTATTTGTATTTGACATAATTGTACACCATTGGTCCAAAGTTGGTTAGCCTCTTACACTTTGAAAGGATGTTTATTACAAAGAAGCATAAGTGTTGGTACAACAACAAAGAGATTATGGTTGCAGTACCCCATTCTATGCTTAGGGGGAGTGTGGTCATCATGAAAGGCATTTTTTGCAACCATGTTCCTTGTTTCACATACTTATGTTGTAGGATAAACATCATCTTCTATCAAAATATCAATTTGTATCAGCTTTGTAGTCATCTTGATGTTCAGAATTTCAGAGAGAGTACCTCTCCTAGACATTTCCCATTGATGTCAAAGGGGAAGAGAAGGTCTTGGTTTTTTATAGGAGGTCGACATCAAAGCCAACATGGGATATTGTTTTCATTATCGCTAGCGTGTTGCCATTTATTTCAACCAAGATCATGATCTTGTCACAATACATCAACCTGGATTATATCACACTATTGGTGATTGGTAGTAGGGTTGCACGAGGATGTAGAGGTGCCTTGATAGATAGTGTCTCATGATGATGTCTTGATATTTGGAGAGGAGTTTCAGGAGGATAGACATAATCTGGATATGCCTAACGAAGTGAGGAAGCAATATGGACAAATTATGGGGAGAGGATATAAGGATTTCCTCAAATATCATGTTCTTCACTAGGAGACAATTATGCATCATGAAACTAAGATGTGTTTTAATTTGGTTTCCCATACTTTTCCCGCAACAATAATTTCTAGGAGCCAAGATTATCCCCGTGAAAATTCTTGTAGGAAAATTAAAAATCATGGGAAAATCTATTTGATAATGTCAAGAATAACATCAAAAAATCAATGGTTCTTGCCCAAGGTAATTGAAGGTCAGAAAGCCTATCAATATAAAAGGAAATTAGATATATTTTTCACAATAACTGAGCGATCAATCTGGATTAAAATTAGGATTGTCTTCTTTTTTTTGGTTTCCTTGTTCTGACAAAATTTTGAAGGAGGTGATCTACAAGTGTAGGACATGAGCGATCTCCATACATTCTTGGATGATTTGATTGAAAGAATGCATATCACCTAAATGAAATCCTTTTATATTCAATGAGTGTATGCATAACGTTTTGTGATTTATTTTCAGTAAAATGTGGTTACCAAGTAAATTTTATCACAAAAATTTGGATGAATGTGTGATGGTTTGTTGGTTTAGTGTATGCACTCATAAATTAAATAATAGTGTGGATAGTAAAGAGTTGTACATTTATTATTGTATTGAGTATTTTTTTATATAGAGGTGCATATGTAGCCAAGAAATAGGTTTGAAGGATGTGATAATTTGATGATTTCACATAGAATAAAGTCGTAAATCATTTAGCATGGGTGCATGGTAGGTAAAAAATTGAGTGAATACTTGTTGGAGATTTCCTTTTGTGTATGCTAGTGCAACAACAAATTTTTATGGGAGAGTTGTATATATGGTGACCTTATATGCCTCTTAGCTACTGGTGTATTTGAAAAGGGCCTGTAGTGACAAAGGTTTGCACCTTATGTAGGTCTATAGAGAATGTCACGATGTTTAGATTAATGGTTGAATTATATCCTTAAAAATATAATGTTGATCTACTGATATTGTATTGAGAATCACTTATATTAACAAAGGAAAAAAAGATATTGTATGTTAATATGCTTATTACAAGGGTTAAGTAAATGTGCAGGGTATATATCGACATCTTTCTTACCTAGGGTAGATGATTTTATATGACAAATTTTGCAAAGGTTTTGTATGAAAAATTATTGTTTCTCAACATTGTTATGTGTAGAATAAAGGTAGATACTTTTAGTTGAGGTTGTATTTAGAATGAAAGCTTCATAATTTCATGTGTTGTTTATACTAGAGATCATTGGTTATGGTTTCTTGAGGTTGAAAGGATTATTTTAAAGGAGTCTTTGGATAATTGACATATTTTGTAGCACTAATGTTTGTAGATTCATATGATGATTTTGATGTTTATCTTGGATGCAAATGCCACTGATTATGATAGATACTAGTATTAAAACCATGTTTATTTTTTTGAAATTCAACAAGATGATGATCCAAGTGAAAATTAAGCACCTTCACTAGGTGGGCCCGCAGGCTATTTTTAGGTGTATGTCTATTTTTAGAATGGTGAGCATATTTTAAAATTAGCAGGATGTTGATTGTAGATGGTTGAGAAAATTTTATCTTTAGATGAGATTCTATTTTTAAAACATGGACGAAGTCTATTTATATATTGCAAATCTAAAAATAGAATGCATGTCAATTATTATTAGCCCTTAATGATAATCAAAAAATAAATAATAACTTATTCTCTTGGAGCACTTGATTTCAGTTAACTAATGTGGAAAACCAGTTAGCTGAAGGAATTATGCATTCCAAGGTTGTTTCATGACTCATGCATGATGGATTTTGTTGTAACTGATTGTGGCAAATTTATAACAGAGTTGGAAGAGTAGTTATGGGAGTTTTTATTTAGTTTAACTCCGTTAAGTGAGTTAAACTCAGTTGTGCTAGTTATAACTAAAGATACACTACTGAGAGATGAGTGAATTAATTATTTAATTAATTCACAAGTAGTGTCTTACTTGTAACTAAAGAAATACAGTAGTTAACTACTGACATGTCAGATCCAGTAGAGACCTAGTGCAGAGATAGGTGAAAGGTTGTGTTTGACTATCAGTTGTGACTATAGTGATGCATTCAATGCATCTACAAACAAATTGGAGTTTCTAATGAGGATTGTGCAGTCAAGGCAAGGCAAGATCAAAGTCATTTGGGGATCTTCTTCAGCAGGGATTGCGTAGTGGAGGTAGGCTGTCAGGAGGCAGTATATTGGTGCATGTGCGAACCAATTTTTGTATGACAGTGTGAGACAATTGTATATTTTATTGAGAGCTCTATGAGCTGAGCTTTGTATGAGATTGTTTCATGACCCATGATATACATAATATATGATAGTTGGGGTTATTAGCTTTAAGCTTTTTCGGTAAAACATCTTGTTATGTGCGATTGATTTTTTCTTCATATGTTTGCAATTGGCAATTTAATTTCTGCAAAGATTTGAGTAGAAGGATTATGTATTTAACATAGTATTTAATAGTTATATTAGGGGATTCGAGTAATATACATGCATATTGTATAATTTATACATGGTATCGGAGCAGTGTTAATCACTGAAGATTGCAATATTGAAGCAATGCTAAGTTGCGTTGGTGGAAAAATTCGAATTTTCTCCAATAATTTATTGGTGTGATAGTTGAGTAAACATTGAAATGGCTTTCAATGGGTTGCGGTTGGAGTATGCACTCGAGGGAAGCTCAAACTACATAGCCTGGAAGGACAAGATGGAGGCGGTGCTTAAAGATAATGGCTTGAAGGAGTTCATCGATAGCAATGTTCCTAAGCCCACTTTGATGGATGTTGCATTACTTGACACATGGCAAAAGAAAGTAGCAAAGACGAGAATAATTCTGTTGGAAGGTGTGAAATACCATATTCTGTCAAGCCTTCATAGGAAAGCCACTCCATTTGCAATGTGGAAGGCTTTGACATATATTTTCAAAAGAAGTATTGACCATAGGAAGTTGGCACTGAAAGATAAACTCAAAAAAATCAAAATGGAGAAGGGCGACAATATTCCAAAGTATCTCACAAAGTTTGTCCAATGTATGGATGAACTGGGGAGTGTGGAAATTAGAGTTGCTAATGATAACTTGGTGAGCTTGTCTCTCCTTATACTTCCGAATATTTGGCACAGTTATCAAGACTCTATCAATGGGCGGGAGCAACTTCCATATTGGGAGCACCTTTGGTCAGATCTAGTGTAGGAGGAGATAAGGCAAAGTACCTGGGATGGCTCTTCATCAAAGCATGATGATGAAAAGGATTTTGTTTTGGCTTCCAAAGTGAGGAAAGGGAAGGGGAATAAATCCCATTCAAAATCCAAGGCTAAAGGCAAGAATTTGGATTTGTCCAAGGTGGAGTGTTTTCACTATCACAAACATGGGAATCTTGCCACTAACCACCCACAGAAAAAGAAGAATAAGAAGTCTGCTGGAGCTACAGCTGGAGAGGCCCTTGCCTCGCAATTTGAACTTGATTTCTCCTTGATCGCATGCTTGATTTCAAGCACAATGGGATCAGTGTGGTGTCTTTATAGTGGTGCTTCCTTCCACATGACGAGAGATAAGGAGTTGTTCAGCGACTTGGAGGAGAAAGTTCTCCAAATTCGTATAGATATGGGCGACGGTGGACAATACAGTGCGACTGAAATTGGTACCATTACCTTTGAGGGGGATTTAGGTAAACAATTTCTATTGAAAGATGTTATGCATGTTCCAGGTCTAAAGAAGAACTTGGTCTCAGTTACAATGTTGGAGGAAAAAGGTTATGACGTTCTTTTCAGCGATGGAAAATATTTCCTACAACATAAAAAAACGGGTATAACCAAGAGGATAGGGATTCGATTCAATAATCTCTACAAGCTGGAGGTAGATGGTTGTGTTGCAATGGTGTTCAAAGAAGAAGAAGTGGTGAGCCGCCATGAGGGTGAATTATGGCACAGGATATTGGGCCATATTCACCATGGTGCCCTGAAGATTTTGCAGCAAATTTTACTGCACTTCCCAAGGGTACACTTGCACAGATAAATTAGTGCAAGGGATGTACTATGGGTAAGTTTGTGAATAACACCTTTCATGAAAAGGAGAACCATGATTCGGTGATCCTGAAGAGAATTCACATAGACGTGTGTGGACCATTCTCGGTTTCTTCAACAACAAAACACAGTTATTATGCTATTTTTGTTGATGACTATTCTCGTAGATGCTGGATCTTCTTCATGCAGAAGAAACATAAAACAATCTCAAAGTTCTTTGAGTTTAAATCATTGGTGTAGAAAGAGTCGGGGAAGTAAGTGAAGGCTCTGCAGAGCGATAGTGGTGGTGAATATATATCAAACGAATTCAAATACTTCTGTAGAAAAGAAGGAATTCAAAGAAAAATCATAACGCCTCATAACCCATTGCAGAATGGGGTCGCGGAGACGAAGTACATAACGATCGTGGGTGCTGCACGAGCTATGCTTGAGAGGGAGCTACACTTGCATGCAGAGGATGAATTGCTTGTTCCAAAAGATGAGCCTCAAGATGTGGATCAGCTAGAGGAGGAGGATCATGGAGTGGAGGAGTCCACTCATGCAAAGAGAAACATAAGAACTAGTAGAAGGAATACCACAGAAGTTGATAAGCTAAAGCTTGATGCGGCACAGAATGTAGGAGCCCCTGCTTCATAGTGCAGACAAAGACAAACTCCTAACTGATTCAATGGATACATGGCTCTCATGAGAAAATGTATCGTGATAGAGCCATCTTCTTTTCAGGAAGAAGTGCAGGAGCCCACATGGGTATATGCCATGGTGGAGGAGTATGCTCCATTGTCATAAAAAATGCTTGGGAATTTGTTCCAAGGTCGATTGATAAATCAATGGTAGGTTCAAGATGGATCTACAAGGTAAAGCAAGTTGCTGATGGGAGTGTTGAAAAGTATAAGGCAATATTTGTTTCCCGTGGCTTCTCACAGATCGAGGTGATTGATTATGAAGAAACCTTTGCACCTGTCTCACGGTATTATTCCATAAGGACCATAATTTCTCTCACAGCACAGATGGGTTGGCACATTCATCAGATAGATGTGAAGACTGCATTCCTTAATGGGATCATTGAGGAAGAAGTGTACATTGAGCAACCTGAAGGATTTGAGATCTTCAGCAGCAAGTTGCATGTGTGCAGACTCAAAAGATTATTGTATGGGCTGAAGCAAGCACCTCATGCTTGGTACACTTAGATTGATAGCTATTTCACTGGACTTAGCTTCACCAAGAGTGTGGCAGATGCAAACCTATACCATATTATGGTGGAGGAAAAGTTTTTAATCATTTCTCTTTATGTTGATGATTTAATATTGACTGGTGATGAGCAGCTCATACACTCACGCAAGGAGGACCTTGCAAATGAGTTCGAAATGAAGGATATGGACCTCCTTCATTATTTCCTTGGGTTGGAAATATGGCAACGAGAAGGTGAACTGTCTGTGTCTCAACGAAATTATGCCCAAGAGATACTCGGTAAGTTTCACATGGAATACTACAAACCAATGGATACTCCTCTTCCAGAAAATTGGAAGAAAGAGGATGCTACATCGGCAAAGGTAGTGGATGTTATTGTCTATCAACAATTGGTGGGTTCGCTCATGTATTTAGTTAATACAAGATTAGACATATTCTATGCGGTGAACCAGATTAGTTAAGCGATGGTTAAGCCTACCAAGCTCTTTTGGAAGGCCCGCAAACATGTCCTAAGATATCTCACGGGCACATCTGAGTATGGCTTATGGTATAGATAGAAGGATGAGGTGAAGTTGCATGGCTTCTCAGATGCAGATTGGGCATGCAACCCAATGGATAGAAAGAGTAGAACAGGAGGGGTTTTTAGTATCAGATCTATAGTTGTTTCTTGGTACAGCAGGAAACAGAGATCTGTGGAACTCAGTTCAGCGGAAGCAGAATACATGGCAAAAATTCAAGCTGCATGTGAGGCTATCTGGATGAGGAAGATCCTGGTCGGTTTGTTCAGTTCTCATTTAGATCCTACAGTGATTCATTGTGATAATCAGAGTTGCATTAAACTCTCGATTAATCCTGTGTTTCATGATAGATCTAAGGATATAGATATTTGGTATCATCATATCATAGATTGTTTGTAGCGAAAGATCATGTTGCTTTAGTACATTCCTATGGAAGATCAGGATGCAGATATTCTGACGAAGGCGCTCACTAGGAGAAAATTTGAATACCATAGAGACAGGATTGGGGTGAAGGATAATCCCTTTCTTTTTGAGAGGGAGTGTTGAGATTCAACAAGATGATGATCCTAGTGAAAATTAAGCACCTTCACTAGGTGGGGCCCGTAGGCTATTTTTAGGTGTATGTCTATTTTTAGAATGGTGAGCATATTCTAAAATTAGTAGGATGATGATTCTAGATGGTTGAGAAAATTATATCTTTAGATGAGTTTCTATTTTTAGAACATGGGTGAACTCTATTTATAGATCGCATATCTAAAAATAGAATGCATGTCGATTATTATTAGCACTTAATGATAATCAGACAATAAATAATAACTTATTCTCTTGGAGCACTTGATTTCAGTTAACTGATGTGGCAAATCAGTTAGCTGAAGGAATTACGCATTCCAAGATTGGTGGGTGACTCATGCATGATGGAATTCGTTGTAATTGATTGTGGCAGAGTTATAACAGTGTTGTAAGAGTAGTTATGGGAGTTGTTATTTAGTTTAACTCAGGTAAGTGAGTTAAACTCAGTTGTGCTAGTTGTAACTAAAGATACACTAGTGAAAGATGAGTGAATTAATTATTTAATTAATTCACAAGTAGTGTCTTACTTGCAACTGAAGAAATACAACATTTAACTACTTGCATGTCAGATCCAGTGGAGACCCAATGGAGAGATAGGTGAAAGGGTGTGTTTGAATATCATTTGTGACTATAGTGATGCATTCAATGCATCTACACACACATTAGAGTTTCCAATGAGGATTGCGCAGTCAAGGAAAGGAAAGATCGAATTAATTCAAGGATCTTCTTTAGCAGGGATTGCGCAGTGGAGGTAGGCTATCAGGAGGCAGAGAAATTGGTGCAAGTGTGAACCAATTTTTGTATGACAATGTGAGACGATTGTATATTGTAGTGAGAGCTCTATGAGCTAAGCTTTATATGAGGAATTTTCATGATTCCAAGATATACATAATATATGATAGTTGGGGGTTTTAGCTTTAAGATTTCCTGGTAAACATCTTGTTATGTGCAATTGATTTTTTCTTCATATGCTTGCAATTGGTGATTTAATTTCCACAAAGAATTAGGTAGAAGGATTATGTATTTAATAGTGGATTTAATTGTTAGATCCGGGGATTCTAGTAATATACATGAATATTGTATAATTTCTACACAGTTGATTGGGGGGTTCTTAAGCCTTAATAGAATTTTAAATTACCCTTTTTTTGATGAGGCATTGTGACTTACCTTAATGTTGGTATGTTTAATAATAGAGTATAAGTTGTATGATAGAAACATTGATAAGTTGAGTTGCATGGTTTTGATGAATGCCAAATATTTCCTGTTAGGGTTTATGGCATGTTATTTTCATTTTTGGTGTATGTTACTGGGCATGTATTAATAAGAATCAGTATGTTCACACATCAATGAATTTGATTGCAATATTTATATGCTTGTCATTAAAACTACATGTATGAAAATGAGTTTTGATGCTTAATTAGAGACAAGAATAATGGTGTTGTTGAAGAGGTATCTGGATTTTCCACAGTTTCATAGAACATCTATCGAAGTTTCGAATCCCAACAAGGATCCATATTTAGGACAAAACTGTTGAATGAAGGAATGAAAGCCTAGGAATTCGATCAGAATTAATAGTGAAAGGAGAAATTAAAAATATCTGACAGATTAATAATAATTAATTTTTAAAGTTGTTACTTTAATTTTTTTTTAATAATTTGTTCTAAGTTTATTAATTATTTTTAGGTTTATTTATTATTGGTTATTATGACCTAATTCCTTCTTTCATTCCTTCATCCAACAATCCTATCCCGAATCAGGATCCCTGTTGGGATTCAAAACGTCGACAAATGTTTTATGACACTGTGGAAAATCTGGAGACCTCTTCAATAATTGATAACCACAGGAGCTTGAAAATTGGTGTTGTTGTTAGGGTTTGGTTTTTCATTAATGTTTTGACTGAGTGAAGAGTCATATTTTGATTGAAATCAGACCGATTTTCATTTCAACAATGTTGAGATTGGACACTAGGGTTTTATAAAATACCATTAGGTCTATGGTAAATTTTATGGTTGATTACTTATGTATGTTGTTATGATTTTCCAATAGATAATATGGTTATTACAAAGGAAGTTTTTTTGATCAATTGTACATAGGCCAGATGTATTCATTTTGATTATAAAAGTTTATATGTGGGTCCAATTTGAAAATTGGATGAAATGTGGCCTACGAGATTTGGATTTTGATGCAAGTGAATCCAGTCTAAAAAATATGAAACATGATCGACACAGAGTCTGGGAATTGGAGAATTTAGTGAGGGAGTAGTAGCTTCCTTCTAGTGGTGGCTAGAGAATTTGATCAAGGAGTGGTAGCTTCCTTTAGGCGGTGGCTCGAGAATTTGATCAGGGAGTGGTGGCTTCCTTCTAGTTGTAGCTATAGAAACAAAGGGAGGTGGTAGCATACAACAATTAAGAGCCTACATGCTTATTAAAGTATGTGACAGTGGAAGATGTAAAATATGTTTTTATTTATAATAAGAAGAATAATATAGAGACAACATCAACTATGGTTTTTCCCAATTGGTTTTCCCACCTAATATTAGGTGTCCCTATGTGATGATGATGATGTTGATATGTTTCAATATTATGGTTCAGATGCCTTTATGACTAAATCTTTCTCATGGTTTATGACTTATTCTTAAATCTACGACATAGTATCTCTTGAATTAAATTATGGTTCAACTAACATTACAAACAAAAGTATATAACTAATTAAGGGTTGAAATTGCATGAAATACGAATTCGCCCCCCTCTCATCATTTCTAACAGTATGCAAACTAACACACCAATATTTGTGACTCTTCGTCAAAGTTGTTTGCAATATTAATATGTTGCTATGTAAGTAAAAAATTCAATAGGGATGGATAATTAATGATATCTCTTATTTGAAGGATAATATTTCTAACTTCCTCATTTCCAACCCAAGATTGAGTAGTCATCAGTATCCCTACGAAAAATTGATCTTTTAAATTTCCTTCATCATATTTTTGGCACCAAATCGAGGATGGTTATAATTCCATATTCATTCTTTGAGTTATAAATTCATGAATTCTAGAACTATATATTCAACATAGGAGAATGATGTATTTTATGTCTAGAATCATTGATTTCCATTGCATCCACTTATCTCCTTGGGATTAAACATAACCGAAGACTCTCAGTTCTCTTTGGAGTCATTGAGCTTATGCCTATCTACTGTAGGTGTTCTTCAACATCCTCATAGGATTCTTGTGCATTAGGAATCTATTTCTCTAGGATTTTAGGTCGACTCATCTAATGCATTATTCTTGTGTTACCTATCTCCTCTCTTTTTTTATAATTCATGTACCTTTTAATTTTTTTTATATCAATTTTTGGTTTAAAATAGTGTCTATTACATAGAGCCTTATTTTTAGATTCCTTTCTCAGTGTGTACTCTTGAGTCTTTATGGATGAGCCGCTCTTTTTTCATACTAGCTCCTCAATTTAGGCCAATTATATAACATTATGAGTCTCACAGATGGCTACCACCCATGATTGGTCTTGACTTACTCTTATTTGTAAAAAATGTAAGCCATTGGAATAATTACTTGCTGAGGAAGTAGTCACATTCTTATTTGGTATCTTCATAGCATGCTTTAAAAAATTGCTCCTAGTTTTCTTCCCCATATTCATTGATGATATTGATTTGTTTATGCACAGGGGTTCGATAATCAACAATGTGTATTATTCTCTTATTGAGAATAAAATTATGATTTAATAAGATATTATAAACATAAAAAATTCATTTAAATTGGTGTAAGATTTTTTTTTTTAAATGGAGGGTTGATCCTTGACTATTTTTTCTTCATATTAGCCTCTCATAATTTGCTTGACCCACTCATGCAAGTTTGGTCTCCCCACATTGATGATTTCTAACATGAATCATGCATCAATGCTAATGTTAGGCTCCTATGTTTAGGAATTTTTTTCATGTTAGTATTTCTATCTATTTGAGGTTAATTTGTAAATGTTAGTCATGATGACGTGACTATTATGGTTTAAAGAGGTCTAGATTTAGATTAAGTGTCATGTAAATTTGTATATTTTGCTAAAGGTCCAAATGTATAAATTCATGAGGTTTCCTTATTAAAGGGTAATCATAGGAAGTTTTTGGTCACCATGGAAAGAGTACAAATATCATGTCATAAAAATCCTTGGTTACTATAAGTTAGTCACCATCCTTGGTCATAATAAGTGGGTCACCTAAGTTTAGAGGTCAAGTCTACATGAAAGAAATCATGAGATGGATTAGGCATAGATTTGGAGGCTTTGTTGAGTTAGTTTGAATGTCATTACAATTACATATCATTATATCAATGGGAATATAATGGTCAGAAGGACAGTCCTTTGATTTTCCCCAAGCGTTGTGTTTTCTAGGAGGTGTTGCGCATTCATAATTTCCATTTCCAAATCATGAGTATCGGTATCATTTTTTATCCAAGACATTTTGCAAGATTATTTAAACTTTCCTCTTCATTTCACATCACTCGGTTCTTCTTCATTTCCATCGAAGGCCATGGTACACTCGTTTTGTTTTGCTGTGAAATGGAGTTAGGGGCACTATGAATCCACAAAGAATTATAATTCACGCACACTGGTGGTTGAATCTCCTTCACAGATGCAAATCCAAGCCATTATTTGTTCATCAATCCTGGATGAATCCCCAAATTTCATGTATGACTTAAAAAAAACTGTAGAAATCCTACAAAAGAGAAAAAATTATCATCGTTTCTTTTTGAAATCACTGTTTTTCTTACTATTTCACCATGTTTTTTCCTAGTCATTGTGGTTCCACACTGTGTTCTATATTTCACATTTGTTGCTTCCAGATCTACATTTTTCTCTTTCTAGCCTCCAAATGCAATGTATTTTATAGTTTTAAGGGTAAATTTAATCTTCTTGCCTTAAGTGTTTGTGCTTAAAAGTGTTATAAAACCAAAATTCCTTGAGTGCTTCATTTTTTATAAAGCATTGTGACTATCTGATTAATTTTCTCTGTCAACTAATGAAAATTTACAAGTTTTTATGGGTTTTCCTGAGAAAATATTCCCTATTTAGTCTTTTTTGGAATTCTTGTTGTCTCCTAGTCATCTTCATAGGTTTAAATTATTATCACTCCTCCACTATTGCACAAAAAAAATTACTTAAAACCCTAAAATATCCACTGCTACAATAAAAAATAATGTCAACTCCATAAGGTAAGAAGCACAAGCGAGGTGCCATTAATCGATTTGAGCCACAAGATGTGACAGTTATCAATGAAGACCCAACCATCATAATGGATATTGAGCAAGTCAGATGTATGAGATTTTTTGAAAATATTTAGGGGTATCATCTACAATTGACTAAGGAGTTCTCCAAGGGTTTTGATGGTTTGCAGGAAAACGTGGGAACACTTACTTTTCTAGTCACAACTCAATATATAGTTGATGCCACTGAGATACCTTTTAATGGTGAGGAATGGTTTAAACATATGGAATTTGGTTTGGTTCATTTCAAATATTTTCTCAAACCAAAATACCAGAAAAGGTATGGGTTTTTTGTTCCAAGAAGCTATCTACAAGACCACCATAGTAAACTATTGGAGGTGATTCAAAGGAATTTCACATGTGAAGAGAGGTTCAGTAAAGTTTATCACTATCATATTAGGCTCCTAATACATTGTATAAGCATAAAACCTTTGAATATTCCTTACTATTTTATTTAGGAGTGTTTGCAAGATGGCTGACAGATTTCAAAAAAATGGGAATGAGATTGGAGCTATTTTGTTTCATTTTGCATCAACTAAACTGCTAGTGATAAAGGAACTTTAAAACATGGAGCAGTCATGGAAATAATTTTTGGTTTCTTTAGGCTTGATAGAATAATATTCTAATAGCTAGAGGACTAAGAAAGATACCCCACAATTTTCATTCAAATAGGCCTCACCTGCAATAGCTAGTTCCGTCAAAAATCATTTTCCTAAGAAGAAATCATTTGAAAAAATAAGTGCCAAGAAACTTCACTTTTCACCTGAGGTAGAAGAAATGGTTAGGGTACCGAGAACTAGTGCTTCAACTAATATATTTCCTATGGATCCTAAACCTACACCTATTCAAGTTCCTGAATCAGAAAGTACACATAAAGAAGAAAAAGTTGATGAAAGGGACTAGAGTATCACAATTTTTTAAGATCCGTTGGAAAAGGCTCATCTATTGATAGCATATTTGCAGCAGCAAAATAGAGAACTCGGGCATAAATTATAAAAAATAGGTTTCTCAGCCCAATGAAGGAGAACCATCAAGGAATACATTTTTACATGCTGCTAAAGAAAAAAACAAACATATCATTGATGTTGAAGAGGTAAATAAGACATTTGAGTAGTCAAGGAGACTTAGAACTAGGTCTGCTACCGAGGTGCAAATGTAAATAAAGGAGACTATTTAACCAAATTAGAGGGTGTTTTTTGATGATCAGAAATAGTTTGAAAAAATATTGGAACAACTTGAAGTAGTTCAAAAACAAGTATATCATCTTGCAGAAAATGATCATAGGGATAAAGTGAGTTTGTGTAATCAAATAGAAGTTGTTAAACCTGTCCTTGACAAGGCCAAATATAAGTTAAAGTGTGGTTAAAGTGGACCCTTAATCTCCATAGGCAGGTGAGAAATTTATATACAAATAATTTTCCATTGAAAAGAAGACTCAGATTCATACAACATAAGCTCATTGAGGCCAAGGAATCTAGAATAAATAGGAAGAGAAAAAAGTTGGATATACTAGCAGAAGCGAGTACAAAGGTGAATCTTCATAAAGAGGATGCCACTCAACTCTAAATTTTTTTCTTTTTCTGAAGAAATTAGAAATAGGTCAATTTTGGTGGACCTTGCAAAAACGCAGTAAGGACTTGCTACACTTTTTATATAGTCTTTGATGCTAATGAGATAATGGAATTTTGAAGTTTTGATTATCATGTGGGGATTTATATGAATTTTACAACACTTAAATTGATGCCTCTAAAACTTTTCCAAGACTTGTGATATTTTTCAATGAGTTGGTCAATTGTCGTGGTGGGATGAGATGCCCCTGAATCCAGTATAAGTGCTTGCCATGACTGAGAAATGGGTTGTTGATTTCATTGAGCCTATTAACCCTCTTTCTCATCATTCACATGCCCGATATATCATTACTGCAATAGACTACCTCACTCATTGGGAAAAATTTTCTTCGGTCAAAGACTATACTGTGGATACATTTTCTAGTTTAATCTTTGAAAACATTATTACCAAGTTTGGTTGCCTTTGCAACCTAGAAAATGATCTGGGTTCTCATTTTATTATTGAAAAAATTTGGAATTTTTTGCAAATTTTCCTGATACAACATCATAAGAGCGCTCCTTATCACCCACAATCCAATGGGTTTGTTGAAGTATCAATAAAATTTTGGAGCAAGGAATTTGTAGAAATTTGCTGAATAAATCACTTATTCAATTGAGATTAACCTGATCATAGATCAATTTCGAATTTCATGCATAACACATAATCTCTTCTACGATTAATCGTCACATGTGGAAAGAATAGAAGTGACAGAACATTAATTCATCACACACATTTAACACAGTATGTATGGGGAAAGCTTATAGCTGAAAACCCCTCAGCTATTCTGTATATTATATGGAGAGAAAATGTAACATTACATAGCACAATACTCTTCACAAGTACTTAGTACTATCTCATAAAGTTACACACAAACTAGCTTGGTTTTGAACAAGTCACAGGTTCAAAACACATCCACTAATTTCCCTGCCTCTACTGCACAATCCAAGATGATATAATATGAGATCCAAGTTCGAATCGCACTGGCTCCAACTGCGCAATTCTCATTGGAAATTTCCTCCAAGTGTGGTGCAAATCTCATGCACAACTAATGTCACAACTGATAGCTATCTCAACCCTTTCATCTACCTCTTTCACTTGTCGCCACTGAACTGTCCATGCACTGAGTTAAAATGATGTGTTATTTAGTTGAATAATGAGTTAATAATTTGTGAATTAAATAATATTTAATTCACACAACTCATCTCTAGTGTATTAGCCAATTAAACTAAATACAACTAGTTCAACTAGTTAACCAGAACACCACCTCCATTAACTGTCGCATCAACTCCACCGAACTCTGCCACTTGAGCTCTAACTGAAGTCAACCATGCATTAGCTCACCTAACCCATAGGAAAAGCGTAAATCCTTCTGGCAGCTACATGCCCCACCTCCGGGGGTTAAACTGAAGTGCTCCAAGAGAGTAAACTGAAGTTTAGAGTCCAAATATTATTAAGGGTAAATAATATTTGACTGTTCTATTTTTAGCCTGCCAGTCTAAAAATAGACTTCGACCTAAATTCTAAAAATAGAGGTCCATCTATTTTTACCAACATGACCAATTCTCCAAGAATAGCATACTACAGCTCTCGGTCCATGATCCATATGTCTAAAAATAGACTTTTCGACAAAAATCACATGTGTGGTCCCCACCTAGTTTAGGTGATCACTTTCCAACTAGGATCAGGAAAGATGTTTCAGGAGGCCTCCTTCACTATTTCTTGTTTCCATTTTCAACACTCCCTCTCAACAAGAAAGGACTGTCATTGCATGCGATATGCAACTCCATGCATTCGCCCTGCAACCTCCACAAGTGCCATGCAACTCCATGCATCTGCTCTGCAACTTCTCTGAAACTGAATATGCTCCAAACAGCTCAATCAGTCTGATGCATCAAGCATTTATCATCAAAGTCTTCAACCTCTGCTTGGCTACTTCACATGTCATCAGGAACCACTGCACTGTTGAACTCTTGCACCCATGCACTCTTGCACTTGCTGTCAACTCTGATCCGCGCTCCAGTATCCAACACTGTCACTTTGAACTGCCTGCATCACTCCAACTGATCTTGCTACTGATGCGTTGTGGGCACCTTGTAGCCAGGTTCAACTCATGATATCCACACCATGTCATGAATTCTGCCCAGAAATATCCTCTTGGGATTATTCATGCATGTCGCCCCACCTCTCACCTGGTGGTATAGCGGCATGCACTCTCTCTGCCCATCTGGCACGAAATTTCTCTGCATGAGTGGTTTCTTCCACTCCATGATCCTCTTGTGGCTGCTTCACATCCCGAGGTTCACTTTCACCTGCATGAAAAACTTTCTCCCTCTCAAGCTTCAGTTGCATGTCTTTCTCGCCTGCATGCAACACTTGCTCCCTCTCAAGCTTCAGTTGCATGTCTTCCTTCCGCTTCCCAATAGTAGGAAGCTCCGTAGACATCCCATCTACTTCAAGTCTATAGATATTCTTTGCCCAAATCCCAACCTTCTTGACTTGTCCTGTTGCCTTGTGCCGAAGGAAAACCTTTCCTTCTCTAAAGACAACTTCATACCCTTTATCCTCTAACATTGCGACTGAGATCAAATTCTTTGTTAGACCTGGTACATGCAATACATCTTGTAAAAGAATTATTTTACTTGACTCCCTCTGAAAGGTTATGGTACCAATGCCGGTCGCATTGTATCGTCCACCGTCGCCCAACTCAACATGCATCTGGAGACCTTTCTCCACCAAGTCACTGAAAAGATTTGCATCTCCCGTCATGTGAAAGGATGCGCCACTATCAAAATACCACCCCAATCCCAATGCACTAGAAAAAATTCATGCGATCAATGAGAAGTCCAGCTCAAATTGCAAGACAAGAGCCTCACCAGCTGCTGCTCCAGCAGCCTGCTTGTTCTTCTTCTTCTTTGGGCAATTCGTGGTGTAATGTCCATGATCGTGACAGTGAAAACACTTCACTTTGGACATGTCATGCTCTTTACCATCCACACCGGATTGAGAAGCCTTCTCCTTGCCCTTCCCCTTCCTTGCTTTGGCAGCCAAAGCGCAGTCTTCTTCATCAGTTACCTTTGATGCAGATCTGTCCCTAGTAGTCCTCCTGATCTCCTCCTGCATGAGATCCAACCACAGTCGCTCCCATCCCGGCAACTTCTCCCGACCATTGAAACTATCCTGATAGGAATGCCAAGCCTTCAGAAGACCAAGGAGAGCCAGGTCAACCAAGTCCTCATCATCGACAGTCACCCCCACACTTCCCAGCTCATCTCTGCGCTGAGTGAACTTCGTGAGGTATTTTGCAATGCTGTCGCCTTTCTCCATCTTGATGTTCCTGAGTCTATCTTTGAGCGCCAGCTTCCTTTGGTCACTCTTGATTTGGTATAGATCCATCAAATCTTTCCACATTAAATATGGAGAAGCCTTTCCATGCAGGTTGGATACAATGTGATACTTTACGCCCTCCAATAGGATCCTTCGACATTTTTCTTGTTTCTTCCGCCAGGCTTCCACAACAGCAGCATCATTAGAAGTAGGCTTTGGGATCTCTTTCTCCACGAATTCCAACAGCCCATTATTATCTAATACAGCCTCCATGCGGTCCTTCCATGCAACATAATTCGAAATTCCTTCCAAGGCATATTCGAGTCGCAAACCGTTGAAAGACATTTTCGCCGCGGCACCAAGAACACAAATCTGCAAATTCGAATTTCACCACCAGCTGATAACTCAATCGCTTCTGATATACACTTGAGAAAAAATTATTTCCAAATCAGAGATTGACTGCATGGGCTTTTACCAGACCTTTCACTTTCCAAAGAAAGATGAATTTGGAGGCTATCTGGCCCGTATGCAGGCTCTGTCCGAGGAAATAAGTTTGCAATCACCGTAATAGATCTCGACAATTAATATAGCTTTGATACCATGTATAACTTTTTTGAATAAATCACTTACTCAATTGAGATTAACCTGATCATACATCAATTTCGAATTGCATGCATAACACATAATCTCTTCTACGATTAATCGTCACATGCGGAAAGAATAGAAGTGACAGAACATCAATTCATCACACACATTTAACACAATATGTATGGGGAAATATTATAGATGAAAACCCCTCAGATATTCTGTATATTATATGGAGAGAAAATGTAATATTACATAGCACAATACTCCTCACAAGTACTCAGTACTATCTCATAAAGTTACACACAAACTAGCTTGGTTTTGAACAAGTCACAGGTTCAAAACACATCCACTAATTTCCCTGCCTCTACTGCGCAATCCAAGATGATATAAGATGAGATCCAAGTTTTAATCCCACTGGCTCCAACTGCGCAATTCTCATTGGAAATTTCCTCCAAGTGTGGTGCAAATCTCATGCACAACTAATGTCACAACTAATAGCTATCTCAACCCCTTCATCTACCTCTTTCACTTGTCGCCACTGAACTGTCCATGCACTGAGTTAAAATGATGTGTTCTTTAGTTGAATAATGAGTTAATAATTAGTGAATTAAATAATATTTAATTCACCCAACTCATCTCTAGTGTATTAGCCAGTTAAACTAAATACAACTAGTTCAACTAGTTAACAAGAACACCATCTCCATTAACTGTCGCATCAACTCCACCGAACTCCGCCACTTGAGCTCTAACTGAATTCAACCATGCATTAGCTCAAGAGACACAGGAAAAGCGTAATCCTTAAAACTGAGATGCATGTGATGCATGCCCCACCTTCGGCGGTCAAACTGAAGTATTCAAATGAGAGTAAGCGAAGTTTAGAATAAAAATATTATTAAGGGTAAATGTATTTGAGCATTTATTTTAGACAGGCAGTCTAAAAATAGACTTCGACCCGTATGTCTAAAAATAGATGTCCATCTATTTTTACCAACTTGACCAATCATCCAAGAATAGCATCCCGCAACTCCTAGACCATTCTCCATATGTCTAAAAATAGACATAGTCTAAAAATAGATTTTTCGACAAAAATCACATGTGTGGTCCCCACCTAGTTTAGGTGATCACTTTCCAACTAGGATCAGGAAAGATGTTTCAGGAGGCCTCCTTCACTGTTTCTTGTTGCCATTTTCAACAGAATTACGAAGATCTAATCTATGAATTAGGATGATTGGGATGAAGGGGTTCCTGCGAATTTATGGTCCTATATAAGTATTGTCAAGAGATTGAATATGTACACCCCATTCGAACTGATTTATGGGGCAAAAGTTGTTGTTCCTGCAGAGTTTATTTTCCCTAATATTTTCATCTCTCATGCAACTAAAATTTCAAAGGATGAATCTCTCCCTGATAGACTTAATGAATTGATAGAAATAGATGAATCCTGATTTATTGCTTACTTTCATGATACAATTAAAAAGGAATGAAAGAAAGCCTAACATGACTTCCACATTAAGAATACGTCCTTCTCAGTCGGAGACCAAGTTTACTTTATGACAACAAGTATCACAAACATCCTGGTAAGCTTCAAATGCATTGGCTTGGTCCTTTATATGTTGCGGATATTAAATTGATCTGGATTTATGTAGGAATGCAGTAAAATACATAAATATACATAAACACAGAGATGCAGTGGAAATAATACTTCATTTCATTAATATCAAATAACAGAAATATGCTTAGAAACATAATGGAAATAAACTAGCTAGGGTGCTGGTGGTGGCTACAGGCCTCTGAACTATGTTACAATGATGCTCGAGGGCCTATTTATTATTGAGAAATAAAGGAAAACACTAAACATCCAAAACTTAACCCTAGGAGATGAAGCGCCAAAACAATGGGCCCCGTTTGGGTAAATTGGTGTTTCAACTTCCAGGGGATGTAACTTTGGCATGATGTCTGTTTGACATGCACCATACCTCATTAGAAAGGTATATATGATGGATACAACTTTTGATGTGAGAAAAATTAGTCCATAGACCCATGTTTCTCCCTCTTTTCTAAGAAAAACGTCGTTTAGGGCCTCAAAATGGCTCCAGAAGTTCAGGACCTGAAAAGATGCTAAAAATAGTAAGTTGTGCTGAAACTAAAAAAATAAAAGAACTGATGGTAGGGGTTCAAATGGAATATGTGGGTGGCCGCCAATATCCACCTAGATTATTAGGGCCTCAAAATGGCTCCGGAAGTTCATGATCCAAAAAATTGCTAAAAATAGTAAGTTGTGTTGAAACTAAAAAAGGAAAGAATTGATGGTGCGGGGCCAAATGGAACAGGTGGGAGGCCACAAATATCCACCTGGATCATAAATATTATGGTTTTTTTTTTTACTTGCTCAATTAGATGGAACTATTTTCTCTGGATGGGTGAATGGCGCTTTCCTTAAGCGCTACTTTTCTGGTTCAAATATCGATTAAAGTTATCTATCTTTAATAGAGTAGTAGGTAGGAGTTAGGTTAGTTATGTCAATAATAATTCATAGTCTTCCTAGTAGGTTGTAGGTTTTAAACTTTCCACAAATGTATTTCATTTTTAGTTGCGACTAGATGCAACCCATTGTCGCTGGGGATATTTTGTCGTATCTTGTATTGTAGTTTAGAACTTCTGGAATCCTATGTAGAATGATTGAAGAGCCCGACATTTCGGGTGAAAACTTCGCCCATCTTCAAGAGGAGGAAGCTTAGAAATTGATATGAGCTGCTAATCTTCCTCCTCCTGAATATGGGTGAGGTGTTCACCCGAAACGTTGGGCTTTTTAATGATTCTGCACAGGATTCGAGAAGTTCTCAACTACATTATGTGTCTGACTATGGAAATGTTCACGCCTTGTATCTTGTCTTGTCACAGTCATTATTACTTGTCTTGTCTATCATTTTTCCCAATCATGCCAAAGTTAGTTACCATATCCATATTTTAAGTCTTGAGAAGATTTTATCCTCTCGTTATATTTTCCATTACGTCACCTGATTTTTCAGTACATGTCAGGATCACTTGTGATTAATTTGAATGTCAGTCACATTTCCTACACTTAACGACTAGGTATTTTCCATTGTTCTATATATTCTCACGTGATTGTCCTCATTCTGATATTTGTCCCTTGTGCATTATCAACTTCCCCTCTCGCTCCACGACCACCCACCCCTGCATTATCCTTACCTTCTCATCCTCTTTTCTGGTTTATGTACACTCGTTGCTCTACCAATATGGTTCATCAAGCTAAACCTATTATAATTTTGTACCCCATTGATTCCCATATTCACTACCAAGATGATCCGGTGGTAAAATATGATAAATCCCTTGTTGTGGATAACGAATTGTTTGATTCTTCCTTATTCCTTGCACTTTGCACCGACATTTTTATGGAGCCCAACACCTACCCTAATGCTCATTCCAACTCTGAAAGTTACCCCCAGATTCCCTCAACTAAAGTAGTCACCCTTCTACTTTTGCAGGATTTTCCTGTGTTCTGGACTACAAATGAAATCCTATGATGCACAAAGGTTTTAATCAGTCATCTCTATGGGGGTTATCTTTGGTTGGACTGAGAATAATCCATCCATTCTATTGATATTCACAAAATTACTTGATTGTCCTCCTATATTTTTTGATGTTAATTCAGTCTTTCACAATAATCCTAAGCGGGGAAAGAAAATTGATGAGAAAAATTTATATAAGCGGTATGGTACCACCCGAAAGGGTCGGGGAGCAGTTCTAGATTTGATTAAAAATATGTCTACCTAGGTCGATACTATATTTATTACCACTAAAATCATGTGAAATTATGTAGAAATTATATTCACTAAGCATGCATATGTCAAAGATCCACCTGATCTCACACTATTTAACTTTATGCAAGATACTGAATCTATTCCACTTGTTAATCTTTTGCAGAAAAATTAATTGCACACACATGTGAAGCATAAAAAAAAATTATCAATCACACATAACATAGTTTTTAACCAGGAAAGCCTGAAGCTGAAAACCCCAACTATATATTATGTAACATGGATATCATATGACAATATCATACAAGCATACAAAGATTATCACAAGCCCTCAGTACAGTACAATCGTCATACACTAATCAGGCCTAATCTTGCAAATCCATGCACTGATCTATGCCACCTGCTAGCTTGCATCCACTACGCAATCTCTGCTGCAGAATAGCTTTGAATGAATTCAAATTAATCCATACTTGACTGCGAAATCCTCATTGGCATATCCACTAAGTGTTGGATGCAATCAACGCATCACTATAGTCATAACAGATAGTCTATCTTTCCCTTTCACCTATCTCTCCACTCGTCTCCACTGAAACTGCCATGCATTGTAGTTAACTAATGTATTCTTTCGTTGATTAATGAGTTATTATTTGTGAATTAATTAACTAATTAATTCACTCCACTCTCACTAGTGTATCAATCAGTTAAACTAGATACAACTATATCAACTGAGTCTACCTAAGTTAAACTGAATACAACTCCATAACTACTTCTTCCAACTGTGTCATAAGTCTGCCACTTGAGTTCTAACTAAGTCATCCATGCATTAGCTCTAGTAAACCTTCAGGAATAGCGTAATTCCTTCTGTCAGTTGTTGTGCCACATCTGTGCACTGAGCTGAAGTGCTCCAAGAGAATAGGTTGCTGTTTAGAGTTTGATTATTATTAAAAGCTAATAATAATCAACATGCATCTATTTTTAGATTAACGATCTATAAATAGACTTCACCCAATATTCTAAAAATAGAATTTCATCTATTTTTCCAATTTGATCAACCATCCACAAATAGCATCCTGCAACTTCTGAAATATGATCATCATGTCTAAAAATAGAGATAGTCTAAAAATAGACTTGCGCAAAAAATAGCCGCGGGCCCACTTAGTGAAGGCAACTCTTTTCACTAAGCTCATCATCTTGTTGAATCTCAACACTCCCTCTCAATAAGATAGGGATTATCCTTCACCCTGATCTTGCCTCTATGGTATTCTAATTTTCTCCAGGTGAGCGCCTTTGTCATAATATCTACATCTTGATCCTCCATAGGAATGTACTGAAGAAACATGATCTTCCGCTGCACACAATCTCTGATATGATGATACATAATATCAATATGTTTAGATCTATAATGAAACACATGATTAATTGAGATTTTAATGCAACTCTAATTATCATAATGAATCACTGTGGGATCTAAATGTGAACCGAACAAACCAATCAAAATATTCCTCATCTAGATAGCCTCACATGCAGCTAAACTTGCTGCCATGTATTCTGCTTCCGCTGAACTGAGTGCCACAGATATTTGTTTCCTGCTGTACCAAGAAAATATCATAGATCCGATACTGAAAATCCCTCCTGATGTGTTCTTTCTGTCTGTTGGGCTTCCTGCCTAATCTGCATTCATGAAGACATGCAACTTCACCTCATCTGTATGTCTATACCATAAATCATACTCAGATGTGCCCATGAGATATCTCAGTACATGCTTGCCCACCTTCCAAAAGAGCTTGGTAGGCTTAACCATCGCTTATGAAAGCTGGTTCACCGCATAGCATATGTCCGGTCTTATATTGACTAAATACATGAGCGAACCCACCAACTGTCGATAAACAGTGGCATTCACTACCTTTACCGATGTAGCATCCTCTTTCTTCCAATTTCCTGGAAGAGGAGTGTCGATAGCCTTGCAGCCTTGCATGTGAAACTTCTCCAGTATCTCTCGGGTATACTTGCCTTGAGACACAAACATTTCACCTTCTCGCTGCCATATTTCCAATCCAAGGAAATAATGAAGGAGGCCTAAATCCTTCATCTCAAACTCATTTGCAAGATCAACCTTGCATGATTGTATTAACTGCTCATCACCTGTTAGTATTAAATCATCAACATAAAGTACAATGGTCAAAAGCTTACCCTTAACCACAATCTGGTATAGGTTTTCATCCGCCTCACTCTTGGTGAAACCAAGTCCAGTGAAATATCTGTCGATCAGAGTGTACCAAGCACGGGGTACTTGTTTCAGCCCATACATCACTCTTTTGAGCCTACACACATGCGACTTGTTGCTAAAGATCTCAAATCCTTCAGACTTCTCAAAGTACACCTCCTCCTCAATGATCCCATTAAGGAATGCAGTCTTCACATCCATATGATGAATGTGCCAACCCATCTGCGCTGAGAGGGAAAGGATGGTCCATATGGAAGAATAACGTGTGACATGTGCAAAGGTTTCTTCATTGCCAATCCCCTCAATCTATGAGAAGCCCTGGGAAAAAAATCTTTCCTTATACTTCTCAATGCTCCCATCAGCAGCTTACTTTACCTTGTAGATCCATATTGATCCTACAGCTAATTTTCCCACCGGTCTTGGAACAATCTCCCAAGCACTGTTTCTGACAATGGAGTCATACTCCTCCACCATGGCATCTACCCATGTGGGCTCCTGCGCTACTTCTTCAAAAGAAGATGGCTGTATCACAATACACTTTCTCAGAAGAGCCATGTATCGAGTATATCGGTCAGGTGATTGTCTCTATCTGCGTTGTGATGTAGGAACTCCTACATTCTGTGTCACATCCACATTTAGTCTCTCAGCTTCTGTGGTACGCTTCCTACCTTGTCTGATGTTTGTTTCTGCATGAGTGGACTCCTCCACTCCATGAATCTCCTCCTATGGCTGATCCACATCTAGAGGCTCATCTTTGGGAACAAGAAGTTTCTCTTCCACATGAAAGTGTAGCTCCCTCTCAAGCGACAACTTCATGGCTTTCATCTAATTGAATTTTATATCCCGTCGCATAACAATCATTTGAATGTTTGGCAAATACACACGATAGTTGTTGGGGTGTTTCTGTGTACCCCACAAATATCACAACTTCTTCAGTCGGCTCCAGCTTCTTCCTGGCATCCTTCGTCACATGAATGTAAACAGGTGAGCCAAAAATCTTCAAATGAGAAATATCAAGCTTCTTATCAGTAAAAGATTCCTTGGGTATACTCATGCCAAGTACTCTATGAGGACAATGGTTTTGCACATAAACCACAGTGTTGCATGCTTCTGCCCACAAGTGCATCGGTAAGCCTTGGTCATGTAGCATCGTTCGTGCCACACCCACAATCGTTTTGTTCTTTCTCTCCACGAACCCATTCTTTTATGATTTATGAGGTGCTATGAGTTCTCTTTTAATTCCTTCTTTTCTACAGAATTATTTGAATTCACCCGAGATGTATTCACCACCATCATCGCTCCTTAGAACTTTCACCTGCTTCCCCGACTCCTTCTCCACCAATGCCTTGAACTCACAGAACTTTTAGAATTTTTCACTCTTCTTCTGTATGAAGAATATCCAACATCTACGAGAAAATTCATCATAAAATATCACATAATACCTGTGCTTCACTGTTGAAGCAACTGAGAATGGTCCACACACGTCTGTGTGAATTATCTCTAGGATTACCGAAGCACGGTTCTCCTTCTCATGAAAGGTGGTCTTCACAAACTTACCCATTCTACATCCTTTGCATTGATCTGACTGTGCAAGAGTACCCTTGGGAAGTCCAGTAGAAATTTGCTGCAAAATCTTCAAAGCACCATGGTGAAGATGGCCCAATCTCCTATGCCATAACTTGCCCTCATCCTGGCTCACCACTTCTTCTGCTTTTCCCACCATTGCAGTGCAACCATCTACCTCCAACTTGTAGAGATTCTTAATTCGAACCCATATCTTCTTGGTTTGACCCATTTTTTTATGTCGAAGGAAGGCTTTTTCCTCACTGAAAACAACATCATAACCCTTGTCTTCCAGCATTGTGACCAAGACCAAGTTCTTCTTCAGACCTAGAACATGCATGACATTCTTCAACAAGAATGGATTACCGGACTCCCTCTCAAAGGTAATGGTCCCAATTCCAGTCTCACTGTATCGATCATCATCGCCCATCTCTATATGCATATAGAGGTCCTTCTCCTCCAATTCACTAAACAACTCTTTGTCTCCCATCATATGGAAAGACATGCCATTGTCAAGATACCACACTGATCCCATGCAGCTTGAAACCAAGCATGTGATCAAGGAAAAATATAGCTCAAATTGTGAGGCTAAGGCCTCTCTAGCTATAGATCTAGCAGCCTGCTTATTCTTCTTCTTCTGTGGATAGTTAGTGGCGAAATGTCCATGCTCGTGACAGTGAAAACACTTCACTTTGGACAAGTCCTGCTCTTTGCCTTTTGCACCGAATTTAGAAGGATTTTTTTTCCCCTTCCCTTTCCTTGCTTTGGCCACCAAAGCCCAATTCTCTTCATCTTCATTCTTTGATGAAGATCCATCCCTGGTACCCTGCCTTATCTCCTCCTGCACAAGATCCGAACAAAGTCACTACCATCCTGGCAGTTTCTCTCGTCCATTGACAGAGTCTTCGTAGTTATGCCAACTCTTCGGAATCCCAAGGAGAGCTAAGCTCACCAAGTGTTCTTCATCAACAGTAACCCCCACACTTCCCAGCTCATCCTTGCAGTGGACAAACTTCGTGAGGTATTTTGGAATACTATCGCCTTTCTCCATTTTTATTTTTCTGAGCTTGTCTTTAAGCACCAACTTCCTTTGGTCACTTCTTCTTTGGAACAAGTTTTTCAAAGCCTTCCACATTAAGAATGGAGTGGATTTCCCGTGAAGGATAGACACAATGTGGTCCTTCACACCTTCCAACAGAATCCTCCTCGTCTTTGCAGTCTTCTTTTGCCATGCATCAAGTAAAGCAGCATCGCTAAATCTAGGCTTAGCAGCATCGCTATCGATGAACTCCTTCAACCCATTATCCTCCAACACTGCCTCCATACTGTCCTTCTAGGCTATGTAATTTGAGCTCCCATCAAGGGCATACTCCAATCTCAACTCATTGAAATAAATTTCAATGTATACTCGATTTCTGCACCAAGAATCTTCTATAGCAAATTCGAATTTTCCACCAGCACAAACTCACTTCACAATTGCAATCTTGAATAAAAAATGCTCTGATACCATGTAGAAATTATATGCACTAAGCATGCATATTTCCAAGATCCACCTGATTTCACACTATTTAACTTTATGCAAGATACTGAATCTATTCCACTTGTTAATGTTTTGCAGAAAAATTAATTGCACACACATGTGAAGCATAAACAAAAAATTATCAATCGCACATAACACAGTTTTTAACCGGGAAAGCCTGAAGCTGAAAACCCCAACTATATATTATGTAACATGGAGATCATATGACAATCTCATACAAGCATACAAATCTTATCACAAGCCCTCAGTACAGTACAATCGTCTTACACTAATCAGGCCTAATCTTGCAAAGCCATACACCAATCTATGCCACCTACTAGCCTGCCTCCACTGTGAAATCTATGCTAAAGAATAGCTTTGAATTAATTCGAATTACTTCATCCTTGACTGTGCAATCCTCATTGGCATCTCCATTGAGTGTTGGATGCAATCAATGCATCACTATAGTCACAATAGATAGTCTATCTTGCCCTTTCACCTATCTCTCCACTTGTCTCCACTGAAACTGCCATGCACTGTAGCTAACTGATGTATTCTTCAATTGATTAATGAGTTATTATTTTTGAATCAATTAACTAATTAATTCACTCCACTCTCACTAGTGTATCAATCAGTTAGACTAGATACAACTAGCTCAACTGAGTCTAACTGAGTTAAACTAAATACAACTCCATAACTACTTCTTCCAACTGTGTCAAAACTCTGCCACTTGAGTTCTAACTGATTCCTCCATGCATTAGCTCTAGATAACCCTCAGGAATAGCGTAATTCCTTCTGTCAGCTGCTGTGCCACATCTATGCATTGAACTGAAGTGCTCTAAGAGAATAAGTTGTTGTTTAGAGTCTGATTATTATTAAGAGCTAATAATAATCAACATGCATCTATTTTTAGATTAACGATCTATAAATAGACTTTGCCCAATATTCTAAAAATAGAATTTCATCTGTTTTTCCAACTTGATCAACCATCCACAAATAGCATCCTAAAACTTCTGAAATATGATCATCATGTATAAAAAATAGACATAGTCTAAAAATAGACTTGCGCCAAAAATAGCCTGCGGGCCCACTTAGTGAAGGCGACTCTTTTCACTAAGCACATCATCTTGTTGAATCTCAACAAATTATACTCGAGGAGAATGTATGTTGGATGTTATTTCTGTCACTGAGGCCTGTGTTCGTGGTGATCATCTTAACTGGTCTAGATATCTTCTTTAGGAACTGTTTGAAGCTACAAATTATGTTTATGCTTGGTCCATGTATTTTATCTAAATTGGTTTCCTTCTTATTCCACTTGCTATGTCTAAATGGTTTCCTCCTGAATTCCATGACCTTGCTGCAATTTCAAAATATTTACCCCTTGCATTTATGTACGCACCTTCATGCAACACTGAAGACACTGTAAACAAGGATTTTAACAACATTTCCTTTGGTCAACGGTACAATAATATGGTTTTTTCAACCAATGTTATCTCGAGGGTATCGCTTCCTCTTCTATACCAATACTATGCACTAGTATAGTTTGGTATCTCTCATGGTTTTTTCTATATTCGTCTTATGCATGTTCCCTTCACCATTTTCTCTATGCGCCCATTGCGTTTTATATTAGAGAGCATGATTTTCATTCTCAAGTCTGCACTTGGCCAGGGGTTATTGCATGGAAGTAGGATGGATAAATTATCTATAAATTTGATGGTAGGAAGATGGTTGAATAAGGTTTGTCCACTTTTCGCAATCATTCAGAAGATGTCCAGAGGGTCTCCAACCCATTTTGAAGAAATATAGAGAGAGTGTGATATCTTCCTACACCACTTGATCCAAGTTTGGTTCATATGTTCAATAGACTATTCAAGTACATCAGACTACCCCCATGCCCACTGCACCTCCTGTTATTGCATCTACCATTCTTTCTACCACATGTTTTAGCCCCCTTTCACCTCCCCATGTTCAAAATACTCCCCCTTATTCCACTTTCATTGACCTTGATTCCGATATATTAGCCATGGATTTTGCAGTGCCTATTCTTGAAGAAACACCTATTGGAAATATTGTCATTGTTGGAAAAGGAACAGAAAAGAGCAGCACCATAATTATCATTGAGAACAAAGAAGCAGATTAGGATCATCTGGATTATAAAGGAGCAATAAGGAAAAGAAAGCAAAAGTTAAGTGGAGAAGCATAAAAGAGAGGCAGAGGAGCAATATAAGAGGCAAAGGAGAAAGGTAGAGGAGCCGCAAAGAGGCATGGATCAAGAATAGAATTATAATTAAGGAAAAGCAGTTGAGAGGAGAATTAAAAAGGCTAGGAGTAGCATTGGAATCTTTATCAAGGAGCAAAGGTGGCAAAGGCAGCAAAGGAGCAAAGGAAGCAAAAGAGTAAAGGAAGAAAAGGTAGCAAAGGCAACAATATTGGGTCAAGTCATGAACGTATTGAATCAAGTCATGAACATGCTGGGTCAAGTCACAGAGTTGTGAATGTGCTATGACAAGTAATGAACACATTCAGCAAATGGAGAAAGTCATGAATGTGCTGGTTAAGTCAGGCTAGTTTGCGTTCAAAGCAGTGCATAAGGGCATTTTTATTGCATGCAATTCTATGGGCAAAGTCGAGTAATTTCCAAAAGAAAAGCATCCAAAACAGTGTTTAGAGGGCCTAATCGCATATCGCAAATCATAATAGGAGGTCTGATTACAAATCACAAATCACAAGTTCGAGTATCGAAAAACAACAGAGATATAGAAATTGTGAGATGTAAAGTGCGGGAGATGACATGGTAGATGACGTGGCAAGTGACGTGGTAGCTGATGTGGTAGATGACATGGAACTGACCCCACAAATCGAAAATAAATCTTAATATGCATGCAGAGATGGACGGTCAGAATATTATCGTAGAAATAAAGGTTGAGAGATGGATGGTTAAGATCAAATCACACTATTGAAGTGGAGGATGGATAGACAAGATCGTGGCGTAGAGTGAAGCGGAGATTGATGGTAGAGATCATATTGTGAACATAAAGTAGGATAACAGATGACCCAGATTATATCACACTCAGACATAAGATTGTTAGCGCACATCACTATTGGTAATTTTTATATTTATATGTTAAGTTGATGCAAGTCTATTTTTTTAAGTTGTGATGCGATAAGAATTGGGGTTTGTGATGCGATGAAATCACATATCGCATATGATAAGAGGAACCTTTTTATTTACATAAGCTAAATATTGTGACATGCGATAAGCTATTTGCAATGAGTTGCGAAATCGCAAAATCGCAAACATTGCAATATGGTTTAAACTGTGATATTGCGATGGGCCAATTTGAGCTAAGCTAAAATGTGCGATGTGCGATGAGGCTAAGGTTTAAATCTGCGATATCCGAAATTGCGATGAGCCTAAAGCTGTGATATTGTGGCTTGTCTGCATTATGAATATTGTGATCCATTATGCATCGTGGAAACTTTTGTGGGCCATAACCCACAGGTCCGTGCATTGTGAAAAATTGCAACTTTGCGATACGAGGAGTGGATGCAATACATTTCAAATGCAAATTCCAAAGGCTTTCAAATCTAGGTGTATATGAAATTTCTTTAAGAAATCGCATCGGGGTTTGGAAGAGCTATGCATAACAAGAAACACATGAGAACACCGAAATGTGAAGTGCGATAATGAAGAGGACACGATGCAGGCCAACGTTAAAGCCTAAAGGATTACAAGTCTGGGTGTATGTGGTTTTTCCTTTGTTAAATCACATCAGAGAACAAAGGATTATTATAACATAGAATGATTGGATTGCCGAAATACAATTAAAGGACTAGATGCAAGGTTGTTCAAAGGTTAATTGGAATTTATTTAAGGTTCAGGGTTCTTTATAGTTACATTGTTTGATGAATAAAAGTGAACGTGGGCAGTAGAATCAGGTAAGACCCGACATTCGTGTAGAATAGTGGTTGATGCGGTAATTACGACATATGAAGAAAAGGCTAAATGTGGTAGAAGGACTTGAGAAGAATAAGGCCTGACAGTATGTGTAGAGGGTAAAGCAGTTACACCTTGAATGGAAGAAAGTTTGAACATGGGCAGAAAGGCACGGGTAAGGGACTCGACACAAAGAAAAGGGCGGAGTAAGCTAAACATTGCGGTAATGAGGAGATAGACACCATGGGTTGAGTCAGGCTCAGAAAAACCATCCAGGGAGAGTCAGGTGTTGAGAAGAGCAGTGAAGGTTGAACGTTGTGTGCACAAGCAGAAGAGGAAGAGTCGGGAAAAAGGAGATATGGTGGCACTGTTGGAAACGTTCCAGCTGGGTCGAGTTGAGAAAAATGCATTTGTGCATAAATGTTATAATATAACAACAGAAACATAAAATATGGTGTCAACAACATAAATGAAAAATTCATAGCAAGCCAAGAGCTAAAAGGGATGAGTGAAATATTGTTGTAAGTGTAAATATAAATTCATTGATTATTTTATATTGTTTTTGATGCAAAGGCAAGTCTATGTAGGCATTTGAAAAAATCCAATGAGTGTCATAATGATTATTTCTTATGTAATAACATGAACTGAAGTGTAAGAAATAGAATGGTTGGAAGGCATAGGGTCAGGCCTGTTCACTTCATATTCCTTGTAGAATGCAAACAATCATGTAGTTATCTGTATAAAACATGTAATATCTGTGTGCATAAAGAGGTAAGAATGAGAGAAATAGAATTGAAGAGAGTTGAATAATGTAAGAGAGCTGCAAAATGGGAGAGAGATGGAGAATGTGAGAGAGCTGATAGAGATGTTGTGCACATTGCGAGCTGATATGAAGTATATATGAAGGCTAAAGTGGTAGCAGTGGAGAAGGAGTATAACAAAGATGATATCCAAGTAAATCAACATTTTAGTTTCATGTTGAGTGAAGGGATTGTATTCTCCTTTCAAGTTGTAGCTTGATAAATTTCTTGTTGGAGTTGGGTGAGGTAGGAGCCTCCTATCGGTTGTAGCCTACAGAAAATACATGGGATTTGGTGCTTCCATTTCAAGTTGTAGCTTGATAATGTCCAGTTGGATATGGTTGAGGTAGGAGCATCCTTTAGGTTGTAGCCTGCATAAAATAGATGGGGGTTGGAGCTTCCTTGCAAGTTGTAGCTTGCATAATTTGAGGTAATATCTTCTTGTAGGTTGGAGCCTATAGAAAATTAGTGGTGAGAGGCAGTTGGAGCTTTCCTTTGCATCAAAACAATAATAAGATGTGGTTTTCTCCCTTATGGGTTTCCACTTATATCTATTGTCTATGTTCTTCATGATTATGTGTTGATATGATGTATTATTCTACTTAATTACTTGTTGTCAACACATTCATTCTGTTCATTCATTATGCATTAAGTTGCTTATAAAATTAAGTAATTAATGAGTTGAATGAAAAGAGTATTAATGACCAGTAATGTACTAAATCGATTCACCGCCCCTCTTATTTTAGCTAAGGGTTCATCAGTTGGTATCAGAGCTGGTTCCTTTGGTGTAAGCCTAATAGCTTGAAGGAGATCTGGTTGAGTCATGGAATATCAAAATGTACCCATGTTGAGTACAACAAAATTTCCTGAATGGAGAGATAAGGTTAAAATATATTTAATGGGTTATGAACATGAGGTATGGAAGCTTGTATGTGATGGTTACTACACAGACTCTCCCTCTTTGCAAGAACACCAGTGGAATTCCAAGGAAAAATGTGTGATATATAAAAATCTTCATAACAAGGATCTTGATTCAATAATGGATTTAAATTCTACAAAAGGAATCTAGAATAGATTGCATCTCATGCATGAAGGAGACACTAGTGGTTGCATTATCAAGAAGGAGAAGATAAACAAGAAGAAGAAGAAAAAATCATTTCAAAAGGAAAAATCTCAATAAAATGAGATACATGCTAGGGTGAATGGATGTTATTGCCATGAATAAACTACAGTTTAAGAAAAATCCAAACTTGACACATCCTTGACTGAAATAGAAAGATTGAACAATGAAAGCAAAGACCTTAAGACACTGATGCAAATATGTGATGAGAGAGAATATGAAGATAAGGAAGAAATTGTTGGCCTAAAGGCACAACTTGAAGAAGCAAGGATTTTAGGAAAAATGATTAATAATTAACTCAAGGAGAGAGATATACAATATGAAAGACTAGAGTCTAAAATCATTTCAGCTAGAAGACAACTAGATGAAGAAGAAGATAAATTTGTTAGAAGTCTGGACAGAGGCCCAGGTAAGCACAAAGGTAAGCTTCCATTCAAGTGCTTTAACTATAGAAGACTGGGCCACTACACCTGAAAATTTCCCAACAAGATAATAGAGAATGAGGCTAAAAGGAAAGAGAAAAGCATCTCCTATAATATGCAGAAAGGGAAGAAATTTAAGAGAATTTTTTTTTTTTGCACAACAAGATAGCATTCCATCTAAAAGCTTAGATGAATCCCCAGATGAAGATGGAATCTCAGAATTTTCACTAATGGGAATAGATGATCTTGAAGATGATCTCCTGGAATATGAAGAAGAAGGTGAGGTAGACCTTGAGGGGGAGTTGGTGAGTGCTCTAAAGGAAATTGATAGACTCAAGCTCAAGACTAGAAATTAGAAGGAAATCCTTCTGAAATATGTTAACAAAGAACCAAACTCTAAATATTTTATTAAGTTGAAGATTTAACTAGAAGAAGCAAGGAAAGTAGAAGACATTCCACTGCAAAAAATAAGAGAGAAAAGTTAGGAATGTGGAAGATTGGAAGAAGAGATGGTGTGTCTGAGGAAGAAATTATAAAAGGTTCAAACTGATTTAACAATGAACATTCAGTAGTTAAAAGGTGCTGAAAATTTGGAAAGGATTTTTAATGCACAAAGATCTCCTCTTCTAAAGGTTGGGATAGGATATGAAGGAGAATCTAGCAAGTCAAAGACAAAGGATAATAAATCTATTAATTTTGTGAAAGCTTTAATAAAGAAAAATGATAACTCTCATCAATCTAATATTATTTCAGCTAGAAGACTGATAGAAGAAAGGAACATGGTGTGTAAGTAGCTCAAATATGATATTTCCTCCATGGAGAACTTATAGAAGGCATACATTGAAAGGGATAATGAAGCAGCTCAAAAATGATCCACAAAAGCAGAAGCGAGCAAGAACTTGATGTGTAATGAAATAAACTAAAGCAAGCAGCAACATCAAATGACAAAGAATGGAAAGAAGAAGAAAGGAGTTCCAAAAATCTCAATTGTTCTGGAAGATGAATTGAACAAGTTCAGAAGATCTTGAAGGAGGTTCCTTCCTCCTGTGAGAATTATTACATGTTCTACCTGCCATAGACCTAGATATATAGCAGCACATTGTAATACAAACCAAATTAAGTTTAACCAACAAAAGATGCAGCAAATGACAAGACCCCCTCAAGCAAGAAAATGGAAAGGAAAATATCTCACCAGGTATACAAATAATTTCCATGGCTACTGTTATGCATGTAATGAATTTGGACATAAACTGTTAAATGTAAATTATGTTAAACAATGACCACAAAATTTTATGCATCAACTCAAACGTACCTAGGTAAAATAATATGTTATGGGCGCCACAAGCTTGGAAACAAATATAATGACTGATGATTGCAGGTTTCAATATACATTAAAAGACTCTAGACAGATGATGGAACCAAATAAAATCAAACCAAACTGTGAATAAAAATAAATAAAGACATTATGAGGAACCCTAAAAAAGTATGGAAGCAGAAGAGAAAGGGGGAGCTTGCTACTTTAATGACATTATGAATCCATCATAGTCTCAGGGGGAGATACTCCAGGAAGCAACGTATATTTCCAGTCAGTGATAGACAAGAAGCAACATCCCAGGGAGAGAGCAGTTCATAAAAAGTCCCCATAAGAGTTTTCAAATAATATCTGCTTGGAATAAGAACAAATAAATGTTTAGGAAGCGAAAGGAAATATGCTCTAGAAGAGTACTATAGAGGAAGAAGGACGCCTGAAGCATTCAATAGCCAACAGGTTTATGGAAGAAGAGAAAGAAACAAGCAACCATCGTGGTAAAGGGAACATCATTCATGAACTTGGAAACTAAGAGGATGATTACAGTCTGTGTCTCACTACAGGTTTTGATAATGAAACAAAATTATTTTAAGAAGGATGAATAAGAAAAGTTTTATTCTCATTATATCATTACAATTATCCATCCCAAGTGTTATTATTGGAGCAGTGGTATGATACAGGTCCTCATGATCAAATATTATGGTATACATCATGATGGTGGTATGGAAAAAATACATCAAGTAAGTAGTCCCAGCGTTATCAACATTATAATATGTGTGGATTAAGTTCCGGTTGCTCTGATTAGTGCAAATTATCTTCTGGGTACAAATTTTGAAGAATTTTGAGTTGTGCTATCAAAGCATGGAAAGGTCAGTAAAATTTCAAAACATCATTATCTTATGTTTGTTGATGTGTTATATTGAGCGCTAAAGAATCATGTAGTCTTGGATATGAATGTACACCTTTTTCAAGTTAGTATTGATGTACTTTCAGGGCCTCTTTCTTAAATCATCCATAAGCTTGTTGAAGTTTCTCTGATGAAACTTCAAGTAGACAAATTGAATATTTTTTCCCGAGGAACATGTTGATAGAACAGTTGAAGTGTCTGAAGTATTATGGAGAGTTGATCATTGAAATACATACCCGCTTGTGTCATAAACGAAAGTGTATAGTTGATAGTGAGAGTTTCCAATGCATGTAATGTATGAAGCCTCGAGGGATTTATGTTTAAATATGTGATTATTCAATATTAACGTCATTGGGCCTTTTATATTAAAATATATTTCCTAATATTACAATAAGTTGTAGGCACTGTTTGAACTCATTGTTCACATCAACATCAAGGGATTTTGGCTTGTAGTGATTATATCTTCAGAAGTCTGGCACATATCACCAATATCAATCAGTAAGGGACAAAAGTACAGAACATTCTATGGTGACATAGCTTCCATCATTCTCATGAGTTTTGGATAGCATCAATTTGCAGCATATTCATGTAATCTCTATGATTTTCAAAGTGTTACCTAAACAATGCTCATATATCTTATGAATCCTTCAATGAAGAAACAACGATGGCATACTACACTCTTGTAATGTTTAAGTGCACATAAAGAAATGCTTATGTGTAATACAAAGAAAAACCCACTGTGTATGCAGATGATCAGAAAGTAGTAATACAATTATGGAGTTTGTATATGCAATTTATAACAAAAGGATGAAATGAAGAATACTTATACATAACTCAAAGAGTATCAATGCAATGATGAAATCTACACTGAAAACAATTATAACCGCTCTCCATTGATTTCAAAGAGGGAGGAAAAGAAAGCAGGGGAAGATAGATACTTCTCAGAATGAAAGGAGGAGGAAATGTTGGAGAAAGTGTTGCCATCAATGCCAAGGGGGAGACTATTCGAAATATTTTCATTGATGGCAAAGGAACAGAAAGGAGAAGCACTAGAATTATCATTGAGAACAAAGGATCAGATTAGGATCAGCTAGAGTATAAAGGATAAATAAGGAAAAGAAGGCAAAACTTAAGTGGAGAATCGTAAAAGAGAGGAATAGGAGCTGCAAAGAGTAAAAGAGAGGCAAAGGAGCAACATAAAAGGCAAAGGAGTAGAGAGGAGCAGTAAAAAGGAAAGGAGCAAAATTAGAATCTTTATCAAGGAGCAAAGGCAGCAAAGGAAGCAAAGGAGTAAAGGTAGCAAAAGAGCAAAGGAAGAAAAGGCAACAAGCTTGGGTCAAGTCGTGAACGTGCTGGGTCGAGTCATGCACGAGTGGGAAGAGTCGTGAATGCGCTAAGACAAGTAATGAATGCATTTAGAAAATGGAGAAAGTCGTGAAATTGTGGGTCAAGTCGGGCTAGTTTGTGTTCAGAGAAGTGCATGAGGGCACGTGCAACACGTTCAGTTCTACGGGTAGAGTCAGGTAATTTCTAAAATAAAAGCATTCATAACAGTGTTCGGAGGGCCTAATCGTATATCACAAATCTCAATAGGAGGCCTGATCACAAATCACAAATTGCAAGCAAAAGGAGTATTTCAAAACAACAAATACACATAAATTGTGAAATGCGAAGTGCGGGAGATGATGTGGCAGATGACATAGTAAGTGACGTGCCAACTAATGTGGAATATGATGTGGCCCTGACCCCACAAATCACAAATAAATCTTAATATGCATGTTGAGATGAACGGTCAAACTCTTATCGCAAAAATAAAGTTTGAGAGATGGATGGTTAAGATTAAATCACGATATTGAAGAGGAGGATGGACGAACAAGATCATGCCACATAGTGAAGTAGAGATTGATGTTCGAGATCATATTGCGAACATAAATTAGGATAACATATGATCCATATTATATCGCATTCAGTCATAAGATTGTTAGCGCACATCGCTATCGACGATTTTTATATTTACATGTTAAGTTATCTCAAGTTAATTGTTTTAAGTTGTGATGCAATCAGAAGTGGGGTTTGCAATGAGATGTGATCACATATCACATATGATAAGAGGAATCTTGTTATTTCTATGAGCTAAATCTTGCGACAAGCGATAAGGTGTTCGCAACGATTTTTGAAATCGTAAAATTGCAAATATTGCAATATGGTTAAAACTATGATATTGCGATGGGCCAATTTGAGATGAGCTAAAATGTGCAATACGCAATGAGGTCAAAGTTTAAATATGCGATATCTGAAATTGAGATAAGCCTAATTCTATGATATTGTGATGTTGTCTTGGTTCTGAGTATTGCAATCTATCATGCGTTGTGGAAACTTTTGTGGGCCATAACCCACAAGTCCATGCATTGTGAAAAAATGCGGCCTTGCGATACGAGGAGCTAATGAGATACATTTCAAAGGCAAAGTCCAAATATTTCAAATCTAGGTGTATATTAAAGTTCTTTATAAAATCGCATCAGGGTTTGGAAGAGCTATGCATAACAAGAAACACATGAGAACGCCAAAGTGCGAAGTGAGATAATGAAGTGGACGTGATGTAGGTCAACATTGAAGCCTAAAGGATTTCAAGTCTGGGTGTATGTAGTTTTCCTTTGTTAAATCGCATCAGAGAACAAAGGAGGCTTATAACTTAGAATGATTGGAGCACTGAAACACAATGAAGGGACTACACACAAGGCTCTTCAAAGGTTAATTGGAATTTATTTAAGGTCCAGGATTATTTGTAGTTGCGTTGTTTGATGAAGAAAATTGAACGCAGGCAGTAGACTCGGGTAAGACCTGACAGTTGTGTAGAAGAGTGGTTGATGCAGTAACGACGACTTACGAAGAAAATTCTAAACACGGCAAAAGGACTCAGGAAGAATAAGACCTGACACTACGTGTAGAGGGTAAAGAACTTACGCCTTGATAATGGAAGAATGTTTGAACACGGGCAGAAAGGATCAGGTAAGGGACCCGACACAGAGTAAAGGGTAGAGTAAGATAAATGTCGTTGTAATGAGGAGATAGACATCATGGGTCGATTCAAGCTTAGTAAAAACCTCTGGAAAAAGTCAGTTGTTGAGAAGAGTAGTGAAGGTTGAATGCTGCGGGGATGAGCAGGAGAGGCAGAGTTAAGAAAAAGGAGATATGGTGGCACTGTTGGAAACATGTCAACTGGGTCGAGTCGGGAAAATGGAATTTGTGCAGGACTGTTATAATATAACAGTAGAAAAAAAAAATATAGTGACAACAATAGAAAGGAAAAATGCACAGTGAGCCAAGGGCTGAAAGGGCTAAGTGAAATATTGTTGTAACTATAAATTTAAATTCATTGATTATTTTATATTTTTTGTGCTACAAACGAAAGTCTCTGTAGGCATATGAAAAAATCCAATGAGTGTTGTAATGATTATTTATGATGTAATAACCTGAACTGAAGTGTAAGGAATTAAATGGGTGGAAGCCATAGGGTCAGGCCTGTTCACTTTGTATTCCCTGTAGAATGCAAATAGTCATTTATTTATCTATATAAAACATGTAATATCCATGCGCAGAGAGGGTTTAGAGAGAGAGAAGCAGAATTGAAGAGAATTGAAGAATGTAAGGGAGCTGCAGAATGGGAGAGAGCTCGAGAATGTGAGAGAGCTGATAGAGATGATGTGCACATCCGTAGCTGATATGAAGCAGATATGAAGGCTGAAGAGGTAGCAGTGGAGAAGGAGTATAACAGAGCTGATATCTAGGTAAATCATCAATTTAGTCTCATCTTTAGTGAGGGTATTGTAGCCTCCTTTCAAGTTGTAGCTTGATGAATTTCCAGTTGGAGCTGGGTGAGGTAGGAGCCTCCTATGGGTTGTAGCCTGTAGAAAATACACGGGAGTTGGTGCTTCCATTTCAATTTGTAGCTCGATAAATGTCCAATAAGATCTGGTTGAGGTAGGAGCTTCCCATGGGTTGTAGCATGTAGAAAACAAATGGGGGTTGTAGCTTCCTCGCAAATTATAGCTTGCAGAATTTGAGGTAGTAGCCTCCTATAAGTTGGAGCCTACAGAAAATCAATGTTGGGAGGATTATGGAGCTTTCCTTTTCATCACAACAATAATAAGATCTGGTTTTCTCCCTTATGGGTTTCCACTAATATCTGTTGTCTATGTGCTTGACGATTATGTAATGATGTGATGTATTATTCTGCTTAATTACTTATACACATTCAGTTTGTTGATTCATTATGTATTAAGCTACTTATAAAATGAAGTAGTTAATGATTTGAATGAAAATATTATTAATGAACAGGAATGTACTAAATTGATTCACCCCCCCACTCGTAGTTTAGCTAAGGGTTCATCAACACCCCCATCCCCGCATACAGCCTCTGAAGAAATGCCTCATTCATCTACAACCATCGTATCAGACCTCCCTAATTCACCTTCCCCCCTCATGATCTTGCATAGATGGAAATATACCCTTCTATTGCACATTTTGATCATATTCCTACTACTTTCGTTTCCCCACCATTGAATCTTCCATCTTCTATTTCCACTCTGTCTCAACCGTCATCGTCCACTACTCCACCCATTTTGGTCAAACAAGTTTTTGATTTAATAAGAGACCCTAAGAAAGGTCGCCAAGTAACTTCCATTGTTTCAGAGCAACATGAAATCATCACCTTTATTCATGTCCCTAATTTGCATCGGATTATACAGGAACAAAGAGTTGTGATTCATAGGAATGTTCTCCACAGGAACAATCTGAACGGTCGATTGCTAGTCATCATCCCCTACAATATAGACTCCCACCAGTTCATATAGTTGTGGTAGATACCCTCAGTACTTGGGCCCCACCTCAGTTAGTTAAATTTATTCATGCCTTTGTTTCTCAACTGGAGCACCATTTAGTTCAGACAAATACCAAGTGCAATGATATTCAAATCACTTGTGAAAAGAAACAACATTGGTTACATCCCACCTTTGTAGTTCAAATCCAACTAAGATTTGGAAAGGAAGGATTAGAGAATAATATTAGTGTGTTCCATTCTCCATTATAGTCCTTGTGCCCTACCCTTGCTCCATATTCCTCTGAATAGCTTGAAGATTTTTCCTCTTTCTCCCCTTCTCAATGTTGTATTGTGATTGAAGTGGCTTGCCAACAACTTGTGTTCAAAAATGCAGATCTCCAAGGCACTTTTAAAACTATGAAATAATATACTTCTAATCCTCCTGATACTTATCACATTTAGATTAATGAGAAATTATAGACTGCCACTTCTCTTTATGCTACTTTTTCACAAGTTATGCAAGAATCTCAACACATGTTTCATCGAATCTCTGATTACAGACGCATTTTTGCAAAGAAAAATGCATCCATTAATCCCCTGCATGAGAATTTTCAGAACCTAATAAATAGGCCCTGGTGACTTCCAATATGGAAGCTAAGCAGTCGCTTCTAGACTAGGAAAATGTACTTGAAGCCAAAATCACTCAGTTGGAAGATGTCGCACAAATTACCAAGCCAGTTCTCCACGATCTTCATCCAGAATCTCGAAATAATTTCATGAGTTTGAATTCACTATCCACAATCGCTGATCAACAGATTTAGTCTTTGGTTGAGTCTTATCCCAACAATCCTAGTGAGAAAACTATTACTGATTTCTCAGCCAAAGTCTCTACACTTATGGAATCTTGCAATTATTTTGTGTATGCATGTACTATTTTTAAGGACTCCACTCTCCACACTATTCCAGAGTCAGTTCCTTCATTTGAAGGTATCAAAATTGAAACTAATGGAAACCAAATTTCTAAATACTTAGAATCAACGACAGCAGGAGCACATTGACTCGAGGGCGTGTCAATAGGATGTGGTCAGGGCATGTTGTGTCTTTTTTTTTTTTAAGGTATAATATTAGCGAAGGTAATTATGGATTTAGATACCATAAACAGAGCACCGTAAAAATTAAAATCGTAGCGAAATGTTTTGGAACTCACACAGTGGAAAACAAGGGAGTGTGTAAAAGAAATAGGAGTTGATTTTAATACAGTCAAAGAAGAACCAAGGTAATGGCCCTAGGTATTGGAAAACCATGGATCAAGGAAGTGAGGTATAAAATCAAGTGATCAAAACAATAAAATAATAAATAATACAATAAGAAATAATTTTAGATAGCGTCGCAAGGTTCATGTCGAATTAGGGAGATCAGACACAGTTGAATGTTTTGAGTTTTATAGTTTCTAGATCTGGACTAGAATATAATAATTGTTTATGTGTTGTATTTTTATTTTTATTTTGTGCACAAGCCTGTGAATGTTGCAAGATTTAATTCTCCTGATATGATGTAATATATCATTATTGCTAATGATATAAGAAAGTTGGGAATTCTCTCAATTTTCTTTGTATTTATGGGCCCTCTTAAAATTTTATGAATAAATTTAATAAGTCTAATGGTTGATAATGATTGTGATAATGGTTTTGAAATTCATTGAACTAAGCATATATAATCCCACATATACTTTTATGGTTTTGGCTTGCCTCAGGTGAGAATCTCCTTCGTTTTGTAGGGGTGAAAGTGTTGACAAAGCGGTAAAATACACGGGCTCTTATTGGCACCCTTGGTTGAACCTTGGGTCAAACTTAAATCAAATTTTCTCGCTGACACCAATACAATGGAAATTATGATCAAGAAAAAAATTTGTTTAGGCGCCGAACAAGCTAATTTTTCTCTGATACCAAAAACCTGGATCTTGGGTACTAATATTTGAAAGCTCGAATGTTGAGAGAGGATGAGGGAAAACATAAAATATACCATAAAAGAAAGAAAAAGATAATAAGATGAAAATCAAACTCTTTATTAAATGGGAAGGAAAATAATATTACATCCACATCATTGACCACTTAATGTCCTTTTGAAAGGTAAGGCCCATTATTTATAATATTTTTAGTGCCTCCTTAAGTTACATCATTTAATACCATCAATTAATTACATGGGTAAATACCATGGGTGGATACCACCCTCCACTAGGATCACCATGACAAGCACAAAATGTCCCAAAAATAAGGGTAAGGAACATGGTACTCATTAAAGGATATTGGGGCATAGGAATATAATCCTAGTGATGAAATGACTCTTTCATTGAAAATAATCAGTGATGTTGTAGAGGTGGCATGCCTCACATAGACATTATCCAAGAGTTATGGCAATCCTAATTCATTCAATACCTATGAAGCATATAGAGCATACATGTCCTAGTAAGTTGAAGCCAGAAGTAAAATAACATGTATTCCATCTAATACATTAACTATTTTATTTTTTCAATTGTATTTATCAATAAAAATATTCCCCCTTTTTTTTCCATGAAGAATGAAAACCATAAGTTGGATCTTACAATCCTTGTTAGAAGACATGTGGAGAGAGAGTATCCGCACATCTAACCATTTCTTGATGAATTGAAATAATTATGTGAAGGAATACATATATGAAATGTATGAGAACCCATCCTTGTGAAGAGTTATTTTATGTTGAATGGCATATGTGCATGCATCATGCATGATCATTTAGGACTATGATTTTTCTATAGTAAGCATGTTTGTTAGCTTATATTTACTAGTTGCATTATTTTTCATACTTAATTTGGTGCAAATTCCTTTTTTTGGCTTGATGTGATTTTTCTACAATAACATTATAGGTATTGTATAAAATGGATATAAATCCTATAAACATTTTATAAATTCCAGTTGGTCCAATATCCCATAATATATGGTGTATGAATACTTGAAGGTATTCCTCCCATATGAACACCTTTATATAAAATTAGCAATGAGTTTCAATGATAAACTAAGGAGAACCTAAATACCTAAAGTATTGACACTAGTTGATAGAATTAGGGTATATGACACATAGAGGGAGACGAAGATTGTTAAATTGTTCAATTCAAATGGGGAACCTATGTTCAATGATCATAAATTTTTGAAAACCTATGTTGAGAAAATATGTGTTGGGATGAAAGCAAAATATTTATTTTGACTTCCATATTGTGAGAATATCTAGAGTATTGATCTGTAATATCCCATGCATATAGCTATGAATATCTAATCTTGTCTATTGAGACAATTATCATAAGAAAATGTGACACATTAGGTGTCGGGATAGATATTATTACTTAAATTAATGAAAGGAAAATGTTTCCAAGAAAACAAAGTAGAGGAAAGATTGGTGCCCCTTATTCTTTTAAAGAATGTGACGTCCCATATATTTCAAAGAAAATGTTATCATGTTCTATCAAAGGATGTTGTACTACATGGGAAGGTCATTCTTTATACAGGTTAACTCTACAACTTAGCTTCATGGTAGAATAATATTTTTCAAGGTTCAAATCACATGCAGATTGAAATATATTAAGAGTATGTGTGCCAATTTAATGCTTAATTTTGATGGCACAATTTAGCATATGTTATTCACTCATGATTTTATGAAAAATGATTTTTTATATGTTTTTATAGTATTATTGATTGTTTCCCATGTGTTCCATGGTTTCTAAACTATGAATTTTCCTAGGACTTGTATTGTGGCATAGATAATTATCTACAATTGTACATTGTATTACATTAAAAGTGATTGACATGCCTATAAATCATTGGTGGGTTTGAGAGATAGTTAAGATTGCTTTCATGTTTTAGAAGAAACTAGTAGTGAGTTTCATGGACTTGTTGAATTAACTAGGGTGGTCTCATTACTTTGGATGTTATTCTTAGAGAGGTACATGAAAAGAATGAAGGGGCCCTATTTTATAAAGAATAAAATCCAAATAATTTATGTTCAAGAGGTACATATTATATGAGTTATATTACTATGCCAGTGAGCACATCATGAAAATAAATGACACATCAAATATAGGGATTTGTGAAAGCCAATGGCATGAACAAAAATGGAAAGGAAGGATATTCCAAACAAGTAAATCTTTGTACTAAACTTGATACTATATTTTTTATCTTATATTTTTTATTTCATTAATATTTTTTCTTACAACATGGAAATAACATAGACATGTGTCACATTGTAACAAGAGCATAAGGGAATGGGATAATAATAGGAATGATTTTGAATAATTTAATAAATAGTTCCTCATCTTGATCCTTTCAAAGAAAGTATGTCAATTTCCTCTCCCAATATATAGGTGGTTTACTGAGTTACAGAGAAATATTCCAAAGTGTGGATTTTAACCACGGGGTGAAGAGGATGCACTAAATATAGTGTCTGAGTGTAGTAACATTGTAATAATCTCTTTGGGTACATGTTGAATTTATAATGAAAATTATAATAGGAATTTTGTTTTCATTAATGCTCAAGTTATTATACATATGGCACCATCCTTTGCTTGCATGTTACAAGTGCTTTTTTTACCATTTATGTCGACATATGGACATTATTTTCACAATCAAAATTTCAATAATAGACAAGCCACACCTAACTATGGAGTGTTTATTTAATTCAAACAATCTATTCATGCTAGCCACAATGATTGGGACCTAATAGAGGGTATGTTAGGATATGTCAAAAAATATAGAAGAGATCATAAAGTGAACTTCCTGTCATTCCAATGGATTTTTTTATTAGGTGCAAGTGATGGGATATACTTAACCAAAGTAATGTAAGTAAACAACATGTTAGTGGGTTGCTATGTATCAACCTTAAAAATATGCGGGATGAAGGAGACTTATGTTTTCCAAACACATTACCACTAAAATTGTTTTTACCTAGATGTATTTAATAACAATTAGTGGTTCATACTAAGACATGATTTGGGAACAAAGAAACCTATTTCAAACAACAATGTTATCATCCCAAAAAAGGAAGATAATCATGGTGATGAAAATTAATATTGATAAACTAAATATTTTTCAAGTAAAAATGAAACCATTCCTCCCATCAAATAAAAGACAACAATGATCCAAAACAATTAAACTATTTTAAAATAATGGTATACCAATTGATAAATATATGCCTCTAAAATAAAAATTATGCATAGTCAATTAGAGGGAAGTTAATACATTCTCATAAAAGGTTACTATTATAATTATTCATCCATAATAAACACACACCTATCCTTATGTACACTAAATGAATGTGAAAAAAAATACCCTTCAACCACCTAGAAGTGACTATGGTCAGTGATGGCCACGATAACCTATCTCTACACCTTTCTTGCAATGTATATGGTTAGATAAAGGAATGTGAAAATTCCTACCCCTTCCTAGATAGCCTAGTGATGAAATATATATCATCCTCTATGTTGGCACCACAAATCAATACCAACCTTAAATCTCTACCTAGGATGATCCTAGGGATGGGTAATTTATATTGAAAATTCCATTATCCCCTTAAGGGACGTAGCCTCCTCGTTTAACTTTAGGAGGAAAAAATTCCATAAAAGGAGATAAGTTTTCACTATTATAGGATGACTGCACATATCACCTCCCCCTCTTGAGCCTCCCACTTACGCATAGAGTTAGAAGTGGCAATTTGTGGTTGTTATTATCATCATCAATTTCACATACAAATATCATTATGCGTGCATGTACACAAACACAAATAAAAAATCACATATAAAACAAACAACATGTAATAAATTACCATTTATAACATTTATTGATATTGAAAAAAAAAATTCATGTTAACCCTAGATTTATCAAGCATCAAGAAGGACGAAAAAAATAGTAATACATACGTTAAAAAAAATTAAAAATAGTAACACAAAAATATAGAAAATTAACATTACATAGATCCAAAGTGTAACAGACCCACCTTTTACCCCTATATCTATATATGTGATCATAACCATGAAATCCAGCATGGAAGCCATGTTTGGCTAGGAAACATATTGTAAACAATGTAAGCATTAAATTATTTTCATGAAAATAATAAAAATATGGAATGTTGGCCTAAAGGGAGGGACAATCAAATCCAAGTCTGAGGGACAGCGGAGAAGTGGAAGAGTGGATAAGTGAGGATATTGTCCTCACCTTCAAAGATAGAGAAGGTGTTATAACATATTGAGCCACCACCTAAAACATTTCAAAGATAGATTGGATTTGGGGAAATGTCCACATTTTCTTGATCTCCAACATGAGGGAACAAAATCTCATCATCTTTGCAAGAACACGAGGAGATGAGATAATAAGAGAGAAAAAAGGAAAAAACACAAGAGTAGTAGAGATACGACAATAGGAGTATTAGAACATGTCCAAACAAATAATTTCCTTGGACGCTAAGCATGGATCACATGGAGCAATACTAGAGTTGGGAATGAGCCTTGTGCTCTAAAATTTTGGTTTTGTCCTTTGTATTAATGTTTTGAGGTTGCTAGACTATGTGTGTCCAACACCGTTTGGTTAATGGGAGGCTTAGTGGATGATATAGTCATTGTGGTGCTAAATAAATATATGTTAACAACTTAGATAGGGAAATTTATGTCATTGTGGTGCTTCCTAGGGAGATTTCTTAACCACTTGGATAGTGGAATGCAGACCCCTCTGGTGCTTACTATGAAAATATAGCTGATAAATCACCTAGATGGTGGATTTAATATCCTGCACTGAAAAATGCCCCATCTATACCTTGGTGAAGCCTTGTGATTGAACTAATAGGAGTGATTTTTTTTTGGTGTTTACTACCATAGCTTAATTGAGAAAACACCTAGATATTGGATTCCATCCCTTCAGTTTCTACCAAGATTTTTGTGTGAATTCCCTGAGTAATCAATCCCCTCAAATGTATCTTACCCAAGTGTGGTTAGTTGCAATAAATGTTGTAGTGTAGCTAGTATATGGTTGGGTGGATAGTTGGAGTACCTCCTTTAGTTTCTAACCACTTTTAAACTGATCTAGATCTTGCAGGGATGCCCTTAAGATCTAAAAATTTGAAATTGACCTTGTGGGGGGGAGGCCCCCAAGATTTGAAAATTTTAAATTCTATAAAAAAAGAGGAGAACACAATAAACAAAATGACAAAGAAATTTGTTTTATTAAAACAAACAATAATTGTAAAATCTACATTGTGGTAGACAATCTTACCTTTTAAAGAATGCAACTTGTTACTTATAGGTTTTTTAGTTACAATACCACGGGTAAATTTCATGGGTGGGTAAATACCATGGGTGAATGAATACCATGGGTAGATTACACTTACAATACCATGGGCGGATGCCACTTACAATACCATTGGTAGATTCCATGGGTGGATGAATACCATGGGTGGATAAATACCATGGGTGAATGAATACCATGGGAAGATTCGATTTTCCATTTGGATAATTCCTCCCTCCTTAAGAAACAATGATCCCCATTTCGTTAATTTCCATCCTCAGAATCTTGTGTTGAATATGAAGTGTCACTAAAGAGAAGGGTTTTGTGTGGTTAACATATAACCATGATGAACGAATATTCGAGGATAGAGATACCCTGTAATGTTTGTGACCAACTCTGATACAGACAATGTGCATCCTAGAAAATGGACTTTGATGAAGTGTGGGTATTTGGATGACCCATAATAATGAAAAACGAAGATATGAGGATAGAGATACCTTATAATTCTTGTGACCAACTGTGATACTATCAATGTGCGACTTAGAAAATGGACTTCGATGACAAGAATTGTGTGCAGTTGACCCATAACCATGCCATTGATTGTTAATGAAGTAACAGGTGCCTACATAGCCTAGGTTGGGAGGGAAAGCCTCCAAATAACCCAAGACAAATATTTCTATGATGAAACTGGTCAATGAGAATCATGTTCCTACTAAAGCGGGGTGGGAGGGCATGTCTCCAAAGGTAACCCACTTTGAATGATGATCCACATATAAAAACTAATTTAAAATGGGCATAAATCAGTGAATATATCTCAGAATTGTTACTATAACCTATTTTTGGAAATTTAATGACTATTCTTAATCTTCCCTTGCGATTGAAATCCCTATCTAGGCACTATGAAAACTCAAATCTACGCTGTAATTGTCCTTCCATCGCAAAGCTTCTGAAAGAATAGTTGATTTTAAATCAACGATATCTCCCTCATCTAAACTCCAATTCAACAATATTTTTGTTGAAATTTGGTGATATTTCAAGAGGACTTCAGATCTGTAATCAATGTTCTGAAATTATTCATAAAAAATACAAAAAATTAAAGGAGATTCGTCATCCATGAATTATCGTTACAAAAATTTATGCAACATATTTGATTTTTAGACAGCGATATCTCCCTCATTCGGACTTTGATTTGGCCAATCTGTTTTTTGAATTTGGATATTTTTTTGCAAGGAATCTATATATGTTATCTTTTTTTATAAATTTTGCACCAAAATTTTCATATCTGACCTGAAAAATCATTGCCCAAAAAATTCCTACAAAAGAATGACAAAAATAATCTTCCTACTTTTCCTAAGAAAGTGCTTTGTGGAGGTCGTAGCATGTGTATGAAGTTTGTTGCAAAAAATTTAAACCAGAATATGCATCAAACCCTCATTATCATGGAGTCATAACCTGACTCTAATACAACTGATCCAGATCTTGGGGGGAGCCCCCCAAGATCTAAAAATTGAAATGGACCTTGAGGGGAGAGGCCCCAAAGATCTGAAAATTTGAAATTCTAGAAAAAAAACAGGAGAAAATAGTAAAAAAAATGACAAATATTTTTTTTAATTAAAAATTATAATAACTGTAAAAGCTACATTGTGGTGGATAATCTTCCCTTTTACAAAATGTGACTTGTTACTTATTGTATTTTTTAGTTACAATACCATGTGTAAATTCCATGGGTGGGTAAATACTATGGGTGAATTAATACCATGGGTATATGCCACTTATAATACAATGGGTGGATAAATACCATGGGTGGATGAATATCATGGGTGGATTGCACTTATAATACCATGGGTGGATGCCACTTACAATAGCATGGGTAGATTAATAGCATGGGTGGATAAATACCATGGGTTAATGAATATCATGGGTAGATGTTATTTTCCATTCGGATCATAAACACACATATAAGTGTAAATTAATCATGCATATTGACTTATGAACTGTAATGTTCCTTGTTACATTATGACTAGTGAAAGATCTTGTGTGTTCATGAACATAAACCAATTTTAGAGCTCAGAAGTTCACTGTTGTACTCATGACTAGAATGATATCTTGTATGTTCCAAAATCTAATGCATGTCTAGACTATGTTTTCCATTATTATGTTCACAATTAATATGAGGGATTGTGTATTTATTTCCACACAGTTGATCTGTAAATATTCTAAATGAATGTATAGCTCAAACATATTCTTGTATTGGTTAACCTGTTAAAATCGAAAGTTTGGGGATTTAGGCCTTGGGACATAATTCCATGAAGTCCAGTGGTATAGGCCACCCATTTTTTATAACGAACACAGTGTTGAGTCTCAAGCCTAGAGACCTTGGGCCACAAACCTCACAAAACTGGGTGCAAGGTATCACCTTTTCCTGCTCTTTAAGACCTAGTTTATTAGTTCTTTTTATATGTGTATATGTTGTCAATATCGACATTGGCCATTGAATTTTTGTAGGAAAATACAAGTGGCTAAACATTAAACAAATGACCAAATGTATGAGAGTAGGTATGGATTGGAACCCAGGGTACTAGAAATATGCCATATCGCTCACCACTCACTGTAATATACTGTTGCAGTTGTAGTACCATATATATGGATTTAATTATGGGATTACTGAAGATAAAAAAACAACATGATGTCATCATGGTTTTAGTGGAAAATTTGAGTAAAGAAACCCATTTTATAGTTGTTAAGTCCACCCACAAGGCCATCGACATAACTCATATTTTAATGAAAGAAATATTAAAATCACACGGAATACCTAAGAAGATCATATCGGATCAGTATTCTAGGTTCACTGTTAATTTTTGGAAGGCATTGTTGGCTAGTTTTACAACCAACTAGCTTTTAGTATAGCATATCATCCGTGAATATATGGGCAAACTGAGATAGTGAATAGAATTTTAGAATACATGTTGAGGATGTATGACATGCTTCAACCAAAGGGGTTATAGGAGTTACTGCCATTGATTTAATATTCATACAAAAATGGCTACCAAGAGGCAGTGAATATGATCCCCTCCAAGGCATTGTATACTAGGAAATGAAACACTCCGATTAGTGTTGGAAATCATATCACTATTGGGGGAGGTAAATCAATAGTACTAGGGTTTATAAAAAATTAATTTTTTTTTACCAAAATGATAAATTATCATTATCCCATCATATTAAAAAATATCTAAATATGTAAAGTCAACATAAATTTAACACGTTAACACCATGAAAAAATCATGCACAAGGATACACAAACTTTTCTTGAGGAAACCCTCAATAGGAGAAAAATCGCTCTGTTGTCACTACACTATTCTAATTTTCTATTATTTTTCAAGAAAATATTTACATATATCAGTTGTTCATAACCAACTATGACATACGGCCCCAACTATAATTTGTTGGCCACTACCAACTAGAAAGCCCCATATTTCCATTGAATATTTTTTGGACACTAACATGAAGAATTCATACTCTTATCTTGGAAAGCCACCACTTTCTAGAGGCCCCAATATCCTCAACCTCTATGTGGACCTCGTTTCAAAATTTTTATAGTAGGCCCAAAATTATATGCTTAGACATGCATGCAACAACAACATCTCAATTCTACAAACTAATCTCTAAAACTATGTTGATCAATGCTACATGTATACAAAAAGCATCACTATGCACTGTATCTCTCTCTATCACACGCAGACATCCCCCAATACTAGCATAATACATTTATATATTTTTCTCACCACACTGGACCAAAAAAAATAATTAATTACCTTCCATACCTTATAATGACCATATCAAATAAAATAATCGTTAAGATATAACATCGAATACTATGGAAAAAACCTTTATTTCGCATGGTTTTTATTTTATTCTCTCAACACTAAAAAGTGCATAGCCAAACAAATACAACCAATCAAACATGTGCATAACCAGACATGTCCAACCAATCAAACACATGCTACAAGGTTAACATCAATGCCAACCAAACATTGTTGGTGCTAACAATTTGTTGGGATAACTCAATGAACAGAGTGGTTCTTGGTTCTTGGACATTAAATTTTGAAACAAATGGAAAAATAGGTAATTAATATCAGCTAAAAATTTAAAACAACCCATGATATGAAAATCGCTATACAAACTAGAAGACAATGCATAAATAATTCCAAATGGAAGATCACATGTATCTCCACATCATACCAAGAAATAACTCACTAAAAGTGGAGTCTTGTGCTAAATTAGCCCACATATTTTGTGTACCAATTAAAATCTTGGAAAGAGGGGGACCAATAGCTTATAAATTGGCCTTACCACCCATGGTAAAATAAGATGATGTATTTCACATTTCTTTGCTTCAAGGGTATGTTTATGACATTAATCATGTAATTAGTCAGTCTATGATACATGTGGAATCTAAAGGAGAATTCCAACTAGAACCACTTCACATATTGTACTTAATAAAAAAAAAATTATGGAACCAAGTAATAGAGTAGATAAAGGTACAATGTAAGCACTTTGAACCAGATGAAGCAACTTGGATAGTGGTTTCGAACTCCTGAACTGAGAAAATACCTATCTATACCTTCGGTGAATCCTTGTGATTGAACTCAGAGTAAGTGAGTTTTTATAATGTATATTTCTAGAGGGTAGTTGAGAAAACATATGGACAATGGACTCCATCTCGTGGGTGGTAAACTACAAGAAACATTGCAATGTAGTTGGCCTATGGTTGGGTGGAGAGTTGAAGTCCCTCCTTCAATTACCAACCACATTTAAATGCTCAAATAAGTGTAAATTACTAATGCATATTGACTTATGAATTGTAATGTTCCTTTTTATGTTATGGATGTTGTAATATCTTATGTGTTGATGAATGTTTGAGTTGTGAAGTTCATTGTTGTACTTATGAATGGAATGATATCTTGTATGTTTCTGAATATAATGCATGCTTGAACTATGTATTCCATTATTGTATTGAAGATGAATATGAGTGATTGTGTATTTATGTATGCATATTTAATCTCTAAAGCTCTTGAATGAATATATAGCTCAAACCTATTACTATACTGGTTATCCCGTTGAAATAAAAAATTTGGGACTTCAGGCCTTAGGCCATAACTCCCTAAAGTTTAGTGGTATAGTCCACCCTTGTCTTATAATAATCACAAATTTGAGGATCAAGACTCAAGCCCTTGGATGAAAAACCTTGGGAAGTTTTGTTTGGGGTATCACCCTTTCCTACTTTATAAGGCCCAACTAAATGGTTCTCTTATATGTGTATATTTTTTAGGGATCGACATCGACCATCAAATGTAAGCCTATTTTTGCAAGGAGTTTGGGGGATGATATACGTGTTTTAACACTAAAAAAATGACCAAATAGATGAGAGTGGATATGGATTGTAACCTGGGTAATGGAACTCTACCCCACCACTCACTTCTCACCACTAGTCACTTCATACTATTGCGGCTGTAGTACCACATAATAAGTAGGTCGACAAGGGTTAGGCTAACATGAATGTGGTTTCGATGTGAAACCCTCTCAGTGACCATAACCCACTTATTTGTGATCTTGTATGCTGTGAATGTGATATGATAACTCTAATGGAGTTGCGACTATCTATCCATAATCCCATTGTAGGGATTTACACCACCTATTTTTGTTATTTGAATGGTAACATTATGGTGGTAGTATAAATGAGTGGCTAAGATAGATTGGTGTGGAACTAACATGGTGATTCTAATTGTGATGACCTATGAGTGTCACTTAAGTCTAGTGTAGGCCATGTAGGTTCCACATTGACAATGTGAAGAAATTATAAAAAGTATTTTTCTTCTTTTCCCTCCAAAATTCATAACTCTTGTTTTATTATTTTAACTATTATTTTATTATTTTCCCTTAGGAGGCCACTTTTAGGATGAAATTTCCTCCAATTTTCTAGATAAGTGAAATGGATTAGAGTTCAAGTGAAGAATCTCTAAAAACTTGAGGTGGAAGCTTGCACTGCAATCAGTATAAAGGTAGAAAAGGTGAAAATTCAAGATGTTGGAGAGCTCTAGAACATGCACATGGGACGCTTACAACATGGGGAATTAAAAATCTTGTAGCATATCACCATCGATCTATTGAACTTCACCCTTAACTAGCATGATGTCTGAAAGGGATGCACATTGGGGAAATATGTCAAGTCCACCTTCCAAGGCCGAGATAGTAGAGGTGGAGAAATCTTGGAGTGAGTCCACTCTAATGTATGTGGACCATTTTCTACAACCCCTACAATAAACCTGTAACAACCCCTCCCATATCTACCCACATTCATAGGGTTTCTAGGGTAAACATGAGCTGAGGGCTACTAAGACATGACTCAACCTCCTAGATACAGTTAAGGAAGTGGAACTGACAAACCAAAACTTTATTGACTTCCCTCAGGTGCTACAAGACACCCAGGATCTAAAAAACCACTTCAGGTGCCCAAACCCTAAGTTAACTTTATCTTTTAGTGATATGGACACCTAGTCATAGGAATAACAATACATAAATTCAATTATAACTCTTCATATGCATGGATGACCGTTCCACCCAATGAATACAATCTATTTTTTCTAGTCTTGTGCATGTGACCCCAAGATCTGGGACACTTTTTTTAGGGCTAGTAGTCAAACCTCTACCTAGAACTTGATAAAACTTTAAAAAACAATGAATGACACCAAGACAAAGACATTAATACAAAACTTATATAATAACTTTATGTAACAAGGCCTAACCAGGGGAGTAATGCCATCAAACTCATGGTGAACATGAAATCTACAGGTCATGAATTCATATTTGAACCAGGGGATATGATACTTACCTAAAGATAATAAATAAGTTCTAATACTCTCTCAGTACAGCTTCGATAACATATGTTAATTCATGCACTCAATAACCATTCATTTACAAATGAAAACATGATAAGAGCCATAACTAGAAATATGTCATAAAACCATGCTTATAAGCAACAAATAACCAGATAAATAACAATGAAAGAATAGCCACAAAAACCAAAAAATAGCAAGTAAATTTACTCATAAAATACAAGAGGAAAATGGCTCTTATTAACATATGAAAAATCCAACCAATTTGGGGACTTCCACGTTCCACTAGAACATCGATTGGGTTGAACCAAATATTTCTTTCATCCAATCACCCCCATGCCATATTCCAAGCATGAATGTGGGATCTCATGGGAAAACCAAAACATAAAATACCAAGGGACTCCAGAGGTTAAACCACCTACACCCTCACACTACCATGATCTCACCTAAACTGATCCTAAGATAACAAAACAAAACCAAGCTTAGATGCCTCAAAATTCCTTCACCATCCCTTAAGAAATTTTCTTGTCTGTACCCACCTATTGAGGGCTTCCCGGAGAATACCATCTCCACCCCCAACCCTTGCAACTTTTCCTGAGACCACCTCACCTGGATATAAAACATTATATAAATCCAAAGCTCAACCAAGAAATAATCCCATCACACCATGGTTATCGAGAAATGGAAAGGCAAGAGAACCAAACCAAAACCCATGCCCATGAAAACAAAAGAACCAAATACAAACATGCATATACCATGCATGCCAAAACCATCTAGGAAATCACACATGCAACTTGTTACCTATAAGTACTCCTACTAAAGTTGTTTGATCCAACTTTTCCTTTCTTTTCCTTGCTTTCCTAGTCATTTCTTGTTCTTCCTTTGCTTGTCCTCACTTTCCTTTACTTGCTTGCTTCCTCCTCTTGGTGCTCTTCTCCTCTCTGAAACCAATTTCAAAACTAAACTCATAGAAAGGCTCCAAAATGATGATCTAATGAATTTTTATTATTGATGCCTCTAATTTATTCATTTCCCCCCCTATTTTCATTCAATTTCCTCCTCACGTGTAACTTGTGACCTTTCATCTCCATTTTCTCCTATTTTCCTTTATTTAATAAATAAATGACAATAATTGTCACTTTTCTTTTCCAAAGCGTTTGTCAATGCCTTTCTCCAATTTCCTTAGCCATAATAAACTGAAATGAACAACCACTTGGATTTTTTACCAAAATTCAAATTCGAATACGTGTCCGATGAACTTGGTCATATTTTTTCTTTATTAAATTTATTACATGAAATTTTAACTGAGGCTTGTTAAAACCCCCTCCCCCTTAGGCTAACAATATCCTCAGTGTTCTATGATACCCAAAACTAGTAAGATGGCTAAAAACCAAAACACTTCCCATGGAGATTTATAAATTAGATTGTTGTAGTATTTACAATGAAAAACTTGATCAAAATAAAAACCATCATGACAAACATGAAAAATTGACAACCATACCACTTATTGGAGCTGTATAACATAGCCTGTTGTGTTATTTAAAATAAAAACCATACATAAATGTACATATACCAAAAACTCATTTTGCTCCATAAGAAAATAATGAAGGATACATAGCCTAAATATGATCATCCATCTCCCATGTAGCTTAATCAGGAAAAAATTGCTTCTACTTCTCTTTAATTTTCTCGATTGCTCAGTTTAAAAGCATGAGTTGTTTCCACTGCAATATGAACTGAGGTTTTGGTTGTAATTCTCCTTCTTGCTCCACCTGCAAGATGAACTAATCAATCATATTATCAACATCCTTTACATATTTTTTAATCAATGAAACATGGAAAACATCATGGACTTTAATTGTTGGAGGCAATGAAAATCTATAGGTCACTGGTCCAATCCTCTCAAGGATCTGAAAAGACTCGCAATACCAGGGTCACAACTTCGCGCATGATCCAATCCTCAAGGAGCTATTCTTGGGATTGATGTGAAAGTACACATGCTCCCCAGCTTGAAACTCCTTAAATACCTTGTGTTTATCTTCATAACTCTTCTATTTATCTTGTGTTTCCTTTAAAATATTCTTGATAACCTGCATTTCTTGTTCCATCTCTCTCAATGTGTCTGGTCCTATCAACGCCATGTTCACTTGATCACTTTAGTTTATGGGAATATTTCAAATCTTCCAATAAAGTGCCTAAAAAAGCTCATCCTAAGTTACTCCTGATACCCATTGTTGTAAGAAAACTCAACCAATGGAAGATACTCCTCCCACCTCCTTTGTTGATGCATAACATACATTCTCAACATTTCCTACAGAATCCTATTGGCCCTCTCTATCCGTCCATATATATACGGATGACAAGTTTTAATCAAGGCCAAATCTATACCCAAACATGAAAATAACTCTTTCCAAAACCTAGAAGTGAATTTTTCATATCTATTTGACACAATTTTCATCAGAATACCATGGAACTACATTGTATCTTTGATGAAGAACTGTGCTACTTCACTAGCTGAATAAGTAGAATTAACCACTATGAAATGAGCTACCTTGGTCAAATTGTAAATCATAACCATGATGGAATCATGTTGATTCAACGTCCTCAGAAAACCTGTAAGGAAATCCATGGAAATGACCTCCCATTTCCACTTCAGAATCAGAATAGGTTGTCACAAACTCGTTGGGTGGTTACACTCATCTTTTACCTATTGACAATTCAAATATCTATCCACAAACTCAACTACCTCTTTCTTCATATTCTTCCAATAATAGAACTCCTACACAATTTTCAAATTCATGATATCCCGAGTAACCTGAATATGGCTTGATATGAAAACTCCCTTATGATAAGCTTCTTGGTTTCATTTTCATCTAACACATTGATCCTATCCATAAATCCAACCAAACCATATTTCGTGAGATGGTAATCCATTTCATGCTCACTTGTACTATGATGTAACTTATGCTTAATCTCCCTATACCTATCATCTTATTATCCTTCCTACAAGACTAGATCCTACAAAACTATTCCATAAGAGCTCACAATTGCAACATGGCTTACCTACACTCTCCTACTAAGATCATATGCAACTTTTTTCTAATTTCCTTTAATATATCTAATCTAAAATTAAAACTAACTATGGGTAGCCAACCATCTACCTTCCCTGGCATTCATAATAGGTTGGTCAAAAAATTATCTCAACCCACTGTGATCACTCATCAATACAAACCTCCTAGCATGAGGATAATGTCTCCACATATTCAATGCATGAATTATTGCTGCCAACACAAGATCATGCGTCACATGTTTTTGTTCGTGCTCATTTAGTGTCCTTGAATCGTAGCATAATACTTGTCCCTCTTACATCAAGAATCCATCAAGTCCTCTCTTTCAAGTATATGTACACATCATGAACTCCTTATCTAGATCTACACTCTTTAGAATTGGCGCATTTGTAAGAAACTACTTCAACTGCTCAAAACTATCTACACATTCCTCTATCCATTCAAATTTCTTTCCTTTTCTCTGCAATGATGAAATAGGATAGGAAATTCATGAGAAGTTCATGATGAACCTCCTATAATAACCTACTAACCCCATGAATGATATCACCTCATCCACATTCCTATGTGCTACCAATTCCATTATAGCTCTTATCTTTTATGGATCCACTGTTATGCCTTCATTGGAAACAACATGACCCAAGTAATGAAATTTTTTCTAAAATGAGTTTCATTTACTAATCTTGGAATAGAAGTGATGCTTTCTTAGTAATCTCAAAACTTTTTCTATGTGTTTTGCATTTTCTTCCTCATTCTTCGAATATATCAATATATCATCAATGAATACAATCACAAACTTTCCAAATAAGGACGCAACACATTGTTCATCAAGCACATGAAAGTATTTGGATAATTAGTCAAACCGAAAGGAACCACAAAAAACTCATAATGGCCATTCCTGGTCCAAAATTCAATCTTGTATATATCCACTTCTTTGATGTGCACCTAATGGTATCATGATCTCATATCAATCTTTTATAACACTACTGCTCCCTTCAACTGGTCAAAAAAGTCACTGATCCTCAACAATGGATACTTGTTCTTGATCGTCACCTTGTTCAGCTTCCTCTAATCAATGCACAAACTGAGATTAGCCTCCTTCTTCACAAAAAATATTGGTTCACCCCAAAGCGACACACTTTTCCTAATGTAACCATTTTCAACCATTTCCTTCAACTACAAATTCAACTCCACTAGCTCTGGAGTGCTCATCCTTAAGGTTCCTTTGATGTGGGTGTTCTATTAGTACCAACTCAATAGAAAATTCCACTTCCCTATGGGGGTGTGACTACAAAATATATGTTGGAAACGCATCTTGAAACTATTGCAAGACAAGGTTCGTTTTCATACTTTTGCATCCTCAACAATGTAGGCTTCTTATTTCCCTGCAAGATTATCTTTTTCCCATAATCATCCAGACACTCAATACCATTTTCATAAGAATCTACTTTGGTTATGTGGAGGTAAAACTAGTCCATACCCAAAAGCATACTATATGATCCCAATGGAATCACATTCAGATGTGCTAATGTAGGCATACTATTTAGCTCAAATTCACAAGCTCTTACCTAATGATGAACTATCTTCTTGGTACCTACATCCAATTGCGCCAACCAAGATTTTGCATGCGCTTATTTTCTCAAACCACACTCATCCACCAGTTTAGGATTAACATAACTATAATTTTATCTAGGGTCAATCAAAATAGAAACAACTCGATCACATAGCGTACCTTCCATATCAATAATTGAATCCTGGTGATCTACATGGTTCTTGTCCACAAATGCATAGATACAAGGAATTATATGGCCCATGTCCCAAAATTTTTGCGTCTCTTGAGCACTGTAGATATTATTTCTACCACCCTGGTACAATGGATTATCCTTCTTGTGGTGATCTTTGTAAGAAATACAACACCTAAATGGTCCCATACCATCACCTCTATTCTGCTGCACCCCACACCGTAACCCATGTCCCTTCTCAGTTGCACTAAACTTCTTGTGAGGGGCAACATTTTCTTTCTGAACTGCATCCTAAGGTCTTCCCCGCTTCAGTGGCCACTTCCCTTCAACTTTATCATTCCCCTTCAAATAACACTTAGTGTCACATTTACACTTTGAATTCTCATAACAATGCTTCATTTTCCTAATGGCTTCTTCCAGCGACCTAGGCTCATCAAACTCAATATTTTCTCCATATGTTACTGGAAACCCATTGATGAACCTTTGGATATTTTCTTTATCATCCTTGAGGTAAGGCACATACCTCAACAACTCCAAGAACCTGCTAGTATACTCATAATCTATCATAGAACCAATATGTAACTCATAAAACAACTTATATTTGTAATCGTGATATCTTTTAGAAAGGTAATTCTTCTTAAAGAGTCTCTCGAACTCATCCCAAATCAACTCTTCTTATCGAATTCCTTTGGAATTCTTCACATATTCCCACCAAATATATGCTTTCCCTTTGAGACTAAACCTAGCTATTTTGAATTTCATGTTCTCCAAATATTCATGCAGCTCAAATAATTTATTCATCCCAAATAACCATGCCTCTACATCTTTCAGTTTATTTAACTCTCCATCGAATGTAGGATCCTTGACTTTATTGAACTCCTATAGCAAGTAATCACTCCTCCTATAAGGATGATGGTAGTGATGATGGTAATGATGTTTCCTTGATGAGGAACTAAAATTATACCCATGCATGCCCATCCTCCTTTTAGGTGTATCCAATGATATGCCACCTCTGATTGTGTCCCCTCTATCCAACTTGTATCATGTTGAGACCTGCTACCATATGCCCCATTAGCATTCTCTTCCCATTCTTGACTAATCCTCTATTGTCCCTATTTATGAAAGTCTAAAAAACTCTAAGGGATCACTGCATTGATATTTTCATGCTTTTGCAAAGCCCTTGCAAGTATTTCATGAGCCTCAACTAACATGTCATTTTCTGCCTTACAACTTCTTATCGCTGCCAAAAAAATCCTTAATGTATATGCTATACTGGGAGAATACGCATCTCCTTGCTGCCCAATTGACCAGTAGGGAGAGTCTCATGAACTATAATCCACCATTTTTCTAGTCATATTTTATTTTGATTCTTCCTACAAGAATTCCATGTCATATAAAAAAATATATACCATAATAAAAATCATACCCCAATGAAGTTCAGGGGAGGCTATCTCATGTGAAAAATCAATCCAAATTAGCATGATACATGTATAATCATATCATATATATATATCAACATCCTGTATGATAATACCAACTACATAAAATGAACTCATGCACTACAACCATTACCATGAAAATGCATGCCTAATATCATGCATCTAGTCCATCTGATCCAAGTGTTTGAATGATGCTCTAATACCAATCTATAACCACCCCTCCCATATCTACCAACTTTCATCGGGCTGCCAAGGTAAACATGAGCTGAGGGCTACTAAGACATGACTCAAACTCATAGGTATAGGTAAAGGAAGTGGAATTGACAAACTAAAACTTTACGGACTTCCCTTAGGTACTACAGAACCGCGAGGAGCTAAAAAACCACTCCAAGTGCCCAAAACCTAAGTTAAAATTCTATTTTAGTGAACTGGATTCCTAGTCGCGAGTATAACATGACATAAATTTGATATTTACCCTCAAGTCGCATGGATGACCCTTCCTCCCAGTGACTGCGATCTAATTTTCTCAGTTTTGTGCATATGACCCTAAGATCTGAGCCACTTTTTCAAGGCTAGTAACCATACCTCTACCCAAAACTTGATAAAGCTTTCCAAAACAACGAATGACACCAGAAAAAATCCATTAATACAAAACATAGACAGGAACTTGACCTAACAAGTCCTAACCTGGAGAGTCATTCCATCAAACACATGGTGAACATGAAATATATAGGTCATGAATGAATTTCTGAATAGGGGGATCTAATACTTATCTAAGAATGTCAAGAAGTTGTAATTCCCTCTCAGTATAGCTACAATAAAATCTAAGTCATGAATTCAATAACCATTCATTTAAAAATGAAAACATGATAAGATCCATAACTGGAAATCTGCCATAAAAACATGATTAAAACTAGTATATAGCTAGATAAATAAAAGTGATAGAACAACCATCAAATCCACAACATAAAAAATACATTTATTCATGGAATATAAGAGGAAAATGGCTCTTATTAACATATGCAAAATCCAACCAAGTAAGGACTTCCATGTACCACCCAACCATATATTAGGTTGAAACAAATATTTGTTTAATCCACTCACCCATGTGCCATATTCCAAGCTTGAATGTGTGATCTCATGGGAAAACCAAAACATAAACAACGAAGGGAGTCTAGAGGTTAAACCACCTCCACCATCACCCTTGCAAGATCTCACCTAAACTGGTACCAAGATCACAAACCTAAACCAAGATTGGATGCCTTAGAATTCCTTCATGATCCCTTGAGTAATTTTTTTATCTCGACCCACCTATTTAGGGTTCCATGGAGAAGACCATATTTTCCCCCAACCCTTGGGATTTTTCCTGAGACCACCTTACTTAGATCTAAAACCTTATGGAAGTCCAAATATCAACCAAGAATGAATCCCATCACACCATGTCTATTTGGAAATGGGAAGGCAAGGTTGAAACCACTTTCAAACCCAAGAAAACCCATGCCCATGAAAATAAGAGAACCAAATACATGCATGCATATACCATGCATGCCAAAACCAGCTAGGAAATCACACATGAAACATGTTAGCTGAAACTACTCCTACTAAAGTTGTTTCATCCAACTTTTCCTTGCTTTCCCTTGCTTTACTTGTCCATTCTTATCCTTCCTTTACATTTCCATGCTTTCATTTGCTTGCGTCCTCCTCTTGGTGCTCTTCTCCTCTCTGAAATCAATTCCAAAACTAAACTCACAAAATGGATCCAAACTATGCTCTAATTCATTTTTATTATTGATACCTCTAATTTCTTCATTTTCCCCTATTTCCTTTAATTTCTTCATTTTCCCCTATTTCCTTTAATTTCATCCTCATATTCAAATTGTGACCTTTCATCTCCCTTTTCTCCCATTTTCCTTTATTTCATAAATAAATGCCAATAATTTCCACTTTTCCTTTCCAAAGCCTTTTCCAATTTCCTTAGCCATAATAAATCAAAATGAACACCCACTAGGATGTTTTTCCCATCATTCAACTTGGAATACATGTCCCATGACCTTGGTATTATTTTTTCCTTTATCAACTTTATTACATGAACATTTAACCTGGGGTTGCTACAAAAACACATGTATTATGTATTTTTTGTTGTTGACTTTTCTAGAAAATGTTGGATATTCTTCATATGGAAGAAGGATGAAGTTTTCTCAAAATTTGTTGATTTCAAAGCATTGGTTGAAAATGATACTTGTGAGAAATTGAAATCCCTAAGAAGTAATAATGGAGGATAATTTTCTTCTAGCACCTTCAAGGAATTTTATGCCAAATAAGGTACTAGAAGAGAATTGATAACGCTCCATAACTCACACCAAAATGGGGTGGCTGAAAGGAATAATACAAATAGTTGGAGTAGCAAGATCCATGTTGCATCATCAAGGGCTTCCATTACATATGTGGGAAGAAACATGAAACACTACAATTTATTTGCAGAACCAAAGCTCTCATATAATACTTGGCATGATCACACCCGAAGAAGCTTTCTCTACAAGGAAGCTAGATGTATCTCATTTCATAATTTTTGGAGATATTGTGTATTTTAATTTTTTTCAAGGATAGTAGGAAGAAAATTGAGCCCAAAACTGAGATGGGAGTCTTTGTAGGATACACAGAGACACCACATAACTATAGGGTGTATTTTCCCTCACTCAGGGTGACAGTACTTAGGATAGATGTCGAATTTGAAGAGGAGAAGGTTATGATATGTTCTATAGAGTGAGAGATGAGCATCAAAACAGAGGAGGAGCTTCTATCTCCAAATGACAAGCCTCAAACAAAGCTTCAGGAGGTTTTGTAGTAGACACATGCAAACGAGAAGACATGAGGTCGAGTGGAGGAACCCACTCAACTAGAATCTTCCAGAGAGGGGAGGAAGAGAACCAGAGAAGCTAAAATATTGTTATAGGATGCATAGGAGCATGTGGGAGCTCTTACATCTCAACGTAGGCAGAGGAGGTCACCAAACAGGTAAAATAGGTATATGCCTCTCAAGACAAAAATCATTGAGACAAATCCTTCTTCATTTAAGAAAGTAGTTTCTCAACCAGTGTGGGTTGATGCCATGGTGGAGGAGTATGAATCCATCATGAAGAACAATGTATGGGAGGTGGTGCTGAGACCAAAGAATAATTCAAGGTTGATTCCAAATGGATATACAAAGTGAACCATGCAGTTGATGGGAGCATCGAGAAGTACAAGGAAAAATTTGTGGCCAAAGGCTTCACACAGGTAGAGGAAGTGTTCTATGAGGAAACATTTTCCCCATTGGAAAGATATTCCCTGATTATAACCATTCTAGAATTAGTTATGTAGATGGGTGGAAGATCCAATAGATGGATGTGAATGTTAGATCCCTATATTACTATTATAGTCCCTTATTGTTGTTAGTGTAACCCCCTTATTGTTATTATTGTGCCCTTAAATTATTATTGTTAGGTCGGCTAGGATTACATTGTGGCCCCATGGACTCCTATATATAGAAAGGAGGTTTTTTAATTTGAATCATCCAAGTGTTCATTCATGTAATGTATTGGAGGTTTCTCCCTCGAAGTGGCTTATTTCTAAGGCATTATTATCTCTTTTATTCTCTTTTTGGAGCTGTTTTCACAACATTTGGTATCAGAGCTTCGAGATTCTAGGGTTTTGATTGCTCCAAACAGGTCATTGTGGAATTTTCGTAAATATTTTTCTACGAAGATTCATAATCTGAAATTTTTAGAGTACAAAGCCAAAATCCCGAGGAAAATCATCGCAAAATTTTAGAGATTCGTTCGTAATATTTTCGGAGATATGATCTGTGCAAGTTAGGTCATTTTGTAGGCTCCTGAATTTAACCTAAACAGGTCATCGTGGTATTTTCATAATAACTTTTTTCTACAAAGTTTCAGAAGCTGAAATTTTTAGAGTGTGAAGCTGCAATCCTGAGGAACATCGTCGCAAAATTTCAAATCTTCGTTCGCAATATTTTCAAAGATATGATCTATGGAATTTAGGGCTTTTTGAGGCTTCTGAATTTCATCTCAAAGAGGTGATCGTGGAAAAATATTCGTAGCTCTCTCTCTGAGCATCGGATTAGAATGTTGTAAAAAGTGGCCGCAAATACACATAATGTAGTTTTCGATCTATCAATTTCAGAACCAAAGGAGGAAACATTGACATGTGGAAATTCATACAATTTTTCTCTACTGAACCAGTCCAAAATTTGGTCATTGTAGGAGATTGGATATAACTTTGCCTTGAAGAATCCAAATCAGATCACACCTATGGCATTTGAAAGAAGCTTCAAAGGGCTACTATAGGGCTAAATTTTAGATATTGAGGATCCACAATTATAGGGATAATTCAATTTCAATATCGAGCTCCTCAAAAGAAAGTAAAAGGTGTGTATTTTGTTTCCAAATTGCATAAGTCTTATTTGAAGAATCAAGTTGAATTGATTCCAAGGGCATATTGTAGAATAGATATCAGCATTGGATTCTAAAATGGGCCCTCAAAGGAATTCAACACCCATTAAGATTTTAGAATCTCTACTATGACTCATGAAGATGAATAATGGCAACATGACATATCAAAATTACAAGAGCAAGTGCAAAAAATTTCGCTCTCGCAAAGAGAAACAAAAAATGACTTGGAAGTTTTGAAGAAAGGCATGGAAAATAAGATGGATGGTTTGAAGAAAGGCATGGAATCTAAGATGGATGGTTTGAAGAATGGCATGGAATCTAAGATAGATGGCATGCAAGCTGGCATGGAATCTCAGATGGATGGCATGGAATCTAAGATAGATTGCATGGAAGCTAAGATCGATGAGAAAATGAAAAACATGAAGAATGATCTAAAAGCAGACATGGAAGGTTTGACAAAGTTGATACAAGAAATGTTTCCTAATGGTGAAAATATAGTAGAGGAAACTCATGATGAGAACAAAATAAATGTTAATCGTAATTTCATAAAATCTAATGTTAGCAGGAAGAACCACCATATTCCAAAAATGGATATGAGGAAGTTTGATGGAAAGGATCCTGTAACATGGATACTACAAATGGAGCAATATTTTGATCTCCATAATGTGAAAAACACACAGAAGGTATGCATTGCAACTTTACATTTAGAACAAAATACATTTGTATGGTATCGATGGCTTTTCTCCCATAAAAATATTGTCACTTGGTCAATTTTTACAGAGGAAATGATAGCACATTATGAGGATACAAAGAGCAACACCTTCTTTAGCCAATTGATAAATCTCAAAAAAAATGGTTTAATGGGGGAGCACATTGAGGACTTCCAAAAATTGAATATAAGGGTAACTGATATTCCAGAGGAACACATGATTCATCTCTTCATAGGTACTTTAAAGGATAACATCCAACATGAAGTTCGTGTTTTGGAACCTGATTCATTGGAGAAGGCATTCAGGTTGGAAAGAAAATTTGAATATAAAATTATGGCGACAAGGAAGGCTACCACTCACTTCTATAAAGAGGGAAGTGTTGCTACTCCTAGATTTCCACAACCTACAAGGTTGACACCACAACAATTGGAAGAAAAAATAGAAAAAGGGCTTTGCTACAGTTGTGATAGGAAATACACTAAAGGTCATAAGTGTGCTGAGAAGAAATTATTTTACATAGATTGTGTAGATGAAGAAGAAAATGAACAAGAAGAGGATATACACCAGGAACCAACCCAAGAAGAGGAAGAAATGAGTCCGACCATATCATATAATGCATTGGTAGGAATTACCACTCCTTAAACTCTCAAGATAGAAGGACATATCACAAAGAAAAAGGTAATAGTGTTGACTGATTCAGGTAGTACCCATAATTTTATTCATTGTAAGGTAGCCAAGGAATTGAATTGTTTCCTATACCCAGCACTAGAATGTCAAGTGATGGTTGCAAATGGAGGAACTATAAATTGCTCTGGAAAATGCCATAATATCAAGCTAACCATGGGGGAATATGTATTTAATAGTCCAATTCTTTCCATTCCTATGGGAGGTGCTGATGTTGTACTAGGAGTACAATGGTTACAATCTTTGGGGACGGTAGCTTTTAATTTTCAAGAACTTTTCTTGAAATTTTTTTCAGAAGGAAAGGAAGTCGAATTACGGGGTATTGAAGGGAAGCCAGGAAGGATAATAAGCTCTAATGGCATGACAAAGCTTCTAAGGAAAGAACAACGAGGCGTAATTGCACAATTATGCTCACTAGAAGTTCCAACATCAAAATCATCTATTTCTGCAGATCTCCAACAAGTCTTGGACAATCATTCCAAGGTGTTTGAAACTCTCAAAGGACTCCCACCTATTCGTGATCATGATCATGCTATTCATTTGATTCCAGGAAGTGTTCCTCCAAACATCAGGCCTTATAGATATCCTTATGTCAAAAAGAGCGAAATTGAACGTATGATTGTAGAAATGTTAGAGGCAGGTATAATTCAACCTAGTCAAAGTTCTTTCTCTGCTCCTGTAGTATTGGTACACAAGAAGGATGGATCATGGCGAATGTGTCCAGATTATAGGGAGCTCAATAAGCTCACCATTAAAGATAAATTTCCCATTCTTGTTATTGATGAATTATTGGATGAATTACATGGAGCAATTTATTTTACCAAGTTGGATCTTTGTTCAGGATATCATCAAATTAGAATGAAGACTGAAGATATTCCAAAAATAGCATTTTGAACTCATGAGGGTCATTATGAATTTTTGGTCATGCCTTTTGGCCTTACCAATGCACCTTCTACATTTCAAGGGTTGTTGAATTCCATTTTCAAACCCTTCCTTAGAAAATTTGTGCTAGTATTTTTTGATGATATACTAATCTACAGCAGGTCTTGGAAGGATCATGTTGAACATGTTGACAGGGTGCTCAAACTATTGCAGGAGAAACAATTATATGCAAAAACATCCAAATGTTTCGTTTGAATACAAGAGGTGGAATATCTGGGTCATATTGTATCTCATGACGGTGTTAAGGTAGACCCTAACAAAATTAAAGCCATTAAGGAATGGAAAGTCCCCACAACCATAAAGCAGTTGCGAGGATTTCTCGGGTTAACAGGGTATTATCAAAAGTTTGTTAAGAATTATGGGAGAATAGCAGCACCTCTAACAACATTATTGAAGAAAGATGCATTTTCATGGACTCCTGAAGCAACTAAGGCCTTTGAACATCTTAAAGAGGCAATGTGCCTAGCCCCGGTCTTAGCTACGCCAGACTTCACAAAAACCTTTATTGTGGAATGTGATGCCTCAGGAAATGGAATTGGTGCAGTTTTAATGCAGGAAGGAAGACCCATTGCTTTTGAAAGTCGTCCGATCAAAGGAAAGTATTTACAGAAACCTATTTATGAGAAGGAAATGTTAGCAATACTGCATGCACTAAAGAAATGGAGAACTTACCTAATGGGAAGACACTTCAAGGTAAAAAATAATCATGATAGTCTTAAACACTTTTTGGAACAAAGACTATCTTCAGAAGAGCAGCAAAAATGGGTCACAAAGATGTTGGGTTATGACTTTGAAATAATATACAAAAAATGGAAGCTCAATGTTGTTGCAGATGCACTCTCAAGAAAGAATGAAGAGGTGGAAGCATTTCTTTGTGCCATTTCTATTATCCAACCAGATTGGATAACCGAAGCAAGAGATGAATGGAAGAAGGACGAAGAAGTATGGACACTCATTCAAAAAGTTGCAGCAAGATCCTAGTACATCTGATACATTTAGTTGGAAAAATGATTCCTTATGGTACAAAGATCGCTTATATCTTTGTAAGAATTCCCAACTAAAACAAAAGATTCTTTTGGAATTGCACACTTCTCCTTTAGGAGGACACTTAGGATTTTTAAAAACTTACCACGGGGTGAAGAAAGAATTTTTTTGGGATGGCCTTAAATCTGATATTCAAAAGTTTGTGGCGGAATGTTTGGTTTGCCAGCAAAATAAAGTTGAGACAATTAAGACCCCAGGAATTCTACAACCTTTATCCATTCCAAGTCAACGTTGGGAGGAGATTTCAATGGATTTTATCATAGATTTACCTAAGTCTGAAGGAAAGAGTGTCATCATGGTGGTAGTTGATAGACTTACCAAGTATGCACACTTTTGTTCATTATCTCATCCATTTAAAGCAAGTACAGTTGCTACTACATTTATGGACACAATTCAAAAGCTACATGGAAACCCAAGGGTTATTATGAGCGACAGAGATCCCATTTTTACTAGAAATTTTTGGATGGAGTTATTTTCTTGTTTTGGTACTCAATTAGCTCATATCTCATCTTATCATCCTCAATCAGATGGTAAAACTGAGATAGTAAATAAATGTCTGGAAGGATATCTTCATTGTTTTGTATATTATAAACAAACACAATGGGTCAAGTGGTTACCTCTAGTTGAATGGTGGTATAACACTTCCTTCCATACTGCAGCAAAAATGACCCCATTTATGGCACTTTATGGATATTATCCACCATCTATCACATCATCTTTAAAAGAAAACTCAAAGGTTCAATCAGTGTAATATCACATCAAGAATCATTAAGAAGTTCTCCAACTCTTAAAGGACAACTTGAATTTGGCACAAAATTGAATGAAACAATAGGCATATCAACATCGCAGCGAGAGAATTTTTGATGTAGGAGACTGGGTATTTTTTACGGCTACAACCATACAAAGAGATGTCCCTCAAGCAAGCTAAGAAGGATAATAAATTATCGCCAAAGTACTATGGTCCTTACAAGTTGTTGCAAAAGATTGGTACTATGGCATACAAATTGGAGCTTCCTGCTTCTTCACGAGTGCATCCAATTTTCCATGTTTCATGCTTAAAGAAGGTTATAGATGAAAATATTCTAGTTCAAACAACATTTCCAGAACTTGATGAGGAAGGAAAAATCATAGTGGAACCTGAAGCGGTCAAGGAAACAAGAACTCGACAGCTACAGAATCGATCAATTTCAGAGTATCTCATCAAGTGGAAGAACTTACCCACTGAGGATTCTACATGGGAGGATTAAAATTTTATACAGAAGCACCTAGAGCTACTCAAGCATTGAGGACAACACTTTTTTGAAGGAGAGCGACATGTTAGGTCCCTATATTACTAGTATAGTCCCTTATTATTGTTAGTGTAACCCCCTTATTGTTATTATTGTACCCTTGTAACCCCCATATTGTTATTATTGTGTCCTTAAATTATTATTGTTAGGTCAGCTAAGATTACATTGTGGCCCCACTAGGATTACAATTTGGCCCCATGGACTCCTATATATAGAAAGGAGGTTTTTTAATTTGAATCATCCAAGAATTGTTCATTCATGTAATGTATTGGAGGTTGCCCCCTCGAAGTGGCTTATTTCTAAGGCGTTGATATCTCTTTTCTTCTCTTTTTGGAGATGGCTTCACACAAGTATTGAAGTCCGCCTATATGGAGACTTTTCCCGCTCTGGAAATATATTCCGCCAGTTTTAACCATTCAAAAATTAGTTATGTAGATGGGGTGGAAGATCCAATAGATGGATGTGAAGACCACCTTTCTCAATGTTGTTGTTGAGGAAGAAATTGACATAGAGAGGCCAGAAGGATTTGAGACAAATGACAAGGAGACACATGTATGTAGACTCATGAGAGCCTTGTATGGTCTCAAAAAAGTTCCTCAAGCATGGTACATTCAGATCGAAACATATCTCAGTGGATTGGGCTTCACCAAAAGTGAATTAAATTACAATATCTATCACATTGTGGTAGATGGCAAGTTTCTTATATTGGTTTTGTATGATGATGACTTGATATTTACATGGGATATGAAATTGATCCACTCTTGCAAGGAGGAGCTTTAGAGGATGGTGGTAGATGCTACCATATAAAGACAACTTGTGGGATCCTTGAGGCATCTGGTGAACACAAGGCCCGACATATGTCATGCAGTTAATTAGTTGAGTCAAGCGATGGTGAAGCCCATCAAGCTGTGTTGGAAGGAAACAAAACATGTGTTGAGGTACCTAAGAAGCACCCTTGAGTATGGGTTATGGTATAGGACAAAAAAAGGAGTGAAGATCCAAGGCTTCACCAATGCATATTGGACATGGATTCCATCAAACAGGAAAAGTACTTTAGGTGCTATCTTCAGTGTTTGGTCTACAAATATTTCCTGGTATAGCAGAAAACAGAGATGTGTGGAAGTCATCAAAGTAGAGATTGAATACACGGCTACAAGTTAAGAAACATATCAGGCCATATGGATGAGGAAAATACTTGTGGGTCTTGTTAGGGTCCTATAATTTATAGGATCAATTGATGCTTATCTATTGATTTTTCTTCTATGAGAGATTGTAAATAATTATCTCATTTTGCAAAATTATTTAAAAAAAATCCAAATATATATGTGTGTGTGTGTGTGTGTGTGTGTGTGACGTATAAAAATAAAATAGGGGATTAAAAAAAAATTATATATACATGTGGAAAAGGAAATAAAAAAAAATGAAAATCCTTTGTTGTGAGTTAGTTAAAATGCCGCATCTTTATTTTTATTTCAAAAAGGATAATTTTTTAAAAAATTTGGTTATTTGTTAGATAATATGAAAAATCACTTTTGTCATTTTCTGCTAAAACGTGTGCATATATCTACAGCACGGTTTCCCTCCACCCAGATCTACGGCGGAGGAAAAATCCCCCCCCCATGGCACTCTCTTTATTAGTACATGGGGGGGGTGCAGTGGTTTTGCCCAAAACTCCTTTAAATTACATGGAAGCATATGGGGAATTTTGGGGCGTTCCCTCCCAATACAACTTTCTGCCTCCACCCACCCCCCCCCCCCCCGAAATACCACCTCTGCTTCCCGCCAACATTCCATCCCTCGACCGCTTACCTCCCGCCACACATCCGTTCCTCTACAATTAATATCCCACCACATGCCCGTTACCCTGCTCCACTCCATTAATACCACCTATCCTGCCACGTCACTCCCATCCATATCACGAAGCCATTGAATGATCAAATTATGCTGCCAAATCTATCTATGAATGCTTCTCTCAACAATTTTTCTCATTGAATTTTCGTTAAAGAAATAAAACCCCACTCCACACCCATTGAATTTTTCATGTTACATAACCAATTCAATAGTTACAAAACCTGAGAAGATCTTAATTTTCCCCTTTCACCACAATATCAATTTTTCAGAGTTGAAGAACAAATTGTCATCAACTATTAGCATTCTACAGTAGTGTGTTTTTTCTTCCATAAGGAAAATTCTCTACAGGTAACCTTGTTTTGCAGCCATTTTCTTTTGTTTAAAGGAATTTTTCACTCTCTGTAATCTATCTGATTTCTTTGTATTCCATGTACTCCATTTTAAACATGTCAAACCATAAAGGAAAAGGAAAGGACACTGGTTCAAATCCCATGAATACCCCAGTCCTAGACTTTGGAAAACTTCCCCTAATAGACACCCAGTATAAAATTGTTGAAACCTAATTAGATTTCAACCTGTATGAACTCCATAATTGGGCCAAGCAGAAATTTAAAAAGTGATGATTTAAAATTTTTGGAATCCATTCTGCCTCAATTCACTTTCCCCCAGACTCATGTTTTCCCTGAATTCATTGCATGGTGCCATCTCAAGTATTTTCCCAGCCAAAGAGTTGTCATCTCTCATAGAAACAATAATATTTTTTCCATTTCCCCTTAGATCATATATTAGGCCATACAAATTGAATATAGGGACTCTCATCATCCTTTTTCTATCAAGGGCTTTATGGAAATGTATAAGAAGTTAAATTTCCCCCAAAGAACCCAAATGTTTTACTATTTTCTTTCAAAAAATGTTCAATTACCCTAGACTAATCCCCCATTCCAATTTTAATATTTCCTGAAATAGCCAAGTAGGTTTTTTCTATGGTAACCCGATTTATTGGGTACCATAATGATTATTTTTCTATCAATTTTTTTAGTAGGAAAGCAACCATCAATCCTTTTCAATTTCAAAAAAATTCTTGGAGACTCAATCCATGATCAATTAGTAAATTTTAAAGCAGAAGGTGCCTTCAAGTATCCATCAGTTTTAATTTATCTCATGCTATATTATCAGTAAGATAAGTTTAAGTTCCCTTTACAGAAGAAAGACAATGAGGAGCATCCCTGGTTAGTGATTCACTAGACTTCTCTAGTTAGAAATAACTCGAATTAGTACTCCTATATTGACTTTTTTGACAAATTTCTATATACATCATTTTGTTTCTTTAGCAGTGACCAAATTCCAAGGATTTCACCAGAAATAAAGAATTTCCTAATTTTTTCATAGTTTTCCAAGGTCAGAGACTGGTATTTATACCATAATTACATTTAGATAAGGATATGTGGATCATAATTTCCTCCTTACAGGCTACCAAAGCTTGTCCCAGTCAGATTGTTCGCACTACAATACACTATGAAAATGCTCAATATGGATGAGCTTCATTTTGTGGCATACAAAAAGAAAGTGCAATTCAAACTAAAGACACATACAGGGCCCTACATTATCAATACCAGAGTTGTAGCAAGAGAAGTGGCTACCATTTTGAATCATATGAAGTTCAAGGTCAAATTTTCTTGGTCCTATGATCGCTTAGCCATCATTTCAAAGCTCAAATCGGGGCAAAAGAGTACCTCCTATACACACACCCAACCAGGACTGAAATTGAATAGTATGCTAATCAAGAGGACTGAATAGATGGAACATTACAGGAAACTGAAGAATATATTATGAGTCATTCATCTATTTCAACCCCGATTCCTAAAGAGAATGAACTAAAAATGGAAATACAAGCCATGCCCCCCACTAATTCGAAGAATCCAAATGCAGAATTTATTGTTTTTAAAACAGAGAAAAGGGATCCAAATATTTCTCAAAATTCAAATTAACAAACTAATCCTTACTTTAATCCTCAAGTAATTACTATGCAAGATGGGTCTCTAGACGAGGGAGACACTCAACAGCCAACTACTGAGATTCACTCAGGGATTCTGACCACTCCTTTTACTCATATAGAAGAGATAATATAGTCACCTACTCTGGGAACTGAAATCCATCCTTCTAATCAAATATGTGAAACATCATAGTCACCTACTGTAGGGGCAATAGTCCAATCTCCATTATCATCCACTTCTCATATTAAAACCCAACAGAGTATATTTTCAAGGTACAGGGACATAAAATTGAAGAATGAAGCTTTGAAGGCTTCCACCTACTCTGAATTTTGGAAGCAGACTACTAAAAAAAACGCATATTACTATCTACATTTGATTTAGAGAAACGAGAGTTCTAAATGTCCTTCATGGAACCATTAGTTCCGGCTGCTAGGAGTGTTGAAGACTACAAAACCTCCATTTTCTCATTTGATACCAATAAAATACATGAAATCGATGAAATATATTTACACAATCAGACATGGGAGTTGATATTCTCATCACTTACGAGATCAGCCATGAATGCATCCAGATTACATTCATCCTTAAATAATATTAATTCTAAATTTGAAATCGAAAAAATGTCCTCTTTTTCCAAGGACAATTGGATCAAATCTCCAGAATATTTTATAGTAAAGTGTAATATCCCAAAAGGGAGAGTGAAATAATATTGAAACAAAATATAAGAACTGCAATAAAGTAAACAATAAATCTAAATACACATCAGAATGCACAGAAATAGTTGAGCCATTTTATTATATGGGAGGTGAAAAAATAAGTTCAACATTCCTCAAAATATGAGACACCCAAGCCAAAGGGATGGCCTAGAATGACCCTGCAATGATGCCATAAGAGGGATTGTGTAACTATTGAAATGCTGGAAGGTAAACTATGTTGTCCCTGCTACAACTGTTGGGACTGCAACTGTCAGAAATATAGAAAGTAAGATCTAGGTGGAATGGGAGCTCCATTGATGCTGAAATCAGAGATCCGGGCTCTATGATGGATACCCAAGATAACCCAGAAAGAGATTTTCATATCTGTCAATCTAAGAAAACCACCCTCTTTGGGCTTCACATATATACCGTTGGGTATGCATATCTGAAGCTATATCTAATGATATGATGGCTACAATGATACAAAATTAGATCTATGAAAGAAGGGTTGATCCCTTCACTAGATCCTTGGGCTAAAAGCTCAAGATATAGCTCCTCCAATCTCCTCCACTAAAAATATTTGATGGATGAACAAAAAATTTAGAAAAATACGCTGTCAGAGAGGGAGGCTCAATAGCCTGTTGCTAGATATGTCAAATCAGCTCCTGAATGATGGAAAAAATAGATCCAATGTGAGGAGATGATCCCTCATAAGATTTCCAGCTGAAATGCTGGAAACTTCCTTCCTCCAATAGATCTACAGGACTGGAATGTGCAATCCTTGAACGGATTGCTACTACGTGGAGGTAAAACCCAATGCCCTGAATGCCAGATATATATCTGCTACTCCTGGAAGACTAAATGTGAAGAAAAAAGTGGTAGGATGAATCCTCCATTGGTTTCCTAGCTGAATGCTAGAAACAACCTCCTGAAGAAGGCACCAATGCATGATAAGGAATGTAGTACAACCCTCTTCCTTAGAGATCACTCAAGGTAAGAGGTGGGATTCCCACCCCGGAACACCCTGTGCCAAACAACACTGCAATCTTATCTAAATAGCTCAAGAATGCATAGAGATGTCCGAAGACAAATCTGGATCTAAACATATCAAGAAATGAATAATCCAAAGCATGCCTTCCATTGTGCTTTCACCTTCATTATATAGATATGAGCCTTCCACAGCCTAGGCCCACTCGAAAACTGTGATTTTCATGTGGACATAAGTCTCCATGGTTGACTGCGTTGTTTCTCCATGTCTTCCATCATGGTCATATGGGGTGATCACCCTCTCCATCATGTGTGCATTAAATGCATCACTTCCTCCACTAACTTATCATAAGTGCTCTATTATCTTCCTTGAATTCAATATGATCTCAGTTGACCTTATCAAAGATCCTCATGATTTTACATTTAAGATCCATGATCTTATTTGACTGTTTCATCCTCCATAATCTATCTTATAATTGAGACATGATTTCAATTAATGGAGCTGCTCCACTACTCCATGATTTTAGATCTAGATCTAGAATATCCACATACACATATTAAAAGTGGATTTTATTCATGTTTGAGGTTTTTCACGTCCCTCCACCCTTTTATTTACTTCATTTATTAAGAAAAGAAAGAACTCTAATATTCCAAATATCATGTGAAGATTTGGGAATATTACATTCCTCCCCGGTAAAATGTTGCTTATCCTCAAGCAACTGCAAAATTAGATGCAAAGCCATCTATTCCCATCCAAATGGCATCCACATAAGGAAGGCCTCCTCCATTTGCTGCAATGTGCTATGCATATTTGGTTCCCAAGTTGTCTCTTAAGAATGCATAGAATGACCTCCAACTGTAAAGTTAGATGTCCTCTTTTCTCCATGAAGTACCAAGTGACAACCATAATTTTTCCAACGTCATCAATACATGAGATACATAAAATAAGTTGGTTCTTCCCACGAGGAGAAAGTCCCATATCACAATACATCTTTTCATCTCATGCTTTATGAAGTGTATTGAGCATTGACATGCCCTCATCCTTAGCCCTGTTGGCCTTGTTGGATCCAAGCATCATTCCAACATTATGCAAAAGAAGAAATAGAGATATATGGGTAGACAAAGATGTCAAACCATATTTTCCCAATAGTATCCAACGCAACAATGCTCCTTGCTGCCACACCACACCATCAAGATACCAAGTATGGTGTCCATACTCTCTAAGTAAGAGCCATCAGAGGAGTGACTCTTGCTGCCATCCTCCAAAACTATCATGAAAAGTAGGGGAGTATGTAGGACCAAAGTCCCCCAATAAAGCCACAACAGCTAGATCTCTTTTTGCCTCTTCACATCATCATGTGAATCATGGAGCAATAACAACATACTGAAGGACATATGGAATTTCATATCAGCCAAATACAAAAAAAAATCATTATCACACATCACGAGCATATTATGCCATATTACAAACAATACAAAACACATAAGCATGGGAAATGTCATGTGATGGCCAAAATATCTCAACCAAAATGAAAATGCCTTCTGTTGCTGCATTCTATGATTGATACACAAGGCATGAATCAGGAAAATATGAACAATTGGGTGGTAGCCATACTCACCCTAGAGTAGCCAGTGTAACCATCCCTCCTTCTTCATTTCATGAGTGTTTTTCAAGACATGGATCAAAGAAATAGGAGCATTTGGGTAGTAACCAAACTCACCCAAGAGCAACTAGTGTAACCAAGATTCTTGCTGGCCCATGTCATATATCTAAAAAGTGGTCTTGCAACCCCTTGATTATCAACCTCGCCCACTCATCCCCATGTGGATGATGAATGATGTACTGCATAAACATGGTATCCTCCCTTTGTATAATATCTTTATCCTCAAACTGATGAAGAACTTTACACTCCATGAAATTTTGAAGTGCACCTGTAATGAGATCTCTTAATGAGACCTTCTTCTCATCAATGGCCCCCCAAAATCAATGAGGTTCTGGATTTGCTGCGGGTGGAATTTTCTCTTTGAGCTATGAGATTCTCATTGAAAAAGTGTCACCTAGAAAGGAGAAAATATTCCTCATCTCAATATTTATACCATCTATCATCTTCACCTCCATTTTTCATGAGTGAAACTACCTTCAGAATGCTCCAAGAATGATGAGGCCCCTTCATTATCACTACGACTAAGTGACAGTGCTATAGATCTACATGGTAATACATATGTTTTCTCAAAGCAAGGCACAATGTTGATCTCATTACCAATAATTGTACATAGGATCATGTTCATCCCACTTTCTGAAACTCTACACTTTAACTCAAAGGGTTGAATGTAGTCCATCAATGACAAACTAGGATAGCTTTTCATTTCCTCCTTGATTGGATCAAGGGTCCTCTGTGTTGTGATAGTTTACTGCTTCAAATCAACATTTTGTTCTAACCCTTGGTTATGCATTGGCCCTAATGACAGGTTATCATAAGTTTCAATAAGATCTACTGAAACAATATGTTATGAATGTGCATGCATACCTCAGATAAAATGATGTGTGGGAAGCTCTTGTAAGGACACAAGAGTTCCTCCAACTGGGACAATGATGTCTCCAACTATGGGTAAGAGTGATGGCTACTCTTTTCCAAGTGTACCAGCACTGGAATCTACCTCCTCTTCCTCATGCATCTCCTGAATCATGCATGGGACTTTATGTGTCAAGATATCAAGACTATCTTGCAAATTTTTAAGTGTCTCTTCTCTGAATGCAAGTACTTTTGCAGCTAGTGGTGAATGTAGTGACCTCTTGTCTACAGTAACAAGAATGACATCCTCCCTTGTTTCCCTAGGAAATTTCTCTTTGTGGTACATCTTTATTTTTCTCACATCAAACTTCTTCCTCAACCCTTGAAAGAAATCTGAATATTTAGTCACCTTTGCATTCTCCATGTGACAAAACCACCAATCATTGGCTTCACCATAAAGATGAAGTGATGCAATCTAAAAAACCTATCTTTCAACTACAGGATGTAGCCTGAGGAATGCATCTAACTCTTTCCTCCAAGACTTAACAGTGATTGAGGAAGATCCATAAAATGTAGGCAAATAAAATCTAGTGTGCCTCTTTCTTCTATTGCTGCTATAGGATATTATTTCTTCTTTGAGTTCGAAGAATTCTTGGAGAGTTAGAATCTCTTTAAATGCTATAGACTGTGCTTTGTACTCTTCAAGATACAGACTGAGAGTCTCATGAGCCTCAGGTTCTTTCCTTTATTCATTTCTATACCATTCACCTTCTTCAAAAAAAGTGGGCATAGTAGATCTATGAGGAGATCTATGATTCTCCGATCTTCTTTGTTGCTGATAGGAAGTGCTTGGACCTTCCTCATCAAATATTCTTCTTGGATCCTCATTTTTCCTTTCCCTCTTCATTTTATTGACCTCTTTGGAGAGATATTGCATGGATCTAAAGAGAGGAGTGGCAAAACTACAATCCTCCTTCATGATAGATCTCATCTATCTACTTCTTCTTTTTGATGCAAAAGATGAAGTGTCCACAAGCTGAGCCAAAGATCATGCTCTGATACCACTGTAATATTCCAAAAGGGAGAGTTCAGTAATACTAAAACAAAATATAAGAGCTACATCAAAGTAAACAATAAATCCAAATACACATCAGAATGCACAGAAATTGCTGAGCCATTTTATTATATGGGAGGTGAAAAATTAATTACAACAATTCTCAAAATATGAGACAATCAAGCCAAAGGGATGGCCTAGAATGACCCTACAATGATGCCATAAGAGGGATTGTGTAACTGTTGAACTACTGGAAGGTAACTTGTGTTGTCCGTACTGTAATTTTTGGGACTACAACTGCCAGAAAGATAGAAAGTAAGATCTAGGTAGAATGGGAGCTCCGTTGATGCTGAAATCAGAGATCTGGGCTCTACGATGGATACATAAGATAACCCATAAATGGTTTCTCAGATCTGCCAATATAAGAAAACCACCCTCTTAGGGCTTCACATATATACTACTGGGTATGTAGATCTGAAGCTAGATCTAATGATATGATGGCTGCAATGATTCACAATCAGATCTATGTAAGAAGGGTTGATCCTTTAACTAGATCCTTGGGCTAAAAGCTCAAGATATAGCTCCTCCAATATCCTCCACTAAAAATAGTTGTTGGATGAACAACAGCTTCAGAAAACTATGATTTCAGAGAGGGAGGCTCAATAGCTTATTGCTATATATGTCAAATCAGCTCCTGAATGATGGAAACAATAGATACAATGTGAGGATATGATCCCTCATAGGATTCCCAGCTGAAATACTGGAAACTTCCTTCCTCCAATATATCTACAGGACTGGACTGTGCAATCCTTGAAGGGACTACTGCTGCATAGAAGTAACACCTAATGGACTGAATGCTAAATATAGATCTATTGCTCTTGGAAGACTAAATGTGAAGAACAAAGTGGCAGGATGAATCCTTCACTAGTTTCCTAGCTGAATGCTAGAAACAACCTCCTTAATATGGCACCAATGCCTGATAAGGAATGTAGTACAACCCTCTTCCTTATAGATCACTCAAGGGAAAAGGTGGGATTCCTGCCTGGGAACACCCTGTGCTAAACAACATTGCAACCTTAGCTAAATAGCTCAATAATGCATAGATATGTCATAATACAAATCTAGATCTAAACAGATCAAGAAATGAATAATCCAAACTATGCCTTCCATTTTTCCTTCACCTTCATTATATATATATGATCCTTCCATAGCCTAGGCCCACTCCAAAAATGTGTTGTGCATGTGGACATAAGTCTCCATGGTTGACTATGTTGTTTGTCCATGTCCTCCATCATGTTCATATGGGGTGATCACCCTCTCCATCATGTGTGCATTAAATGCATCACTTCCTCCACTAACTTATCATAAGTGTTCTTTAATCTTCTTTGAATGCACTATGATCTCAGTTGACCTTATCAAGGATCCTCATTATTTTACATTTAATATCCATGATCTTATTTGATTGTTTCATCCTCCATAATCTATCTCATAAATGAGACATGGTCTGTATTAATGGGGCTTCTCCACTACTCCATGATTTAAGATCTAGATCTATAATATCCACATACACATATTAAAAGTGGATTTTACTCATCTTTAAGGTTTGTGGGTCCCTCCACCCTTTTATTTACCTAATTTATTAAGAATACCAAGAAATCTAATTTTCCAAATATCATGTGAAAATTTGGGAATATTACATAAAGCTAGGGCATGACCCTACGTATGTCAAAGAAACTAAAGAAATGTTAAAGAGCAAGGAGGTATACATTCAAGCATTGAGGAAGCAACTAAAGCTACCCTCCACAAAGTATCCTCAAGCTAAAGAGGTTTCTAGTATAGAAATGGATAAAGAAATTTTGTTTACCATAGTGGCAGTGAAAAATGGACTGATACAAAATATGGAATAGGCCTTGGAATCACTCTTGAAGGAGAAGGAATGGTTAGAAGCAGTAGCAATATCTACATCAGGAATATATACAGAAGAAGAAACTTCAGCAAAGACCACAACTTTAGAGCCTACAAAATAAATTACTAGAGATGTATATGAGCTAACATTAGCTCAAGTTGAAAAGGAGAGGTTGTTAGAAGCATTATCTCAGATGGCGGGAAAAAAAATAAAAACTTACAACGCATACTTATCATAAATGAAAAAAAATTAGAAAATTATCCAGCATATACAAAAATATGAGGAATTGTCCATTATGATCCAAATGTTGGCAGAGATAAAGAAAAATATTTGGCAAAACATAAATGCCAACAAAACAGATATGTGGCCTTCGATTCATATCACTTTCAATCATGAGGAATTGGTGCAAAGAGTAACTACAACCATATAGAATACAAAGGTGGATTTGGAACACATACCAGAAGAGGTAGAAAATATTATTAAGTTGTTAAATTCCAAAACTAGGGAACAAATAGAAGACTTGAACAATTTAGATAGGACAACAGTAGTCATGGAAGTTTGTCTTAACAAAAAATAATTTGATGATACAATTAGAGAACAAATGCAGAGATCTTGAGCTGTAGGTCAAGAGGTTCAATAGAAAATTTACATTGCTATAGGAAAAAGGTTTTCCTGCGCTAAAGAATCATAATGGAAAATTGATCCCATTAGAAAACTACCAAGAGAAGTTGTGCAACATAGGAGATGATGCTTCCAATTTTGCAAAGGCTAAATGAGTTATTAGTCGAAAGGAATTTGTACATGGATTAGAATTTGATTTAAATATTCAGCATGAAATTCACCACCTTTTTGTAAATAATCCCACTTTTGAAATTTACACTGAAGTGGATGAAATATTCAGAAATATGGTTAAATTTTCCATCCCAGCTGAATATAGGTGGAACCGATTAATAGAGTTAATCGAATGAAGTGTAACTTGAGCAAAAAAAGTTCAGCATCCAAAAGAACAACATTTGCAAAAAAATAGCTACAGTTAGCACTAAATTCCTATATAGCCTCTATAGCACAGTAGACTACCTCTCTTATCTCTAAAATATATGTTCCTTTAAAAGATACTATTTTGTAAAAAAATATTTTCTTTGAAATCTGAGACAGAAATGTAAAAAAATCTCTATAATTACTTTTTAAAAAGGACTTAGTAAAGGTTGGAACTTGTATGAAGAAGGGGTCTACATTTTGATTTTAAGATGTGCACTGTACTGAAGTGATCAATTTAATTAATACATAAATTTTGTTCCATGATTCCTATGTCAAGAAATTGGTGATGTTCCTTCTCATGTGATATTGTTATTTTCCCATTTTTCCATATTTTTTCTATCTCTATTGTTTTAAGAATATAAAGGGTTTAATTTTTTTAAATACACTTTTCTCTGGCTTATAAACAATATTCATGTTTTCACTCTGATATTAAGTATAGAATACATCCCAGTATGCTCTATATTTAATTGATTCCTAATCATTTTCATTTTATTCACCCCATGATTTCTCAAAAGATATGAAAGCTTTCCTACCTTTCCCTCTTACATCTAATATTTTATTTTTTTATTTGATCATCCTAAGATTAATGAATCCATTTCCTAATGGACTTTCCTTTCAGTTTCAACCAGATCTTTGAAAAAACCAACCTATGAAACTCATAGCTAGCCTAATATTTTAAGACAAAAATCTAAATAAAAAAGAGAGATCCCTATATGAAATTGGAAGGGCTAGATCTGATCTTTACAAGTGAGTTTGTGGTTACCTCTACAATATCCTTCTCAACCTAGGAAAATTATGGAGCAATAACACTTTTGCAACCATACTGGGGAACGAATCTCATAACAAAAGTTTTCCTTGGTAAAGTTTAGTTCTAAAAGTCTCAAATGTTATTTCCCTGTAGGTGACATTGAAATAGTAAACTGATAGGTTGGAATTCCTCACCTAAAATTTGTATATCCTTCATCTTGTGTATACCATTATATTGTGAATAATTCAATTAGAAGATTTAGCTCCAAAAAGGATATATACCAGATCTCATCCAGATCCAAATCCTTTAGAAATTGTGAAAGATCCTAAAAAGTTATTAAGGTAGAAGAATTCTACAGAAGGTCAAACTAGTAACAATTCTTTATCAAGAAAAAATTCTTTACCAAAGAGTTTTGTAACAGTTGAAGATATTTAGTTTGACGTGCAATTTGAGCATATCCTTTTTAGATCTAGATAAAAAAAAATTGTACCTAAAGCAATTTTGGATGATTCTCAATTGAGACCCTAACATACAGTTCAAAAACTAGTTGTATCACAGTATGATAAGGATGCTTTAAGAAATCTTGAAAAACTTGAGGAGCTAGTTAAAATATTAAATAGAACAATAGAAGGTGCTGACCAAACTATTTCAGTTGTTACTTCTTCTTCATTTTCAACTGTTACATTCATTTCCCCTCCTTCAACCACTCTAATATCATTTAATTTTGCCTTATATTTCCATTTCTACCCCTAATATTGCAATTACACATACAACAACATCATCATCCTCCTCAAAAACTTTACCACCTCCTCTATCAACCACTACTATAGAATCATCTTCTACACATATCCCAATCATGGCAGGACGATATGCTCCTTTAGCATTATAGGCACCATTAAATGTCATGCCATAGAACTATGGACAAATAATACAATAATTCGATGGTACAGGTCCTATAATAGCACAACAACATATTGATAGAATAAATGATTTCTCATATCTAGAGGAAGTTTATCATGATGATGTAAAATTCATATTGTTTGCACAAATTCTAACTGTAGAAGTAAATAAATGGTACATATAATTATCTGTTGGAAGCATTGGTGACTTACAACAGTTCCATCAAAATTTTCTTTCTAGATGAGAAGTGAAAAAGATTCCCCCTCAGATCCTTGTAGAATATGAGGTATTATGAAGAGCTCCAAATGAAATTGTTCAACATTATTGCATTATCCCCCAAGGACTAGCCTTGATTCATTTACTAGATGGATTTGATGCCAATATTTCTTATCAATTAAGACAAAGGAATCCACTTACCTTTGAATAAATGCAAAGAAATGTTGTTAGTGTAGAAGTTAATTTGTTAGGAAAAAGGGAAAAATTAAGAACTAAGAGAAGAGTGACCATCAAAGAGGAACCTTCTACTTCTTCATCAGATGAAAAGTTGGACAGTTTAGTTAAAACTATGGAGAGAATGATGGAGATAATGATTGTGACTGATATAGCCCCTTGTTATGAAGGTAAATCCTCTCTGTGGACAGAGACGATCCCTCTAGCCCTAGGGTGGGTCTAGTAACAAAAATACACACTAAAGTTTTTCTTCCTAGTTAATGAATGAACAAAAAACATGGTAGATTGACCTACCTTGAATCCAATGCTATCTTCATTGCAGAAAGAGTAATGACCTCTCGCTCTTGCCTTGGAAAATCACAATTCGTTTGCTATTACGCTCAAATAGCTACACATTGGACAAAGAACAAGAACAACATACGATAGAATAGTTTCACTCACAACTATTAGCCAGTCAAAGAGGGCTAAACATATCACATCAAATAAAAATCATAACACAATAGTGGAACCAAACAGTAGTCATGTATATAAATGAATATAAGAGTACAACCAATGCTTTGACGTCACAGTATCCTCCAGCGGGGTTCAGGTGAAGTGCATCTCAAATGTTGGTCAGGGAATTCGGACTCAAGCTCTCTCAGAAGTCTTCGACTCAAGCTCTCTCAACATAATCCTTCTTATTTTATCCTCTCTAGTAGCTTAGCAGTATGTATTATTCTCCCAATTCAGTTATTCAGTCATTCAGCCAGCTTCTACTAAAAGAGATAGTTTCTTTTATAGAGGAAAAGGAGGAGGCTAGGATCCCTACAAAGGTGAGAAGGAGTCCTAACCTTTAGGAGAGTTTCAAGGGAGGTGGAAACTATTAACTAAAGGAAGGATTTCGTGGTTGTTTCAGTTCAAGCACTCCTAATGACTCATCCCCGGGGTGGTTGGAATGGAACCTCCACCTCTATTTTTAAAAAACATTCCATAAATAGCTTCGTGCAGGTGTCTACCTAGCGCAGAGTTCCAAGGGGCACGAACTCAGTGTTAAATTTCTCTATCGGCATGACGGTGTAACTAGCTACTCACACGAAGGTAAAAATAGGGATTTTTACAGCTCTGCTCAGGGAAATGTCAACAATAATAATGTTTCTTTCATCAAAAGGGATGCAAGGATGGTATTTGCAAAGCATGAAACTGCTTATTGGTCACAGAAGTCACCCTCCAATGTGAAAGTTTGGGATTGCAGGGATAGTGACAAAATGTTGTGTAACACCCCTCCAAGAGAACCTCAAGGGGGACCTCAAATCATAAATCCAAAATTTAGAAGACAAAAACCCCAAATCAAGCAAAGGGAACAAAGAAACCAAACCTCTCAACAACAAATTAGACCCCCTTTCGAAGAAAATTTCGTTGAAGAAGAAAAAGAAATTTCACAAGAACTAGAGGAAGGTAAAATCAATCTCTTTGGGGAGGGAGAAAATGATGTTATTTTTCTAACTAAGGAGGAGAAATACCTTTTCTTGTTGTCTATACCAAAGGATATGCCCGCAGAATCAGTATATTAACAAAAAGGATATCAAAATGTTATCATGGAAGTACACAAACAATAAAATTTGAGACGTAAAAAGACTGCAGTTAATCCTCCCAAAAAGGCTTAAAGAGATATACCTTCTACTAGAAAAATGAAGGAACAAAGTTAAAACGGGATTCCTCAAAAACAAAATGTAAATGTTAAGGAAGTAGAAAAACCTCAACCTACTTTTAATATTGAGAATGAACTTTCAAAATTCAAAATCCTTGTTCCATTACTTGACTTGGTAAAGAAAGATGTCTATAGGAGTCAAGTTGTAAAGGCATTAAAAATTGAATAAGGAAAAAAAAGTGTCAATGTAATTGATTGTCAGCCTAAATTACTATTTGGACCCGAAGTAGATAGCATTCCACAAGATGGTAGTGTTCTTCCATTATATTCGAGTCTTAATATCCATGATTTTATTCTGCATAATTTCACGTTGGATACTAAGGCTTCACACAATCTCATGCCCAAATAAACCATGGAAAAATTAGGTTTAGATATAACTAGACCTTACAAATGCTTTTACTCCTTTGATTCAAATAGAGTTACATGCATGGGATTAATCAAGGATTTGTTTGTTACCATTGCTCAAATTCCAGCAAAGAGTCTAGTAATGGACATTGTTGTAGATGATATTCCTCCCAAATATGGAATGTTTTTGTCAATATCATGGGGGGGGAATATTACAAGGTACATTACAAATGAATATGACATATGCAACAATTCCTTTTTTCGGCCAAAAAAAAATATTGTATAGAGAAACTGTAATGAAATATATGGTGAGTAGTCAGGACAAACCCAACAATTATCTAGTCTACTCTATACATTCTTACATGGATTATTTTATTCTACACAATGATATTTTTTTGGAAGAGGAAGATCATGATGAACTTATCAAATAAGAAGAAATATATGATGGAAAAGAACAATTGGGAATAAAAGAGAAAGAACAGTAGGACAAATTATGGAACATGGACTTTGATGGAGAAGTAATAAAATAAGGCACTGGAATTGGAGTGTGGATCTCATACATGAAATCAAGTACAACCAATTTTTTTTCTTACAAACTAAACCTTGAATTCACAAACAATGTAGTTGAATACGAAGCTTTGTTATTGCGATTCAAAATTTAAAACAAATCGGAGCTAAGAAAATATCAATTCATGGAGATTTTGAACTTATCATAAAAAAAGAAAAAGAGAATATGCAACTAAACATCCTGGAATGAGATCATATAGGAATTTTTTTTTAGACATTTTACAGTGTTTCCTAGAATATCAACTATCATTAATTTCTAGAGATCAAAATGTATTTGCTGACGCATTAGCTACTTCTGTGGGTACATGTAAAATTCCATTTAGAGAAAACAAACAGTTATAAATTGATGTCAAACACGACCTTCCATTCTTGATAATATTAGATAATGGAAAGTATTTGATAATGACGAATAACTCAACAATTTCCTACAAATGAAAGATGATTTTGAAAATTTAAATATTGACATAGGGAAAGATATTGATGATAGTGGAGAAAAGAATATTTTCAATCAAACCAGTGAAGATTTGAGTATTCTGAAATATTACGAATCAAGATTAATACAATCCCAAGAGGTCTTGTACCACTTGAAGAGTTGTTTTACTTTAATGATGTGGCCAAAAAACCTTCAATTTAGCCAACTGGATCTTAAGTAGAAGATTGCAATATAAGCACCAAAGAAAATCCCAAAATTGTTAAACTTTCAAAATCAGTATCTCCAAACGAAAAACAAAAGTAAATTGATTTTTTTAAGGAATATATAGATGTTTTTGCATGGGGATATCAACATTTAAAATTCTATGATAAAGCTATAATTCGGCATACTATCCCTATAAAGGAAGATCAAAAGCCTTTTAAACAGAAATCGATAAGAGTCAATCATGTCCTATTGCATTTCATGCAAAGGTCATAGTTCCCCTCAGATTTTCTAAATGGGTGTAAAATTTGGTTCTATCGAGGAAAAAGTATGGGGAAATAAGATTATGTGTGTATTTTAGAAACCTGAATAAAGTCTCACTTAAATACAACTACCCTTTTTCAAAAATAGATCATATACTTCAAAGAGTAGTTGTATCAAGCATATTTTTGTTGTTGTATGGTTTCTCTGGTTATAAACAGATTTTAGTGCATCCAGATGATCAAGACAAAACAAATTTCACAACACCTTGGGAAACATTCATGTACGTCGAAATTCCTTTTGGGCTAATGAACGGAGGAACAAATATTTAGAGAAATGGATATTACTTTCGCAGATGGAAAGCACATAATTATTGCTATATACCTAGATTACATTACTATTTTCTCTAAGTTTGATGAAGGTCATCTACATCACTTGAATATTGTTTTTGAAATATGTAGAAAGTATGGCATATCTTTAAACCAGAAGAAATCTCTTTTTGGCATGGAAGAGGGAAATTTATTAGGCCATATAATCTCAAAGGATGGTATTAAAATTGATCCTAGCAGAATTGAAGCAATTATGAAAATTGATCCTCCAAGAAATAAAAAGGAAGTGACATCTTTTATGGTAGGATAATTTTTTTGAGAATATTTATACCTAACTTGGGTGAGATTTTGAGAGCCATAACCAACACATTGATAAAATACACTAAAATAAAATGGAATACAGAAGAAAAACAATCATTTAATGAAGTAAAACAAGAATTTACTTAGGCCCCTATATTTATTAGCTCGTATTATACGAAAGGCTTCATGATATTTTCTTTTGCCTTAGAACATACTATTGATGTGGTTTTATTATAGAAAAATAAAGAAGGAAATGAGAAACCTATAGCTTTTTTCAGTAGAGGATTGAGAGATGCCTCTTTGAAATATAACGTTATGGAAAAACAAGATTTTTCTTTAGTCAAGGCCTTAGATGATTTCAGAGTTTTTTTTTTACACTCTCACTTAATTTCTTATGTCCCAAATGTAGTAGTCAAGAATATACTCACTAAAAATGATCCATATGGAAAAATAGGTAAATGGATAGCAATAATCCTAGAATATGATATTGAGATAAAACCAACAAAGCTTATCAAAGGTCAAGCATTGGCTAAGATAATCGCTGAGTCAAATTTCCATGCACTGGACATAAATTTTATGGCTTCACTGGATGAAGAGGAAGAGATGGAAACTCCACAACTCTCAAAAAATTGTATTGCTTCCATTTGGTATTCATATATTGTCTATGTTTTGAAGAATTTACAAGCCCCTCCTATTTTGACAAAAATCAAACCAAGATTTCTTAAACTAAAAGCTGTAAAATTTTGCATCCTAGATCAAGCATTGTATTGGAAAGATGATGGTGTTCTTTTTATAAATTGTTTGTTGAAAGATAAATTTGATAAGTTAATGGATGAATTTAATAAAGGAGCCTATGGAGGACATTTGTACTGGAAATCTACAACAAATAAAGTTTTAAGTGCGGCATTTTATTGGCCTACTTTTTTTGCTGATATTCATAAGAAGGTATCAACTTGTCATCAATGTCATATTTTTGAAGGCAAAAGGAAACTCTTGATTTTACCTTTGAAACTGATTTTAGTGGATAATCCTTTCCAACAATGGGGATTGGATTTCATAGGGGAAATGCATCTTAGTTCTTCATCTCAACATAAATTAATTTTGACTGCCACTGACTACTTCACCAAATTGATTGAAGCCATTCCAACTAGACATGCAATAGATTTTGTAATCATTCAGTTTTTAGAAGGTAACATTATATCCAGATTTAGTTTCCCACACAAAATAATTATTGATAATGTTGGCTCTTTCAAATCTAAAAGGATGATAGATTTCTGCAACAAATACCACATGGTGTTGGGAAATTCCACTGCCTATTATCCTTAGGGAAATGGGTTAGCTAAATATTCTAATAATTATTTGGTCAACATAATAAAGAAACTATTGTAGGAAAACAAAAAAAACCTCGCACAAGAAGTTGGTTAATGCTCTATGGGCTAAAACGTTAATACAAAAAATTCAATTGGAATGCCACCTTTCCAGTTGGTTTATGGAACAGGTGTAATTTTTCCTATTTCACTAGGAATTCCAGTGCTAAAATTCTTGCAGGAAATAGACATAGAACCAAATAAGGCATAGAGAAGGATAAAACAGATGATACTATTGAAGCAAAGAAGAGAAGAAATATACAACAAAACACAAGTCATTCGGGATAAAATAAAAAAGACCCATGATAGGAGAATCAAAGAAGATGATTTCCAGCTAAATGATCTTGTTTTAAAGTGGGATGCCATAAATGAAGAGAAAGAAAAACATGGAAAGTTTGATAATATATGGAAATTTCCCTGCAAGGTTGCAGCTATCAGAGGAACTTGTGCATTTTTGTTAGAAGATCTAACTAGAGAAATAATGTTAGGAGGACATGTTAATTGTAGGTTGCTCAAACATTACTTCACTTGAACTCAAATGGTCAAAAAAACCTCATTGTATATATCATTTTTTTATCTTAAAAATTGAAATTTTGAAAGGCATTTCATCAAGAATTGAAGCTAGCAAAGAAGGCCCTAAGCTTCTGATGAGTTGCTGCTAATTAGTGTAGTTATAGAATAAAATAAAAAATACCCAATGGATAAGGTCATTGATCTATATTGTTCTTGACACCTCACAGGGAGGTTTCCATCCCCTTTGGAGCCACTGCTAGTATCCTATAATCTATAGGATCAATTGATGATGGTCAGTTGATTTTTCTGCTACGAGAGATTGTAAATAATTATTTCATTCTACAAAATTATTTTCAAAAAAAAAATCCAAAAAAAATAAAAGAAAATAAATATATATGATTTATAAAAATAAAATAGGGGATAAAAAATGATATATACATGTGGAAAAAAAAAGAAAAAAAAAGTAGAAAATAAAAATGAAAATCCCCTTTATAGTGAGCTAGTTAAAATGTCGCATCTTTATTTTTATTTCAAAAAGGTTCATTTTATAAATATTTTGGTTATTTGTTAGATAATACGACAAATTATTTTTTTTCATTTTCTGCTAAAATTTGCGCATAGGTCTATGGCGCGGTGTTACAGGTCAATTTGGGCATCATCCCAAATCACAAATCAGTATCCATTAGGGTCTATAATACTCTAAATTAGTTGCTACATTCCCTAAAAAAGTCATTCCATTCGTGGTTTTCCTTTATTAAAGTTTCGATACTTAGATGCCAATTAAAGTGCCCCATTGAGCCATCAACACACCCATAGACTACAATAACTGCTTTGTAGAGCATCTACTCCCATGAAAGGCTACATTGCAGAGGATCTAAGCCGACTTTAGAGTGTGTTGGTTGAGTGGGAGAAAATTTTTCATTAGATTCCAAGGATCTTCCCAACCTCTAGTGGCTTCTACAAGTTGTTTGAGCTTTCACCTCATCTGATAGCTTCGAATATGGACAAAATGGAGCCATTAAACCTCTTATCCTCCTATTTCCATGAGCAAGGAAAGATCTTCACCCATTTTTGGAAAATCCATTCAATGATTCATTTATGTCAAACTACCTTGATCTATTTATAAATAGAGCATTGATCATAGTGCACTGGAGAGAAATAATTTGTGTTAAGTAGAGTTATGTTGGTGAGATCACAACTCTTGGAGGTATTGTGCATGTAATGTTATGTTGTTTGATTGATGATGTCGGGTGTGATGAGGATGCGACTGAATTTTGAGGAGTGACATCGAATCAATCAACTGGTTGTACTTCTCCTTATACTTCATAATAAAGACATTTGTTCCTTTCCTAATGCATGTTTCAATGATGTTATATGTGTATTTATGAATTTAATGGATTCAATTTGTTTAAATTTAATAAATCATAATATCTTTATGTCATTTTCTGTTATATGTTTTCAATTGCAGGTACCAATCAAGCAAGTTCACTTCGATTGAGAGCACCGGAAATGATGAAGGTAGGCGAGGAAAAGTGAACATATCACAAGTAGGTTTTCTTCCCTTTATTTATTCATTTTAAGGAAAACGTTAGATATATTTCTTTCCATTTTTCTAAGTGCACCACCACACTTAGGGAAAGAATATTTATCCATAGATTTTATTTCCCTAAAATAAATTAGCAACCATACTGGAGATCAAAGTATCGTCCTTAGTGGTTTTTTCCTTGTCCATCAACATCTAGTAGACCTTACCTGCTTAATTTAGGTCATTTGAATGTGTTCTAAAAATGTAGTGTGTTTGATTGCTTTCTTAGAGAGTCCTCTAGCACCAATGAAATGTTGGTCTTGACACAGTTCTCTGCATAGCACTGATGGCTTAGGGAAATTTCTCTGCAACACATTGTCTCCCACTCAGGGGTGTGTTTCCCCTGAGACCAGCCAAAATCTATCATATTTTTTCTTTTTCAAATTCATTTCAATGTCTTGCTTACTAAAGTTTTAAGTGATTGATTGCCTCTAGAAACCAAATTGCCTCTACTGTTATTCCCTCACTTCGGGTTTGTTTGATCAATGTTTCTTTTTGTTTTCTTTTTAATTGTCGAATAGTTCCAAAGTTAAATTTTACATTTGATCAATTCATTATTTTCGAAAAGAGGAATTGTCCTTTTAGCTTCATTTCTCTTGAAAGTTTTGATTGATTATTTTTTCAGTAGTTTCTTTTTCGTTCATCTAAAATTAAAATAAATTGTAAAGAAAAACATGCATTTGCATATAGGGATTGTGAGTGATTCATAGGAATAGTTTAGGAAATTTTCATTTAGATGTGCTCATTGTTAATTGATTACAATCTGATTGCTCTATCCCTTGTAGCTAGTTTTTTCATTGTCGAAAATTAATTCGAAACAATCCATACTATTGATTACACTTTATATCTAGATAAAATAAGTGCATGAAATTTCAGATCTATAATAGATCCACACACTATATAGGCTCCTCTTTAGAATCCCCTTGGGGTTTTCAGCATTACACCATGTACAAGTTATAGATCTGAGATCTAAGTCTGCAAATCTATAGAAATATTTAGATTCAGAAAGTGGATCTGATTTGATATGAACAATAGAATGATCACCTCCAATAGATCTCCAAAGTGAAGGGCATATCCCCAACACTTGAAAACCAACTCTCCAAATGGTGTGCCAAGACACCCTGCAACTGCACCTACAGGAATAATGCAGATCTGGAAGTAAAACTGCGTTGTAGGGATAAAAATGTGGTTGGCCACATGCCAAGATCAGAAAATGAAGCTCAAGTCCTCCAATACTCTCCTCCCAATGAAGTAGAAGTCTCGTCCACTGAAAAGGAGCACTAAAATGGCCTAGATCTGAAAAGATCTAGCATCCACTTGCTGCAGCTTGTAAAGACAACCAAACCTTCAACAAGATCTGCATTGTAGTTGAAAGAAGAAGCTTGGACATCAGCCAGATAGTGGAAAATACAATGAAAACTCTCCCAAGAGGCCTCTCAATGAAAGAGGTGGGATTCCCGACCAGGAACACCCAATGGTAAACAACATTAATTCTCAGCTAAACAACCATAGAAATATATATTTCTAAATAGACAATATATTCATAAATATAATATCGTCAACAACCTTCTAATGCTTCCATTCTCTTCCTTTTATAAGTTAAGAGCTTTCAAAGCGTAAACCACCTCCAATGAGATCGCTCCTTTCAAACAAAGCATCTCCATCTAAAACTACATTGTGCCTCATTGATGGCCACTCCTCCAAGATAGCGCTGTAAATTTGGTCAAGGTTGACCTAGTCAAAATGTCCAGCCCCTTTCACACCAAAGGGTGCTTGATTTGGCAGCCAAAATTCAGCCTTTTTACATTTGGCATTGATTTATTCATTATTTAGGAGTATTATGGACCTCCTTTACACTTTTATTCTTTAAACAAAGAAATAGAACAAAAATGAATATTCCAATTAGCTTAGGACTAATTGGGAATATTACAGTCTTCCCCTCCCAAATGTTTCTTGTCCTCAAGCAACTGATAACTTGAGTGTTGCAACTCTCCTCCTCCTCCATTGGTGACATCGAAATGTGATAAGCTTCCTCCATAAGCTAAGTTTTCACCAATCCAACCCTCCATGAATTTCTCCTCCAAAGTTCTCATGAGATGTAAATAATCCATCCCATAAGGAGACAATAAATCAAATGAAACAAACATGGCTTCCTAATGTTCTCCCTGAAACATGTAGCATAATATACATGGAGAATCTCCATCCCATAGGGCACATACATACCTCCCATCCTCCCTCCATAAATTCCCATAAAAATTATAAGTACATCATCAACGTATGGGATCAAAATCAAATACATACAAACATAAATTTGTGCATATGGGTGTGGGTCATAGTCCCACATGTGGAACTAGCGCAGTGCATCTCCTGCCTGCATCAGATCAAGATGTGGTAAGTGGTTTCCCCTCCACTTAATTTTTGTCCAAGTCATCTCACCATGGCTGAAAGTGTGAGATATATTTGGTGCTTTAGGAATGCACCCATCATGAAACAAAATCTCCCTTTGTTCTCCAAAGGAGTGGCCATATTTAGAAATTTTTGTGGCCCATAGTTGGCCATGAAGTTTATAAGGTACAATACTCCTCCTTAGAGTCATGGCCTACATATACATGGTGAAATAATGAAAACAATAATAAAATGAAACATGATTTACATGAGAATGTTTTTCACCAAAACTCCTCCATAAACAAATGGAGTGGTGCATAGATCTATCCCCTTCCTAAAAAAGAGAAAGATATGGCTAAATTAACTCTTTCATAGAGTTATGTTGCTGCCCCATCTCCACATGGTACATGCATCTCTAAAAATTCTGATGTAGTTCTCCTTCAAAGCCTTTCCAAGTATAGCTCCTCATGATGATGTTGTAGAATCTCATGGAATAGGTGTGGCTAAAACAGAACTCTTCACAGGCCCTTTATAGCAACTTATCCTTAAGCTTGGAAGCTGTAGACAAGAATATCCTACCATGATGATAAATGAATCCTTCTTGGACTAAGTAGCCCTCTTCATGTAGCTGGTCATCAAGTATCATGCATGTGTGAAGATCCTTGGAATAATCCACCAACATTTGGGATTTCCAATATGGATCAATCTCCCATAGTGACAACGTTGATGATCTATCAACAGAAATCTCTGTCATATGGCTACTCTCCTCCGTGACATCTCCCATGCCAAAGGTATAAGTTGGAAGGTCATACCTTCCATGCTTCTCCTCCTTGACATCTCCCATGCCAAAGTTATATGATGGGAGGTTTTTATTACGTCCTTGCTAACCTTCTTGCATATGCACATGCTCAAATGAATATGGAATTTCTTGGAAGTTAGTCTCCCATGGAAGGCTATCATCTATGCAAAACCTCCATTGTCTTGCCAAAGTATGCATGTGTGGCCACCATCCTCTATCATGTATGGAAGATTTCTCTCCAAGTGATATCATCTTCTAAGTCTCCATAGCCAAGGACTGCCCTCCTTGCCCCATGATGGTGTCATCCTCAAATCTTCCAGAATTTTCTCTCAGCATAGTATGAGATGAGAGAGCAGACAATAGTGAGAGTGGAGAATATCTCCCTCTTTCTTGAGCTCACCCAACACTTTCAGCACTATATTGTGGTCTTCTAATGCTCCCTTCCTTCCTGGATCTATGAATGGAGCATCAATATGTGAGACACATTTCGAAAATCTAAATCAGGAAGTCTCCTAGGGGGTTTACCACAAGATAATGATGTCTCATGGATCATCCTCATGTGCATAATAGATGGTATCGTCATATCCCTACTTCCACTGCGAAAATTCATCTTTGTTTCTTGTGTGGGTGTTTCATGATAATTGGGTATCACTCTTAAGGATGCAAGAGTGCTTATGATTGGAGCAATTTCTCCATCCTAACTTCCATGTGGTAGTGGATCATCTCTTGCTATGCTAGCACTGTGATCCCTTCTCTGTTATTCTTCTTCTTCCTCCTCATCATCTGAGAAGACCTCTATGTAATGTGATTTTCCAGCATCACATGTATGTCTAGGTGCCCATGATTCTTGGCAAGTGAAGCAAAGCTTCCTTCTTCTTAGATCTCTTCGAAAATCATCATCAAGAGGTTTCTTTTATGAGCTCTCCTTTGAAGGAGAGGCTTTTTATTCCTTTCCCTTTGAAGAAAAAGAGGGTTTATGCTGAAAATTTTCCTTTTATTTTGGCAAGGCATCTTGAAGGCCTCTAGCCCTTTCAATAGAATCATGTATGGTAGTGGGCTTGGTAGATTTCACCAACCCATGAAGAGGTTCATCTAAACCATCAATGAACATGTACACCCTTCTTGCTGCAGAAAAATCAGGAACAATAACAGAAAGCATTAAAAATTCAGAGATATAAGTCTCTGTATTACCTAATTGTTTCAACTTTGCAAGGCTCATGAATGGTGCCTCTAGATATCTTCTATCAAATCTTTCCACTAGCCTTCTAGTGAACTCTAAATAAGCAGTCAAATTGGCATGATCCAATGTAGACAAGCCATGGAACCACCAGTCATGTGCTTCACCTTTAAGGTGCAGCACTGCAATTTTGAAAGCCTCCATCTCTGGAACCTTTTTCAACTAAAAGTAGATGTCAAGTTTTTCTACCCAATATTTGGCAGAACACTTGGATGGCCCATCGAAATTGGGTAAAAATAATCTTCCCATAGTGTGGTGTCGATCATGATTATGAATGAATCCACCACCTCTATGATGATGCCTTGATCTTCTATTGCCCTTAATGTGACAAAACTCCTGAAAACTCAAGTGATATTTGAATCTCTGATTTTGAGACTCATATTCTTCAAAATAGTCTTCAAGGGATTCATTCTCTTGGAGCCCTTCATTTTCCGCAACAAAAAATGTAGGCATGGTAGAGCATTCAAAAACTTGTGGCTGATGCACAGGTTGATCATTCCAGTGATGGGACATGCCAGAGCCTTCTCAAAGATGAAATCCTTTAGGGGATTCCTTGACTCTATCCATTCTCATCTCTTTTATCTCTCTAGCAAGATCTTACATGGCTCTAAGAAGGATCTTAGGAAAATCATTTTCTTCATCTTCACCTCCAGATAAAGGAGCTTTACCCTTGTCTTCATTGTAATTTATGTAATAAAATTTCTTCTATATTCTCTTTAGATACCTCTTCTCTCTGTCAGTAAGAGGCCCTTCTTCTTCAGAAGACATATTGGCTTCTTAGTATGCACAAGTTGTGCCAAGATGATGCTCTTGAATATTCCCAAATGGGGAATGCAACAATACAATGAAGAATAGCAGAAAAATAACACAGATCATCATAGACAAAGAAGGAGGCCAATATTGAAACCCTTCATTTGTATTTACAGTGGAAAAATAGATGTAAAATATGGCCCATAAGATGCATAACAAGAAATACAAGTCTCCAATAGAAGAAAATCCTCAAAATGAGATGTTGCACCATGTATTAAGACTGGAAAAATCTTTACAGCATTATTTTGTTGGTCTGCAACAACTATAGATTACATTTTAGATATAGAGCATATAAGTTCATGAAAATTCAGATCTATAACAGATCTATACACTATATAGGCTCCTCTTCAGAATCCCCTTGGGGTTTTTAGTATTACACCATGTACAAGTTGTAGATCTGAGATCTAAGTCTGCATATCTATAAAAATATTTATATTAGGAAAGTGGATCTGATCTGATATGAATAATATAATGATCACCTCTAATATATCTCCAAAGTGAAAGTTAGATCCACAACACTTGAAAACCAACTCTCCAAATGGTGTGCCAAAACACCCTGCAACTGCACCTACAGGAATAACACAAATCTAGAAGTAAAACTGTGTTGTAGGGATAAAAATTTGGTTGGACACATGCCAAGATTATAAAATGAAGATCAATTCCTCCAATACTCTCCTCCCAATGAAGTAGAAGTATCTTCCACTGAAAAGGAGCACTGAAATGGCTTAGATATGAAAAGGTCTAGCCTCCACTTTCCGTAGCTTGCAAAGACAACCAAACCCTCAATAGGATCTACATTGTAGTTGAAAGAAGAAGCTTGGACTTCAGCCAGATAGTGGACAATACAATGAAAACTCTCCCAAAAGGCCTCTCAAGGAAAGAGGTGGAATTCCCGACCAAGAACACCCAATGCTAAACAACATTCATTCTCAGCTAAATGTCCAGAGAAAGATATATGTCTAAACGGACAATATAATTAGAAATATAATATCATCAACAACCTTCTAATTCTTCCATCCTCTTCCTTTTATAAGTTAAGAGCTTGCAAACCCTAAACCACTTCCAATGAGATCACTCCTTTCACACAAAGCATCTCCATCTAAAATTGCATTGTGCCTCATTGATGGCCACTCCTCCAAGAAAACGCTATAGATTTGGTCAAGGTTAACCTAGTTGAAATGTGCAGCCCCTTTCACACCTAAGGGTGCTTGATTTAGCAACCAAGATTCAACATTTTTACATTTTGCATTGATTTTCATTATTTAGGAGTATTATGGACCTCCTTTACACTTTTATTCTTTAAAAAAAGAAATAGAACAAAAATTAATATTCCAATTAGCTTAGTACTAATTGGGAATATTACACACATTTCCAGAAACTTTAACACTTTAGTTGATTCTTTGGAAAATTATGTGTTAAATAGACATTTGCAACATACATAAAGATAGATTTTCAATTCACATCATACAATTGAATAAGGATTGCACATAATCATGGAAAAAAACTGAAAGTAAAATAGATTTATACTGATTTTTTTTACAAAAATTGTGTCCAATACACGTTGGTCATCTAACCTCAAAATGTACACAGACATAGAATAATCTAAGTAGAACTAGTGATGTTCATGATATAAATTCACTGCTTCGGCTATCATGCGCAATAGCCTCATCCAACGGCTAGGCACACCAATGGTATAGTGTTGCAGCCTCATAGGTAACTCTTCAATCTAGGCATCTGGTATCCCAAGATTCAATCCCTCCACATGTTGCTGCAAGTCAGCAAGAGTCTCGGCTAAATCAAAATTTTAAAGGACTGCTCTCCCAACAGTCCTCTATGTTGGTTCTCCGGCCTATTGTGCACGAACCACTGGTCAAACGGTACCTACATCTACATACATAAAACATATTTAGCTTAGCTATGGAAACATTAAAAAAAACACAAATTAATTAAAAAACCCAAAAAAATAAAAAAACATGGTCAAAAATTTTACCTATAGCACCCCATTGAGCGTCGGCTGGTAAAATAAAATTTGGATCTTTGCAAAAATCCATTCCTGCGTATGGATGCTCCTATTGAAGATATTGTGTCTTCAGAGCCAACAGAAGAATGCAATAGAAAACGAGATCAATGAGTGACCATCATGTTTAGCCATCAGATCGACCCATTGCTACATATGTGGATCTCTAGGACTAGCTAATTCCAGTGTCACATGTTGTGGCTGCAACAATGGAACTCACTTGAACAATGAAAGTGATCAAGATCATCCCATCACTAAATTTTTTTTTCTTTCCACTATTTACCTTGGTAAAATGTTGTTTCATCTAAAGGAGTACTACTTCAGTCGAGTTGAACACAGTTGGCTCGAGACACTCAAGTGCATACTGCATGTATGATTTTTTCATGACATGAAGTGTCACGCTGCTAGTTGGATTTGTGATAGTGAACAGGAGTGTTCGCAAAGGCATATCACGTACATATTTGATATTTATCTTTCCATCTTTGCTAGGCTCAGTTCCTGGTCGAAAAAACTGTCGAATGTAGTCCTTCATTGTTTCACCTCCACGGATGGAGCCCACAAGGGAAATGGGAGCACCACATCTCGAAAAACCTGTCAAAAATTAAATGTCATCAACGAATATTGGGAGAAATTTGTCCCCAAAGTGAAATTCCTGTAGTGTGGGGTCCCATGAATGGATCATGAACTGCGATAGTTCCATGTGTTGTCGTATCCCTGAAAATTTGAAGTACTTGAGAAACCCACAGTCTCTGAGGACTCTCACAGTGCCAAGATCATTTAGGGTAACCATATCATGTTCTTCATGTTCTCTTTCTCACCATGTAATCGACATTCTTATCCGATCAAAGACTGAAATCATACCATAGGCTTAGTTAGGATCCATTCCATGCAAAAAACTGGAGAAATTTTGGGCATAAAACAAGATGCAAGTTTCTAAAATGCACCTAATGCACTCCTGAGTGGAAGATAGAGCGTTGTAGAGGAACTAGGTCTCTTTTCAGCCTCTCTGCAATGCACTTTTCGACATCCAAGGGTGATTTAGTCCTAGGGTATTGTGTATTTACCCTAGGAGCCCCAAAACCCTAAACAAATTTCCTGAAACTCAACAAGAATCCAACCAATAGAAAGAGAAAGTTAAGATCTGTTACCTAGCTTGGACGCCTGATAAATTGTCCACAAAATCTGTCGCAATCAGTTGCTGAAGTTTGAGGGTAAAACAAGCTCAGAGCACTAAAATCCGAATGCTAAAAATGACTCGGTAATTTCTTATTTTAATAGTATTTTTGATTAATTTATGCATATTTAATGAAATGACTGTGGTTTTTACCCTTTTTTACTATTTAAACAGGTATTGTTAATCCATTTGATGGTTCTTTGAGTAGGTTTATAGCTAATTACAGTGATTTCTTTGTGCATGATCGTGAAATGCAATTTTTACCACAAAGCACACTTTATCTCTTTTTTGAGCTTCGTTAAACACAAAAAAGGAACCCAAAGCACACTTTTATCTCTTTTTCGAGATTTTTTAAACACGAAAAAGGAACCCCCTTGGAGTTCTCTATCAGATATTTTTAGACTCCCAAAAATTAAAATATTTCTGAGAACTTGTCCTTTCAAGCTCGTAAAAGGAATTGAAACAACATCTACTCAGTATAAGTTTAATTCTTTTCTAGACAGAGATATATTATTGTTTAGAAAAATGAAAGCCCTAGTTGAACATGGCTAGGAGGTTCTCTCAGGTTTTATTTTATGATTTTTTGGATCTGAGGGAATATTATATGAAAGATAACTTGTGGATTTTTCTTTTTGTCCCTTTTTCAAACTCTCTAAACATGAAAAAGGATCGAGTTTTCATTGTCGTTAAACTCGCTAAATCATCAAATAGCGATGGGCTTGTCCATCATGAAAAGATCGAGTTTCACCTTTGTTAGACTCGTTAAAGCATAAAATAGCAATGGATTCACCCGAAAGGTGGAATTATACATCAAGCATATGTTATCCTCCTCAATTTTATTAAAAAATAAAGAGGTACTGGTCAGCAATGACTAGGGAAAATTGGAAAGGGATAAAACACTTTATGGTAGCAAGTCGCTCTTGAACATGACACTTATTCATTTCATCTCCATGGTTTTTGGGTTTGATAATCTGCTTGATGGTATACCATACCTATGGTTTATCACACCACCCATCACATCGGTTTTGGGTCAATGCTTCCAATTCATTCAGTGTCGCCGATATGTTCAAGAGAAGTCACTCATTTATTCCTCATCCTTTGCAATACTCATAAGCCTTCATTTCATGACTGTCATCCCTGAACATTCCTTCATCAGTCACATTATGTCTCCAAAATAATTACTCCTATTTCATGTCGTTGATGGGGGGGGGAATCAAGGCCCTCCTGCGAGGAGTCGATTCCTATCGACATCAGCTCATCATCCAAGAAATTGACTTAGGGACAACCTTTCAGTACCTTGGATCTTGCTTACATCAATGATAGGTTTGTCACTTTTGGCAACAGGTTGCAATCACAGGCTTTCAACCAAAAGACTTTATGGTAGCAAGTCATTATTGAACATGACACTCATTCACTTCATCTCTGTGACTTTTGGGTTGGGTAATCTGGTTGATGGTCTATCATACCTATGGTCTATCATCCAATCCATCACTTTCGTTTTGGGTCAATGTTTTCAACTCATTCAGTGCCACCCATATGTTCAGGAGAATTCACTTAGTTATTCCTCATCCTTTTCAATACTCATAAACCTTCATTTCACGATCGCCATACCTGAACATTAGTTCATCAGTTAAATTTTGTCTCTAAAATCATTACTCTTGTTTCGTGTCATTTAGGGGGAAAACATCATGGCCCTCCTGCGACGAGTTGGTTTGTGTCGACATCAGCTCATCATCTAGGAAGTTCACTTAGAAACAAGCTTTCAGTACCTTGGAGCTTGCTTACATCAAGGGAAGGTTTCTCGCTTCCAACGACATGTTGACATCAAAGGCCTTCGACCAAAATAATTTGTATGGTGTTCGACATCATATCATCTATTCACACCATGCAGAATGTACTGCATTACCTTGAGAGACATTATCATCAACGATGGTTTCTATCGTGTATGTTAACGGCTTACATCATTGACTGGTAATAAAATGGTGTCTTCCCATGTTCGACTTCAAACCACATATTTTCATGGTTAGAATTGTACTTAAAGCGATTGAGTGAACAAGATAGAAGACCCTAGATCTAGTTTCATCCATCCATGCTACTATTTTAGGATTAGTACCAAATCATCTGTACGATGTTCATTACTTAGACGGTCATCTTATCATGGGTCTATATCTATAGACAAGTCTACATCTGTAGATGAATTTCTGATGTTATGATAGTTTATGTGTTGAGTATTGGAATGGCTCCCTCATCAATTCATTTCCAAGATGAAAAGATATCATGATTTAGTGTATTGTAATTGATGCATCTCACCGTCCGCTTCAGATCCTACTAATCACATCTTAAAGAAAATCAATCAACATTATCATTTTTTATGTCATGCCTTAGGAGGCAGCTATTACAAGTCAAATTGGGCATCATCCCAAAACATAGATCAATATCCATTAGGGTCTATCATACTATAGATTAGTTATTTCATTCCCTAAACAAGTCATTCCATTGGTGGTTTCATTCATGAAAATTTCACTACTTAGATGCCAGTTGAAGTGCCCCATTGAGCCATCAACGCACCCCTAGAATGTAGTAACTGCTTTGCAGAGCATATACTCCCATGCAAGGCTATGTTGCAGAGGATCTAGGCCCACTTTTGAGTGTGTTGGTCGACTGGGAGAAAATTTTTCATTAGATTCTGAGAATATTCCCAACCTCTAGTGGCTTCTAGAAGTTGTTCCAACATTCACCTCATCTGATAGCTTATAATATGGACACCATGGAGCCATTAAACCTATTATCCTCCTATTACCATGAACAAGGAAACCCCTTCACCCATTTTTGGAAAATTAATTCAATGATTCATTTATGTCAAACTACGTTCATCTACTTACAAATAGAGCACTCATCATAGTGCACAGGAGAGCAAGAATTTGTGTTAAGTAGAGTTATGTTGGTGAGATCATAGCTCTTGGAGGTATTGTGCATGTAAAATTATGCTGTTGGATTGATGATGTCGGGTGTGATGAGGATGGGACTGAAACTAGAGGATTGACATCGAATAGATCAACTGGTTGTACTTCTCCTTCTGTTTCATAATAAATACATTTGTTCCTTTCCTAATGCATGTTTCAATGATGTTATATGTATATTTACAAATTTAATCGATTCAATTTGCTTAACTTGAATATATCATATTGTGTTTATGTGTTTTTCTGTCATATTTTTTCCATTTCAGGTACCAATCAAGCGAGTTCAATTTGATTGAGAGCGATGGAAACAACAAAGGGAGGCTAGGAAAAGTGAACATATTACAAGTAGGTTTTCTTCCCTTTATCTATTCAATTTAAGTAAAAGGTCAAATATCTTTATTTATACTATTCTAAGTGCACCACCATAATTAGGGAAAGCATCCATAGGTTTGATTTTTGTAAAACACACAGTTTCCCTCCACCCATATCTACAGCAGAGGAAGCATCCCCCCCCCCCCCCCCCACACTCTCGAAGGGTAATACGAGGGGGGGGAGGGTGAAACCCATCGAAATTGCATGGAAACATCTTATGAATTTTGAGGGGTCCCCTCCCAATACAACTTACCACATCCACCCACCCCCCCCCCCCCCCACCTCTGCCTCCCACTAAAGTTACATCCCTCCACCTCTTGCCTCCTGCTACGCGTTTGTTCCTATACCATTCATCTTGCTCCACATGCCCGTTACCCCCCTCTACTCCATTACTACCACCTGTCCCAACACATCACTCCCCTCCATAGCTTGACGTTATTGAGTGTTCAAATTCTTCTGCCAAATCTATCTATCAATGTTTCTCTCATTAATTTTTCCTGTTGAATGCCCATTAAATAAATAACACCCCACTCTACAACCATTGAATTTTTCCCATTACATAACCAATTCAATAGTTATAAAACCTGAGAAGATCTACATTTGTGCCTTTCACCATGACATCAGTTCTACAGATTTGAAGAATGAATTTTCAACTTTCGGCCTTTTACTCCAGTGCTTTTTTTTTCCAGATGGAAAATTCTCCATGGGTAACCCTACTTTGCATCCATTTGCTTTTGTTTAAAGTAATTGTTCACTCTCTATAATCTTCCTGATTTCTTTGTATTCCCTATACTCCATATTTAACATGCCAAACCATAAAGGAAAAGGAAAGGCCACTAATTCAAATCCCAAGAATCCCCTAGTCTCAAACTTTGACAAACTTCCCTTGACAGATACCCAATATAAAATTGTTGAAACCCAATTAGATTTTGACTTGCATGAGGTCCATAATTGGGCCAAGAAGAAATTTATAAACAAAATTTTTGAGTCAAACATCTTGGAATCCATTCTCCCTCAATTATTTTCCCCCCTGACTCACTTTTTCCTTGAATTCACAGTAGGGTACCATCTCAGGTATTTTCCCAGTGAAAGGTTTTTCATCTTCCATAGGAATGAGACTATTTTTTCCATTTCCCATGAAAGCATATTCCATGCCTAAAAATTGAATATCAAGCCTCTCATCATCCTTTTTATATTGAGTTCTTGACAGAAATGTATAAGAAGTTAACTTTCCCCAAAAGAACCCAAATTTTTTATTCTTTTCTTCTAGAAAATGTTCAGTTACCCCTAACTAATCCCCCCTATCCAGTTTCAATATTTCTTGAAATCGCTAAGAAGGTAGTTTCTATGGTAACCTGATTGTTTGGGTACCATAATGATCAGTGGATAGATGAAGAATAATTTGGTTTTCTATCAATTTTTGCATTAGGAGAGTAACCATCAATCATTTTCAATTTTAGCAAATTTCTTGTAGACTCAATCCACGATCAGTTGGTAAATTTTAAAGCAGAAGGTGCCTTCAAGTATCAGTTAGTTTTAATTTATCTCATGCTATATTATCAGTCAAATAAGTTTGAGTTCCCTTTATAGAAGAAAGATAATGAAGGGCATCCCTGGTTAGGGATTCACTTGACTTCTTTGGTTAGAAATAACTCATGGAGTACTCCTATACTGACTTTGTTGAAAAAAATTTGTATTGTCATTGTGTTTGTTTAGCAGTGACAAAATTCCAAGGATTTCACTAGAAATAAATAAGTTCCTCCATTTTGTCAGAGCAGTCCAAGGTCGGAGTCTGGTATTTATACCAGAATTACACTAAGATAAGGATATATGGATCAAAATTTCCTCCCTACAAGCTACCAAAGTTTGTCCCAGTCAGATTGTTCAGACTAGAATACACTACGAAAATTCTCAACATGGATGAGCATCATTTTGTGGCATACGAAAAGAAAGAAAAAATCGAACCGAAGACACATATAGGGCCCTACATTACCAATACAAGAGTGGTAGTAAGAGAATTGGATGCCATTTTGAACCATATGAATTTAAACCTCAATTTTTATTGGTCCTATGATCCCATAGGCATAATTTCAAAGCCCAGATAAAATAAAAAGAGTACCTCTTATACGCACATACCCAGGCCTGAAATTGAAAAATATTCTACTCAGGAGGAGTCAATAGAGGGCACCTTATAGGAAGCTAAAGAACATATTATCAGTCAGTCATTTATGCCAACCGCGATTCCTAAAGAGAAGAAACTAAAAAGGGAAAGACAATCCATGTCCCCCATTGATTCAGAGAATCCAGATTCAAAATTTATTTTTTTTAAAAGAAAGAAAATGGATCCAAATACTGCTCAAAAATCAGATTCAAAAACTAATCCTCAATTTAAGCCTCAATTAATTACTGTTGGAGATGAGTCTTCAAAGGAGGGGGACACTCACCAGCCAACTACTGAGATTCACTTAGGGATTCCCACTACTCCTTCTCAAATAAAATAGATAGTACAATCACCTATTGTGGGAACTACAGTCCCTCCTTCTACTCAAATAGATGAAACACCATAGTCACCTACTATAGGAGCAACAGTACAATCTCAAATATCATCAAATTCTCATTTTACAATCGCGCGGAGTATATTTTCAAGATACAGGGAGATAAAATTAAGGAATGAAGCTTTGAAGGCTTCCACCTAGTCTAAATTTTGGAAGCAGAATAATAAAACACAACATATATTATTCTCTTTATTTGATTCAATGAAATGAGAGTTCGAAATGGCCTTCATGGAACCATTATTTCTAGATCTTAGGATTTTTGAAGACTACAAAGTCTCCATTTTCTCAATTGATACCAAAAAAATACATGAAATTGATAAAATCGATTTACACAAGAAGACAAGGGAGATGATCTTTAATCACTTACAATTTCAACCATGAATGCATCTAGATTACATTCATCCTCAAATAATATCAATTCTTAGTTTAAAATCAAAAAAATGTCTTCATTTTCCAAGGACTATAAGATAAAATCTCCCTAATATTTGATAATAAAGCTATTGAATGACCCTAAGGATTTCAAAGCAACAAAATAAATGACAAAGAGCAAGGAGGAAGGCATTCAAGCATTGAGGAAGAACCTGAAGCTACCCTCCACCGAGAATCCTAAAGCTAAACAGGTTTCTAGTATATAAATGGAGAAATAAAAGATATTTACCATAGTGGTTGAGAAAAATGCACAGATAAAAAATATGGAGCGGGCCATTGAAGCACTATTGAAGGAGAAGGAACAGTGGGAAACAGTAGGAATATCTACATCAGGCTCAGGTACCAAAGTATAAACCTCATAAAAGATCACAACTTCAGAGCCTACAAAAGAAATTACTAGAGCTCTAGATGAGCTAGCATTAGTTCGAGTTGAAAATGAGAGGTTGTTGGCATCATTTTCTCAGATGGAGGAAAACAAATTCAAAACTGGCAATGCATGCTTGTCAGAAATGTAGAAAAATTACAAACTTATCCAACATATACAAAAATATGAGTACCATTCCTTTATCATTCAAATTTTGGTAGAGGCAAAGAACAATATTTGGCATAACATAAATGCCAACATAATATATATGTCACCTTCGATTCAAATCAATTTTAAGCAGGAGGAACTGGTTCAAAGAGTAAAGAAATCAATAGAGAATACAAAGGAAAATTTGGAACACAGACCAGAAGAGGCACAAAATATTATTAAGCTGCTAAATTCCAAAACTGAGGATCAATTAGAATACTTGAACATTTCATATAGGACAACAGTAGTCATGGAAGTTAAGAGGGTCTTAACAAAAAATAATTTGATGATACAATTAGAGAAAAAATGCAAATACCTTGAGTTTCAGGTCAAGATGTTCAATATAAAATTTACATTGATGCATCAAAAAGATTTTCCCGCTCTGAATAATCCTAATGGAAAATTGATCCCATTAGAAAAATACCAAGAGAAGTTGTGCAACATAGGTGATGTTGCTTCCAATTTTGCAAATGCTAAAGGAGTTATTAGTGGAGAGGCATTCATACATGGATTACAGTTTGATTTAAATATTCAGCATGAGATTCACCATATTTTTGTAAATAAGCTCACTTTTGACATTTACACTGAAGTGGATGAAAGATTCAAAAATATGGTTAAATTTTCCATCCCAATTGAAGAAAGTTGGGACCGATTTCTAGAGTTAATCAAATGAATTAACTTGAGAAAAAAACTTCCAGCATCCAAAAGAACAAAATTTGTAGAAAAATAGCTACAATCATCACCAAATTTGTATATAGTCTCAACTACACAGTAGACTACCAGATTTTCCTATCTTTCTCTTTTATCTCTAAAATATTTTTTCCTTTAACAGATATTATTTTTTTTTTAAATATTTTCTTTGAAGTCTGAGACAGAAATATAAAATAATCTCTATAAATACTTTGTAAAAAAAACTTAGTAAAGGTTGAAACTTTTATGAAGAAAGGGTTTACATTTTGATGTAAAATTCTGCAATGTACTAAAGTGATCAATTGATGATGTTTCTTCTCATGTTATATTGTTATTTTCCCATTTTTCCATATGTTTTATATCTCTATTATTTTAAGAAGATAAAGGGTTGAATTTTTTTAAATACACTTTTCTCTAGATTATAAACAATATTCATGTTTTAAATTTGATATTAAGTATAGAATTCATCCTAGTATGATTTATATTTAATTTATTCGTAATCATTTTCATCTTGTTCACCCCAATAATGATCAAAAGATATGAAATATTTCCTACTTTACCCTGTTGCGCCGAGAGGTGCATCTACAGCCCAATATGACCCCAATGTTAGGTATGTCACGTCCTCATACAAAATGTCAGCTTAAGTTTTAAATTAAAAATAAAAAATAAAAAATAAAAATCGCATTGTGCTAGAACATATATCAATTTCTAATACAATTATGTATTATTTATATAATTTGAATGGATCATAAATTTACCTTTAACAAAAAAATTACCCAATTGATTTTCTAAATTAAGTAAAATTTTAAACATCTTTACTCTTTACTAAAGTCAATACCATTTCCTAAATCAAAGGAAAAGAGTTAATTCAACACACACAATCAAAATCCAAAATATTTTAATATTTCTCTTAATTAAATATTTGTAAAATGAATTTATACTTACTCCAGAGCTATGGTAAATAAATAAAAAAATATATAAACTAGATGTATGGTAAATAAATAAAAATTCTTTTTATATTTATTCCATAAACCTTTTTATATTTAAAAAACCTTTAAAAAGAGGTTTTATTTAGATGAAGCCTATGGCATGAATACCACGGGCCAAATACCATGGGTAAATAAATAAATATAAAAGAGGTATAAAAAAGTATGATAAATAAATAAATAAATATAAAATAGGTATAAAGAGGTATGGTAAATAAATAAATATAAAAGTGGCATAAAGAGGTAAGGTAAATAAATAACAATGTATCAAATAAGATTATAAATAAAAATCTAATTATATAACAAGCCTATGGGCCAAATATCATAGTAAAGAAAAGGGGTATGGTAAATAAATAAAAATATAAATAAACTAGAGGTATGGTAAGTAAATAAAACCTCTTTTCATATTTACTCCATAATCTGCTTTATATTTACAAATATTTATGTTCATTGGTTTACATAACTAAGAATAAATAGAGAGAGAGAGAGTGATAAGGGAGAGATGGAGAAAGAGTGTGTATGTTTAGGGGTGAGATAAAGAGACAAAGTAAGATGTATGGAAAGAAGGGGGGAGAGAAGAAGTGAGAAGGAGAGAGGGAGGGATATAGTAATGTAGTTGGAGAGAGAGAGGGGTGGAAAGAGAGAGAAAAAGAAAGGGATGGGGGAAGAGAGAGGATTAGAGAGAGAGAGAGAGAGAGATATGGGGGAAGAGAGAGGATTGGAGGGAAAAGAGAGAGAGAGGTGGGAGAGAAAGGGAGAGAGAGGAAGGATGAGAGAGAGGAGGAGAGTGATGGGGGAAGAGAGAGTATTGGAGAGAGAGAGAGAGAGAGATAGAGATCAGGGAAGAGAGAGGGATTTAGGGGAGAGAGAGAGAGAGGAAGGACGAGAGAGAGGAGGAGAGAGGGATTGATAAGAGAGATGGAGTTGGAGGGGGAGAGATGTAGGAAATAAGAAATATAGAGAGTGAGAAGTGGAGAGAGAGAAGGAGTGACAAGGGAGAGACAGAGAGAGAGCGTGTATTTTTGGGGCTGAGATAAAGAGACAAATAAGGAGAGATGGAGATAAGGGGGGAGAAGGAGATATAAGGAGAGAGGGAGGGATATAGTAACATAGTTGGTGGGTGAAGAGAGAGAGAGAGGGAGAGAGATATGGGAGAGAAAGGGAAAGAGAGGAAGGAAGAGAGAGGATGTGAGAGAGTGGAGAGAGGGAGGGAAAGAGAGATGGACTTGGAGGGGGAGGGGGAGAGAGGTAAGAAGAAAGAAATAGAGAGAGAAAGGTGGAGAGAGAGAGAGTGAGTGAGTGATAAGGAAGATGGAGAGAGAGGGAGAGAGGAAAAAATGAGGAAAGAGAGATATTAGAGGGGGAGAGGGAGAGAGGGGGAAGATAGAGATATAGATGGAAGGTGAAGAGAGGGAAGAAGAGAGAGATGGGGAGAGGAGGGGATTGACAAAGAGATTGATATATATGGATTGCGAGAGTGTGTGTGTTTAGGGGGGTGAGATAGAGAGACAAAAAATAAGAGATGGAGGGGGATATAGATATGGATGGAGGGTGGAGAGAGGGAAGAATATTTCTCACACTAGATGGATTGATATAAGTGGAGATGGTGATTTATAATCCTATTTGATTATTTCCACTATATGCATCGATTTTAGTGTAGATATTTATTTCTAATGATATTTGATTACTTGCACTAGATGCATTGATTTCAGTGTAGGTGGTGATTTCTAATACAATTTGATTTCTTGCACTAAATTTGTTGATTTCAATTTAGATGTCAATTTATAATTATATTTGATTACTTGCACTAGATGAATTGGTTTCAATGTAGATGATTTCTAATCCTATTTGATTGTTTGAACTAAATGCATTGATTTCAGTGTAGATGGAGATTTCTAATCCTATTTGATTTATTTGAGTAAATGCATTGATTTCAGTGTAGATGTTGGTTTCTAGAGAGAGAGAGAGAGAGTGATAAGGAAGATGGAGAGAGAGGGAGAGAGGAAAAAAGGAGGAAAGAGAGATATTAATGGGGGAGAGGGAGAGAAGGGAAAGATAGAGATATAGATGGAAGGTGAAGAGAGGGAAGAAGAGAGAGATGGGGAGAGGGGGTGATTGAAAAAGAGATTGATATATATGGAGTATGAGAGCATGTGTGTTTAGGGGGGTGAGATAGAGAGACAAAAAATAATAGATGGAGGGGGATATAGATATGGATGGAGGGTGGAGAGAGGGAGGAATATTTCTCACACTAGATGTATTGATATAAGTGGAGATGGTGATTTCTAATCCTATTTGATTATTTGCACTAGATGCATCGATTTTAGTGTAGATATTTATTTCTAATGATATTTGATTACTTGCACTAGATGCATTGATTTCAGTGTCGGTGGTGATTTCTAATACAATTTTATTGCTTGCACTGAATGTGTTGATTTCAATTTAGATGTCGATTTATAATTATATTTGATTACTTGCACTAGATGACTTAATTTCAATGTAGATGATTTCTAATCCTATTACATTGTTTGTACTAAATGCATTGATTTTAGTGTAGATGGCGATTTCTAATCCTATTTGATTTCTTTGAGTAAATGCATTGATTTCAGTGTAGATGTTGGTTCCTAGAGAGAGAGAGAGAGAGTGAGTGATAAGGAATATGGAGAGATAGAGAGAGAGGACAAAAGGAGGAAAGAGAGATATTATCGGGGGAGAGGGAGAGAAGGGGAAGAGAGGGAAGAAGAGAGAGATGGGGAGAGAGGGTGATTGACAAAGAGAATGATATATATGGAGTGCGAGAGCATGTGTGTTTAGGGGGGTGAGATAGAGACAAAAAAAAAAGAGATGGATGGGGATATAGATATGGATGAAGGTGGAGAGAGGGAAGAATATTTCTTGCACTAGATGGAATGATTTAAGTGGAGATGGTGATTTATAATCGTATTTGATTATTTGCACTAGATGCATCGATTTTAGTGTAGATATTTATTTCTAATGATATATGATTACTTGCACTAGATGCATTGATTTCAGTGTAGGTGATGATTCCTAATACTATTTGATTGCTTGCACTGGATGTGTTCATTTCAATTTAGACGTCGATTTATAATTATGTTTGATTGCTTGCACTAGATGCATTGATTTCAATGTAGATTATTCCTAATACTATTTGATTGTTTGCACTAAATGCATTGATTTCAATGTAGATGGCGATTTCTAATCTTATTTGATTACTTTGAGTAAATGCATTGATTTCAGTGTAGATGTTGGTTTCTAATCTTATTTTATTGATTGCATTAGGTGCATTGATTTCAATGTAGAAGTTATTTTCTAATCTTATTTGATTGCTTGCATTAAATGCATTGATTTCAATGTATATGTTGATTTATGATTTGATGTAATTGGATATATGATGGTACATTAATTTTAAAGTGATTGGATTAAAAATATGCATTGATTTTAGTGTAAGCACAAAAATTTATTAACAATGTAGATTGATTTTTGTGTTATAGTAATTTAAGCTATTAATATTAGAGAGAAATAAATACAAGGCATCATGTTTACTACAACAGATCAAGCTAAAGATTTAAATGGTTTACGATTTAAATTTTCTTTTTCATATAATCGATATGAAAAGATAACAAAACTAACAAGGGAGGAAATAAGAATAGTATAAGAAAATAGTTTGAGATTGATTGTAACATGAGTACGTTCTTATTATTCACATTTTCTATCTTTCAACACTATTATTGTCACTTTGCCTTTAAAAAAGTATTTCATCATTTTTCATCATTATAGTTATTAACAATAATTATCATCTCAACGAATTGAGGTAACTAAGAAAATTTAAAATTAAAATGACCAAGTTAATCTCAGAAATATTTAGCATTATTAAAATGATTATACTAATATTTTATATATTTACATATTATTGATAAAATTAATCATATCTTTGAGAGATTTTCCTTGGCAGCAAATGAGTGAAACCAACCTAGATCCATCTTACATCTCAAAAATATACAGAAAATTTAATAATCTAAAAAAAGTGACGTTGATGCCTCTGACTGGAACCAGCCTAGATCCATCTAACTCTGGATCTATCATGCACCAAGAGGGATCAAATCTCTCGAGGTGCAAACCTTTCCTCAAGTTTTGCACTCAAAAAATAGGTTTGCACCTCGAGAGATTTGATCCCTCTCAGCGCATGATAGATCCAGAGTTAGATGGATCTAGGCTGGTTACATCTAATATTTTCTTTTTGTATTTGATCATCCTAAGATTCATGACTCCATTGCTCAATGGAATTTCCTTTCATTTTCAACCAAATATCTAAAAAAAACAACCTATGAAACTCATAGCTAGCCTAATATCTTAATAAAAAATATAAATATAAAATATATATCCCTCTCTGAAGCTGGAAGGGCTAGATCCCAGCTTTACAAGTGGTTTTGTGGTTACCTCTACAATTTCCTCCCCGGCCTAGGAAAATTACGGAGTGATAATAGGTCTTTTAATTCAGTATATGGATCAAGAAATGATTTATTACAATAATTAAATTTGCATTAAACTCTCTAAGAATCCATTATTTCATGACAAGTCCAAGCACATTGACATTAGGTATCATCACTTGTAGAATTGTGTGCAGAGGATAATTATGATACTACAATACATTCCAACTGAGGAGAAGGATGTTGTTATATTGATAAAGAAATTTTCAAGAGGAAAATTCAAATTTCAAGAGGAAAATTCAAATTCCGTAGGTGGAAAGATAGGGGTTGTTCAAAATCCCTTTCTTGCTAAGAGGATGTGTTAGAAATTGTAGCAAGAAAGGATAAATTTTCCTTGTTTCTTATTAAAATTTAGTAATTAGATTTTCCACATCAACAATATGATTTGGATTGTAGATAACTTGTGTGAGATGGATTTGTCTACTATTTTACTCAGTAAATTCAATTTATAGGCTAGAAGTAGAGTTTTGCATGTAGTGATTGCTAAAATTTAGCAATCTAATTAATTTTTTTAGTTTGACTCAGTGAACTAAGCCCAAGTACCTAGTTGAGTTAGTTGAAGGTCAATTGAGTAGCATAATTTTTGTTAACTCAGTGATCTCTTAGTCAAACTAGTCAATTGGCTAAAAATAGCCCATACATGCATGGAATCTGAATTTCCTAGCTAGAGTGGAAGAAAAGGCCAATTGTAAATATCAATTGTATGCTAGTTGAGTGTATAGGCTTAGCAATTAAGTAGGAGAATCATTTCCTTGGGAAAAGTGTAAGAAAATAGGAGAAAATTCTATCTTTTAGGAGGTAATTTCCCCAGGAATTGCGCAAGGAAATAGGAGAAACCTAGGGCCCTGAATTGGCTAAGTGTTGGCTAGGGTAGGACAATCAACATGGGAACAAGTTTATAATTTAGGGTGTGCTTCAGGATCAAAGCAAGACATTATAATAATTTCTTATTCTCACATGTTTAATGAAAAGTATCAGAGGGGATTTTCCCAGTTGTGTTCTCCTATAAATCATTTTTTTCTTATAGTGTTTTAATGGTTGCATTTCATTGCCCGTGTTTCTAAATTGTGATTTCCATTCCACATAATAGTAGAGGAAATTTGTAATCTCATGTTATTAGTTCAAATATATCAATAGTAGCAAATTTCTACTAATTTCGACATAATTCATACATACACACACCATAATTTAATGTACACCTTATGTAAAATAATCTTATCAACTTGATATATATAAAGAGACAAAGTAATTGAAAGGAAATATTTGTATTTCATTGGTAGATATTTTCCACTTCTAAGTACAAGAAAGAGAGAGAGTGTTTACAATTTATCAAACACATAGATAGATCAAATTTATAGAGTTGAAAACCTTTAAGTTTTACATTCTACAAGAGGATTGAAACTCGATATTTGATCCTTGTAGGATCTTAGGGTTAAAAACGAATCTATCAAGCAGTGAAAGGGATAAAATCTCTTGAAATGCAAACATATTTTAGAGTGTAAAACTAGAATAAAGTTGTGCATCTGTATAAATTTGATCACCATTGACACTTGATATATCAGGGGTTATCACAAATATATGCTGGTTATAGACACACAACATATGTCAAAATCTAGGTTGAGAATTAGAGGAACTTCACTTCTCCATCATGACCAACACACTAATAAAATGTTTTAACCATAAGAAATTTCTATTTTCATTTTCCATTATGTATTTTAACAAAAACAAATTAATATATATATATATATATATATATATATATATATATATATATATATATATATATTAGAGGGATGGAAAGTTTCTATCTAGGGGTATGTGTATTTAAAAATATACTAATAAAAAAAGAAACATTTTAATGTAGACAATGTGGGTCACTTTGAAATATTTTATTTGAGACCCACATTGTCCACATAAAATGTTTCTTTTGTTAATAGTATATTTTTAAATACCATATCCCTCCAAAAATAGACAGATATTGATATTTACATTATTTTTTTGTTATTATTATCTTTTGAATGTTATATGTCAACTTCATATTAAATATTTAAGAAATTACAAATCACATGCTTCCCTTAAATTATAAAAGGTCTATCAATATAATAAGAAATCTCTCTTTTTATCTCTCTATTTCTCTATATATTTGATATCGAATATTTTAATTATCATGTATATGAAAATGTTTTATTTATAATCCACATTGAAATTACTCATCTCTATCATACTAAAAAGTAGATAAGAATTATAAACTAAATTAAAATATTTTTACTTTTTACTTTTTATCCTTTTATAAAGTAGATGTAAATTTAAAGTGGAAAATAAAACATTTTATTTGTTGTCCAATTTGAAATGTTCTATTATTATTATTTTTAAATTTTTAAATGTAGTATTATTTTTTAATGTAATTTTAGGGGACAACATCTCCCCCATACTAAGTTGTACATTGTGTCTTATACTCAATAAAAAGTAGAAAACAATTATACACTAAATTAGAATGTTTTTAAATTCATTTATTTTCTCTCTATATAAAGTAGATGCAGATTTAAAGTGGAAATTAAAACATTTATTTATTGTCAAATTTGAAATATTTTTTGGTTATCATTATTTTTTTATTTTTTAATGTAAGTATTATTTTATTATTTTTAAATGTAATGTTAAAAGACAATGGTAAAATTGAAATTTTCTTTGTAATCACTCTTTTTTTTAATTTGTTAAAGTGAGTCTTATTTTATTATTTTTAAATGTAATGTAATAAAACAACATCTCCCCCATACTAAACTATAACTAGTGTTTTAAACTCAATAATAATTACTAATAATTAAATAAAAATCATTGAAACCATATCACACATTAGACATACATATTAAAATGTTTATATAAATATGTTCTAATATTAATTTATATTATTATTATTATTATTTTATTTAGAGAGTTGCGCTAAATATAAAATAAAATAAATATGATATTAACTCTATTAATATTATATGTTTATTTAACTATAAAGTAATTAATTATTAATATTAAAATTAATATAGCAATTTTTTATATCTTAATATTGGTTAAGTAAGATTATCAATTAAAGATATATACTAACATTATTTATATATTAATAATTAATATATACTTACTAATATATTAAGATTTATACTAAATATTTATTATGCATGGTCCAACTATATTAAATATCATTGTGATAAACCAAATGTTTTAATGTGTTTTTTTTTTGTTTTTTGAAACAATAATTTCAAAAAACTAATAAAAAATGAGATTTTTTTGCTTTAAAAATTACTTAATCCATTTTTATAGAGTCATAAAATTAGAAAACTCAACAAAAATTTAGAAAAAGCTCAAAAAAAATTAGCCTTATTCACAATTTCTCATGAACAGTTCAAATATATCCACAAATAATATATTACAGAAATGAAATTCAATAATTCAAAAAAATAAATAATATATTTTGCTAATATAACATAATACAACAACGTTTACATAGTATCTAGTACCTACCACTGAACTTAACATAGGGTGAAAAAATGAAAATGGGTTACACTTTTGGCCCAATGTGGCAATTAAATTTCAAATTTTACCTTTTTTATACAATTGCAAACCTCAATTAATATAAGCATTATGAAGTGGTCCTACCAAAACTTAAAAATAAAAAATAAACTAATTTCTTAGCACTATCACAAGTTCAATTCCCTTCCCCGAAAGGGGTGATGTATTTGGACATGTTGATGAAAATGCAGTAAAAAAAAGAGAAAAAAAAGTGAAAAATGAAAGGAACTACGAAGCTTACAAAAACAAAATATAAGCATTATGAATTTTGATTCGAGTAAAGATAAAATAGCACACACACACCCAATATATTCTATATTAATGAATGAAGAAATTACACACATATTTATACAAGCAAAAGTCTCAAGATAGGACTTCTATCTTAGACGTACAGTAGTGTGGTTGAGAGATTTTCTCAACCACACACTAAACTAGGAGAAACTATATTCTAGCTAATTCCTATTATGCAGGAACAAACTCCTCAAATGGAGAATTACAACCATAGACAAGTAGGAATTAATTATTTCTAACTCCCCCCCTTAATGACTACTTGTCATCATAGTGCTTCACAAAGTCTGGTTGTGGTCAAACATAACAAAGAATATGTCGACGTCCATATAAAAGAGAAACCATCCACCGAAATGCATGGGTACCAACCGCTGCAACTGCTAGTCCTGTAGGATGTCCTTCACATACATGATTTTGTCGACCGTTATCACTGCATATATGTACCTACAAATCCACCACCATCACGCGAATTGCATGTGCAGAATCTCCAAAAACACAATCTTCCTCTCTCAGACAGATCCGCAACTTCTCCGATCTGCTTCTCCACAAATCGTCAAACGAAGATGAGGCTTCCCGCGGACCCCCATGAAGTTGAGTTGGCGTCTTCCTGAATAAAAAAAATCGTGCGCTTCCTCGCCATTCCTGTGATTTGGCGCATTGGCACGAGTATGTATTGAACAGTCGCGCCAATTGTACTTATTAGCACAACTGTCAGCTAAGAAAGCACACCAACCCCCTTCTTCTCAGAGATTGATGAATCATCTGAGACTGAGCCAGGTGTTACTGCAGTCCACCTGTTCCTACAAGCACAAAGCTCCCATGTACACATTATCCACTCAGGCAATATGCCACCACCGGGCAAGTGCGATCTGCCACCACCGGGAAAATCAGCCAACTTCAGTATGCCACCACCGGGCAAGTCCGATCTGCCACCACCGGGCAAATCCGCCAACTTCAATATGCCACCAACGGGCAAGTCCGATCTGCCACCACCGGGCAAATCCGCCAACTTCAATATGCCACCACCGGGCAAGTCCGATCTACCACCACCGGGCAAATCCGCCAACTTCAATATGCCACCATCGGGCAAGTCCGATCTACCACCACCGGGCAAATCCGGAACTTAAATGTGCCACCACCAGGAAAATCTTGTAGCCACTAAGGCTCTGTATGTGGTTTCTGGCTCACCACAAACCATCACTTTAAAGTGACAAAAGATGGTTTCACGCTGACCATAAACCATTGCAAAGTGGTTTTAAGATCACCACAAACTTTCAAATGCCTTTAAAAGGCTTACATTTCATTCAACATTTTGGAGTTTCTGGGTACATACAATGACCATTACAATAACTGGACTTGCTTATAACATACTATGGAGTCTATTCCACAAACCACACTAACTCAAACAAACATCTACTTTGTTGTCCACCATAAATGTTGTTGCTGCTCCTTTACCTCATCTGTTCATTGTTCACATCTTGGGCATCTTTGTCTGTTCAAATAACTTCTTGGAACTCCACGTTTAACCTGTCATTCGTTAGAGTAGCTAATTCTAACAAAATAACTCTGCCTACATTGAGTTAGCTAGGCTCAATAAGGCTCAATAAAACATGATTCCAAGAAAATACAACATAAAATCTTCAAATTTAATTTCTCTATCTCTGCCCATAGATGATTATTTTCTAAACATACCAGCAGCCATTCCAATGATACCTGTGAGGGGTCTACTGATAAAGAAACGGATTGACGACTTTTCACCTGGACTCAATGCAATGCATTCAAACATTGATGATCCAGACATAGGCACACAGCCATACGAAGAGAACACAATTTTCCCTTCAAGAACATTAATCCAGGACTCCATGGTCCAATCCTCCATTTCATTTCAGTATCCAATTTTCCTGGCAACACAATGCCACTTCCCCTACAGTATCAAGGCTAGTTACTGCTCTCAAGCATGCTGCCTCATGCTCTCTACTTTCTATCACAATCTACTCCCCTGATCACACCAGGCACGCACAAACGCGATCATCATGCAGCTCCAACCACTACCCTTTGATGCCATTTTCATTGTCATGTCATCATCGTATCTGGTAGTAGAACATTCCTGAAAATAAAATTGTTGGAACGGGCAATTCCAACAAAAACTAACACTCGTGACAATAGTTGCCCAAACTAAATGTCACAACATTTAATTTAACCAGATTTACATTACTCACATGACCACTCTTAAAAAAAAAATGACATCACGCCAAATTTCGACAACCAAATTGAGCATTAGTGCTTGATGATGCTACAATCCCAACATACAAGTATAGCATGCTTCAACACCGCAATTTTAAATACCTCTACCATTGGAACCAATCGATTTTGACCTGTGAGCTTGTATGAAGCATGGAAATTCTGCCTTCGACAAATGTCTTGCAATCATCTCATTGTGCTGCCCAGCATCACCACACTCTCCGCTCTGAGGGTAATTCACGTTCAATGTAGCAATAACACTAGTTGCTGCAAGCTCATCCGCAACGCCATTTGCAGCTCATTCTCATCGTGATCAGCCATTGAAACCAACTAAGAGAACAAGAAAACTCTTACAGAATTCTTATTGTCTACCTCCAAAAACGCATGCACATTCAACAACTTCAGCACCAACACGCTCCAATAATCTCATCGCTGCAGATAAGGTACCCCCAGTAGCAATTAGATCATCAACAAAAAGGGTGCGATCGCTAGGTTGTACTGCTCCAACATGCATCTCAATACGATCTATTCCATACTCCAACGCATACTCTTCAAAATGACCTCACCTGGCAACTTTTTGGGTTTTCGAATAGGTACAAATTTGGCCCCAATTGCCAACGCAATTGGAGGACCAAAAAATAAATCCTTTGGCCTCAATTCCTGCTACAACTGCAATATTATTATCCTTGTATCTCTCAACAAATATATCAATGCTGTCCCGAAATGCCCTGTGATCAAGAAGTAATGTCGTTATGTCATGAAACGTTATTCCATGCTTTGGAAAATCTAGAAATATTGACACCAGCTCTCGCCTTTGTCACGTCTTTTTCAAACACACCCGCTGCCAAGATATCCCCTTTCCACTCTGTCACGTGGATTTCCGTAGCAGAAAACGTGAACTCTGGCAAAGTGAATTGTGCAGGTTTCGTTAATCCAAGGTTATGCCCGGTCACAGCAGCCGTGGATGAGATATCAAAAACCCCCCCTGCACACATTGCAGTGAACTTCCTTGTTTGCTCCTACTAGATGAGTTTAAGCCTTAGTCCAGAAAATCCCACAAGGCCTTGGGAGATGACCCAAATCGCCTACTACACTGATGTGCCAAGCTTGAAGGAAGACTCGGTTCTTGATATAATTTGAAGGACAGAAAGGACGATCTTATCCACCTTAAATTCTCCTTTTAAAGGAGATAAAATAGCACACAGTTGTATGGCGCATCCCAAGACCTGCGTTTTCTACCAAGCACCTCGACCACCTGATATAACAGATCTGCATTGCTCCACGCAAGGGTTGGGTCTGGCGTTTGAGAAATAGTGGATCTTTAAATCCGCGTCCCCTTCAAAAATAATAGAGCTTGGATATGCTTATGCACACACAGCATTTAATCTGTGGCTTCTCGGCACAACCAACCTCAATTCTTCACACGCAGCGTTCCACTCCAGCATCGGCAGACCCACCGAACCGAAATTCGAATTCAGCTTTAGTGCGCTCCAGGCTCAGTCCTATGCAGTACTAGAACTGCTCTCTGACAAACAGAAAATTTAATAAAGCTATACAAACGCAGTAATTTATTTCTCTATGCCCAGGAAGGGCCAGAGGCCCTTACGGGCTCTGAAGCTCTGATACCAAGATAAAATAGCACACACACACTCAATATATTCTATATTAATGAATGAGGAAATTACACACATATTTATACAAGCAAAAGTCTCAAGATAGGAATTCTATCTTAGACGTACAGTAGTGTGGTTGAGAGATTCTCTCAACCACACACTAAACTAGGAGAAACTATATTCTAGCTAATTCCTATTATGTAGGAACAAACTCCTCAAATGGAGAATTACAACCATAGACAAGTAGGAATTAATTATTTATAACTAGTAAAAATACAATATGTGGAGAATTATTAGTGATATTTTTTTCATTTTTTGCAAAAAAAAATAGTTTCTTATAATCTCTCAATTTTATATTAAATGCAATATATGTAGTTGCAAATTTTCACAAAACTTAAGAGGTATGTGTGTGTTCACATAGCATAACTTAGTCTAAAATGTGTGTGTGTATATATATAGCCTTTTTCACCTGAATTCACCAAAATCCAAAAATACAATTTCAAAAATTTTTGTTATTTAAAATACATTTTTGAATGTATAAATGGATTCAACACTTTGAAAAACCCCTAAGGCACTCTAATAATGTAGATTAAACAATTTAAAAAATCTGTATCGCATTTTAATTAAACTTTAACCAAAAAAATGCTCTTGAAAAAGGTCATTTGGTCTATAAATTAGACATACAAACACACATATATATGAGCATGATGAACACAGAGAGAAGCAAGTTTTTCATATTAAAAAATTATATTTTTTTATTATTTTTCTAAATTGACTAAGTAATATTTTTGGAAATTTTTTAGTTGTGTATATTTTATTTTATTGATTTTTTATTTATTTCCTTTGAAAATCCATTAGATAAAGGGTTCCTTCCCAAATCCAACATGATTAACTTTGCTACTTAAGGACAAATTTGTTTGGAATCCTCTAAGATACAAAATAATGTTGCAAAAAAATATGCAGAGGAAGTGATAAAACTTTGTTTTTTAAGCCCTCAAAAGCTTGATAGAGCACTTAAAACTATTAATCTGAGTGCTTGAATTTCAAATTTCAAATAGCTAGATTGTTTCAAATTTTAAATAGCTCGATCTCTAACTCTTAATGGTTAAAATTGTTGATCTGAGTGCTTGAATTTCAAATAGCTCGATCATTTCAAATTTTAAATATCTCAATCTCTAGCTCTTAAGGGTTAAAAGTGCTAATCTGAGTGCTTGAATTTCAAATAGCTCGATCATTTCAAATTTTAAATAGCTCGATCTCTAGCTCTTAACGTGGTTAAAGAGTTCAAATTTTAAATAGCTTGATCTCTAGTTCTTAATATGGTTAAATAGAGGTTTCATTGAGTTATTATAATTATCTGAAAAAAAAAAAAAAAAAAAAAACCTCTCAATACTTGTTTTTAATATTTGTCTTTAGAGAATTATAAAACTTAATTTTCCACAACAATTTTTTTTATAAATATTCAAAATATTCTAAACTCTAGTTTCTTTAATTATAAATCTAGATTTTGTTTTATTTTATCAATAAAATAATTATAATAATATATTGATAACTTTCTGTAAAATGTTTTTTCAATTTTCAAATTCTTAAAAATGAAAATTTGTTTCTTCAATTTTAAAGTTCTTAAAATGAAATTTATTTGATTTTTTAATTTTAAATATAACATATTTTTATACTTAATCATTTTATATAGAAATTTTCAATAAAAATAAATCAAATTGTAATAAATAAATTAAACTAAAATAAATTTTATAATATTATTATTTTAAAAATAATTCCATAAGCATATTTAAATCTAAATTGCTCAAATTCAAATTAGTCAAATAATGTTTTAAAATTCAGGAGTTCCTTATGTTTTTATTATTTTAAAAATATATATTGCAAACTTAAACCAAGAGTAAAAATTTCTATATATACTTCACACTTGTGCAAACAGAATTGAGTGCACTCATATTTCACATTTTACATGTTGAGAGAGATTTATAAACACAAATACCATTGCATCCATTACAACTATATTGACTATAGCTTACCACTATTACAACTACTACACCTATTTTTTTCCTTGAAAACATATAGATAGATAGATAGATAGATATGTGTGTGTGTGTTTGAGTTTAATAGACATCATTATGACCTAGGGAATTGTGTTTATTAACTCTAAAGTGAATCTGATAAAAAATATATATTTCAGACATCTTCAAATTCACATTTTTTGAGTTATAATTTTTCATATAAAAAATCATAATATTTATTTAAATCAAATTGATATATATATATATATATATATATATATATATATATATATATATATATATATATATATATATATATATATATATATAATCAATTTATTATTTAAATTATATTTATAATAAATTTATTATTTAAATTATAACATTGAAAATTTAAATCATAGGTAACAACTAATTTTTAAGTTACTAAACTATAAATATAAGAATATCACAATCTCAATTGCAAGTGAGATAGAATTATTTTTCAAATCTATACACCAAAATGCTAGTAATATAATGAGAAAGTAATCCACACCATTGTTAATTATCTATTCAAATGTAATTAGTAATTAAATTTATTTATTTTTTAACTATCAAATACATACAATTTTAAAGTTTTTTAGATAAATTTTAAAATGTTCATATTTAATGTTGGATTGAGCTTTATGGCTTGATAGAGCTCCTAACGTGGGGTTATAGCCTGAAATTGCTCGATCGAACATCTTTTCTCACCAAAATGTACCCTCATTTTGCAAGTGTAAACCAACTCCATGCTATCACCCATTAATTAAACTAAAAAACAATAAATACATAAAAATTTCATCACAAAAATAAAACAACTAATAAAATATTGTATTGTTGAATGTAGTTACCAAATATTAAGAAATATGATTAACAAATATTGTTTATATTAACATATATGTATATAGATATATAAGTTGGAATATGTAATTCCTACTTGTCTGTGGTTGTAATTCACTATTTGAGGAGTCTGTTCCTACAGTATAGGAAGTAGCTAGAACTATATTCATTCCTAGTTTAGTGTGTGGTTGAGAGAATCTCTCAACCACATTATTGTGCGTCCAAGAGAGATTTCCAATCTTGAGACTATCTCATGTATAAATGTGTGTAATCTCTTTGATTAATTAATAGAGTTTGCATATTGATATTTTATCTTGGTATCAGAGCCCGTAAGGGCCTCTGACCCTTCTTGGGGATAGGAAAATAAATCACTGTATTTATATAGTTTTATTAAACTTTGTTTGTCCTTCTTGCACGAAGCTAGAGTGCTATTGGTGAAGGAGTGACAGAGGTCATGGCGAGCAACACAAGACCTTTAGAACTGAGATCAGTCAATTCAGATTCTGATTTAGATTGGCGATTGTTGAGTGATGGTGGTGTGATTGGAGGGAGAGTTGGAGGAGGAGGATTATGTGCTCAAGGAGCAGCAGCTTCAGTATTTTCATGCTCGGTTGATCTGTAGTGAAAATAATACAAAAGTATTGCGCATAGAGATTATGGTCCTACAAGCACGATCTCAATTATTGCAACCAGTGCCCTCCAACCATTACTTTCTGCTTGCTCTCCATTTTAGTTGAGGTAGAAATATTTGTAAAGCGACAGCAAACCACAGAAAAATTTATTGCCCAAATAGGAAAAATTAGTGAATGTATTGAACTGACTACATGTTGGAATCACACCAGATAAATTATTGTATGACAAATTTAGTACTTCTATGGCAGTTATATCTGTCAACTCCATCGGTATATGACTGTCCAGAATATTTTCACACAGGTCCCAAGATCGACTTCTTTCATGAACTCTTCTCCAGCATTACAAATTGAGAAAATTAGTCTGGCAGGTGTGCAATCTGGTGGCATCATGGCAGGGAGCGTCATGGGGAGCCTGGTAGCGTTCGGATGCGTCTTTTTCATGGAAGACATTGCCATTGTTGTTCCTACAAGGAGAAGAGTGCTCAATGGATGGGGCAAGAGGCCCTAGCTCGAATGTCAGCGGAGATGCAACTAGATTTAGATGTTTTCTTGATTGTCCCCGAGCTTGAGTCTGCTAGTTCTTTTTTCTGACAGATCTCTTGTGTTTTGCACAGTTCGATCCCTGGTGTATAGTTTGTGTGGCCTCCTCTGTTAGAATTTCATGAAATTTTCAGTCCATTTTAGCTATTCAGATGCAAATCGAGCACAATTGTGAACCAAAAAGCCTTTGCAATTCGAACCCATGACCGTCGATCCAACTTTCTGAGCATGGACTGTGGACTTCAAGAATACCCTTTTGATCATAACTTCTAATGTTGGGAGTAGTGTGATTGAGAAGGGAGGCCATGGAATTAGAAGAGGATCTCGAATGATTTGGATTTGGAGCCGCACAACTCCTTCTACAATGGAAATTGATAAGGTCGATATGGCCATTGGTTCAGAGTTCCCTTCGACAAGAAGTACAAATGTGAATTTGTACAGCCAGAGGGCGTATGAGGAAATTGATATGGGCCGAGTCCTCGAAGGCAACTTGTGATTTTATATCATCGAAGGCTGAGCGCTGTGGAGGCTTATTTTGCGGTGATCCGTCCAACAGACCTTGATCAGTGAAAACTGGAGCTCTTTGGAGCCATGAATGAATTTGTTTGTTGTGGAGCCATTGATTGCGTTTTGATTGTTGTGTGATTCTATTGGATCGATGAAAGTTGCAACAGTTGTGGGTGTGTATGAAATCCCTTTGAGGGATTAGTTGTAGCGAGACAAGGAAGATGACAGTCTTCAAAGGTGGAAGGTGAAACTTCTTGGGTGCCATTGTTTAAATTTTTATTCTTTATAAATTGTCATGTCATTAATGTAAATCTGGTTGAAAGAATTGAGTTATTTATTGTGACATTTAGTTTGGCCAACTATTGTCATGAGTTTGAGTCTTTGTTGGAATTGGCCATTCCAAAAATAGAAAATTTGATTTGCTACCAGATATGATGAAGACATGACAATGAAAATGGCATCTAAGCATAGTGGTTTGAGCTACATCAGAGATTGGAGGATGATCGAGTTTTGTGTATTCCCAGAGTGATCAGGGGAGTAGATTTTGATGGAAAAGGGGAAGGAAACAAAGTTCCTAAAGTTTATTTTCTTGTGTAGCAAGCAGATAGAAATTCGCTTGTTTGTTTGAGAGCTGTTAAGAGATTGCAGATCTGCATCTTCAATTGTTAGGACATTAGCTCTACAGTAGATCTTTGTTGTTGTAGCCTATTAGCAAGCATGAGGAGGCATGCTTGGAAGCAAATACGTAGCCCTGATACTATGAACAGAGGAAGTGGCATTATGTTGCGATGCCAGGGGATTTAGATACTGAAACAAGAAATTTTGTGTGTAAAATCATTGAATTTTATGCATGTTGACGATGGAGGATCAACCAGAGGAGTCCTGGATTATTTTTTTTTGAAGAGAAAATTGTGTCTCTTCGTGAGGCTGTGAGTGCCTATGTCTGGATCATCAGTGCTATAATTCACTGCATTGAGTCCAGTTGAAAATTCGTCAATCCGGTTCTTCATCAGAGGACCCCTCAAAGGTATTTTTAGAGAAAAATGGTTGTTGTTATATTTGGGAAATAATCATCTTTGGGCAGAGATAGAGAAATTAAATTTGAAGAGTTTATGTTTTTATTTAGTTTCTTGGAATCTTGTTTAATGTTTTTGAGCCTTATTGAGCCTAGCTAACTCAATGTAGGTAAATTTATTTTGTTAGAATTAGCTACTCTAAAAAATGACAGGTGAAACGTGGAGTTCCATGTCTTAATTGACAATGTCAAAGATGCCCAAGATGTGAGCAACGAAAGAGGAGGTAATGAAGCAGCAACAACTATTATGATGGACAAAAAACTAAATGTTTGTTTGAGTTAGTGTGGGTTTGTGGGATAGACTCCCTAGCACCTTATAAGCAAGTCTAGGAAAATTGTTGTAGTGGTCATGGTATGTACCTGGAAACTCCAAAATTTGAAGCATGGAATGTAAGCCTTGTAAAGGCATGTGTAAAGTTCGTGGTAATCTCAAAACCACTTTGTAATGGTTTATGGTCAGCCGGAAACCATATTTTTTTACTGTAAAGTGATGGTTTCTGGTGAACCAGAAACCACATACAGAGCCTTAGTGGCTACATGTGGATTTGCTCGGTGGTGGCAGATCGGACTTGCTCGGTGGTGGCATATTGAAGTTGGCAGATTTTCCTGGTGGTGGCAGATCAGACTTGCTCAGTGGTGGCATATTGAAGTTGGCGGATTTGACTGGTGGTGGCAGATCGGACTTGCCCGATGGTAAAATATTGAAGTTGCGAATTTTCCAGGTGGTGGCATACTGAAGTTGGCGAATTTACCTGGTGGTGGCATATTGAAATTGTGGATTTGCCCGATGGTGGAAGATTGGACTTGCCCGGTGGTGGCATATTGAAGTTGGCGGATTTTCCCGGTGGTGGAAAATCGGACTTGCCCAGTGGTGGCATATTGAAGTCGTGGATTTTCCCGATGGTGGTGGATTTGTAGATACAGGAACATATATGCAGTAATAATGGTTGAAAAATTCATGTATGCGAAGGACATCCTACGAGACTACCGGTTGCAGCAGTTGGTACCCATGCATTCTGGTGGATGGTTGCTCCTTTATATGGACGTCGACATATCCTTTGTTATACCACAACTAGACTTCATGAATTTATATCACTACAAGTAGTCATTAAGGGAGGGAATTGGAATATGTAATTCCTAATTGTCTGTGGTTGTAATTCTCTATTTGAGGAGTATGTTCCTACAATATAGGAAGTAGCTAAAACTATATTCATTCCTACTTTAGTGTGTGGTTGAGAGAATCTCTCAACCACATTATTGTGCATCTAAGATAGATTTCCTATATTGAGACTATCTCATGTATAAATGTGCATAATCTCTTTGATTAATTAATAGAGTTTGTAGATTGATATATATATGTGTGTGTGTGTGTGTGTGTGACAGACTCATTAAGAGTTAACTAATATTAACTAGTTAAAGACAATTTTCTTATGTTATTTTCTGGCAAGAAAGACTTAAATTGTTATTGTTCATAAAACAAATTATTATTTTTTTTTTATTGAGTTATTAGGAGGAACCAATTAATGAAAAGAAATATTTTAAGCTATTGGTAAAAAGGTTTCCAAGAATAGGAGGTGGTTGGGGACACTTGGAAAACAGTTACCTACTCCTCTGAGGATTAAGTTGAATCCCAAAGGAGGAGTAGGGGTTTGTGAAATTGGTAAAGGGGGAGTATTTTCTAGAGCTGGTTGGGACCAGTTGAAAATAGCTTGCAGCAACCCTTGTAAAACCAAAATTTCTGAGTGTGATTGGATTGGCCATCCAGAGGTCATAGCAGAAGAATCCACTGCTAACCCATGGCACCTTCCAGATTCTGGAGCTAGGGGGCAAGTGGAGGACGTAATAGCCTCCCTTAAATGGTTGGGAGGACCACAACTTGAATCTAAATAATTCAGATAAGTATTACTGTGCAATTTTAAGCCGATTAAATACTGGCATGAAAGGATGCTAACAATAATGTAGATGTATAGAATACTGTTTTATTTTATTACAAGGTGTATAAGTACATATATGTATATATATGCATAAAGACAGAAAATGAAACTTGTTCTTGGCACTAATTTTATCTGGTATTACAATGGGATAGAACAATGAGATAATAGTAACTAAATCTTTTCTTATTGTCATTATTTCCTATATGGTATGAGAAAAAAAGAAAGATAAGTCGAGTAGGCTAACTGTTATTAATAACAAAAAAATAGAAACATGAAATCAAAGTATTAGAATAGTCTCTGAGTTATACTTGTTATTACAATGTTTGTATGAATATAGTCAGTTGCTTTGTGACAGGCACAGATAAACCCCCATTAGAAGTACGCTACTGAGAATATTAGTGAATATAGAACTGGACTACATAATAAGGGTTTAACAGCCTCACGAACTGTTGATCTCGGCTCTAGGCGAGAACCCCGAACCTAGATTCCATCATTCGCAGCCATAAAACCATCTAAACAGGGACATTAGTTAACAGTGGTTCGAGCACCATAGTCTAAAAACTAATGGGTACATAACAGAAATTTCGAATACAGAGAAAACATCTGAAAGGAATAAATATTATGAAAGATAATAACCAGTATTGTCTAGAAGAATATCTCTTGCATTCGAAAGAAAATGAAATATACATAAACTTAGAGGTTTATCATTATGTTGTAGAAATCATTTCTTCAAAACATTTAACAGAGGGAAACAAAAAATACAATATCACTATATAGCAGCTAAGAAGATTTAAGTGCAATAAGAAAACCTATCCATAAAACGAATTGCAGAACTGATAACCAGATATGTGAAGAAGTAAGCCTTTTAAAGTACCATTACAGGCAAGCTTATACAGAATAAATCTTAATAGAGTTTCATCTCTGAAAGTATCTTGCAGGCTAGATCTTAGCCTCTAAGAATTTAAACGACATGAAAAAGGGTTAGAGGAAAACCCTCTATATACGATAATAATGATATTTAGTTTAAAACCCTAATGAGCTTCTTCATTAAAACAAATATCGTTACGAAAATCAGAAACCTTGGGTTGGGCAATAAACCCTTAAACCCAATAAATATTTATATCTTTTCACATTGAAGTCTAATACTGCAACCAGTAACTGTAACTACGAGATTTCGGTCTCTCTTGAGACCTCAGAGTACCTGTGAATGCCAAGAAGGGAGAAGTTAGCCACGGCCGAGTTGAAAATAGAAAACCAGCAAGGGATTAACTGCTCAAGGGTTTGGCAATACTGACTTGTAATAATAATGACACGAATTAGTACAGGGACCTAAATCTCTGAGCAATTCGACAATAATAAGAATTAAACGATGGGAAATCATAATAAAAATAAACGCAGAAGCATTACCTGAGAAAGGGAGTCCTGAACGCACTATGGAAGCAAGAAAACCTATGGTTAATCTCTGTAATATCAAAGAAAAGGGTTTCATAATACGAACCCTGGAGGCAAAGACAAAATGAAACTAGAAAAGGAAATATTTACCCTTGTACTGAGACTAAAACCCATCCCTTGCAGTAAAGAACCCTCAGAATCAAGTATGAAGTCTGTGCTATCCGTAGATGACAATAGTTAAAGATACTGAGTTCTCATAAACCTAACATTCGGTAGCTCAACTCAAAAATTTGTAAACGAGTAGCTGAACCAAACAGAAGAGCGACGGAGAAAATGTTCAAGGAATGCAGACCTAATAAGGGGTTTGAGGCAGAGTGTTCGAGGGTGAAGCCAAGCCAAACGAAAGTGCCAAAATCTGATGAACAACCATTTTACCTCACAGTTAACCCATAGACGAAATCAGAGAAATATCGAAATTCATGAAGGATCCAAGGCATATCCCACAGTTGTACTGAGGTAGTAACGCCCAGTACTGTTTCTAATTAAATGGAGTTGACAAATCATTCACAGAGGAGCTGTTATAATGCCAAGTGGAACGAGGCATATCCCAAGGCTTACTGCCAGCATAAATCAAATTAAATTGATTGGATTTGCAGATATACAAATCAAAGACATTCCTCTGTGCGTGTTATTATAATAAATCAATTCGAAAATCCCAAATCCATACATAGAAACCCAAGGGTCGATTGGCAATCATATTCATGTAACATTTTATATTATTGTTAAACATATTCGATAACCATGATATTGATATTGAGCACTGAATTCAAAGGTTACGGGTGAAACAATATATTTATGATTACAATGCATACAACTTATGTTTATGAGCATAGGTTAGTAAATGGTTATTTATAGTTATATTTTGAATAAGGTAAGACATTCTTTTTATGGTAGTAAATGTTTAGGAATGATGGTGACAAGTGGTATCAGAGCCGGTTGTAACGTTGGGACCCTAAGGGTCTACTAAAAGTGAAGCTGTGTATGTAATTCAGTGCACACAGAGAGAGAGAACCAGTGACAATGAGAAGAGCTATAGCATCACAATCGTAACCAGAGGAAACTCAAGCACCAACAGTCATGAATCCAGAAATGTGGGTTCAATTAAGTTTAGAATAGCATCAAAAGACTAGTCGGTTGCTCGAAGAACAACAGCACCAAACTAGTTTTTTGTTAAACACAGTGTAGCAATTACAAGAGGAAATGTTAAGACTCAAAAAGGATAATGAGCGATTGTTGCAAGATCAGGAGAAAATTTTAAAGAGTTTATCAGACAAACAAAATCAGGAGATGGGACATCCTAGTGCTGAAAAAGAATTATCAGCAAAACAAGAAGATCAACAAACTAGAAACAACACTACAGGCAGAGCTAAAAATATTCCCTAACTAGAAAAGAAAAAACAAGAATTATAATGAGGCGGAGTCGGGAAATTTGTCTAACCAGCAAGACAATAAGAGACAGAAAGTGGAATTGCAGGGGGAGTTTCGCAAAATTAAACCACCAACTTTTGATGGTGAGGGCGAGGAGGTGGCTGAATCCTACTTAATTAATATAAATAAGTACTTCCAGGTGTACGAATATAGAAAAATATGAAGGCCAGATTGGCTATATACCAGTTATGAGAAAAAGCCACCCTGTGGTGGGAAGAGGTGAAAAATGCACGCAGTATTGATGAACGGGATATTTCATGGGAATTGTTTCAGCAGTACTTTAAGGACAAGTACTTAACAAAAAGGTTTTATGATGACAAAGCTAAGGAATTCCATGACCTTCGGTTGGGACAAATGACCATGGATGATTATGTTACAAAATTTACTTCCCTACTACACTACGTTCCTTACCTCTGAGAAGAAAAAGCCAAGGTGCACAGGTTCTTGAGTATTTTACCTACTCATATGAGAGAACGGATAGAATTTGTTAATACTCAGACCATGGACGAAGCCATCCGTAAAGCACGAATGTGCTATCAGCAGGCCAAGGCCAAGGGTGAAGGAGGAAAAAGCTGGCAGCCAAAGAAAAATCAGAAAAATAACTCTAATTTTAAAAGCAGTAAAAGTAGCAACTTTAAAGGCTCAGCACAGAATTCTATCAGCAAGTAGTTTGGTAGGAATCACCAAAGAACCAAGTGGCCAGTGGAGGAGAAACCCACAAAAGCATCTAGTAAGCCAGATCAGGGACAAATTTCTAAGCCTCCCCTGTAGTGTTGCGGCTATGGGGAAGCCCATTATTTAAAAAACTATCCCCAACAAAACAAAAATGAAGCTGTAACAAATCTGCAGGAAGCATCTACAGTGGGGGATGTGGCACGCAATATACCTCGTATCAATGCAGCTTTGGAAGACCGACAGGCCGATTTTCAGCCCACAATGATTGAACTAGAAGGTACTTTACTAACTAAACCTGTTTCAATTTTAGTAGATCCTGGAGCAAGTTTGAGTTATGTAAGTCCTAAAATAGTGGAAATGTGCAAGTTAAAAGAGAAAAAATTTAAGAGTTCCTAGTTAGTTCAGCTAGCTATCGGGGCAAAACAAAAGGTAACTACAAAAGTTCCTAACTATATATTGGAAGTAGCAGAACAAAATTTACAAGTAGATTTAAATATCTTACCATTGGGGTCTTATGATGTGTTATTGGGTATGGATTGATTGGAGAGACACTGGACCCTAGTGGACTGCAAAGAAAAGATTATTTACTTCAGAATGCAAGATGGCACGCGAAAAGAAATTCAAGGAATTAAAAAGCTTGTGCAATTACGACCAATAACAACATTCCAAATGGCTAAGTGTATCAAAAAATAATTTCAACTGTATGCAATTCAAGTAGGATATGCAGACTCCAAGGAAAAGGCTCCAATAATGGAAGATATTTCTGTAGTATAGGAATTTCTGGATGTATTTCCAGAAAACATTCTTGGTTTGCCACCCAAGAGGGATATTGACTTCACCATTGAATTGCTGCCAGGAGCCTCTTCGGTGTCAAGAGCTCCTTACAGAATGAGCGTGCCAGAACTAACAGAACTAAATATACAGCTACAAGAACTGTTAGACAAAGGCTATATCCGTCCAAGTGTGTCTCCATGGGGAGCACCAGTTCTATTTGTTAAGAAGAAATACAGAACCTTACCCATGTGTATGGATTACAGGCAGCTTAATAAGCTGACTGTTAAAAACAAATACCCCTTACCCAGAATCGATGACTTATTTGATCAAGTAAGAGGGGCTAATGTGTTCTCTAAGATAGACTTAAGATCTGAGTATCATTAGATTCAGATTAAATATGAAGATATTTTCAAAATATCATTTCGCACTTGTAATGGGAATTATGAATTCGTGGTGCTGCCCTTCGGATTGAAAAATGCACCAGCAACCTTTATGAGGTTGATGCATAGCATTTTTCATCAATTTTTGGATAACTTTGTGCTTATTTTCATAGACGACATATTGATATATTCTAAAAGTGAGGAGGAACATAAAGAGCATTTGAGAATAGTTTTGGAAATGCTGAGAAAGCATCAGCTTTATGCTAAGTTTAGTAAATGCGATTTCTTTAAAACAAAAATCCAATATCTGGGACATGTTATATCAGCTGAAGGAATCGTTTTTGATCCAGAAAAGATCAAAACTATTATGGAATGGCGAGTACCCCAGAATGTGGTCGATATTAGATCATTTATGGGATTAGCTGGTTACTATAGAAGATTTATAGAAGGATTTTGTAAAATTTCTTTTCCTATTACATCTTTGCAGAAGAAGGGAAAGTTCTTTAAATGGACAAATGAATGTAAAAACAGCTTTGAAAAGCTGAAGCAACGTCTGACTACAGCACCGGTTTTGAAGGTAGCTGACCCTGGTAAATATTATGAAGCATGCCCTGATGCAAGTAAAGAAGGTGTTGGAGCAGTCTTAACCCAGGAAGGCAAAGTGGTGGCATATGAGTCTAGAAAACTAAAGGACCATGAACAGAAATATTTTGCTTACGACTTGGAACTTACAGCAGTGTTACATGCTCTCCGAGTGTGGAGGCATTACCTGCTAGGTAAGAGGTTTGTACTTAAAACAGACCATAGTAGCTTGACTAATTATTTTAAGCAAGCAAATCTAAATTCCAGGAAAACAAGATGGAATGCCTTTCTAAGTGAATTTTATATGGATATTCAACATGTAAAGGGAAAGGAAAATCGAGTAGCAGATGCGTTGAGCATAAAATTACATGGAATTTATGCATTATATTGTAATCATCTTGAAAGCCAACTTTTGGAACAACTAAAGGAATAAGTGCAGAAAGATCCTGAATACAAATTCCTATGGCAACAAGTTGAAGAAGATATGAAACAAGGCAAGACATCTGAGTATGGAAGGAACGAGGATTAGGTGTTGACCTTCCGAAGAAGAATATATGTGCCTATTCGTATAACTCTGAAGGAGTTAATACTGAATGAATTCCATCGTAGCAATTATGTTGGTCATCCAGGATATCAAAAAATTATTACTGCAATAAGAAAGGCATATTATTGGCTGGGCATGCATAAGGATATAGCTGAATATTTAAGCAAATGTTTGCAATGTCAACAGGTGAAGGTGGAACACCAGCATCCTGTTGGATTATTGCAGCCCATACCTATACCTGAGTGGAAATGGGAGGTTATCTCCCTAGACTTCATCATGGGTTTACCGCGAAGAAAGAGGCAGCATGACTCGATCATGGTAGTGGTAGACCGACTAAGAAAATATACACATTTTATACCTGTACATTCTACGTACAAGACTGTACAAATTGCTGACATATTTATGAAGGAAATCTTCAGGTTGCATGGCATACCAAAAACTGTGATTTCAGACCGAGATGTTAAATTCCCATCTGCATTTTGGAAAACCTTGTTTACGGGTTTGGGAACACAAATACATTTCAAGACTGCCTATCATCCTCAGACTGATGGGAAAATGGAGGAGGTAAACTAAGTACTGGAAGACATGTTGCGCATGTATGTGATGCAACAACCAACTAAGTGGGAGGATTACTTGCACCTTGTTGAGTTTGCCTATAACAATAGGTATCAGGAATCTCTGAAAATGAGTCCCTTTGAGGCATTGTATGGTAGGCAATGTTGAACACCTATAAACTGGAGAAGTCCAGAAACAAAATTATTTTTGGGACCTCAAATGTTGGCTAAAATGGAAGCTGAGGTAAAAATAATAAGGCAGAATCTGAAGGTTGTACAAGATCGACAAAACATTTATGCAGATAATAAAAGGTCTTATAATGAATTTGTGGTAGGGGACCGTGTTTACGTGAGAATTAAATCCAAGATGAGTACCATGAGATGGACCTCTTGTGCCAAATTGGCTCCCCGATATTGTGGACCTTTCCAAATACTGGAAAGGGTGGGTCCAATAGCCTATAGGTTGTCCTTACCCAGTCATATTCAAGTACACAATGTGTTCCATGTGTTTTTGCTGAAGCGATATGTACATGATGAAAAACATGTGATTCATTGGCAAAATATTCAGGTAGAACCGGACGGATAATTTTTGGTTGAGCCACAATGCATACTTGAGCGAAGAGAAATTGAACTCCGCAAACGAGTAGTTATCCCGGTGAAAATCCAATGGAAGCACTTCGGACTAGATGAAGCTACTTGGGAGGACGATAAATTTATGCAGGAAGCTTACCCGGATCTCTTTACAGAGCTGGGCTGAAACACCGAGGATGGTGTTATTTCTAGGGGGGAAAGTTGTGACAGCCTCATTAAGAGTTAACAAGTATTAACTACTTAAAGACAATTTTCTTATGTTATTTTCTGGAACGGAAGACTTAAATTGTTATTGTTCATAAAAAAAATTATTATTATTTTTTTTATTGAGTTATTAGGAGGAAAAAATTAATGAAAAGAAATATTTTAAGCTATTGGTAAAAAGGTTTCCAAGAATAGGAGGTGGTTGGGGACAGTTGGAAAATAGTTACCTACTCCTCTGAGGATAAAGTTGAATCCGAAAGGAGGAGTAGGGGTTCTGTGAAATTGGTAAAGGGGGAGTATTTTCTAGAGCTAGTTGGGAACAGTTGAAAATAGCTTACAGCAACCCTTGTAAAACCAAAAGTTCTGAGTGTGATTGGATTGGTCATCCAGAGGTCATAGCAGAAGAATCCACTGTTAACCCGTGGCACCGTCCAAATTCTAGAGCTAGGGGGAAAGTGGAGGACGTAATAGCCTCCCTTGAATGGTTGGGAGGACCACAACTTCAATCTAAATAATTCAGATAAGTATTACTGTGCAATTTTAAGGAGGTTAAATACTGGCATGAAAGGATGTTAACAATAATGTAGATGTATAGAATACCATTTTATTTTATTACAGGGTGTATAAGTACATATATGTATATATATGCATAAAAACATAAAATGAAACCTGTTCTTGGCACTACTTTTATTTGGTATTACAATGGGATATAACAATGAGATAATAGTAACTAAATCTTTTCTTATTGTCATTATTTCCTATATGGTATGAGAAAAAAAGAAAGATAAGCCGAGTAGGCTAACTGTTATTAATAACAGAAAAATAGAAATACGAAATCAAAGTGTTAGAATAGTCTTTGAGTTATACTTGTTATTACAATGTTTGTATGAATACAGTTAGTTTCTTTGTGACAGGCACAGACAAACCCCCATTAGAAGTATGCTACTGAGAATATTAGTGAATATAGAACTGGACTACTTAATAAGGGTTTAACAACCTCATGAACTGTTGATCTCGATTCTGGGCGAGAACCCCAAACCTAGATTCCATCATTGGCAGCCATAAAACCATCTAAACATGGACATTAGGTAACGGTGTTCTAGGCACCATAATCTAAAACTAATGGGTACATAACAGAAATTTCAAATAAAGCAAAAACATCTCAAAGGAATAAATATTATGAAAGATAATAACCAGTATTGCGTAGCAGAATATCTCTTGCATTCGAAAGAAAATGAAATATACATAAACTTAGAGGTTTATCATTATGCTGTAGACATAATTTCTTCAAAACATTTAATAGAGGGAAACGAAAAATACAATATCACTGTATAGCAGCTAAGAAGATTTAAGTGCAATAAGAAAACCTATCCATAAAACGAATTGTAGAACTGATAACCAGATATGTGAAGAAGTAAGCCATTTAAAATACCATTACAGGCAAGCTTATACAGAATAAATCTTAATAGAGTTTCATCTCTGAAAGTATCGTGCAGGTTAGGGCTTAGCCTCTAAGCATTTAAATGACATGCAAAAGGGTTAGAGGAAAACCCTCTGTATATGATAGTAATGATATTCAATTTAAAACCCTAATGAGCTTCTTCATTAAAACAAATATTGTTACAAAAATCGGAAACCTTGGGTCGGGCAATAAACCCTTAAACCCAATAAATATTTATATATGTTCACATTGAAGTCTAATACTACAACCAGTAACTGTAACTACGAGATTTCGGTCTCTTTTGAGACGTCAGAGTACATGTGAATGCCAAGAAGGGAGAAGTTAGCCACGGCTGAGTTGAAAATAGAAAACCAGCAAGGGATTAACTGCTCAAGGGTTTTGCAATACCAAATTGTAATAATAATAACACGAATTAGTACAGGGACCTAAATCTCTGAGCAATTCAAAAATAATAAGAATTAAATGATGGGAAATCATAATAAAAATAAATGTAGAAGCATTACCTGAGAAAGGGAGTCCTGACTGCACTGTGGAAGCAAGAAAACCAGAGGTTAATCTCTATAATATCAAAGAAGAGGGTTTCATAATACAAACCTTGAAGGCAAAGACAAAATGAAACTAGAAAACGAAATATTTACCCTTGTACTGAGACTAAAAACCATCCCTTGCAGTAACGAACCCTCAGAATCAAGTATGAAATCCGTGTTATCTGTAGATGACAATAATTGAAGATACAGAGTTATGATAAACCTAGCATTTGGTAGCTCAACTCAAAAATTTGTAAACGAGGAGCTGAACCAAACAGAAGAGCGACGGAGCAAATGTTCAAGGAATGCAGACCTGATAAGGGGTTTGAGGCGGAGTGTTCGAGGTGAAGCCGAGCCAAATGAAAGTGCCAAAATCCGATGAACAACCATTTTACCTCACAGTTAACCCACAGACAAAATCAGATAAATCTCGAAATTCATGAAGGATCCAAGGCATATCCCACAGTTGTACTGAGGTAGTAACGCCCATTACTGTTTCTAATTAAATGGAGTTGACAAATCATTCACGGAGGAGTTGTTATAATTCCAAGTGGAATGAGGCATATCCCAAGGCTTACTGCCGGCATAAATCAAATTAAATAGATTGGATTTTCAGATATACGAATCAAAGACATTCCCCTGTGCGTGTTATTATAATAAATCATTTCGAAAATCCCGAATCCATAGATAGAAACCCAAGGGTTGATTGGCAATCATATTCATGTAATGTTTTATATTATTGTTAAACATATTCGATAGCCATGATATTAATATTGAGCACTGAAGTCAAAGGTTACAGGTGAAACAATATATTTATGATTACAATGCATACAACTTATGTTTATGAGCATAGGTTAGTAAATGATTATTTATAGCTATATTTTGAATAAGGTAAGAATTTTTTTTTATGGTATTAAATGTTTAGGAATGATGGTGACTATATATATATATATATATTCGAAGGAAAAAATCATAATTTTATTCAAATGAAAAATTACATTTTGTAGATATATAAGAAAATTACATATATTTGTTAAAAAAAATAGAAAAAAGCCACATGGCTAACTAGAAAAAACCTAGAAACAAACAAAAAATTTAATTGAAAACATTAAACAAAACTTGACTAGAGATAATCCAAATAACCCAAATAAACTATCACAAAAACACAACGACAATGGGATCAACCACAAACGAAAAAGGGGCACGAAGTCAGGGCCAAAGCAGCAAGGGTGGCACTTCGACCGCGCCCCCTCAACTCCCATCTCCATGACAATAAAGACAAGGGGCCAATACAAAAATGACCTCGCTGCACCCCTCAAAATCCAACGGCAAAGATCCATGATAACATCAACGTCGATAAAAGCCGCCAAAGAAAAGCGGACTGCAAGGCGAAGAAGCCCACCACTGGATACCCACGCAACAAATCACGATGAGAGAGAAGGGCCATTAACCTAAAGGAGAGAACTTTCAAGAGTAGCTCGGAAGCCCAAAAAAGGGCCTGGAACAGGCCACCTGCAAATTCAAGAGAACCCCATTGTAGGAACCCAAAGAAAAGAGGCATCACTGTAGGAACCCAAAGAAAAGAGGCATCAACGCCCAAACTAGAGCAAGCGTTGAGGCAACCACAAGCCCATAAACAATCAACTAAAGCGACGAGGAGAGAAATTGTGAGAAGGAGAGACGATTTCAGCTAAAATACGAAGTATAAGTGATGCTAGAAGCAACATGAACCAACAAAAAAGCCCAAACCCACATGGAGACGGTTGGAAACAAAACAAGTAGAAGAGCCTCTTCGACTTGGAAAGGTGAAGAATAGTCGTCAAAGACACAAACCACAGAGGGGCACCTAGAACCCTAGCCTCCCTTCCACTCATTCAATTCTTTTTGTTCCACATATGTTTTTAATATAACAATAAGTCATTTTAAATTGAAAATATGGAAGAAAATATATAATTCATGAAAAAAAAATATTCAAAAAATTAAATAAAAAATATTTGAAACTTGAAACAAAAAATAATTACTAATAAAAATGAAAGTTACTAAACTATCCATAATAATAAATTAACCAATCACTTTACAAATAAATAAATATAAAAAACAACAAAATTTGAATTTCCAACATTAAATCATGAATAAGCGACATAAAATTTTAATAAAAACAAACTAATACACACTCAAAAACAAATTAAATAAGTAATATCATTCCTTTAACAAATGTAATAAATGAAAATACTATAATTAAAAAATTAATTAATATAAAATTAAAAATAAAATTGATTGTTATCATTTTAACCCTCAACTAATAAAAAAATGATAATAATTTTAAAACAAGTATCAACTAGAGCATCACAATTAACTAATAAAAAATAATAATAATATTGAAACAAATATCAACTAAAACATCACAATTAACTAATAGAAAATGATAATAATATTAAAACAAATATCAACTAAAACATCACAATTAACTAATAAAAATAATAATAATATTAAAAAAAATATCAACAAGAGCATCACAATTATTATATATATATATATATGTGTGTGTGTGGAAGATAAGGAATTAGGAAGTCATTTGATAATAAAATAATAAAATATCAACCAGAGCATCACAATTAACTAATAAAAAGTAATAATAATATTAAAACAAATATCAGCATCACAATTAACTAATAAAAATGATAATAATATTAAAACAAATATCAATAAGAGCATCACAATTATCAAAAGAAAATGATAGTAATATTAAAACAAATATCAACTAAAACATCACAATTAACTAATAAAAATGATAATAATATTAAAACAAATATCAGCCAGAGCATCACAATTATCATATATATATATGTGTGTGTGTGTGGGGAAGATAAGTAGGAGTTAGGAAGTCGTTTGATATCATATATTTATATATGCAAGATAAGTAGGAGTTAGGAAGTCATTTGATAGTTGATTTATTATCTATTTTAATGGGAGATGAAAAGGTGACGGTGTGTGTGAACATTATACAATATGTTTTGGCTTTCAACTAATAGAAAAATATAATAATATTGATAAAAATTTAATAATATTAAAACAAATTTCAACAAGAACATCACAACTTAATGTATTATATATTTATATGTACAAGATAAGATCATTTACTGTCAATTTTAATGGGAGATGTTTAATGGGAGATGAAAAAGGTGAAACTATATGATGTATTATATATTTATATGTACAAGATAAGATCATTTACTGTCAATTTTAATGGGAGATGTTTAATGGGAGATGAAAAAGGTGAAACTATATGTGAACATGATACGATTCTTAAAAATTATTTGGAATATTAAAGTGAGAATGTTTATATTTATTTTTTGATTTTTCATAATTTCTTTTAACTTAAGTTTATGGCAACGATCAATAACCTAATTGCCGTCGTTTAAAAAAACAAACCGTTTAATAAATGTAAAGTAATTTAGTTATTTTAAAATCCAACCACCTGGATTAAAAAAATCTTAATAGTATCGAGAGTTTGTCTAATATCACTTAAATTTGAGATCTCTCAAAGCTCCAAAACACTAGTTGTGCCAATCTACCTATAAGATCATATACATAAAACCATATAAATATATAAATTTTCAAATAAAATTTGTAAATTTTTTTTTTTATAAAAATTTTAAAATAATAATAAAATTTAACAAATAAATAATTAATATTATATTTCTAAAATATTTAATATATATTTTTATTCAAGAACATAAATCTTGATATATACAATATCAATTGTTTTACTACGAAATATTTATGAGTAACCAAAATAAAATATAAATAAAGTTATAAAAATATGCATCCTCGTACTACAGAAATTTATTCTCACTTCTAAAGGGCCAACTAATTATACTCCAAAGGATATTCCAACTAAGTATACTCCAAAGGATATTGTTTATTGTTTTGGAGGCACTCATCGTACTACTGAATTTTATTATCATGTCTAAAATACCAACTACATGATTTTGGATTAATTAAGATGTATTCCGAATTGGGAAACGGATAAACCTAATGGATATTCTTAGTGTTTTATCACAAGTCAATTAAGATGTATTCCAAATTGGGAAATGGATAAACCTAATGGATATTCTTAGTGTTTTATCACAAGTGTTCAATAAAGGTGCTATATAGGGGTTATTTAAATAGAAAATGGGTTTTCAGCTGGTTAGAGTTTTATTTTTTATATTTTTAAAATTTGATTAACTAGGTTGTATTCCAAATTGGGAAAGGGATAAACCTAATGGATATTCTAAGTTTTTTATCACAAATGTTCAATAAAGGTGCTATATAGGGGTTATTTAAATAGAAAATGGGTTTTCTAGCTGGTTAAAGTTTTATTTTTTCTATTTTTAAAATTTGATATTTGAAATTATTGTAAAATAAATGTAATTTTTTATTTTAAAATAAAATTTAAGGTTTCTTATTTTTCCTAGTTGTCAATGTGTCTATGTTTGAGCCATTGGATTAAATGTTAGACAATTGAAATGTTTTAGGTCATTAGATCCACAAGTAAATAGTTTTATATTTTTTATAATGTTAGTTTTTTTTCTTTTTAATAAGTTAGAATAATTTTAGGTGTATAACAGAAATGTTGTAATGTCATGTTTAATATTTTGACTGTCAAATTACACAAAAATGAAAATAAAAGTAAATTAAATAAAAATATTGACATAATGTAATGAACAATTTAACTAGGTAAAAATACAATAAAAATAAAATAAAATAATAAAATAATAATAAACTATAAAAACAACCCATGGTATTGACCTTATTTGAAAACAACTTCCCTAGCTACCATTGTGTCCATGTCTCATCCATTGGATCAAATGTTAGATGATTGAAATGTTTTAGGCCATTAGATCTGTAAGTAAATAGTTTTATGTTTTTTTTTTATGATGTTAGTTTTTTTTTTTTCTAATAAGTTAGAATGATTTTAGGTGTATAATAGAAATGTTGTAACTTGTAATGTCATGTTTAACATTTTGAGTATGTCAAATTACACAAAAATAAAAATAAAAGTAAATTAAATAAAAATATTGACATAATGTAATGAACATTTTAACTAGGTAAAAATACAATAAAAAACAAAAATAATAAAATAAAATAATAATAAACTATAAAAACAGCCCATGGTATTGACGTTATTTGAAAACAACTTCCCTAGCATCAAATATTAGACGATTGAAATGTTTTAGGCCATTAAATCCACAAGTAAATATTTTATATTTTTTTTTATAATGTTAGTTTTTTTTTTCTTTTTAATAAGTTAGATTGATTTTAGGTGTATTATAGAAATGTTGTAGTGTCATGTTTAACATTTTGACTATGTCAAATTACACAAAAATAAAAATAAAAGTAAATTAAAGTAATTAATGTGATTGTTTGTACTATTTTTATTTAAAATAGTAATTTGAATTTGTATTTTTTTTTAAATGAGTATTTTTAAATGTGTTGTAATATTTTTATTTAAAATAGTAATTTATATTTGTATTTTTTTAAATGAATATTGCCAAATGTGTAATTGAGTAAAATGTATTAAATTGATGTTCTAATTTTTAAGGTATTTATTTAAAAAATTCAAAGTATGGTGAGTTTTGTTTTATTAAGCTTTGAGTTGAGTCTAGATGTGCAGAGAATGAATCTATCTCAAGTCCCAAACAAGATTCTTCTTTCTCTTCTTATTCTAGCTTGCACCTTGACACTCCTCTCCTCCTCCATGCACAAATTTAAACTATGAGGCACATGGTAGTTGTTGCATATAGGAACATTTAGATATGATAAGAAAAATATGATACTCTATTGTTATTTTATTTACAAATGTGATAGAAAGTGTGTTCTAAATGTTGAAAATATCATGATTAATATATTATAAGGTGCATGCAAATTGACACTTCTGTATACAAGATCAAGAAATTTATGCCCGATATTCAACAGCATAGAGCAAGACATGTTCACCAATTCAACACTTGCTTCCAAATCTCTTAATGCTAGAGTTGTTTTCACACATGTTCACCAATTCAACACTTGCTTCCAAATCTCTTAATGCTAGAGTTGTTTTCACACTAAACTTGTTTTTACTACTCATGAACTGATGAAAGCCATCATTGTTTCATATAAGAGAATTTAGTTCTGATAAGAAAATTGTGATACTATCTATTATCCCTTTTTAGTTTTTTAATGATTCAATTAAGATTAACATTTTTATATTGGCATGAAGAGATTTTTTATTTTTCATGTCAATTACCTTTTATAACACTAGGAGGTTCTTAATATTGCCTTTATTTTTAATAAATGGAACTCAATTATATATTTGAAAATATGATTAGGTAAGAGAATTTTAGGATTATAATTTTTGTTTTCCAAGTTGACAATGTGAATGTTTATTTACCTAAAGTTGGCTCCCATGTTCAATAACTCCCCATGGGGTTTGAAGATAATAGGTAATGGAAATTCAATGACATATAAAACAAATAATTTATACATCAAAAAATCAGTTCTATATATTATAATAGTTCTGGCTTGAGCAATCCTTCAATTTGGCATTCAATTCTTTATTAATAAAGTTGTTTTACTTGGTAGGGAGTACAATAATTTTGTAATCAAATAATAAGAGAAAACATATTCACAATATAATTTATTTGAATAATGTAACACCCCTGTAAAATCGTTGGCATTCAGTGTTAAAATTGAAGGGAGACCAGCGGGTTTAAAAGAAAAGGACAAGCATTTGCATTCCAGGAAAATAATGTGCATTGATGAAAAGAGTAAAGAGTGTGTGTTGATCCACTCGAGGCATCGATGCCACATCGTGGCCACCTTTGTTCCTTTGTTGATACAGCTATGACATCCATGGGAATTGCTATGCAGTATTATGGCATAATAGAAGTTCTTATTAATAGCATTCTTCAAAGGTAAGCATGTCCATTACATTTTATCTTGAGAAAAATTGTATGGATTTGCATGGTTATTAATGAATACATTTTCTTTGAAAGAAGTGTATATATAAAAAAATAGATATATCATATATATTTTCCTCGAATTATGGGAAAATAGTAAAGAGTAATAATTATTTTGCTCAATTTTTTAGGATGAGTTATATATATGAAAGAAAAGGGTATTTCATTAGTTTATTGGGATATGACTGAAACAAATTCACCATTGATTATTTACGTGACTTATTTTCCAATTTATTCTCATATCAAGATGAAATAAATATCTGCGAAGATATTTTCATGGGAAGATATAAGAAGTGGGATTTCCTTTTTAAAGGTGAAATGTGTAATTATGGTTAAAGATAATATCTTATGGAATTACTTTCTAAAAATTATACACAGAGATAACATAAGTAACAGGATTTTCTTTGGAAAGAATGTCTTTATCTTGTGTGTGAAAGATAAGTCCATTGTGGTAATTCAGTTGCAAGAGTTTTACAAAAGTTACATGTTCTGGTGGGTAAAAAGACAAGTTATTTTGTGTTGTATATTGGACAGTTTGACTTAATTGCATGTTTTACTGCATAAAAGGTTTAACTTTGTTATTATTTTTAAAAAAAAGCCTTCCTAGTGCTTATGCAAAAAATAAGGGTTAATTATGGTACTTTTTTGAAAAAGGTAACCTCTTGAAAATATCCCATGGCTAGTTCTTGACTTAGGTGTATAAAAGGTTAAGTTAACCTTCTTGTGGTTTCCTAGTTTTGTGCATAAAATAAGGTTATCTATGATAATTTCTTAAAAAGGAAGCATGAGGAACTACCTGTAGAAAGACAAATAAACTAGGTTATATTTTCTGCTCTATGAAGAAGAAGTAATTCTAAAGAAGGCAATATGTTGTGCAAACTTATAATGTTCTTTAGGAAGAATTATATGTGAGTACTTTGTGCTATCATAACCATTATGTTAGATGTATTTTGGAATAAGATCATGTATATGCATGCAATATTTGTATTATCTTTCATTGGAAAGAATATACAGTTGTATGTGGGAAAAGATAGCATGTTTAGTTCGCCTACATTGGGAAATATTCTTGGACAAGAAGATGGTTACATGCATAAAACCCATATTAATGTGTTGTTTTCCTTGGAATATATATATGTAGGTAATGTTTGTATAACATTTGGAAAAGCAAACATGTATTTGTATGTTTCATTACCAAATTTTTGTGAAAAAGGAAACATGTTTTACATGTTTTATTATGCTAAAATTCTCTCAAAAAGGAAAATTGTGTATGAACGCTTGATTGTGTTAAGAATTCCTTTGGCAAGACTCTTTTGGAAGCTATGTGCTCCATTGTGTTAAAACTTTCTTTGGGAAGACTCTTTTGGAATCTATATGAATTTGCATGCATGGGAGCAATTATGTTAAATTTCTTTCCATGCACCAAAAGTAATAGCTTAAGGGTTAGTTATTTTGATTAAAATTATGTAAATCGCATGCATGAATATCATAACTGATGTATCAGTTTCTTTTCAAAATCTTGGGAGATGTAGCTATTGTATTACAGGAACGTGTGCCTATGCAAGGGAAACATTAGTTAATTTGATGACTTATAACTAGCACATATGCAATATGTGATGTTAAAGGAAGCAGGTCAAGATATTTTACCTTCATGTCATGAATATACATGAGTAGATGGAGAAGCTTCTCTAGCATATATTTATAAAATGGTTGATTAATATTTTATGAATCTTGATATCAATGTATGTTGAAGGAAAAATTAGTAGGGAATGAAGGTGACTTGTACAAAGGGAATATTAAGCTTAACATGGTGGTAGGTAAATGATTATGGTTCATGTAGATGAATGTGAGCTGCAGGATGATCCAATGTATGGTGGTCCATTGTAGGTAAATGATTATGGTTCATGCAGAGGAATGTGAGCTGCAGGATTATCCAATGTACGGTGGTCCATTGTAGGTAAATGATTATGGTTCATGCAGATGAGTGTGAGCTGCAGGATGATCCAATGTAGGTACATCTATGCCACCAAGATATGAAGATATGAAGATTAGTGGGTAATTGCTATATTATTTATTGTAATGGCTTTAAGCTAGATATTTGTATATTTCTTTATAATATTTATAATGATGGTTAAGGGATGGTCTCCCTTATAATCCATTGAGTGAGGGTTGATCACCCTCACGAGCATTTAATAATAAAATTAAACGGTTGTCGGTTTTCACCCTACGGGGTTTCGAGGCTATATTGGTGTTCAATGATGAGATTGATTATTGTGTCAAATTGATGATGTTGATTCCTTTCTTGTTGTGATGTTCATAATGTCAAGTATGTGATGACTACATGAGTAATGAAATGAATGGAAGGTTACATCATACAATTTTATGTTAATGTAGTACAATAGAGGTTGTTAATGGTTAAGAAACTCACTATTTTTATTATAAGGTGACACTATGAACTGGTGAACGTTCTATGTAATGATGAGTAAGGAATATTTAATAGTGATTTGGATAGTTACCTGTGCGTAACTTGTATAAATTTTTTAACTCCTTGCATTTCCATGTGAAATTATTGGTGTATGTTATAAGTGGTATCAGAGCTAAAGGTTGCAGCACTGACACCTTTGGCATTTGTTTAGCAAAAATAAATTGAGGTATGCTACTAATGGACATCAGTTAAGGTATGATTCTAGAAATATACATATTTCTTGATATATGATTCTAGCAATCTACATATTGAATGATATATGCAGTAGTCTACTCTTGACATGAGATGCGTGATTCATGTTTATAACTACATTAAAGAGTAATGAGTAATAAATTTTGTTGCAAAACAGTTTTCATAACATTGGAATCCTCTTGAGGATGAAAGACAATAAACCTTTTTTGTATTTATGAACAACCTAAGTACTCACTAGTGAAAGTGAGAGGCATTTATTAACAGTGGTTATATGACATATTACTCATACATTTAGTGAACATAACTAAAGTTACCATGCACTACTTGAAAAAAAATGAATGTGTATAGTGATAGTGTGTGAAACTAATGCATAAATGAAAAAGGTGAGGAAAGTCCTTATATAAGATGGTATAGTGTTTTCAAATGAAATTGAATGAACCCTTCCAGATGTTAAAAATACACAATGGGTCAAGTAGTGAGACTTGCCTATAATGACTAGTGGCATTGAATGACTAGTTTTTGAATGAGTCATGTCATGGATACATTAAGATTATTAATAACATTGATCAGTTATGAATGACTAACTAATGAAAGTTAGATGCACGAATCGATTTTGACTAAATATATTTGAAATTTGTGAACAAGTGATTATGGTAATTACTTCAGGTGTTAGTCTGTTGGTAATAGAACATTGTGGGAATTAGAAATATTTGTACTCATACCGTAATCGTTATTGACACATATGCATTAATGAATATTTATATATAATTGTATACATGACAACACTTTATGCAGGAAGTTAAAATGATTGTGTAAGATAATATGTTCCTAAGAAATGAATATTTACAATTAGCATTGTTGCTTATAGTAAGCATGGGTAGCTTAATGGCAACAGAAAACCTACGAAAAGAGTGTCGTGAAAATTGCAATGGTAATTGATAAAGTATCATGTTATAATGTACATTATTGTGTTATTTGGGAAATAATAATGTATAACACATGTATGCTATTCATGTTTCCTGTTAATCTAGATATCATTGGACCCATGTTAATGGCAAGTATGATGTATGATGTACATAAAGTTTCTTTTTCTTTATGTATAATGTGCATAAATTTCATTATGTAATCTACTATGGGAAATAATAATAAAAGATAAATTTAACGTGCGAGACAGTTGACAACAATTGTGAAAGGATAAAAGGCCTTGGGTTGATGGTGGTTGCCTACCCAGAGGGGTTGATGGCACTTACGTGCCCGGATTTCCTCTCCCTAGAGATATATGATCTTAGTAGGGAAGAGATTTTTCCAAGATTGTGAAGGGGAAAAACCTGAGGCAACTCTATTGATTTTGGAGCTTGTTGGAGGTGGCCCAAAATTCCTCATAGAAGGGACGATGTCAAAGGAATAGGCATGATGTTTCCAGGAGGAATCCATACTGGACCTGGAATGGTCTTTTGTCAAATGACTGTCTGGATGTGAAAATGACTCGATTTGGTTGTGGAAACCAACTCCCATTGGTTGGGAGGAGCATTTTGTTTACCATTGTGATTCTCATATCAGAACAAGTTAAGTAATAAGTTATGTGTTATATTAAAATGAATTTTTATATGATTGTGTAAATATCTTATGTAGATATTAAGAAGAAAGGAGCTTAATGCTCGGAAAATGAATTACAGAATGTATAAGTTCATTTATTTTATTACTAATTTGTTTGAATGTCTTAGTAGACGCTAGGATATTCCCATGGTGCATTGATTGACCATTGGTACGATTAGAGAGCTAGGTGCTCTCTAAGTACTTTTTGAAGTACTCTATGGATGTCTTTAGCAGGAGCTAAGATAGTGTGCATATGATGCATTGATTAGAGGGTTGGTGCTCTCTGAGTAATTGTGGAAGTACTCTCATTAAAACATCTCTTGATATTGCATCAATGTTTAATAATTTCAAGTATTTCATTTGATTGAAACTATGTGACTAATGTGATTGAATTTGTTAGTCATACTTTCCATGGAGTTTTGATGGGTTGTTCAACCATTCTCAGAGAGCTTGTGTAAAAGCCATCATTACTTCCAATAGTAATTGGTAAGTAATGGCAAGTTCGTATAGATAATATTCTATATTTTTATGAATTGAATAATGGATAAGTAGTTAAAAATGGAAATGGAATATATTTTGAGCTATACATGCTTATGACAATGGATAAAAACATTATTGTTTCAATTAATGGCATTTAAGGAAAAGAAAGTGTTTCATTCCAAAGGGGAAGGACCCCTTTAGGGTTGTTTATATCATTATATCATGAGTATAATTTTAAGTTTCAGTGAGAGAATCACACCGAGGGCGGTGTTCTCTTAAGGGGGGGAGTATGTAACACCCCTGTAAAATTGTTGGCATTCACAATTTTTACGGAACTATTTTAATTATCATATAGTTACCATGAATTATGAATCGATTCGTTTTCAAGAAACTAATTCATAAGTTCATTAGGGTTATGATTTAGTTAGAAAATAACCTATGATCTCTTTCAAGAAAATGGTAACACGTATTCCATTACAAAACATATACCATTATTTTCTACATTCACTGGGAAGGAGGGGAGTGTGAAAATGGAAGGGAGACAAGCGGGTTTAAAAGAAAAGGACAAGCATTTGCATTCTAGGAAAATAATGTGCATTGATGAAAAGAGTAAAGAGTGTGTGTTGATCCTCTGGAGGCATCGATTCCACATCGTGGCCACCTTTGTTGATACAACTATAACAGTTGTGGGAGTTGATATGCAGTATTATGGCATAATAAAAGTTCTTATTAAGAGCGTTCTTCAGAGGTAAGCATGTCCATTACGTTTTATCTTGAGAAAAAATGTATGGATTTGCATGGTTATTAATGAATCCATTTTCTTGGAAAGAAGCGAATATATATATATATATATATATATATATATATATATTTCTTGGATTATGGGAAAATAGTAAAGAGCAATAATTATTTTGCTCAATTTTTTAGGATGAGTTATATATATGAAAGAAAGGGTATTTCATTAGTTTATTGGGAAGTGACTGAAACAAATTCACCATTGATTATTTACGTGACTTATTTTCCAATTTATTCTCATATAAAGATGAAATAAATATATGAGAAGATATTTTCATGGGAAGATATAAGAAGTGGGATTTCCCTTTTAAAGGTGAAATGTGTAATTGTGGTTAAAGATAATTACGTTGTAAGGCATTCTTATTTGAAAACAACTTTTCTAATGTGCATCGTGTCATAATGTGAAACCGTCAGATTATATGTTAGACGATTGAAACATATTCAGCCGTCAGATGAAAAAATGATCCGGATTTATGCAGGAACGCAACAGAATAAACATATAACCATAAATACAGAGATACAGTGGAAATAACACTTCATTTCATTAATATCAAAGAACTGAAATTTGCTTACAGACAGAATGGAAATAAAACTAGCTAGGCGTTTGGTAGTATTTATCTCTGCGAGAAAGAGATGTGGCGACTCGAACCTCTGACGTGTTCCCCAATGAGGCTCGAGGGCCTATTTATCATTTAGAAACAATGGAAAATCCTAAACAGCCAAAACCCTAACCCTAGGAGATGAAGCGCCAAAACTATGGGCCCCGTTTGGGTAAATTGGTGTTTCAACTTCCGAGGGGCGTAACTTTGGCATACGATCTCCGTTTGACGCGTACCATACCTCGTTAGAAAGATCTATCCGAGGACTACAAATTTGGAACGAGAAACATCGGTCCATGGACCCATGTTGCTCTCCGTTTTCCCAAAAAACGTCGTTTAGGGCCTCAAAACGGCTCCGGAAGTTTGGGACCCGAAAAACTGCTAAAAATAGTAAACTGTGCCGAAACTGAAAAACTGAAATAGACAATGGTGGAGCCCCAAGTGGAATAGGCGGGTGACCACCAATATCCACCTGGATCATTCCTCCCCCTTAGGAAGCAATGGTCCCCATTGCGTTAAGTTCCTCCATGAGATGAGGAAATTTCTGCTGAACTTGGTCCCTGGTGAACCACTTTCCTTGGTGCAGGAGTTGGCCAGCTTTGACAACCCGATACAGTTGGATCTGCTGTTGACGAGTGTTCTTGATTTGCATGTCCGTGATACAATCTGTGGTGGCCTGTTCCATGCAGTCTGGGTTTAACTCTGTTGGTGTGAGTTGTTCTGCAATGTCCGAGGTGTCCAGTAGAGGTGGGAAGTAAGGACGAAGGCGATCCACATTGAAGACTGGGTGCAGACCAAGGAATGGTGGAATAATGAGCTCAAATGCATTGTTCCCTACAGCCTTGGTGATGGTGTACGACCCGTATCGGAGCGGGCGAAGCTTGCGGTAGGGTCCAGTGAGGTGCTCCTTCTGCAAATGTAACCATACTTTGTCGCCCACATGGAAGTTGTGTGGCACCCGGTGTTGATCATGGCGTTGCTTGTACTTGGCATTGGCTCTATCTAATATATCATGAACCTGTTGGCGGATGTGTTGAATGCGCTCAATGAAGCTACTTGCTTTGTCAACTTCAGACTGGACATGAGATGAATTGGCCTGAGCAGCTGCAAATGGCATGGCTACGTCAATGGGACATAGTGGCTGGAATCCCAAGCCCACCTGAAAGGGGCTATGGCCGATTGAACTGTGGAGAGCCCGATTATAACTATGTTGTACATAAGGGAGGCTCTCGTCCCATGTGCGTGGATGCCTTGAATTGTACATGCGCAGAATGTGTACAATCATTCTGTTGACGACCTCTGTCTGGCCATCTGTTTGGGGATGGAAAGCTGTGGACTTGGTGAGCTTGGTATCCAACATCGACTAGAGGCTAGACCAAAATGTGCTGAGGAACCTGCTATCCCAATCTGATATGATAGACTGTGGGATCCCAAAGTGCACCCACACTCGTTCAAAGAAGAGTTTAGCAGTGGCTTCTGCTGTGATATTCTTCTTACAGGCCGCCATGATGGCCATCTTCGAGAATATGTCAACGACCACGAAAACACAGTCATTTCCATTCTTAGTAGAAGGCAGGCCCGACATGTAATCCATGGAGATGGATTCCCATGGTCGACTAGGGGTAGGTAGTGGAGTATATAGGCCTTGCTTCTTGATGGTCGGTTTAGCAATGGCACAAGCAGTGCAGGATCTGATGTGCTTCTCGACATCCTTTCGAAGGTTCGGCCAATAGAAATACTTGCGGGATTACTCTTTGTTTTCTATAAAACCCGTCTTGTTGACTCTGACCTTAGTGTGCTTCCAACATCATCTTGGCAACTCGCTTGAAGGAACACAAGGGTGTCCCATGTGACATAAAGGTATGCATCTTAGGTGAGAATTTGGAACATGCCCCAGAGAGTGCCTTGTAAGTTTGACGTTACGGGGTCACTCTCACTTGAAGAAGTGGCCAATCGGAGAAGTCTCGTGCCCACAAGAGTTGAGCACGGTGGTGAGCGCCACGATCGATGGTCGGCTTAGGCAGTCTGCAACATTATTGGTGCTACCCTTCTTGTACTTGATGTTCAAATGAAACTGTTGCGGATATGTGGACCACTTCTGATGGCGATCATTCTGCAACTTCCCTTGTGTCTGTATGAACTACAGGGGCCGGTGGTCTGTGTGGATGATTGTTTCCTTCCCCAAAATGTAATGCTTCCATTGTCAACAAGCTTGCACAATGGAGTACATTTCTTTGTCATATGTGGGGTACTTGTGAACTGTGTCAGACAATGTCTCACTGTGAAATGCCACTAGATGTCCCTGTTGAGTAAGAACTGCCCCAATAGCATAGTCAGAGGCATCTGTCTCGATCTCAAATGGTTGTTGCAAGTCTGGTAAAGTGAGCACTGGGGCAGAACAGAGGCGGTTTTTCAGTTCTGTGAATGCCTTCTGTTGAGGTTCCGACCAAAAAAATTTTTCTCTCGCTCCTCCCTTGGTGACTTGACTCAAGGGCCAAGTGATATGAGAGAATCCCAACACGAACCTCGGATAGAAATTAGCAAGACCCAGAAAGTTGCGAAGCTCTGTTATAGTGGTTGGGGCTGGCCAATCCCGAATGACTTGGATCTTGGCTGGATCCACATGCACCCCCCTTTCATCAATAATGTATCCCAGATATTGAACCTGGGTCATGCCAAAAGTGCACTTCTCCAAATTGGCACACAACTTGTGTTGCCGCAGTGTTTGGAGGACTTGTCGTATGTGGTGAAGGTGCTCTTCCCAAGTCTGGTTGAAGATAAAAATGTCATGCAAGTACACCACTACAAATGAGTTGGTGAATAGCCACAAGATGTCTTCCATCATCCTCATGAAGGTTGTGGGAGCATTCGTCAACCTGAAAGGCATGACCAGCCATTCGAAAAGGCCTTCCTTGGCTTTGAAGGCAGTCTTCCACACATCGAAGGGTTCAATTGGTACCTGGTGATACCCAGACTTCAGGTCGATCTTGCTGAAATATTTTGCACCTTTGAGTTGGTCTAGAAGGTCATCAATCCGTGGGATTGGGTACCTATTCCGGACAGTGATCTTGTTCAGCGCCCGATAGTCAATACAGAGTCTCCATGTCCCATCCTTCTTTTGTACCAACATGACCCAAGCCCGCTGTGGCGATGAACTTGGTTCGATGTGACCTTTCGTAACATCTCCCCGAACTTCGTCTCTTTGATTTCACTACCTCCCGTAACAGCGCCGATAGATCTATCTATTAGAGGGCGCACTGGGGTCGATCAACGGTGTTTGACCCGACAATGCAAAGGTGGAACCCCTGTGGGTGAGGTGAAGATGTCCCCGTACTCCTCCACGACCTTATCCATTTGTTGTTGTCGTGCAGAGGGGCCCTGTCTGGAGGTCTTGGCCACAGTCTTCTTCTTGCCCTGGGGGCGGATCATCAGGAAAACGAATTTCCTGGTTTGGGAAATGAGCTTACTACATTGTTTTGCAGTAACCAAAGAGATAGTCGTAGGAGGTGGTACCTCTGGTATCCCGTACAACTTATTTCCCAAAGTAATAATAACAGCACGAGGTCGAGACTCATACACAGCATGACGCTTCCACAAGTATGGTTGTCCTAATAATACATCAGAAACATCAATAAGAGCAACGTCACATAATACCTCATCCGTGAAGGGCTTGATGCTATAGGGAAGGCGACACTGCCGGCTGACGCGGAGATCTCGTCCTTGGTGAAGCCACCCGATGGTGTATCGATGTGGGTGAGCTGTGGTCGGCAAGCCCAACCGCTTCACGGCGTCTGCTGAAATGAGGTTCTTTTGGCTCCCATTGTCGACAATGAACTGTACAGGGGAGCCCTTTACCCACATCTGGGAGTGGAAGAGACGTTCCTCCTCCTCTGGATCTTTCGGTTCCTCCTTCTGGATCTTTGTAGTGGCAATAGTGGCATTGGGCTCCGCATCAATAATCTGTTTCCCTTTTTCATTCCCCTTTTCAGGTTCTGATTCGGAGTCGGAGCATGCATCTGACTCAGAAGCCCTCATCTCGGCCACTAGCGACTGCTTGGCCCGACACTCACTTGTGTTGTGAGTGGAGCTCTTATGGAACTCACACAACTTTCCCGTGTCCTTCTTTGGCTTTGCGGTGCTGTTCTTTTCTTGTGGCTTCGATGAGTTGTCTTTAGCCGCCCATCCCTTGGCTCGTCTTTGTTCCGCGGTTTGTACACCTTCTCGTTTTTGATTCATACATCCAGTCTCGCTTCTCGCTGAATCAGTCAATCTTGGCAAGATACCGGTATGCCGTACCAAGCGAGGAGATGTCGAGAACTCCATTTCCCTCCGAATGTATACATGTTAATAACCTGCGATACTAGCACCGTATGTTTCTCTCGAATCTGATGACTCATCCCTAGCAGGTATGGAAATGTATCTGCCGCCCTCATGCACATCTTGATCCCTTGTCGCAGCAGTTGCGGTCCATTGTGGGTACTTGTTCTCAGTTTCACTGACAGGATCAAGTTTCTCGATTCGCCGTCTCGAAAGAATTCCAAGTTGGTACTACGAGAACAGAGAGGTTTTTGTCCGGTCCTTGCTCACAAAGAGGGTTTCCACCTAATCTAACATGGGGGTAGCTTTGAGGAGTGCAAAAATAATCTTCTCCTAGTCAAAAAAGTCATGAACCGAGAAATATCCTTCTAATAGATTCAAACATTTATCTACAGCATCTGCATCTATTTGACCCTCAAATATGGGAATTTCAAAACTTACTTGTACCTTAAAAGAAGTCGCGCTCCAGAGTGGCCGCCGGATGCGCATGTGCGCTACTGGCAGAAGTCGTGAAGGATCCGAACAAAGTTATCCATCATTATGTTTCCCTTTGTTTTTCGAGGGCCTCCTTTCACAATATTTGATAGATCTTCCGTCTTCATCTTTCTTTTCATCCCGGCGGGGCGTCCGTCGATACGAGCAGGCCGATTCGCAAAGGTTCCACCGTATCAAGCCCTCACCCTTATACTCACCCTTGGCTGCCAGCAAAGAAGGATCAAGAAAAAATGTATCGCTCTAATACCACCGATCCGGATTTATGCAGAATGGGCATTGTGAATAAACATATAACCATAAATACAAGAGATACACAAAACAACACTTCTTCTATTAATATCAAAGAACTGGAATTTGCTTAAGGCATGCACGGAAATAAACTAGCTAGGGCGCTGGTAGCTATCTCCGAGAAGAGATGTGGCAGCTACAGGCCTCTTAACTGAGTTACAATGAGGCACAAGGGCCTGCTTATTATTTAGAAACAATGGAAAACCCTAAACATCCAAAACCCTAACCCTAGGAGATGAAGCGCTAAAACTATGGGCCCCGTCAGTAAATTGGTAAGCTTCAACTTCCTGCATGAACTTGGCATACGATCTCCGTTTGAGCTAGTATCTACCCCTCGTTAGAAAGATCTATCCGAGGAATACACTTGTAACAAACATCAAATTAATGGACCCATGTTGCCCTCCGTTTTCCCAAAAAACGTCGTTTAGGGACTCAAAACGGCTCCGGAAGTTTAGGACCCGAAAAACTGCTAAAAATAGTAAACTGTGCCGAAACTAAAAAACTGAAATAGACAATGGTGGAGCCCCAAGTGGAATAGGCGGGTGACCACCAATATCCACCTGGATCAAAAAACAATAGTAGTTGCAAATATTTAGTTAGTGGAAGGTTTCTAGGGCTTCTTTTTATTCAGAATCGGTAGGGAAAAACTCAAGAAGCAACTGCCATTGCGATTGCATAACTTCCATACTGGATGACTCTTGTGAATTTGGGCACTGCAGCATTCCAAAAGAGCTCGGGAATTTGCAAAATGTAACATAAACCCTAGTACAAGCACGGACAGAAGCCTTGGCTCCAGCCTCTACTCAAAGGCCTCCTCCAGCAGCGTCGCTTCTTCGCTTGCCAGTCTCAGGAGTTCCCTCCCAGCCAATCCCAATCTCTACAAATTCAAAGAACTCGCAGACGCCACCACAAAATTCACCTCTGGAAGGCTGGGCAATTCGTCCATTTGGAAGTGCGATCTCAGGGGAAAGGCGGTTTTGTCACGGCAAGAAACCAGAAGAGATAATTTGGGGATTTCAGGTCACGACTCAGAGAGATATGCAATACCCACCACGCCAACATAATCAAGCTCTTGGGAGCCTGCTGCGACGTCTGAAAAGCACATTCCTGTGACCTCCAAGTTCCAGACCATAAAATTTTATAATGGCTATTCTAATCTCTGGGGTCCTCAGCATCAGCAAGTGTCAGAGGATGAGTCCTCTACCACAATTTGGCTTGACAGTTCTTCAGGTTAATTTTGTTTGGTTTATCCTTAGGTAGAATAAGTAATTTTTTCATGAAATGTGATGCAGTCTAAAGAGTGTTTGTCTCCCTGACTATTGATGTTAGCCATGGTTTTGGAGTCTCCTTGACTCATCAGTTACCTCTGGTATTCTTCCTAATCCAAGAGATCTGCTGTTGAATGATTTCAGGTAGTGGATTCAAGTCTTTGAAGGCCTATAAGTCTGGATTCTTCAGTGCTGCTATTAAGCTACAGGCAGGTTATACAGCTGGAGTCATCGCAGTACTCTATGTAAGTTGCATCTCAGCGTTAAATTATCTTTTCCTGGAACTTGGTTTGTTCATGAGGATTGCTAATGTCATTCAAGTTGCATAAAGAAGACGAAGGTGCATTTTACAAACCTGGTTGCTGATGCATAACTCTTCGGTCTCAAATAATAATTTGGAGGTGCATGGTCTTTCTATATGCTGAATGCATATTCCAGTGGGTCTGTGTTAATGTTTATTTATGTATATTTAACTGTATATGAGGGTCTGTTTCAAAGTTTTTGTCATTATTATTATCTAATTTTAAGAGATCACAATCAAACCAGACACCACATTCTTTGTAGTAGGAAATAGGTGGAAATGAGTCTATGGAGTGAGAAATGGGTCGAGATGGGTCTGTAGTATGTGAGATGGGTCTGTGCTAACCTCTTATGTGTATTTATGAAGGTACTTATCAGATATGGGGTAGTGTCTTATATCTATACATCAAGGTACATCTGAGAGATGGGTTTATGTCACTGGATCATATCATATGTATACAAAGAGAAGTTGGTCTAGGTGTGTATGTGCTGCTATTTTTGTACATTGATTACATGCATGTATTTCTCTGTGCCCTTGCAGCTCTCCAATAACCAGGATTACCCAGGTCACCATGACGAAATAGAAATTGAGTTCTTGGGGACAACACCAGGAAAACCCTACACCTTACAGACCAATGTTTACATAAACGGAACATGGGATGCTCAGGTTCTCACAGGCAGGGAGTTGAAATTTCATCTCTGGTTTGACCAAACTGAAGACTTCCATGACTACAACATTCTCTGGACTCGAAGTTACATTATGTAAGCCTGATTTCACTGTTGTTCTTTGGCCAATTTATGGGCCAAATAATGGGTGCATGTGAACCATGACCAGAGTAATGATTTTGCTCTGACTCTCTAGCTTTGTTCTTGTAGAATCAGTTCATAATGATCGCAGACTTTGACTGGATAGAAAACAGCAGAGCCTGTTATGAAATTATATACTGAAACTACTGATGGTTCCACCATAGAAGCTAAAGAAACTGCTTTGGTTTGGCATCATCAGGATGCTGATCCGGATTTTGGATCATGCCAATCCAAGGAGCTTTTAGATCATCTGGAGAGTGTGCTTGCAAATGAGCCTGTGGAGGTCAAAAGTGGCCAGCATATTCTTGAAGTTAAACCCCAGGTGCAGAAAGTACTTATATATGTGAGCATCATAAATTGTTCAGTACTTTTATTCTCTATAAATGCCAAACATATCTAGCATATCTATATTCTTCTTAATTCTCAGACAAAAAATTCTCAATCCACTTGCTGCCACTCTTTTATGTTTAAATTTTTAATATCTAATTTATTAAATATTTTGAAGTTTTTTGGGTTTTTATTTTACTGGTTCACATTTTTCCTTGTATTTATTACAGTAATTCAAATCATCTCAAAACCTCCACTTCCGCAAAAAAATTTAGTTACATTTACATATTTATTTATTTTTTTAAGTATACAATTATCTTATGTAACATAGAAAAAATATATTTCATTTCATTTGTTTCATCATATTATGTTTGTATTTTGATTACCATTTCAATCTCCATAATGACTTGAGTCAAATTTCAAAACTAGAAGGATTGATTGTGTTCAGGGGTATGAACTGTTCCAAGGCATTGTAGACTGCACAATTTTCTTTTATTGATGTGACCCTTCTCTTCCTTTCTCTTCTATTTATTTAGAGTTTGCCCTGCGTAGTAACACACTGCTTCAGTACCTTCACTCTTCCAAGATTGTGAGCCGTCTTTCCACCATGGGCACATCCTCATAGTATAGTAGCTCAGCCTTTCTGCAACCCAGATCCTGTATGAATTTTATAGCTATTTTCATATTATTCACTCTTCTAAATTCCATTATCCCTGTACATGGAGAGTCTGAAAAGCACATTCCTGTGACCTCCAAGTTCCAGACCATAAACTTTTATAATGGCTATTCTAATCTCTGGGGTCCTCAGCATCAGCAAGTGTCAGAGGATGAGTCCTCTACCACAATTTGGCTTGACAGTTCTTCAGGGTAATTTTTTTTGGTTTATCCTTAGGTAGAATAACTAATTTTTGCATGAAATGTGATGCAGTCTAAAGATTGTTTGTCACCCTAACTATTGATGTCAGCCATGGTTTTGGAGTCTCCTTGACTCATCAGTTACCTCTGGTATTCTTCCTAATCCAAGAGATCTGCTGTTGAATGATTTCAGGTAGTGGATTCAAGTCTTTAAAGGCCTATAAGTCTGGATTCTTTAGTGCTGCTATTAAGCTACAGGCACGTTATACAGCTGGAGTCATCGCAGCACTCTATGTAAGTTGCATCTCAGCGTTAAATTATCTTTTCCTGGAACTTGGTTTGTTCATGAGGATTGCTAATGTCATTCAAGTTGCATAAAGAAGACGAAGGTGCATTTTACAAACCTCGTTGCTGATGCATAACTCTTCGGTCTCAAATAATAATTTGGAGGTGCATGGTCTTTCTATATGCTAAATGCAGATTCAAGTGGGTCTGTGTTAATGTTTATTTATGTATATTTAACTGTATATGAGGGTCTGTTTCAAATTTTTTGTCATTATTATTATCTAATTTTAAGAGATCGCAATCAAACCAGACACCACATTCTTTGTAGTAGGAAATAGGTGGAAATGAGTCTATGGAGTGAGAAATGGGTCGAGATGGATCTGTAGTATGTGAGATGGGTCTGTGCTAACCTCTTATGTGTATTTATGAAGGTACTTATCAGATATGGGGTAGTGTCTTATATCTATACATCAAGGTACATCTGAGAGATGGGTTTATGTCACTGGATCATATCATATGTATACAAAGAGAAGCTGGTCTAGGTGTGTATGTGCTGCTATTTTTGTACATTGATTACATGCATGTATTTCTCTGTGCCCTTGCATCTCTCCAATAACCAGGATTACCCAGGTCACCATGACGAAATAGAAATTGAGTTCCTAGGGACAACACCAGGAAAACCCTACACCTTACAGACCAATTTTTACATAAACGGAACAGGGGATGCTCAGGTTCTCACAGGCAGGGAGTTGAAATTTCATCTCTGGTTTGACCCAACTGAAGACTTCCATGACTACATCATTCTCTGGACTCCAAGTTACATTATGTAAGCCTGATTTCACTGTTGTTCTTTGGCCAATTTATGGGCCAAATAATGGGTGCATGTGAACCATGACCAGAGTAATGATTTTGCTCTGACTCTCTAGCTTTGTTCTTGCAGAATCAGTTCATAATGATCGCAGACTTTGACTGAAAGAAAACAGCAGAGCCTGTTATGAAATTATATACTGAAACTACTGATGGTTCTACCATAGAAGCTAAAGAAACTGCTTTGGTTTGGCATCATCAGGATGCTGATCCGGATTTTGGATCATGCCAATCCAAGGAGCTTTTAGATCATTTGGAGAGTGTGCTTGCAAATGAGCCTGTGGAGGTCAAAAGTGGCCAGAATATTGTTGAAGTTAAACCCCAGGTGCAGAAAGTACTTATATATGTGAGCATCAGAAATTGTTCAGTACTTTTATTCTCTATAAATGCAAAACATATCTAACATATCTATATTCTTCTTAATTCTCAGACAAAAAATTCTCAATCCACTTGCTGCCACTCTTTTATGTTTAAATTTTTAATATCTAATTTATTAAATATTTTGAAGTTTTTTGGGTTTTTATTTTACTGGTTCACATTTATCCTTGTATTTATTACAGTAATTCAAATCATCTCAAAACCTCCACTTCCGCAAAAAAATTTAGTTACATTTACATATTTATTATTATTTTTTAATTATACAATTATCTTATGTAACATAGAAAAAATATATTTCATTTCATTTGTTTCATCATATTGTGTTTGTATTTTGATTACCATTTCAATCTCCATAATGACTTGAGTCAAATTTCAAAACTAGAAGGATTGATTGTGTTCAGGGATATGAACTGTTCCAAGGCATTGTAGACTACACAATTTTCTTTTATTGATGTGACCCTTCTCTTCCTTTCTCTTCTATTTATTTAGAGTTTGCCCTGCGTAGTAACACACTGCTTCAGTACCTTCACTCTTCCAAGCTTGTGAGCCGTCTTTCCACCATGGGCACATCCTCACAGTATAGTAGCTCAGCCTTTCTGCAACCCAGATCCTGTATGAATTTTATAGCTATTTTCATATTATTGACTCTTCTAAATTCCATTATCCCTGTACATGGAGAGTCTGAAAAGCACATTCCTGTGACCTCCAAGTTCCAGACCATAAAATTTTATAATGGCTATTCTAATCTCTGGGGTCCTCAGCATCAGCAAGTGTCAGAGGATGAGTCCTCTACCACAATTTGGTTTCGATAGCTTCTTCTGTGGTAATTTTTTTTTGGTTTATCCTCAGTAGAATAACTAATTTTTGCATGAAATGTGATGCAGTCTAAAGATTGTTTGTCACCCTAACTATTGATGTCAGCCATGGTTTTGGAGTCTCCTTGACTCATCAGTTACCTCTAGTATTCTTCCTAATCCAAGAGATCTGCTGTTGAATGATTTCAGGTAGTGGATTCAAGTCTTTGAAGGCCTATAAGTCTGGATTCTTCAGTGCTGCTATTAAGCTACAGGCAGGTTATACAGCTGGAGTCATCGCAGCACTCTATGTAAGTTGCATCTCAGTGTTAAATTATCTTTTCCTGGAACTTGGTTTGTTCATGAGGATTGCTAATGTCATTCAAGTTGCATAAAGAAGACGAAGGTGCATTTTACAAACCTGGTTGCTGATGCATAACTCTTCGGTCTCAAATAATAATTTGGAGGTGCATGGTCTTTCTATATGCTGGATGCAGATTCAAGTGGGTCTGTGTTAATGTTTATTTATGTATATTTAACTGTATATGAGGTCTGTTTCAAAGTTTTTGTCATTATTATTATCTAATTTTAAGAGATCGCAATCAAACCAGACACCACATTCTTTGGAGTGAGAAATGGTGGAAATGAGTCTATGGAGTGAGAAATGGGTCGAGATGGGTCTGTAGTATGTGAGATGGGTCTGTGCTAACCTCTTATGTGTATTTATGAAGGTACTTATCAGATATGGGGTAGTGTCTTATATCTATACATCAAGGTACATCTGAGAGATGGGTTTATGTCACTGGATCATATCATATGTATACAAAGAGAAACTGGTCTAGGTGTGTATGTGCTGCTATTTTTGTACATTGATTACATGCATGTATTTCTCTGTGCCCTTGCAGCTCTCCAGTAACCAGGATTACCCAGGTCACCATGACGAAATAGACATTGAGTTCCTGGGGACAACACCAGGAAAACCCTACACCTACGTACCAATGTTTACATAAACGAACAGGGATGCTCGTGTTCTCACAGGGCAGGAGTTGAAATTTCATAGTTGGCTGACCCAACCGAAGACTTCCCTGACTACAACATTCTTCCGGACTCCAAGTTACATTATGTAAGCTCCATTTCACCGTTGTCTTTTAGCCAATTTTATGGGCCAAATAATGGGGCATGTGAACCAAGACCGCAGTAATGATTTCGCTTCGACTGTCTAGCTTTGTTCTCGTTGCTCTTATCAGTTCATAATGATCGTAGACTTTGACTGGAAGAAAAAAACAATGAGGCCTGGCAGAAATTATATACCGAAACTACTGATGGTTCTACCATAGAAGCTAAAGAAACTGCTTTGGTTTGGCATCATCAGGATGCTGATCCGAATTTTGGATCATGCCAATCCAAGGAGCTTTTAGATCATCTGGAGAGTGTGCTTGCAAATGAGCCTGTGGAGGCCAAAAGTGGCCAGCATATTGTTGAAGTTAAACCCCAGGTGCGGAAAGTACTTATATATGTGAGCATCAGAAATTGTTCAGTACTTTTATTCTCTATAAATGCCAAACATATCTAACATATCTATATTCTTCTTAATTCTCAGACAAAAAATTCTCAATCCACTTGCTGCCACTCTTTTATGTTTAAATTTTTAATATCTAATTTATTAAATATTTTGAAGTTTTTTGGGTTTTTATTTTACTGGTTCACATTTTTCCTTGTATTTATTATAGTAATTCAAATCATCACAAAACCTCCACTTCCGCAAAAAAATTTAGTTACATTTACATATTTATTATGTTTTTTAAGTATACAATTATCTTATGTAACATAGAAAAAATATATTTCATTTCATTTGTTTCATCATATTATGTTTGTATTTTGATTACCATTTCAATCTCCATAATGACTTGAGTCAAATTTCAAAACTAGAAGGATTGATTGTGTTCAGGGGTATGAACTATTCCAAGGCATTGTAGACTGCACAATTTTCTTTTATTGATGTGACCCTTCTCTTCCTTTCTCTTCTATTTATTTAGAGTTTTCCCTGCGTAGTAACACACTGCTTCAGTACCTTCACTCTTCCAAGCTTGTGAGCCATCTTTCCACCATGGGCACATCCTCACAGTATAGTAGCTCAGCCTTTCTGCAACCCAGATCCTGTATGAATTTTATAGCTGTTTTCATATTATTCACTCTTCTAAATTCCATTATCCCTGTACATGGAGAGTCTGAAAAGCACATTCCTGTGACCTCCAAGTTCCATACCATAAACTTTTATAATGGCTATTCTAATATCTAGGGTCCTCAGCATCAGCAAGTGTCAGAGGATGAGTCCTCTACCAGAATTTGGCTTGACAGTTCTTCAGGGTCATTTTGTTTGGTTTATCCTTAGGTAGAATAACTAATTTTTGCATGAAATGTGATGCAGTCTAAAGAGTGTTTTTCACCCTGACTATTGATGTCATCCATGGTTTTCAAGTCTCCTTGACTCATAAGTTACCACTGGTATTCTTCCTAATCCAAGAGATCTGCTGTTGAATGATTTCAGGTAGTGGATTCAGGTCTTTGAAGGCCTATAAGTCTGGATTCTTCAGTGCTGCTATTAAGCTACAGGCAAGTTATACAGCTGGAGTCATCGCAGCACTCTATGTAAGTTGCATCTCAGTGTTAAATTATCTTTTCCTGGAACTTGGTTTGTTCATGAGGATTTCTAATGTCATTCAAGTTGCATAAAGAAGACGAAGGTGCATTTTACAAACCTGGTTGCTGATGCATAACTCTTCGGTCTCAAATAATAATTTGGAGGTGCATGGTCTTTCTATACGCTGAATGCAGATTCAAGTGGGTCTGTGTTAATGTTTATTTATGTATATTTAACTGTATATGAGGGTCTGTTTCAAAGTTTTTGTCATTATTATTATCTAATTTTAAGAGATCGCAATCAAACCGTACACTCACATTATTTTGTAGTAGGAAACAGGTGGAAATGAGTCTATGGAGTGAGAAATGGGTCGAGATGGGTCTCGTAGTATGAGATGGTCTTGTGCTAACCTCTTATGTGTATTTATGAAGGCACTTATCGTATATGGGGTAGTGTCTTATATCTATACATCAAGGTACATCCGAGAGATGGGTTTATGTCACACCGGATCATACTGTATATGTATACAAAGAGAAGCCGGTCTGTGTGTGTATGTGATGCATATGCTATTTTTGTACACGATTACATGCATGTATTTCTACGTCTTCGTTAGCCTATCCAACAACCAGGATTACTCTCACCCACCATGACGAAATAGAAATTGAGTCTCCCGGGGGACAACACCAGGAAAACCCTACACCTTCTGCACCAATGTTTACATAAACGAACAGGATGCTTTTCAACCACACAGCAGGGAGTTGAAATTGCATCTCTCGGTTTGACCCAACCTAAGACTTCCATGACTACGCATTCTCCGGACTCCAAGTTACATTATGTAAGCCCGATTTCATCGTTGTTCTTTGGCCAATTTATGGGCCAAATAATGGGTGCATGTGAACCATGACCGCAGTAATGATCGGTTTCCGACTCTCTAGTTTTGTTCTTGGCACCGCCCATAACATCAAGACTTCGACTAGAAGAAAACAAAGAAAGCCCTCGTTCACATTTGTAATACCGAAACTACCGATGGCTCCATCACAGAAGCTAAAGAAACTGCTTTGGTTTGGCATCATCAGGATGCTAATCCGGATTTTGGATCATGCCAATCCAAGGAGCTTTTAGATCATCTGGAGAGTGTGCTTGCAAATGAGCCTGTGGAGGTCAAAAGTGGCCAGCATATTGTTGAAGTTAAACCCCAGGTGCGGAAAGTACTTATATGTGTGAGCATCAGAAATTGTTCAGTACTCTTATTCTCTATAAATGCCAAACATATCTAACATATCTATATTCTTCTTAATTCTCAGACAAAAAATTGTCAATCCACTTGCTGCCACTCTTTTATGTTTAAATTTCTAATATCTAATTTATTAAATATTTTGAAGTTTTTTGGGTTTTTATTTTACTGGTTCACATTTTTCCTTGTATTTATTACAGTAATTCAAATCATCTCAAAACCTCCACTTCCGCAAAAAAATTTAGTTACATTTACATATTTATTATTTTTTTTAAGTATACAATTATCTTATGTAACATAGAAAAAATATATTTCGTTTCATTTGTTTCATCATATTATTTTTGTATTTTGATTACCATTTCAATCTCCATAATGACTTGAGTCAAATTTCAAAACTAGAAGGATTGATTGTGTTCAGGGGTATGAACTGTTCCAAGGCATTGTAGACTGCACAATTTTCTTTTATTGATGTGACCCTTCTCTTCCTTTCTCTTCTATTTATTTAGAGTTTGCCCTGCGTAGTAACACACTGCTTCAGTACCTTCACTCTTCCAAGCTTGTGAGCCGTCTTTCCACCATGGGCACATCCTCACAGTATAGTAGCTCAGCCTTTCTGCAACCCAGATCCTGTATGAATTTTATAGCTGTTTTCATATTATTCACTCTTCTAAATTCCATTATACCTGTACATGGAGAGTCTGAAAAGCACATTCTTGTGACCAACAAGTTCCAGACCATAAACTTTTATACTGCCTATTCTAATCTCTGGGGTCCTCAGCATCAGCAAGTGTCAGAGGATGAGTCCTCTACCACAATTTGGCTTGACAGTTCTTTAGGTTAATTTTGTTTGGTTTATCCTTAGGTAGAATAACTAATTTTTGCATGAAATGTGATGCAGTCTAAAGAGTGTTTGTCTCCCTGACTATTGATGTCAGCCATGGTTTTGGAGTCTCCTTGACTCATCAGTTACCTCTGGTACTCTTCCTAATCCAAGAGATCTGTTGTTGAATGATTTCAGGTAGTGGATTCAAGTCTTTGAAGGCCTATAAGTCTGGATTCTTCAGTGCTGCTATTAAGCTAAAGGCAGGTTATACAGCTGGAGTCATCGCATCACTCTATGTAAGTTGCATCTCAGCGTTAAATTATCTTTTCCTGGAACTTGGTTTGTTCATGAGGATTGCTAATGTCATTCAAGTTGCATAAAGAAGACGAAGGTGCATTTTACAAACCTGGTTGTTGATGCATAACTCTTCGGTCTCAAATAATAATTTGGAGGTGCATGGTATTTCTATATGCTGAATGCAGATTCAAGTGGGTCTGTGTTAATGTTTATTTATGTATATTTAACTGTATATGAGGGTCTGTTTCAAAGTTTTTGTCATTATTATTATCTAATTTTAAGAGATCGCAATCAAACCAGACACCACATTCTTTGTAGTAGGAAATAGGTGGAAATGAGTCTATGGAGTGAGAAATGGGTCGAGATGGGTCTGTAGTATGTGAGATGGGTCTGTGCTAACCTCTTATGTGTAGTTATGAAGGTACTTATCAGATATGGGGTAGTGTCTTATATCTATACATCAAGGTACATCTGAGAGATGGGTTTATGTCACTGGATCATATCATATGTATACAAAGAGAAGCTGGTCTAGGTGTGTATGTGCTGCTATTTTTTTACATTGATTACATGCATGTATTTCTCTGTGCCCTTGCAGCTCTCCAATAACTAGGATTACCCAGGTCACCATGACGAAATAGAAATTGAGTTCCTGGGGACAACACCAGGAAAACCCTACACCTTACAGACCAATGTTTACATAAACGGAACAGGGGATGCTCAGGTTCTCACAGGCAGGGAGTTGAAATTTCATCTCTGGTTTGACCCAACTGAAGACTTCCATGACTACAGCATTCTCTGGACTCCAAGTTACATTATGTAAGCCTGATTTCTGTGTAAAAATTTATTAGTTTTGGTTGCATTGCAGCTCTGATCCAACTCACCATGTTGATTTATGGCAGCTTCTATGTAGATGATATTGCTATTCGAAAGTACCCAAGAATAATTTTATCTACTTATCCATTAAGGCCACTTTGGGTATATGGATCAATATGGGATGCTTTCTCTTGGGCTACTGAAAATGGCAAATACAGAGCAGATTACAGATATCAGCCATTTGTTGCTAAGTTCTCTAGGTTCATTCTCAGTGGAGCCCAGCACCCATTCTTGGGTTAAAAAAGGCAGTTGATTGAATTTTATCCATCTGCAACTCTGTTATAGTATAACAAGCCATGCTCTTGAGAAGATCCTGACACTGGTTATGATCTGCTAGAAAATCTGATTTTTAGGGGTAGCACATACAGACGAATTATATTTGCCACAAGGTATCATTTTTCCTGAGAAACCAGAAAATCATGCCCTTGTGTACTTGTATAGAAGAGAACCCCACATTGAGGAGTTAATGTTGCTTTTCTCCTTTGCAACTTGCTGAATAGTCAATGACGGCTGACTAATTTCTCTATTTATACACAGATCTACGAATGTTTAATTACTTGATATGTTATTCAAATTTTCCTGTGATATATACCTTCTATCAAAACTTCATATATTTGTATCAAGTAGCTTGTAGCCTTGGAATGTTTTTGGGCAACTGTAAATAAACTAAATGAATGTAAAAGAACTGATACTTTTATTCTCTATAAATGGAGTGCTTCACAGTTGGATTCATGCTTGAATTATGTGGTACGGGATTGGTTGATTTCATCCCTGGTCGATTGGCTTTTAATAAGGAATTGTATAGGAACAGTGTAGTGGAATTCTGTATTGGAGACTAATTGTAAAGTTAATTACCAAGGATTTTTCCTTCTCATCTTTTGATATCAACATTCTAAACATAAATATAAGGTCGCATCAAATTAAATATAGTTTCTTTCTTTCTAGCTTATTCCTTACGGCGTTTCCTTTGCAACATTAGGTGCAATTGCTAGTATCTTATGGAAATACTTTCTAAAAATTATACACAGAGATAACATAAGTTATAGGATCTTCTTTGGAAAGAATGTCTTTATCTTGTGCGTGAAAGATAAGTCCATTGTGGTTATTAAGTTGCAAGAGTTTTACAAAAGTTACATGTTCTGCTGGGTAAAAAGACAAGTTATTTTGTGTTGTATATTGGACAGTTTTACTTAATTGCATGTTTTACTGCATAAAAGGTTTAACTTTGTTATTATTTTTAAGAAAATGCCTTCCTAGTGCTTATGCACAAAATAAGGGTTAATTATGGTACTTTTTTGAAAAGGGTAACCTCTTGAAAATATTGCATGGCTAGTTCTTGACTTAGGTGTATAAAAGGTTAAGTTAGCCTTCTTGTGGTTTCCTAGTTTTGTGCATAAAAGAAGGTTATCTACGATAATTTCTTAAAAATAAAGCATGAGGAACTACCTGTAGAAAGACAAAGAAACTAGGTTATATTTTCTGCTTTATGAAGAAGAAGTAAGTATTTGATTACATGAAAATAATAAATAAATGATGGTAGAATTCTGAAGAAGGCAATAGGTGTGCAAACTTATAATGTTCTTTAGGAAGAATTATATGTGAGTAATTTATGCTATCATAACCATTATGTTAGATTTATTTTGGAATAATATCATGTATATGCATGCAAGATCTGTGTTATCTTTCATTGGAAAGAATATATAGTTGTATGTGGGAAAAGATAGCATGTTTAGTTAGCTGACATTGGGAAATATTCTTTGGAAAAGAAGATGGTTACATGCATAAAACACATATTAATGTGTTGTTTTCCTTGAATATATATGTAGGTAATGTTTGTATAATATTTGGAAAATAAAACATGTATTTGTATGTTTCATTACCTAAGTTTTGTGAAAAAGGAAATATGTTTTGCATGCCTTATTATGCTAAAATTCTCTAAAAAAGGAAAAGTGTGTATGAGTGCTTGATTGTGTTGAGAATTCCTTCGGGAAGACTCTTTTGGAAGCTATGTGCTCTGTTGTGTTAAACATTTCTTTGGGAAGACTCTTTTGGAATCTATATGCATTTTTATGCATGGGAGCAATTATGTTAACTTTCCATGCACCAAAAGTAATAGCTTAAGGGTTAGTTATTTTGATTAAAATTATGTAAATCGCGTGCATGAATATCATAACTGATGTATCAATTTCTTTTTAAAAGCTTGGGAGATGTAGCTATTGTATTACAGGAATGTGTGCCTATGCGAGGGAAACATTAGTTAATGTGATGACTTATAACTAGCACATATGCAATATGTGATGTTAAAGGAAGCAGGTCAAGATATTTTACTTTCATGTCATGAATATACATGAGTAGATGGAGAAGCTTCTCTGGCATAGATTTATGGAATGGTTGATTAATATTTTATGAATATTGGTATCAATGTATGTTGAAGGAAACATTAGTAGGGAATGAAGGTGACTTGTACAAAGGGAATATTAAGCTTAACATGGTGGCAGGTAAATGATTATGGTTCATGCAAATGAATGTGAGCTGCAAGATGATCCAATCTATGGCGGTCCATTGTAGGTAAATGATTATGGTTCATGCAGATGAATGTGAGCTACAAGATGATCCAATGTATGGTGTTCCATGGTAGGTAAATGATTATGGTTCATGCAGATGAATCTGAGCTGCAGGATGATCCAATGTACAATGGTCCATTGTAAGTAAATGATTATGGTTCATGCAGATGAGTGTAAACTGCAGGATGATCCAATGTACGATGGTCCATTGTAAGTACATCCATGCCACCAAGATATGAAGATATGAAGATTAGTGGGTAAATGCTATCTTATTTATTGTAATGGCTTTAAGCTAGATATTTGTATATTTCTTTCTAAGATTTTTAACGATGGTTAAGGGATGGTCTCCCTTATAAGCCATTGAGTGAGGGTTGATCACGCTCACGAGCATTTAATAATAAAATTAAACGGTTGTTGGTTTTCACCCTACAGGGTTTCCAAGATAAATTGGTGTTCAATGATGTGATTGATTATTGTGTCAAATTGATGATGTTGATTCCTTTCTTGTTGTAATGTTCATAATGTCAAGTATGTGATGACTACATGAATAATGAAATGAATGGAAGGTTACATCATACAATTTTATGTTAATGTAGTACAATAGAGGTTGTTAATGGTTAAGCAACTTACTATTTTTATTATACTGTTACACTATGAATTGGTGAATGTTCTATGTAATGATGAGTAAGGAATATTTAATAGTGATTTGGATAGTTACCTGTGGGTAACTTGTATAAATTTTTTAACTCCTTGCATTTCCATGTGAAATTATTGGTGTATGTTACAAATAAATAGATGTGTGTAAAATAGTTTAATAAGAAACTAGATTTGTAATTATAAAATATAAAAATATAACTTAAAATTGTGAAATTACTTAGTATTTTTTGTTTCTTTTGTATATAGAGAAAGAATAAACCAAGTTTGGAGTTAAGAAAATAAACCATAACACAAAGAACAATATCTCGTTCAAAAAATGTCTCCATATTAAAAGACATTCACTTTCTTCTATACCAAGGCTATTGTTATTCATATACAATATAAAATAGCTGACAATCATGAAATTAGTGCTGGGATATGTAGATAAAATTTGACTAAACACTATTTCTGTTGATAAAAATTCACTTTATTTACATCTATGCTAGATAGATTGTACTTGAATGTATTTAAAATATCTTATTTGAGTTACATGCTCATTTCATGCTTTTTTCAAAGGATGATTAATCGCCAAAGGGTTTTCACCTCCAATTTCCTATTTCAATATCTATAACAAAAATTTTATATAGGTGAACATATTAGTTGGTTTATATATATGTTTTCACCCACAAATGCCTATTTCAATATCTATAACAAAATTTTCTGGTTAACAACTTTTATCATCAATATCTTTGAAACCTCCACGACCTGCTTCCATGGAAGCAAAAATTGCCTTTCATTCCTTCACAATGGCTCCTTCTCTCCAACAACTTATTTCTTCTAGACTACTCTTTCCTATGCTATTTCCTTAAGACGTTTCTTTTGCAACATGTGGTGCAATTTCTGGTTTAGTCTATATACTAAATTAAGAGTAACTTTTCATTTTTATTTAATATTTTTAGTGAAACTAATATTTTTTATTGATGAAGGTAGATCAGCACAACCACCATTCTCCTCATGATGAATTACACCAAGTAGTTCAAAACACATCCGTTCTCAATTATTCATTTGACTTTCCAAAAAAATTCTTATTAAATTTGATAATATTTTTTAGCTAAACTTCTGGTGTTCTATATACTATTTCAATAATTTTTTGATAAATTTTTAAAATATATTTTTCTATTTAATTTTAAATAAAATAAAATAACAAATTGAAAAAAATATTATTTTAAGCTATAATAATTTTTAAAAGGTTTTCCAAATGTTGAAGTCAATACAACCTGAGAGTCTCACAAATAATAAACTACCCAGATTCCATTAAAAAAACAGCCACCTGGTTAGACTGCAACGTCAGTGCATACGTGCATGGATTAGACAATTAGTGGACTGTCGTTGTGGATGCATGAATTAGTGGAGGAGCAATCCTTGTCCTTTATGCCAAAAACCCCATTAAATTTAATCATTATGCAACGTCGTGAGGGGCCTAATCGGACGTGTAGGGCCCACTTGCCCACTTGGCATTTTAGTTACGCAATTGGTCAACCTCATGTCAAGACCCCTCAGCAGTCATCAAGACCCCTCAGCGGTCATGCAAGCACGGAGTTAACTCTTTAATAAAAAATCATGTAAAATGCGACAGCCTCGTGCGGTATGCGGAAAATGCTCGCTTTCACACTCGAACTTTGATGCAAATCTGTACGATATCAACATTCGTGATCTCTTAGTGCACAAAAAGAAACACCTGGCTAACATGCCCCTTTATATAGCCAATTTATCTTTTACTTCTTTGAATGCGCCAAGAGTTTGAACAGAGAACAAATAAAATTCCGATTTGACAGATTTAAAAGTTCATTGTTTGGATTTCTTGTTATCTTAACTTATAATTGGCACGAGCTTTTCATAAAATGTGTATCGTAATGACAATTAACCTTTTTTTTTTCTCAGGTAGAAAAAAAATTGGTGTATATAATGTACTAGTGATATTGGAAATTTTGATCATTAACATCAGTCATAATAAAATAGTAACCATACTACCAAGTGGAGCATTTACAATATTGTCAGGGATATGAATGTCAGATATGTGAGCTATTGTCTAATTTTTGCCTAAACATTGTATAGAAAATATTACAAAAACCAATGAAACATGTGCATGTCAATGTCAATTAGCATTGTATGAAAAAATTACAGCCAAAAACAACAAAACATATGTGCATGTCTATCCAGCACAGTGAGGAAACTTATGACATAGCGATATTTCCCTTGGCCCATGTCTGCCCATTAGACAACAAGACATACTGGATGTGTCTAAATCTGTCGGTGATACCCTTCTTTGATAGTGAATGTATAGCCCCATTGTGCTCCTAGTATATTTGAGTGAAGTGTATGGAGCTGAAAGTATCTTTGAGTGCATATATACGATCCATCCAAGCCATAAGCGGTGGTGGTGAGAAATTTGATCCCCTGTTTAAGTGTTGTATAATTACCTGTGAGTCACCATAAACATGTAAAGTATCCAGTGGTAAATGTTGAGCAAACCATAGAAGACTCCATAACGCTAGAACCTTTGCCCTCGTATTTGTACCTGGCCCTCCATTCTAGTGAATTTTATACTGTGTGTTGTGGTCCAAACGTAACCACACCCCACAGCCGCATATGCGTCGTTGGGAAGCCCCATCAAATGGATCAATGAGCACGAGCCCAAGGAGGTCTGAGGTCCATGCCAATCCATCCATTTGTGTGATGATATATGTATTATGCAGTGCGTATTAATCTGAAGACCCTCAAATATAAGTGCATTTCGTGCTTTCCATATCTCCCATATTGTATAGAAAGGAACTTCTTTGAGATTTGTATCCCTCTCTGTCCACCATGTATAATATTCATGTATGTCAAATAAGTTCCTCTATGGCAACATCTAGTGTTGAAAGATACCCTAGCAAACCAAATAAGTAGTAGGACATGCAATAAAGAGATGGAAATTATTTTCATTTTCATTGTAGCACATAGGACATCTTCTCAGTTCCTGTAGACCCATCTTTGTAATATTTTCCTACGAGAGATTTTTATTTCGCCACACAAGCCCGTTAAAAAATGTAATTTTATGAGGAATGTGTAATTTCCATACCTATTTGTAATAGAAAAATTGTAGTCCCCTCGAGTTTATGACATTATATCCCTATATATGTCGGCTACCACCGTCCCTTTTGTGTTCAATTTTCCTACTCAAGTAATAAGATTTATCTCTATCCCATTGCATAATCCCGCCTATCTGAGTGATTTATTGTAATTATCCCATTGAGGATGTAATTTTTCCAGAATATCTATGCCCTCGGCATCTCTCCATTTCAGCGTGGTACCATGCCATGACGCGATGATCTGAAAGAGGAAGAATTAGCCCCGAGCATGAAAATTGTGCAATAAGTTATCTGACAAATGTTGTGGCCCAACCACTTCCTTTAATTGATCAGACCCCATGATGATTTGTGTCTCATTCCTAAACCTCCATACCAATTTCTGCAGGAACAACGTCTTAACTGTTTGCATACTCCTCCGTATGTATGATCCCCTAGGCGTCCCAAGATTACCCCGCCTATACCAGGATATAATGTCTCTGTTATCTAGGTATTTCGTGTGTATAATGTCACACCACAAGCCCTCAATATGTAGACCACGCCACAGGGATGTTAGGAGCAGTGCCTTCCCAAAGGAACTTATATCTAGTAAACACCATGCTCTGGTCTCTTTTCGAATAGTGATGTTTTCAAATTTAGTGAGGTGGTATTTCCCATACATGTTCTACCCTTCCCATTTGAAATTTTCCAGGATAAAATTATATTTGTGTATGATTCCGACAGGCATATGGTATAGAAAATCCCAATATGTCCTAGTTTTCTGCAATATAGCCTGCACTAGGATAAATCTACCCCCGAGTGACAACCATCGATGGGTCCATGTACCAATCTTCTTTTTAAGTTTCTCTAGCATCCATTGTAAATCATAATTTTTGTATTTGAATGGATTCAACTTGAAACCTAGGTAAGTTAAGCCCGCCAAGAGTGGTTGATGATTAAAATTGAATGAATTGGCAATGTCCAAAATTTTCTCCATGTCACTAATAGAGAAATAGATACAATAATTACCATCATTTTCCCATAGACCAGTCGCATTTACAAATCGACCCAGAATGTGATGAATATTTCGCAAGAGAATCTCAAACATCATACCAAATGAAAAAACAACATCAACAAATAGATTGTGTCACAGAAATACTCAAATAGATATGAACCCCCATGAACTGGCTATTCGCATATGCCTCCCCAATTTTATGGCTCAAACAATCCATCACGAGGATGAATAATAATGGAGAAAGTGAGCATCGCTGTCAGATTCCACGCCCCACACCAAAAAAATCGGAGGGAAATCCATTGATTATAAAATAATAATGCGATCTTCTGGGGCACTCCATAATCCATACAATGATGGGGTTTAGCAATATGATCTTCAACAATGTGATCCCAAAGAAGGCCCAGTCCAGGAAGTTATATGCCTTAAATAGATCAGGTTTCATCACCAAGGCATCCAAATTTTTTTGTGGATTGAGTGGATGGTCTCATGTGTAATTTCCACAGCATCATGTATCAATATTTTGTGTAGGAAACCAGATTTTTCCCGACTAATGTGCCTCAAGAGGATATCTTTTATGTGCACCATAACAGCCTTGGATATTAGCTTGTACATGATGTTACACAATGAAATGGGCTGGAAATCCATGAAGGATTGAGTATCGTACTTTTCAGGATTAAAGTTATGAAAGTTCAATTGATAGATCCTGATATATGCTCCTGTAACGGCCTGGTCTCTTCCACCATATTGACGAGGTCCTATGCTATATGCTCATACAAAAATATGAAAAACATGATTGCCCATCCATCATGTCCATGACACTTTTCCTTTGAAAATGTTTTCAATATCCGGAGAACTTCTTCCGAGCCAACATGCCCATATATCCTATTGTTATCTACCATATCAAACATCTGCAGGTATCCCGCAATACCCCAGATTTGATCCTTAATGTTATCATCCACTCTTCTTTGAAAAAAAAAATTAAAAGGGTGAACTACATCCTGTTGAAAATCAATAGTATTATGTACGAGGTTGCCATCTTTGCCTCAAACACACCAAATGGTGTTTCCATTTCTTCCCTGGTTTGCAGTACAGTGAAAATATTTGGTATTTTGGTCCTCATCCTTAAACCATGTATCCCAACTCTTGAGTCTCTATGTGGTTTCCTGGATATGTAATAATCGTCTCATGCATAGTTCGAATACCTTCAATCTCTCCCAATATTCAGGCAATGGAGTGTCGCAGTTCAAATTTCCCATGTGGATTTCTTTCTCATGTGAAATGGCCAAAAGTTCCCTTTGATGCTTGACCTTCTTTCCCCGCTCCCAAACACAAACTTGGTGTTTTAAATCAAACAATAGGGCCGAAAGGTATTGACTAGGAGAGTGACCCCCCTCGCGGTGGTGTGATTTTAAGAAATGAGTGACAAGTGTTGTGAGCCCCTCGTCATCCAACCAGGCATGATTGAATTTAAATGGCATGCCCATGCACAACACATCATGCCGCCAATATAGATATATTGGCAAGTGGTCATATATATGCACCATCATGACCTTTGATCTCACATTCCCAAGGATATCAACCAAATTATCATTTACAATGAATATAATTAGACGCTTATCGATAAATTATTTCCCTACACGGCCGTTGAACCAAGTCAGGGAGAGTGGGTGCAGTAATATATCTCGAAGGTGTTTCCTGAAGTGGGTTAAAGCCCACATACCAGTTATGCAACAATGATAAACTTCATCCTCTGACTCATGGCATTGTCTGTATTTCAGTAATTCCTTCTAGTGCATGAAGTGAATGTTGTACCAGGTCCCCATTAAGCGGTAGACCTTGGGCGAATACCCCAACACCACAACCCATTTCTCATCCACCCAAGAATGCATCTCGATTTCTGATAAATCCCCAAAATACCATTTACCAACTAGTGCCTTGCACTATAAACTAGAAACGTGATCCCACTTGACATTGTAACCCAGACTATGGAGTATCGTGACAGGAGCATCCGTCATGAAGGAGACTGGTGAAAATGATGGGGTGGGGATGCCCATTCTAATGAGATTTCTAAAGTGTTGTCCGAGTATGCATATTTTATTCTGGAAGATTTGTTGAAAGTACTTCCACCAAGGAGGGTCGTGAACCATCATACCGAGCTAGAGTCAGGGAAAAAACCGCCAACAAAACCTCCATATTGACTATGCAATCTGGAGTTGGAGGAATTGAAGCAGTTAAAGGAGTTAATTGATGCATGCTTGATATGACCCTCATGGTCTTTGTATTGTGCCCCTGTGTTATTTCAAAAGAAGAAGAACATGAGTGAACTAAGTATGTACTATTATTACCGAGTGTTCAACAAGCAAGAAATAAATAACATATAACCCTTACCACTTGCGACAATTGTTTTGACAAGATTGCGAAGGCACTAGTTCTTTCCAAGCTTGAATTGAGGCATGGGTACTATCATGTATGCATAGAAAAGGGAGACGAGAAGAAAACCACGAATGTGATGAGGTACAATACCTTTTAGTTCCTTGTCATGCCTTTCGGGTTGTGCAATACCCCTGCAACATTTTTTACTTTGATGAAAAATGTTTTGAGACCATATTTGGATTCATTTGTGGTTGTGTACCTAGACGATATTGTGGTCTATAATGATAACATGGAAGATCATAAGAGGCACTTGGAATTGTTTTTTGAGGAACCAAGGAAGAATCAACTATTCTTGAAGTTGAAGTTTAGGTTCACTCAATCCAAAATTTCGTTCCTTGGACATTTGATAGGCCGAGGGTGCATATGGATGGACTTGGATAAGGTTTGAGCGATATAATATTGGGAGGAACCGAGAGATTTCCATGGTGTGAGATTTTTCTTGGGGATGGAAAAATACCATTGGAAGTTTATAGAGGGTTATTCCAAGATTACTGTGCCACTGACAGACTTGTTGAAAAAGGACAAGTCATGGAAGTGGACCGAGGAATTCTAGAAAATGTTTGAAGATTTGAAGAAAATAATGGTGACTGCGTCGATGTTGAAGCTTATTGACTTTGAGGGACCATTTTAGGTGCACACGAATGCCTCTGACTTTGTGATTGGAGGAGTTATTATGTAGGACAGACATCAGGTGGCATATGAGAGTTAGAACTTGTAGGATCGGGAGCAATGATATCTAGTTCATGAGAGGTAGATGACTGTGATCATACACTGCTTTCAGACATGGAATCATTACTTGATTGGGAGACCATTTGTTGTCAATACTAAAAATATTGCAGCGAGTTATTTTTCCTCTCATACAAAACTGTCCGCAAAGTAGGCATGCTGACATGACCTTTTGACTGAATTTGATATGACAATTGAGTATCCACTGAGAAGACTCATTGTGGTAACAAAAATGCTTAGCAGGAAGATGAAACTACCATCCATTGAGGAGAATAGGGACCAGAAAAGACCAAGTGGTAGTTAGGTTTATATGAGTGAGGAATGGTAGAGTAGACTACATGCAAGCCTTGAGGAGGATGCTCAAGAGAAGTGTATAAGGTAGCAGGTGATGGGAAGAAAGACTCAAATATTTCACATTCGAGATTGACTCTTATTTTATGGTGACCGACTCTATATATCAAATACATATGGACATAGGAGGATCCTATTGAATGGGTGCCATGAATCTCATTGGTCTAGACACTCAGGGTAGCTCATGGGCCTCTAAATTAGACATAAAATAAGGCTCATCTAACTTTTCTTAGGCCCAACTAACCTTCCTTATGCACATAGAAAGATATATTAAATCTCTCCTTCTGCACTTAATAATGTTTTCTTGTGATTTAATATGTCCTTAGCAAGGTTTAAAGGTAATTGCATATTTGTGCCTAATATTGGTTATTTTTGTAGAATATTGTGAGAATGTTGGGCAGATTATGCAGATTTGGAGAAGGAGATAATCTAGGGACTTGCTCCCTACCACTAGAAGATCAATATTGAAGAATAAATGAGCACAATGTTACGAAATTATGGAGAAATCTTGGAGATATTTAAGGGGTTTGTCCACCCTCCTTAACTCTCAAAGCCATCCAAAGGATCCTCATGATATCCCCTCCAGCAATTCAAATTCCAGAGGTATCCACGCAACTCAATACCAAGTTCACTCAAGTCATACTTCACTCGGAGTCAAATGGACTCATTACTGATTTTTTAGGGATTTGTTGGTAGCTTCCCTTGAGGATAAATAAAGATGATAAAGAGATAATTAGGGTCAATTCCAATCCATTCAAGGCCATTCCATTTCAATTCCATCCCATGCCATTCTTTTCCATTCTATTAGGCTTTTGTTGTTAAGACATTCAGGATTTAATACAATTGTATTTTTGTAATGCAATGAGTATTCAGATGACTTTTTATTGATCTAGCTCCAGAGAGCTGGGCTCATGGGTTAGGGCCCAACCCATGTGCCTCAACTCCTTTGCTGTTATCATTATTTCCTTTCTATCATTTAGCTAGTCTTATTTGTCATTTAGCTAGTTTTTCTTCTATCATTTAATTAATCTTGCTTCTAATAGTTTCAAGTTGTTTCGAATTGTTGCTGTAGGTTTTCATTTTCTTATGAGTAATAGAATAGAGGATAAAATTTTGAAAGTTGTGGATCAAGAATTCCTTTCTCACCTCTTTCAATAGAGATCAAGGGGGGTAGAATTTCCCACAGGCCAAAAAACTGCTTTCTGTTCACTTTTTTTATCATGCACTTCATCTATTTTTCATGCATGGATCAACAGGGTTGTTTGCAGGAATACGTATCAACAGTCCCAGAGAAGTTCATAAAGCCATCCCACTTCATTTTCCAGCTCTGTTTTCATGTCTGAGCATTGTTGTTTCCCCTCTATTTCCCTCATTTTTCTCTTATTTGTAGTTGTCACCCTTTTCATTCCCAAAAAACTTGAAAATAATTAGAATTAGACCTCCACCCTTGCTCCTCGAAACTCCCGCTCACCGTACCTCTCTCCATCGAAAATAAAAAATTGCTTGTGATATTTGTTAGGAATCTCTCATTCCAAGCCCAAATGCGACATCCATTTCTACATCTCTTTGCTTCTCTTTTATTAAAAACAGTCAAAAACATTAGAAACCACCTTTTTTTCCCTTTGTACTTACCATTGCTCCTTTTCACAATCGCATTTCCCATTTGGTCCTTGTTAACACCTTCCGCCTCCAAACCCCGATTACGACATTCCTTTTTCCCTCCTTTCTCCTTTTCTCCTCATTTCTATGTCATTTCTATGTCAAAAACCTTTGAAAGAACCTTACTCTGCCTTTTTCTTTTTAGTGAAAATCTCGTCACTTTATCGCTATTTGAAATTCCTGTTGGCCTTCGTTAACACTTACTGAGCGCTCATTTTTTCCGATTGTGATATTTTTATCACACTCCACCACTAGTCCTCCTACCACATTAGTCTATCGCATTACCGCATCGCATTCTCTTTACCTTTTAACTTACTGCATTTCCCTTTCACTTACCGCAATTCACAACACTCTCTGCCTCGTTATTACTTACATGTCCTTTTTTCCGATTGTGACATTTTTATCGCACTCTGCCACTGGTCCTCTTTCCACGTCACCCATCACATATCACACTCCCGTCACCCATCAGACCTCGCACTTCGCATTCTGCTCCCGAACAGCACTTCCACCACTCTGACTGATTTTTGATATTGCAATTGTGATTTCGCATATCGCATATCGCATTTCCATCCTATCATTGCATTTCTGCCATCACACTTTTCAAAGCCTCCAACTCCAAAGCATATTTGTGATATTATGCACTTTAGTAAATTTGAAACACCGTTTTCACTCGTCTAAGCCTTGTTTCATGTGGTTAGCCTTCCCTTAGCATCTTTAGCACCTTTCTTCTCCAAAATCCAAGAAACACCTCTTCAATTAGAGCAGGTCATGAGTAGTTGCATAGATAAAATCATGTTAGATAGGGAATAATATAAGTAGATTACATTTAGTCGTTTGGACAACTTACGTGTGATTAGAATTAGTTTCCTTTCTTTTCAGCAAATTAAATTAGTTGCATTCCTGTTATTTCTTTTCAGCAATTTAGTTCAGTTTCCTTTCTGCCATTTCTTTTCAGCGAGTTAGAATTAGTTTCCTTTCCTGTCATTTATTTTCAGAAATTTAATTTAGTTTCCTTTCTGTCATTTCCTTTCTGCAATTTAGTTTAGTTTCATTGAAGTGTGACAGACTTCACCCAAAAAACCTAGAAGTAGCACCCTTTCATAGAGCGGAAGAGAATGACATGAGTAGAATGCATCTTTTGTGTATATAGAACTATCACCTCCAAGTTTGTACGAACCCCAGGTTGATAAAGTAAAGTAGGGCAGCCCCTGGGAGTTGCAACACTCTTGGTGCAATACCAGGCTCACCACTTTTTGGCGTTGTTGCCAAGAAGGTGTTTAGTAGATTCTTTGATTCTATTTTAGATTTCTTTTCTACTTTCATTTTTCATGTTGTTTCCGAAATATTGAAAAATACAAAAGAAATTATTTTCATGCCTCATAGGAGTAGGGATACTTAGAAATTTTTTAAAAATACTTCTCCAATACCAACACCCCCCCCCCCCCCCCCAATTGACCACTTGGTGTAGTAAGAACCACATCAGCATAGAATTTTTAAGGTAGAAGAGATCGATGGATATGATGACAATGAAGAATATCTTATTAGGTTTCCCATTCAAGATATGGACATCATTGTATATATGAAGAAAATCCTTCCATCTTTCCTTCCCAACTTCCATGGTATGAGAACAGAGGATCCAAAAACATTTCTCTTTGAATTTGAGATACTTTGTAGATCTTATGGCTACTTATCACACACTCAAAAATTGAAATTGTTTCCTCCAAGATTGAAGGATAAAGCTCTTAAATGGCTCATGAGTCCAGGTACTAATTCAATAAGATCATGGAATCATATGCAAAAGATATTTCTAAAAAAATATAAAAACCATGATCTTAAAGAAGAAATTTTTAGAATGAACCAAAAAGAAGATAAGAGCCTTGAGGATCTAATAGAGAAGTTCATGTATAATGTTAAGAGGGAAAAATTGCATCACCTAGGATTTGACACACTAAAAACCCTGTTACTTAGAACATTTAGGGATGAGTGGATTTAGCTCCTTAATATCATGAGTAGAGGAGATGTATGCCAATTTTTATTTGAAGAAATTTGTGAAACATGCAAGCGCATATCAAGAGGAGTAAGAAAATCAACATCAACATTGGTAAGGCAAGAAAAACTTGGAAACTTGCTTGATAACTTTAAAACATAAATTCTTAGCAATCTAAGTGAACAAGTAGAAATGTTAAGAATGAAAAATGTGCAAAAATAAGATGTTGATAATTTTTTTATCCATGCAGAATCATATGCTACTGACTGTTGTTCATCATTTCCTAGGTTTAAAGAAGTTTACCAAGAATACAATGGAGCAAGGAAATCACCAAAGAAGCTATGTTATGTAGCTCCAAGGAGGCCCTGGTAGCCTAGTAAACTTGATATGATGCAAGGACCCACTTCATAATTTCAAGCTTATTCACATCCATATCAAACTAATTGGGACACACTCCCTCCTTGGTAGCCTTGGCCATCTCAACCCCAAAACCAATCTTGGCAACATGGTTGGAAAGGACCTTATTGGGAAAATCCATAATATCCTCAATATTTCCCTCTATATCCTCCATACTTAACTCCATGCTATCCCTACCATCCACCTCCACCACAACCATAGCCTCAACAACATCGATCTCATATATCCGCCCCTAGTCAACTACCTGTACCACCATTTCCAAACCCATACACTGAAGTATCTCAGCTCACTTACAATGTTGAGGTACAACAATTCCAAACATCTCCTCTTGATCTAGATGATATTCATCTTAGTTCAAGAAATGTATTGCAAAGAAGAGATTTTGTAATGTCATTGAAGGGAAACATCAAGAAGAAGAAGATCCAAATGAGGAGACCAAAAGATCAAGGGTTGCACTTGATGAAGAGTCGGCATCAGAATCAAATGTTGAAAAAGTTTCCTCATGCTTACGAACATTTCCTCCATGTGTTCAAGAGAACAATCAACAAAAAGAGGAAGATTTGAATGTCATAATAGAAGAGGACATCCAAGGTGATCCAACTCAGAAAGTGGACCAGGGGCATCACAAATATGTCGAAATATGGTTCCAAATAGTCATTAAGTTGCAGCAACACGCCCTTCTCCAATAGTACTTGATAAAATCCCAGTCAATGAAATTCATCCCTCATATTCAGGTACATGTCAAAGCATGCATTCCACGTGTGCACATAAGTTTATTCGTCATCTTGATTGTTGAAGTCCAACAAGAAATTGTAGCACCTACACTAGTGTGGGACCGATAAGTCCAAGCATCACCTACACTAGTGTGGGACCAACAAGTCTTAGCAGCACTTGCACTAGTGTGGGATAAATTTGGTGCAGTGTCTATTTTAATTTTCCCTTAATTAAAATGGAAAATAAAATGTAATATTATCTCATAATCACTTGTAATAGTTAATTGAGTGTGATAAACTCTGTTAGCTCATTAATTTTGAGTTGAGGGTAGTTGGTGAGGCATGTAGATTAATTCTAGTTGTAACAGAGTTTGAAGTGCAGTTCGTGTATTAGTTTAATGCATGACTAATCAGTTAACTAAGTTAGGTGATTTAAAGTCAGTTGAGCTAGTTGTAACTGTTTGTTGCACTAGTGAGAGATCAAGTGAATTAAATATTATTTTATTTACAATCATGGATCTGACATGCAACTAATGATTTACTATTATTAGCTGCATGCATGTCAGTTCTATTGGAGACCCAGTTGAGACAAAGGTGAAAGGGATGTTAACTATTAGTTGTAGGATTATTGGGTTGCACCCATGCAACCAAACATATATTTGATTTCCCATGATCCTTGCACAGTTTAAGAAGGAAAAAATTCCTAAAGAATAGGGATTTCATTCATCAGGAATTGTGCAAGAAAGGCAGGCTGTTTAGAGGCTGACAATTGGGTAAGTGTTGGTCAGTTTTTATCCAAGACAATGTGAGACAATTAGCTGAGTGTTGGAGACTCTTGTGAGAATATTGCATTGTAATTTTTTCATGTTTCCATGCTGAATATGCAATAGAAGATAGTGGGGTTTTGAGCAGCAAGCTTTCCCTGGGAAATTATCTATGTTCTAGTTTGATTGATTCTTTCTTTGCTTCATGTGATTGACAATTGTGTTTAATTTCCACAATTTATTTGTACAAGAAATTCAGTATCTAGCTTTAGTACATTTTTAGATTAGATTGAATCCATGATATACATATTGTTTGTATTAGAGCACAGGAAATCACGATAGTGGAGGAGAAGCTGAGTTTGTGACTAAATAGAATTAGAATTTATAGAAGAAATTCTTGTTGCTACATGTGTTTCAGGATCGAAATGGCTTTCAATGACTCGAGATTGGTGTATGCACTCAAGGGCAGCTCTAACTATATTTCTTGTAAATACAGGATGGAGGCAATAATGGAGGACAATGGATTGAAGGAATTCATTGACAATGATTTTCCCAAATACATTGTGACAAATGCTAGAAATATTGATGCCTGGAAAAGGAAACTTCAAAAGGAAAAGAGGATCTTACTAGAGGGAGTACAAGACCACATTGTCTCAAGTCTCCATGGCAAAGCGACACCATATGCAAGGTGGAAAACTTTGACAGATCTATTTTAGAGCAGCAATGATCATAGGAAATTGGCACTAAAGGATAAACTCAGGAAGATAAAAATGGAGAAAGGTGACTCCATGACAAAATATTTAACAACGTTTGTCCAATGTCGAGATGATCTTGGGAGTGTTGAAATTACTGTCGCTGATGATGATTTGGTGAGCCTAGATCTTCTAGGACTTCCCAAGAGTTGGCATAGTTATCAGGACTTTGTCAATGGAAGGGAAAAGATTCCAAATTAGGAACGAATTTGGTCGGATTTGGTGCAAGAAGAGTTTAGATGGAATACCAAAGATGAATCTTCTTATAAGAATGAATATGGAGAAGATCGTGATTTGGCTACCAAGGAAAAGAAAGGGAAAGGAAAAAAATTCCATTCCAAATCTGAGTCTGGTAAATATGGAAAAATGTACATAGTGAAGTGTTTTCACTATCACGAGCATGGAAATTATGCCACTAACTATCCACAAAAGAATAAGAACAAGACCGCTTCAGGATCTACAGATGGTGAGGCTTTGGACTTTCAATTTGAGCTTGACTTTTCTCTCATTGCATACATGGTTTCAAGTGCAATGGGATTGGTGTGGTATTTGGATAGTGGTGCATCCTTTCACATGACATGAGACAAAGAAATTTTCAGTAGCTTGGAGGATAAGGACATCCAGATTCATATCGAAATTGGTGATGACGGGTGGTACAGTGCTACCGGGATTGGTACCATTACCTTCCAGAGATAGTCAGGTAAACCCTTTCAATTAAAATATGTAATGCATGTACCAGACTTGAAGAAAAATTTAGTCTCAATTGCAATGTTGGAGGAGAGAGGATATGATGTTGTTTTCAGTGAAGGAAAATATTTCCTCCAACAAAAGAAAATAGGACAAGCCAAGAAGATTGTGATTTGAGTTAAGAATATCTATAGACTTGATGTAGATGGTTGTGCATCAATGATGGGTAAGAGACAACGTGGTGAGCCGGAATGAGGATGATTTATTGCACTGGATATTAGGCCATCTACACCATGAAGCCTTGAAGGTCATGCATCAGATTTCTACAAGTCTTCCCAAGGTTACACACAGTCAGACATATTCAAGGGATGTAATATGGGGAAGTATGCAAAGGAAAGTTTTCATGAGGAGGAGAAACAAGCTTTGGAAATACTTGAGAGATTTCACTCATATGTGTGTGGACCATTATCTACTGCTTGCACAACAAATCGTAAGTACTATGTGATATTTGTTGATGAATTTTCTTGAAATTACTGGATCTACTTCATGCAGAATAAAGATTAGACATTCTCAAAGTTTCTTGAGTTCAAAGCATTGGTGGAAAAAGACATAGGGAAGCATGTGAATGCTCTTAGGAGCGACAATGATGGTGAGTACTTCTCAAATGAATTCAAGAACTTCTGCAACAAAGAAGGAATTCATAGAGAACTGATTACACCTCATAACCCACAACCGAATGGGGTCACAGAAATAAAGAACAGAACAATTGTGGGTGCAACAAGAGTGATGTTTCATGATCAAGGCCTACTGTTGCATCTGTGGATGGAGGCATGCAACACATTGGTATTCGTTAAAAGCCGTGGTCCTCATTGGATACTTGGCATGAGTACAGGAGAAGAGGCTTTTACATGTAAGAAACCTGATGTTTCACATTTTAATATTTTCGGCTCATCTGTTTATCTGCATGTGACCAAAGATTCCAGGAAGAAGTTGGAACCAACAGCTGAGATTGGGATATTTTTAGGGTACACTGAAACTCCCCAAAATTATCAGGTGTATTTTCCAAACAACAGAACGACTGTTGTGTGACGAGATATAAAATTTGATGACGAGGAAGCCATGTGATTGTACCTTGAGAGGGATCTGGATTTGTATGCAGATGAGGAACTCTTGGTTCCAAAGGATGAGCCTCAATATGTGGAGCACCCACATGCAGAGGATCATGAAGTGGCAGAAAACAATCTTGCAGATCCATCCTCTAGAAATGGTAGAAGCTGCACCATGGAAATTGATAGATTGAGACTTGATGCAGCAGAGAAAGTAGGAGAACCTACTTCACTGTGCAGATGATCCAAGTGGATTAAACAGGTACAAGTACAAGTGGCTCAACACAGAGGGCTCAAAAATCCAAGTGTTCAGATTTTTCTTGAACTAGCTTCATGTTGTAGATCTCGTCTTTCTGATTCCAACGTCGCAAACAACACTCAATTCCGATTTCGTATGAAGGAGTTAGGAGCGGTCAAAGTTCCAGGTTGACTTGGTGACCGGGCAGCCTTAAGGAGAACGCAATTTGGACCAAACTAGGACACCGTATTTTGACCAACTCAGGCCAAATTCTGGGTGAAATTTTCACTTGGTTAAAATCACTCCTTCGGTCCAAAACCGAAGTTTTTGAGAACAACTAGTTTGCTATATTAAAACAAAAAAATATAAAAAAAGTGGTGGGGGCTGTGACCCCTGCCACCCCCATCGCACACCATAATTAAATTTTAATTAACGAGGGTCCGGCACCCATGACCTTGTTGGACCCGCTCCCGTGGGCATTGTTAGAGTTGTCGTGGGTGGGAGAGCCACATCCAGTGGAACCGACCCACGCCACCCCGAGACCACCATGTGGCATAACAATAATGGGCGGGCCGCCCAATGCGGGTCCGGCCCCCCAATGCGGGTCCGGCCCCCCAAAGGCATCTAGAAGAAACTTAATTTAATCAAATTTGGGTTTTAAAAAAAGAACTAAATTTTCATGGGCAGGACTTGATGCCCCGACCCCATGCCTATTATTGCACCATTTTACCAACTGCGCCCAATGGTGGGATTGGTAAAGTCTGCCCACAATTTTGAATATAAACTCGAATTTTAGAAGTGCGCCAGGCCATGGAGGAGCAAAGAGCATGCACGCAGATTGAGCTTTTTTTATGATATGTTATTGCAGGTCATGTGGAACCATGAGCTAGAAAAGAGGCAGGCGGAAACTTGATTGAGGCCAACTTTCAGGAGGGTTAAATTCTGACTTTGTCAAAATGGGACAAATTTTATGTCATTTTTGCACTACTCGACGCCACGAGTCAGATGGCGTGCTCAGTTTCTTCATCTAAGTTTTTTATTTTTCAGCCACTTTTGGAAGTGGGTTATGGAGGTGTCATATTTCTGCGTGTGAGCAGTCGTTTTCACATTTTTTGACATCACAATATTGATGGTGTTTTCAAATTGAGTCACAGAGAAGCTCAACCTTTAGCAAATGGCAGCATGAGGTATATGATGTGTATTTATGTACTTCTTCATTTCTTTCTCTTCAGATGCATTATGTCTTGCAGATCCCAGTTGATACATGAGTTGTGGGATCTTGCCTTGTGTTGTTATTGATGTATTTTTAGCTATGGATTTGTGTCATGTATGAGATCCCTTTTATGCCACATTGGTGGGATGCTCGTTTTCATATGTATACTGTTGAGGTCCCTTGTTTTCCAATATTGGCGGGATACTCATAGTTATCACATGTCAGCTATGGTCATACTGATAGGAGTCTTTCTTATGTATGAGAGTTCCGCAGTGGAACATCTCTTAAAGAAGTCAAGCCACTCCTGCGTGAGGGAATTTTTCCTTGTATGTCATAGGGAAACACATCCATGTACATCTTCTTCTTACAACACATAATGCAGCAACCTACACCATCTTGACATCGAGGCCCGGAGATGTAATCCCTCCTGGACGAACTTCGTCATCAAACGACGTGTTCTTATGATTGTTGATCTTGTTCATTTATGTTCCTCTTATTTACAGCTACAATTTTTCATTTCAGTTCATTAACATATTAATTAAATGTAGTTATAATTATCAGCCAAAGTAAAAGGTCTTGGTTAAGGGTATTAAGATTTTGCCCTGGATCAAGTGGTATTAGAGCAGGTATTCCTGCTGAATGGATTGCAGGCATGAACATTGGACATTCGCTGAGTTCATCCATGGAGTTTGTCAAGGACATCTATGAAACCATGCTCAGGGTGTTCGAGAAAGAAGGCATATTGTATGAGGCTTACAAAAAACAAGCAATAGAGAATGAAGAATTGAAGACCCTCCCACAAAAAGAGAAGGAGGAAAAACAACAGTTGCAGCTTCAGTTGCAAGCCACAACAGAAGCGTGGGAAGATTGGAAGTGAAACAATGAAATTATGCAAGCAGATCATGATGCCTTGAAGGTGTTCCTATATGAAGAGAAGGAGGAGAAGTAGCAGCTTCCGCTTCAGTTGCAAGCCACGACAGAGGTGTGGGAATATTTGAAATGCAACAAGAAAACTCTTCAGAGAGATCATTATGCATTAAAAGAATTCCTACAGAAAGAGAAGGAGGAGATGCAGCAGTTTTAGCTTTAGCTACAAGTCGTGTTAGAGGCATTGATGGAAGTGAAGTGCAATGAGGGCTTATAACAACTTTCTTCATCTGTTTCCCAATCAACACCTAAGGTAAATGGTGTTGATTTTGCTTCAGTTTCTTCACATGATATAATTTCGGTTGGAAGTGTGGAGATACCCATCATAGGTACCGCCATGAGACTCCTCACCAAAATGGGGTACAGAGGAGGAGGACTTAGCGTGCATGGCCAAGGCATAACCAAATCATTGGAAGTTGTGCAGAGACTTCGTTATGCAGGTTTGGGGTACACTGACAAAGGATGTTCGAAGGACATCAAGGGAAAATAGATAATGATGAAATCTCCAAGGAAGAAGAATGATGGGGACACTTCGCCATCGTTCCATGGCAGTGCACGTTGTAGTGAAGGAACTCAGGCGAGCTCCCATCATCATGATCACACCAGAGACCACCCCAGAAGGTATATTAAGTCTCATTATTCCAGAGTGCATTTTGATTACAAGGATTTTGATAACTACGGTCGTAAAATATGGCATCGTAAAACTTGTTATTTTTGTGGTTTAAATAACCATGTGATTTTTTAGTGCTAGGAGAGGATGGTAGCACAAAGGAGGAAGAGGCATGAAAAGCCTTCTCCCCAACAGGAAAAGAAATCTGTTAAGCAGGTTTGGAGGAAAAATAAATTTTGCACCCATTACGACCGAAGTGGCCACCAAAGAGCCAGGTGCTGAAAACTTCATCCAGAGTAGCGTCTTAAAGACAAAGCGCCCATGCATACAGAAGTTGAAAGAGCTGATCGACAAGCAAATTCACCATAGGGAAATGATCCACTCACTTTAATAAGTGAGAAGTGGTTCTTCTAGATTGGTTTTTCTGTAGAGATGTTAAGCTTGTCATGGCCATGTTTGTAAGTCATTTGTCACATTTTTATTATGAAAGTGATGATGTGTTTCCATCACCTGTTTAAGCGACCATGATATTTTTTTGGCCTTGTTTTATAAGTCATGTTTTGGATCTCTTCCATGTAAAAGCAATGATGTGTTGACATCACTTTGAGATGCGACGATTATGTTTTGGTCATGTTCTATGAGTCGTCTGATGCATTTCTTTGATGTAAAAGTGATGAGGTGTTTCTCCATCACTTTGAAATGCGACGATAAGGTCTAGTCTTGTAATTTTGTTGAGGCATGATTTCCATTTTTCTGTAACCTTGACCACCGAGTACATGTTATAAAATCGTGGCAAGTATGGAAATATTTGGGTCATTGTTGATCACATTGAGAATGTAATGTTCGTTGCAGCTTTAGGCATGTGTTGGCTTTGCATATTGATTCTGAAATACGATCGATAAAGGAATCTTCAAGAGATGTGCCTTCACACATTCGTGCCACAATAGTTGTAGATGTTGGCTTTGCATCTTGATTATGAAGTATTTGAGGTAAAGGAGTCTTCAAGGGATGTGCCTTTTCAGACATTTTCATTTCCACAGTTGCAGGTGTTGGCTTTGCATCTTGATTCCGAAGTAAAAGAGGTGAAGGAGTCTTCAAGGGATGTGAATTTTCAGACATCACATTGCAGCAGTTGTAGATGATGGATTTCATCTTGAATCCGAAGTACGAGAGGTGAAGAAGTATTCAAGGGATGTGTCTTTTCGGACATCGCATTGCAACAGTTGTATATGATGTCTTTGCATATTGATTCTGAAGTACGAGAGGTGAAGGAGTCTTCAAGGGATGTGCCTTTTCTGACATCGCATTGTAGCAATTGTACATAACGGTTTTGCATCTTGATTCCAAAGTATGCCAGGTGAACGAGTCATGAGCGGATGTGCCTTTTAACGATAGTTGTATACAGTTGATGATAGGTAAAGCTTGATGCTTTTGGAGGACCAAAAGCTCCTCAGTAAGGAGGAATGACCTAGGTCGATTAAACAGGTACAAGTACAAGCGGCTCAGCACGGAGGGCTCAAAAATCAAATTGTTCGGATTTTTCTTGAACTAGCTTCATATTGTAGATATCATCTTTCTGATTCCAACGGCGCAGATGACACTCAATTCCGAGTCTGTATGAAGGAGTTAGGAGCAGTCAAAGTTCCAAGTTGACTTAGTGACTGGGAAGCCTCAAGGAGAATGCAATTTGGACCAAACTAGGCCACTAGATTACGACCAACTTGGGCCATATTCGAGGAAAAATTTATGCCTGGTTAAAATCACTCCTTTGGTCCAAAACCGAAGTTTTTGAAAACAACTAATTTTTTATATTAAAACAAAAAAAATATATAAAAAGGGGTGGGGGCCATGACCGCCGCCACCCCCATCGCACACCATAATTAAATTTTAATTAAGGAGGGGTCGGCAGCCATGACCCCACTAGATGCACTCTCATGGGCATTGTTATAGTTGTCGTGGGTGGGCGGGCCACCTCCGGTGGACCCAACCCATGCCACCTCAAGACCACCATGTGGCATAACAATAATGGGGGGATCGCCCAATGCGGGTCCTGCCCCCCAAAGACATCCAACGAAAGCTTAATTTAAGTGAATTCAGGTTTTAAAAAAATAACTAAATTCGCATGGGTGGGACTTGATCCCCCGACTCCATGCCTATTATTACACCATTTGACCAATTGCGCCCAATGGTGGGCTTGGTAAAGTCCGCCCACAATTTTCAATATAAACTCGACTTTTAGATTTGTGCTAGGCCATGGAGGAGTGGAGAGCATGCACACAGATAGATTTTTTTTTTTATTATTTCTTATTGGAGGTCATGTGGAACCATGAGCCAAAAAAGAGGCAGGCGAAACCTTGATTGAGGCCAACTTTCAGGAGGGTGAAATTCTAACTTTGTCCAAATGGGACAAATTTTATGTCATTTTTTCACTACTCAACACCACAAGTCTGATGGCGTGCTCAATTTCTTCATCTGAGTTTTTGATCTTTCAGCCACTTTTGGAAGTGGGTTATGTAGGTGTCAGATTTCCACGTGTGAGCAGTCGTTTTCACATTTTTCGACGTCATAATATTGATGGTGTTTTCAGATTCAGCCGCAGAGCAGCTCAGCCTTTAGAAAATGGTAGAATGAGGTATATGATGTGGATTTCATGTAATTCTTCATTTATTTATCTTGAGATGCATTATGTCTTGCAGATCCCGGTTGATACATGAGTCGTGGGATCTTGCCTTGTGTTGTTATTGATGTATTTTCAGCTATGGATTTGTGTCATGTATGAGATCCCTTTTATGCCACATTGGCGAGATGCTCGTTTTTATATGTATACTTTTGAGATCCCTTGTTTTCCAAGATTGGGGGATACTCCTAGTTATCACATGTCAGCGGTGGTCATACTGATGGGAGTCTTTCTTATGTATGAGAGTTCTGCAGTGGAACATCTCTTAAAGAAGTCAAGCCACTCCTGCGTGAGGGAATTTTTCCTTGTATGTCATAGGAAAACACATCCATGTACATCTTATTCTTACAACACATAAAGCAGTGGCCTACACCATCTTGACAGCGAGGCCCGGAGATGTAGTCCCTCCTCGACAAACTCCATCATCAAACGACGTAATCTTATGATTGTTGATCTTGTTCATTTATGTTCCTCTTATTTACAGCTACAATTATTCATTTTATTTCATTAATGTCTTAATTAAATGCAATTCTAATTATCATCCAAAGTAAAAGGTCTTGGTTAAGGGTGTTAACATTTTACCCTGGATCAGCAGACAGAGATAGTCTACAGAAAGGATTACACGATACATGGATCTTATGAGAAAGTGTATTGTGATAGACCTATCTTCCTTTTAGGAGGCAATGTAGCAACCAATTTGGGTTGATTCTATGGTAGACGATTATGACTCCATTTTCAAGAAAAATGCATGGGAGATTTCCCCAAGCCCAGTCAAAAAATTAGTGGTTGGATCTAGATGGATCTACAAGGTAAGAAAGTTGCTGATGGGAGTGTGGAGAAGTACAAGGCCATATTTATGGTCTGAGGATTCTCACAGATTGAAGGGATCAAATATGATGATACTTTCGCACCAGTCACGAGATACTCTTCCATTAGATCTATCCTTGCATTCTCAACACAAATGGGGTGGTGCATTCATCATATGGATGTGAAAACTACGTTTATCAATGGAGTTATTGAGGAAGAAGTGTATATAGAGAATCTAGAAGGTTTCGAGATCTTTGAGAGTGAGTCGCGTGTGTGCCGACTCAAGAGAGCACTATATGGGCTGAAGCAAGCACCTTGTGCTTGGTACACTCGGATTTTCAGCTATTTCAGCGGGTTGAGCTGCACCAAAATTGAAGTGGATGCAAATCTATACTAGATTGTGGTTGATGGTAAGCTCTTGATTATCGTACTTTATGTTGATGATCTAATTTTAACAGTTGATGAGTAGCTGAAAAAATCATGCAAGGATGATCTTGCAAGGGAGTTCGAAATTAAGGACATGGGACTCCTTAAATATTTCCTTGGTTTGGAAATATGGCAGTGGATGGTGAAATTTTTGTTTCTCAAGGAAAGTATGCCAAAGACATACTGGGTAAGTTCCACATGGAGAGTTGTAAACCCATGGGCACTCCTCTTCCAGGAAATTGGAGGAAAGAGGATGCTACTTCTGGAGAAGTAGTGGATGCTACTATCTACAGACATCTAGTAGGTTCACTGATGTACTTGGTGAACACTAGACCAGAAATTTTCTACGTAGTTAACCAACTGAGTCAAGCTATGGTTAAGCCAACCAAGCTCTTTTGGAAGGCGGGGAAGTATGTCTTGAGATATCTCAAGGGCACTATAGAGTATGTATTATGGTACAAAAAAACAAAGGGAGTGAAGCTTCAATGCTTCACGGATGCAGAATGGGAAGACAGTCCATCAGACATAAAGAGCACATCATGAGGGATTTTCAGCATAGGATCGACAACAGTTTCTTGGTACAATAGGAAGCAGCGATCTATGGAACTCAGTTCAGCGGAGGCATAATACATGGTAGAAAATCAAGCTGCATGTAAGGCCATATGGATGATAAATATCATGGTTGGTTTTTTTGGTTCTCAGATGGATCCGAGAGTGATACATTGTGATAACCAGAGTTGCATTAAAATCTCGGTTAATCATGTGTTTCATGATAGTTCCAAGCACATAGACATCTGGTACCACCATATCATATATTGTGTTTAGAGGCACATAATGTTACTTCAGTACATTCCCACGGAAGATTATGATGCAGATATTCTAACGAAGGTGCTCGCCAGGAGAAAATTCGAATACCATAGAGGCAAGATCGAGGTGGCAGATAATCCCTTTCTTGTTGAGAGGGAGTGTTGAATTCCAACAAGAAATTACAACACCTACACTAATGTGGGACCAATAGGTCCAAGAAACACCTACACTAGTGTGGGACCAATAGGTCTTAGCAGCACCTACACTGGCTTGGGATAAATTTGGTGCAGTGTCTATTTTAATTTTCCCTTAATTAAAATGGACAATAACATGTAATCTTATCTCATAATCACTTGTAATAGTTATCTGAGTGTGATAAAATCAGTTAGCCCATGAATTTCAAGTTGAGGGTAGTTGGTGAGGCATGCAGATTAATTCTAGTTGTAATAGAGTTCGAAGTGCATTTGGTGCATTATTTTAATGCATGAGTAATCAGTTAACTCAGTTAGGTGAGTTAAAGTCAGTTGAGCTAGTTGTAACTATTTGTTGCACTAGTGAGCGATCAAGTGAATCAAATATTATTTAATTCACAATCAGTGATATGATATGAAACTGATGATTTACTATTATTATTTGCATGCATGTAAATTATAGTGGAGACCCAATTGATACAAAGGTGAAAGAATGTTAACTATCAGTTTTAGGATTATTGGGTTGCACCCACGAAACCAAACACATTGGATTTCCCATGATCCTTGCACAATTTAGGAAGGCCAAAATTCCTAAAGAATAGGGATTGCATTCATCAAGAATTGTGCAAGCAAAGCAGGCTTTTTAGAGGCGTAGAATTAGCTAAGTGTTGGTCAGCTTTTATCCAGGACAGTGTGAGACAATTAGTTGAGTGTTGGAGACTCTTGTGAGAAGAGTGCATTGTAATTGTTTCATGTTTCCATGCTGAATCTATGATAGAATATAATGGGGTTTTGAACAACAAGCTTTCCATGGGAAATTATCTGTGTTGTGGTTTGATTGATTCTTTCTTTGCTTCATGTGATTGGTGGTTCTGCTTAATTTCCGAAATTGATTTGTAGAAGTGATTCAATATCTAGTTTTAGTACATTGTTAGAATGGATTGAATCTGTGATATACATATTATTTGTATAATTTCTACATTGATGTGTACATGGCTCCATTGGAAGTATTCCTATACTTGAAAAAGGTTTTATTTTTTCAAGTAGAGTAGGAAAGTGAAAAAAAAAAAAAAAAGAATAAAATCTCAAGTCAGAGCCTCTTCTAAGGCATCTAAGACTGGCTCACTGATTGAAAACCTCCATGAGGTGATCATTGGGTTGAAAAAAAAAAGAGATAAAAATATCCTAGGTGAAAACCTCCTTTGAGGCACCTAAGCAGACTTATTAGTGGAAAACCTCATTGAGGCAGCTAGTAGGCCTTACAAAAAAAATAAAAATGAATTTCTCCATGTATCTCTCTCTAATAAATGCAAGGGCTCACCAACCTTTGCAAGAAGAAAAACAACAAGTTGGCACAAAAAGAAAATTTGGTCAACACCCTGGTCAAAGGTAGTCAAACTTGGAAGTCCTCCTCATGTGCTTAGTAGCTCCAAAAGGACCTCAAGTAGATTATCACATGCAGCTTCAGAGTAGCTTCAAAACCATTGAAGACAGCTTCAACAACCATATCAACAGCTTCAATACCACCTGCAAAAAAAAATCAATGGTAAGGCTCAGGTATGCAATCATCTAACCCTTTATTCAAATCTATTTTAGCTTAAGAAAACATTAAAAAGTGTGATAAGGAAAGTTTTTTTATATAGCCAAAATTAGTAGTAGAGAAACCTTAGCATTATCTAAAGAAGTTCATAGAATGGAATACAAGGAGTGCCAAAGTGGTAACCAAGGGTGAACTCAGTTCACAGAAAAATAACTATGATTGCAAAAATAAAAAGAAAAAAAGAGAAAATAAAATAAAATAAAATGTGGATCCACCATCTCCTCGCATGCAAAACATATTTTCTTAATGCATCTAAGGACCTCCATGATGCACCTACAAGAATAAATGCAAGAATAGTAGTAAGAAGACGAGCAAGAGGAGTAGCTCATGGTCCAATAAACAGAAAATGAAATAAGCCAGCTTGCAGGAAGAACCAAAAGGTAGGGAGGATGAATAGGTTGCTCAGAGGATGAGCAACAGTTTCAGTAGGGGGGTGATGATGGGCTTCTAAATTAGACATAAAATAAGGCTCATATAACCTTTCTTAGGCCCAACTAACCTTCCTTATGCACATCAAAAGATATATTAAATCTCTCCTTATGCACTTAATAATGTTTTCTTATGCTTTAATATGTTATTAGGAAGGTTCAAAGGTAATTGCATATTTATGCCTAATATTGGTTTTTTTTGTAGAATATTGTGAGAATTTTGGGCAGATTATGCAAATTTTGATAATGAGATAATTTAGCGACTTGTTCCCTGCCACTGGAAGATCAAGATTCAAGAATAAATTAGCACAATGTTAGGAAATTATTGAGAAATCTTGGAGAGATTTAAGGGGGTTCTCCACCCTCCTTAACTCTGAAAGGTAGCCAAAGGATCCTCATGAGATCCCTTCCAACAATTCAAATTCTAGAGGCATCCAAGAAACTCAAGACCAAGTGAACTCAATCCATACTTCACTTGGAGTCAAGTGGACTCGTTACCTATTTTTTAGGGAGATGTTGGTAGCTTCCCTTGAGGATAAATAAAGCTGATCAAGAGCTAATTAGGGTCGATTCTGGTCCATTCGAGGTCTGTCCATTTCCATTTCCATTTCTTTTTCATTCCATTCCACCCCATGCCATTACAAGGAAAAGACCCTCTAGCAGAGGTTATAAAGGAGGTTTTTAGTGTTATAAAATTTGCCAAAATTGTCAAAAAAACATTTGCTACAACATTCGTTTATGGTTACGGAGGTTTTGGTGGAGATTTTAACGGAAATTAAACACAACTAAAAAAATTGGGCTGCCGTAGGTTATTACAGATGTTTTTTTCATTGGTGCGCTACGAAGGGTTCAAAGCACTGGTGCGTGTCATTTAGACGGTGGCCCCGAGGCAGTCGAAGGTTCCTGCACCGGGCCCTCAAGGTATAAAACTACACCAGGCACAGTGTTGGTGATACAACGCATGGGGCCATACCAATTGGTCTTGGGATTTGTGCGGTGCCCATAGGTTGTCATAATGCACCGGTATGTAGATGTATAGGAACGCACCGATGCACTGTATCAGAGAAACGCACCGATATTTATAATTGGTATTGGCATTTGTGAAGTGCCCATACATTGTGCAAATTCACCGGTGCGTAGTCTCACATAAAAGCACTGGTGCGCAGTATTGCACAAATGCACTGATATTTTTAGTTGGTTTTGGTATTTGTGTGGTTCCCATAGGTTGTAGAAATGCGTCGGTGCACTGCAACATACAAAAGAACCGGTGTACAGTAACTGACATGCACCGGTGCTTATTTTTTATTTTTTAGAAACATCGACCTGTGACAGTGAAATTATTGTGATTTTTCTAAATTCATTATTCATCAAAAGTTGACACATCTTATAGCAATACTCATATTAATTAAATTTTTATTAATGCATTTAAATGTGATGTTTGGATTAATTTGTTATATCATACCATAATTATTGTGGTTTTTTAAAATTCATTATTCATTAAAAGTCGACACATATATATCTTATAACAATATTCATATGAATTAAATTTTTATTAGTGCATTTGAGAATGACAATGGAGAACGCAACAGCGAAAATGGAGAATGCAATAGAATAAATTAAAACAAATTTTATTATATATATATATATATATATATATATATATATATATATATATATATATATATATGAATAAGACGGTTTTTGTCATACAAAATTGGATGGTTATTTGTATCCCTTTTCCTTTCAATTGGGACACTATGTCCATTCCATTAAACAAAATGTCTGATTTCACAGACAAATATTTCAAAAAATGCAACGCCTTGCTTTGATATCCAAACATAGTGATCATCGTTCTTCGCTTGAACTGTTGTCACTGCTAGAGCTACTTCCATGACTTGGATTATTTACAGGAACGTTTTGTTCATGGTGTTGGTTTTTTTCTTCTTCTTCACCTTCCATCTACAAACATAAAAATAAACTTAAATGAGTATATATACATTGGTGAGAATAATGAAAATTTCAATATTAAATAACATCCATCAATGTTAATCGAAAATAAAAATGATGTACCATAGCAACAATTGACTCATAAACTACACAAATTCTTTCAAAACTAGGTATCACTCCATTTTTATAAATTTCATCTCTCGGCGCAATTCCATACTTTATTTCCTGCAAGTTTAATACCCCATAACAAATCATATATTTACTATAAAATATTTTTTTTTTCTATTAATTATATACGGAGATAAGTAAAACAAGACCGATAGATGCTTGCAAATTCCACAATTAATTTCTGATATGCCAACATATACTCACAACCCATATTTAACACAATTTCAATCAATTCGTCTTATGGATCTTCTTTGTATGTTATCACCTGTTTGAAGACATTTAATGATGATTTTTGTAAAACAACTTAAAAAATAAAAAAATGAAATCTAGTTTAGTTGTTATAAGAAAGTAACAATTACTCACAAACTTAGATATCAACCATTTTCTTCCTTGTCGTCTTGTTTTATGTGCTAAATGCATTCTATTTTCTTTTCTTTTCTGCAAGAAAATTCTTGAAAATTAATATTTAATGCTAAATTGTTTATTTATTGTACCTAATGGTCGAAAAATTCAATGATTACATATTACATTTGAAGCACGTTTTTGTTGAGATGGCTCCTCCTGCGATGCAATTTTTTCCATTTCTTTGACCATCTCCTTGTACACCTTTTTGGACATTCCTACTAGTATATTTCTTACATCAGCTCATTCATTTTTGAGATTTTCATAATCTTCCTAAAAATGTAACATGACAATAAACTATTTAATTTTTATACTGATATATGAAAAGTAAATATAACCAAAGTGATATTTATAAATAATTCTAGACAAAAATTTAAAGGAATATTAATTTTTCATTCCTTCTTTATTTGTTGTTGTATGTTTTTGCTATTAAAAGTCTGACATGTCTCATTGACCAATTCTCTGGAAACTCTTCCTGTAGTTTAGATAAAATTTGGTTCTTGGAATCATTGGATTGGTTTTTGTATTGTAAGTGGAAATAATGCCTATACATTCATTCCACCAGATCCCTCAAACTTTTGTAAAAGTTTTTCTCCCTTTCGTTAACCTCCAGCACCACTCCAGATGAGCTAAGGAGAAATTCATTTTCATTTTCATGTTCTATTTTTTTCTTTTCTTAGAATAACATTCCTTTTCTGAGTTGTTGGTCCCTGTAGAACATTAAACAGATGTGAATTAATAGATTGTTTGACACATGTTATCTAATAATTTTAAGTATATTATTAATTAAAATTAAAAAAAGAAACTCATATTGGATTGATAGTATTTTTTCATTCACCTAATTCATCCTTTTTTAATTTTTCCATCAATATTTTATGTTCTTCAGGTCCTAGATCAGAAATAATCTTATCGAGTTTCGTCATTTTGTGGCTCTGCATGATACATAGTAAACAATACATATTATTTAAACTTACATATAGTTCAAAAATAATATTTTTGTAAAGAATTTACAAAGAACTTGACTTTTTTTCCTTTCATCATGTGTTATTAGTATTTTTTTTACTTGATCTCCGGTTAGTCATTTCTTTATCAATTTGAAACCTGTACCATATCATTCATTAATATATTTATAAATAAATTGTCAACTTTTTAGGTAAAAAATAAATATCAAGAAACCAGTGTGCCTTTCATGATTTACGCACCGACGTCAGTGCGTGGGGGTATTATAAATGCACCTCACAAATAGTATAATAGAATGTACGATGCGTGGGGGTATTATAAACACACCGCAGAAATAGTGTAATAGACCGTACGATGTTATCCTCATAACATAGAGCACTGATGCCCTATTTTAGATATAGCACACTGATTTTAAAAAATTGTTTTTAAATTTTTTATTACACAGTACCTACGCAGTGCACTATATAATACAGCGCACTGGTGCACTCGGTTACACAGGGCGCACAGATTAAAAAAATATATATATATTCAAAAATTCACGCAAGGGCCGAATGGATTGGGATCCGACTATGCAATTAATCTCATGGGTTGGATGTAAATCTAAAATGAAAATCCCTAATTCTAAAATCACAAAAACATGGAGAAGAAAGGGCAGAAACAAAAAAAAAATGAAGGGTTTAGGGTAAAAATGGATAAAACGGCAGAAAAAGTAAAAAAGTTGCAAAAAAAAAGTAAAAAAAATAATCAAATTTAATCACGAGATGGTTTGAAATTCTATGATACAAGGTTTGAATCACCAGAGGTTTGGTTTCTGATTTTCTGAATATTTTTGTTCAAACGTATTTCACTGCTCCACAGTGCTCTCATGCTCTGTTGCTCCAGGTATGTCTCCTGCAAATCTCTGGCTGAAAATTTTAGCAAAAATAGTGAAATAATGAAAAGTGTTTAGCATTTAAAGAATTATTTCATGAAATTAGATTTTCCAAAATATTTTGCTGCCCATTTTTCAATTTTCCGCTTATTTTTTCACTTAAAGAAAATAGAGTTGCACTTTTTTTATTTGCATTTATTTATCACCGGTGCGTCACTTAATAGCACCGCACCAGTGCGTCCATTTGTAACATGGCACCGGTGTGCAGTAACTAAAACGCACCAATGCGGTTATATGTACAGTAGCACCGATTTGCAGTTAAGGCACTGAAATTACTTTTAGGTGTGTACACCAAAATTTAGTGAACTCCAACCACAGAAATTGAGAATTAGAATTTTTTTTATTCTTGAGAATTAGAATTAGAATTAGAATTGAGAATTAGAATTGGATAAATTCTTGATGGAAATAACTGTTCTTCCAATGCATTTTTTTTATTTCAGTTGTCCCCACTAGTTATGTGGAGAGAACAAAATGTGGGGCGTGTGAAGATGCAATACTACAGGGCCCAAGTGGGAAATTGTGGCATGTGAAATTGTGCTATGCTAAGACATGGGCAATTTTCACAACTGGTTGGGAAAGTTTTGTTTCTGAGTAGTTTATTGAAGTTGGAGATATTTTAGTTTTTAGACATGTTGGAAATGTACATTTTGCTGTGAAAATATTTGGGCCATTTATTTTCAAAACTACACCTCTTCTTCTTTCAGAGAAAGAAACTTGAACCTTTCCATAACCTGCAACAAGAAAAGGTACCCCATGAACTGCTTGCTCACCCATGATTTTCTTGCTCATTTGTAAGTTCCTCCTCCATATTGGCATCCAATTTCCTCTTTTCTCCTTCATGCTTTCTATCTTGATCTTAAAAAAATTTATACAATCTTTGTTTTACAAGAAACTGACCTTGAATGTTCTGGGAGTAATGACAACGAGTCCTTCATTCTGCATTTGTTATCAGAAGAAGTCCGATTTTTTACTAGACGATGTAGTTATTACATGTGGAGGAAATGGTTTCCCATAGAAAATGAGTATAGGGTTGAGTAGAGGAAAGACATTGCCAAATGGGCTATTACATTAGCTTTTCCAATGGGAAACCAATTTGCAGGTGGAAATAAGGTAGCTACAGGTATCTATGCTTTTCTTCCCATAGAAATGGTCATTGTATTTCCATTTATAATACAAGAAATTTTTTTACTGGTTTCATCCATATGACCATAGCTCAGAGAAGTTAGAGATTCCATTCATGTTCAATTGAAAGTTAAATATGTGATTTTATGCGATGTCAGCTTTGCTGGTAAAAGTTTATGTAAGCCAACCGAAGCTCGGACAATACTCCCAACTACTTTTAAATGCATTCTAGAGAATCTTTCCCTTCATGGGACCTACCAGCCTGATCAACAACGTCAATTGATATTTCTCTGATGTCCTTAAGGGAATGAGAATCCTTCCCTTCATGGTGCCTCTTGGCTTTATCGACTGCCTCGATTGATCTTTCTCTACTGTCCAATATTTCCCTGCCATCCTTGTAAGAATGAGAATCGTTACCTTCATGTGATCTCTCAGCCCATTCAAGAGACTCAATTGATATCTCTTTGACATCCCTTAGCGAATAGGACTCCTTGCTTTCGAAGGACCATTTCACCTTGCTAGTCGCCAAAGCGTCGACAGGTATTTCTCTCCCATCAACTCTACTCTCCCTTTCTCTATCATGGGACCTCTTAACCCTGTCACTGGCCTCAACCGAATGCTCTCTGTCAATCTCAACCTGTACTCCTTTTCTCCTTTTGTACTATGTCGAGATCTATAGCCGTCAGCATCCCCGTAAGATTATTTTTCCATCTTTTTGTTTGAATCACTCATTTTCATTGATTTAAACTTCTCAGCCGAAATTCAAACTCTCATATTTTCAAACCCTCATCTCCTTATAAAAATTATTTCCTGCTATTCGAACCCTCCGCTGCTCCAATACTACACTTTACAGAATAACCTTGTTCCGATGCGCGAGGTTTTATAGGTGCATCGGTGCGATTTCGTAAGATCGAAGTTTATGATTTGGCGGGGTGTTTTACGATGCACCAGTGCGGAAGAGTTGCGAAGCACTGGTGCGTCTTAGTACTAAGATGCACCGGTGCGTGTTAAGATGATAAGTGAACCGAACTAAAAACCAAGAATCTCCGCTAGAAATGGCGTACTATATAAAGTTCTTTTTTTTTGGTATGTAAGATCATAATAAAATAATGATAATTCTAAAGTACATGAATTTATTTACATTATTTTCTAAACTTTATTATGTTACAAAAATTCATATTATTCTAGATTTATTATTTTACAATTACTTACAAATTTCCAAATTTAAATATTTTAATAAAATCATTTCACATTAATACAATAAAAAATTTCACATTAATACAATTAAAATTTTACAAATTAGAATTAGAATTAGAATTAGAATTACAATTACAATTTTACAAATATTTTACATATAATTCCAATTAAAATTACAATTGCAATTTTAGAATTTTACATACAATTACAATTACAATTTGTCATATATACAATTACAATTACAATCATTTCACAATAAATTAAATATCACAATTACAATTAAAATTTTACAGTAAATATTTTACATATAATTACAGTTAAAATTACAATTACAAATACAAATACAATTTTACATGCAATTAAAATTTAAATTTCAATTACAATCATGACATAATATTTAATTAATATCATGGTCATTTAATATTAAATTAATTAATAAACATCACAATCATGATAACTATCGTACAAACATCATATTTAACTAAAAAACACATTCAAATGTGCTAACATCATCGTGATCATGATCATCTAACAAAACACAATTAGAATTGTATAACATCATCAGAACACAAACATCAAATATACATCACATGTCAAATAACTCATGTTATCACATACACATATATCTGCAAGCTACACATTAAATGAACATATGTAACATGACCTAATAATATACACATCATGATGATCACCAACATGTAAATTAAGTACAATTGTAACATGAACATAAAATACATGGACCATATATATATATATATATAACTGAATAATGTTAAAAATATAAAATTGTAATATAAATGGCATGGATCAACTGGTGGTACAACATCAACAGTAGTACTAGTTGATGCCTGCTCAGTCAATGGTGTAGCCTCGATGGTCGATGGTCCAGCCTACTCATGATCATGAGTACTAATGGATGTTTCAGGCTGCTGACTGGACATGGCTAATGGTCTAGCCTCATCTCCATGATGACTGCTGCTAGATGCTAGTGGAGGCTCATGCTCATCTAGCGTGGCATGAGGTGAACGATCATGAGATGATGAGTCACTGCTCGTGGATTTTTCATCACGTGTTGCATCTCGACCATGCCTATAACGTGAAACAATCATTCTCGTTCACGTAACTAAGGTCGTAGCTCTTACGACATGATGCATCAAGCTATACATGTCATGCGACATACCTCTCCACATCTGTAATAGCCTATCATTGGCATGTATGTCTCTGTAATGAGCGTGCCTGATTCCGGACTCAACAATCAATGCACTGAGTTGGTCACCCAACTCCATCCTGTATCTAGTATCAAGTTGATCGCGCCTAGCAAAAGGAGGTACCGGCGCACCAGCAGGAACATGTCTCTCTGCACCGACCTTCTGATGATCCCCGGCATCTGGCATGCCCTGATCGTCATCAGGATCCACACCTGGATCATGTAGTGGTGGTGGCATGTCTTCGCCATCAAAAGAGCCAATGTTTGCAAAATATCTACAAGTACATAACAATAATTAGACAATTTCATTACACAATTTAATAAAAACAAGTTAAAGAACATGTTAGAATAAATTTAAATAAAATAGTAATATTACCTCTATCATCTAGCGGATCATCATCTATAAAGAGGATGTTGGCACACCCTTGCCAATCCAATCCAGCATAAGGATAGGGAACCATAATGAAGGGATGCAGCTTGTCAACGCTGGCTAGAAACTCCGGTGCATCATGCGATATCTTGGATGGAAACATAGTCTCGCCCCTCTTGGGCATCATCTTTCCCCATATGTGCATCTGTGCCTCGAACGTCGGCCTATGAGGCTGTTGAAAAAAAGTAGGCCTCATCTCTGGAAACCTCTCAAAAAATAAAGAAAAAATCTCTGAAGTAAAAGGGCAGTTGACCCTCCCTTGTGCATGAGCACAACATCTATCTAAGGCTGTATAGAACTGCCACAAAAAAATGGCTGATCACTTGACAAGTCGTGGCTCATGTACTAAAGAATCAACATAATATAGAAGCAAGCAACTAATGCATTGCCCATCATTGGTGTTGTGCGAAATGGTCGAAATGAGAAGTGAGAGGCACTACACCTACTCACTACCAAATGCACCAATACGTAACTGACCTCCAACGACCTGAAAATCTGTAGGAGACAGTACTGATGCTCCAATGTATCTGTGGGAGTAAACTAACTGAATTCCTGCTACACAGCCAGTTGGAACCTCCAGGAACGAGGGAAAATCCACAAATCTCCTTGATAGTCCTGTAATGAAATATATATCCTCCTCAGGGGGTGTGTACCACTAGTTAGGACCAACCTGGAAATCCTGTAGGTGGGCATTCCACCTGTGGATATGATGTCTCAAAAATACACCATGGGCCTTTAGGGAAGCAGCCTCCTCATAGAACTTAAGGAGGTATAACTTCCTTAGGAGCCCCTAGGTAGCTATTGTAATAGGGAGAGGGTACGCATCTCTCTCCCTCTCTTGTGCCTCCCATAGGCGAACCATGTCATACTACTTCGTTTTTGTTGTTGATGTTGCTCCCCCTCTTCCCTCTGACTTATTGACATATTAAATAATTTTTTTATTAAATGAGACATGTATTTATGAATATACATATATAATTTTTTTTGGAAAAAAAAAGCAGACCAGCCGGTGCGCCACAAAAAACAATCATGCACCAGTTTCGGTGTGTTGTTTGTTTGTCGCGCACCAGGGGAAGTGCCCTAGGGGACATTCAATGCACCGTATGCGATGCACCTGAAAATTTTTAAAGCATAATTGACTATGTATCATGTCAGAAGAGTGGTGCACTGACTACAATATATTCCCGGTGCATATAGTTGTGTCAGTGCACTGACTCCCTGACTAATTACATAGTCAATGGTGCAGTATTTTACCAGGTTGCATAGTTCACCCTGTCGGAATGCCGAATGTGGTGCACTGAAAGACACCGGGGCTGATATTTCAATCAACGCACCATGTTCCCGCTATTCCACATGGTCAATGGTGCGGCAGGCTAAATGACTGCACCGCACTTCTTTTTTTTTTATTTAAATAATGTGGTGTGCCTTTCGGTACCGCCCTACAAATGGTGCGGATACTGTTAGCACCGATTGTTGTGCGGCCTGTAAATTTTAAAGGCAACACCGCTTACCAGTGCGATCTAAATGGCTCATGCACACCGCGCGAAAATTTTTCTCTTTTTTTCTTTTAAATGGTTAATTTTAAGGTTATTTGAAATTCTAATCCGCTAAAAATTTAATTATGGAAAAATAAGAAATATACCTGTACATTTCGCCATCTAGGAGGCATATTGGATGTAGAATTTGCAAAAGAAAATTTGCCCAACATTTTGCAAAATGCAAGCTGGAGATTGGTTGGCAATGCGCAGCAGCAGTGCGTGCAATGGGTGTAATGTGAGAACCAATGTCAGGGCAACTCATACAAGGATAAATTGCACCAGTGCTTGAGAGCTTTGGAGCACTGAAAAAAGGGAAAAATGAGGTTTTTTGGCAGTAATTTTTTTTATTTAACGTTGTTCTAGTGCGCCGGGTTTTATAGGCGCACCAGTGTTGTTTCTTATGAACGCACCGGTCGGTTTCTATTTTGGCACGGTGTTTTATGATGCACCAGTGTGGTTTCTTAATACCACACTAGGCAGTTTCTGTTTTGGCGCAGTGTTTTATGATGCACCGACGCAGAAGAGTTGTGAAGAACTGGTGCTCTACAGTAATACAATGCATCGGGCGAATGTGTATGGAGTGCATGATGTCTGGTATGCCAATGTTTTGTGCACACTGGTGCTTTCTCTTGTAGAGCGCACCGGTGCGATTTTGGATGATAAGCGCACTGAGCGGAAAACATCTGCAAAACCCTCCGTCTGCCAACCTCCTCTAGTAACCTCCCCTAGAAATGGATGTATGGGGTATTTTTATAAGGGGTTCCTCAAAAACATACGCTAGAGGGTATTTTCCTTGTAGTGTGCCATTCTTTTCCATCCTATTAGGCTTTTGCTGTTAATACCTTCGTGATGTAATAAGATGGTATTTTTGTAATGCAATGAGTATTTATATGACTTTTTCTTGATCTCGTTCCAGAGAGTTGGTCTCGTGGGTTAAGGTCGAACCTATGTGCCTCAAATTCTCTATTGTTATCATTCTTTACTTTCTGACATTTAACTAGTTTTATTTTTGTCATTTAGCTAGTTTTTCTACTATCATTTAGTTAATCTTGCTTCTAATAGTTTCAAGTTGCTGTTTCGAATTGTAGTTGTAGTTTTTCATTTGCTTATGAGTAATAGAATAGAGGATAACACTCTGAAAGTTTTGGATCAATAATTCCCTTTTCATCTCTATCAATAGAGCTCGAGGGGGGTAGAATTTCCCACAGGCCAAAAAACTAATTTATGTTCACTATTTTGATCAGGCACTTCATTTATTTTTCATGCATGGATCAGTAGGGTTGTTTTTAGGAATAAATAACAACAGTCCCATAGAAATTCATCAATCCATCCCGCTTCATTTTCCATCTTTGTTTTCACGCTTGAGCACTACTGTTGCACCTCCATTTCCCTCCTTTTTCTCTTATTTGCAGTTGTCGCCCTTTTCATTCCCAAAACGCTTGAAAATCATTATAATTATACCTCCACCCATGCTCCTCAAAACTCTCACTCGTCTTACCTCGCTCCATCGAAAATCACAAATCACTTGTGATCTTTGTTAACGCTCTCTCATTCCAAGCCCGAATGCGATATACCTTTCTACTTCCCTTTGTTGCTCTTTTATTAAAAACAATAAAAAACATTAGAAACTGTCTTTTTTTCCCTTTTGACTTACAGGGAAAATTTTAGGGGCTAATATTCGTAGGTGGGCTAATTTTCCATCCGTTTATTTATACTAAAAATCACCAAAATTTTATATATACTGATATTAAATAATTAAAAACCTAAATATTTTTACAAAAATATCATTAATTTTTTTTAAATTGACATATTTAGGACTAGTAATATTCGCCAAGGTTCTAAACTTTAAAATAAACTTCCATCCTTACGATTTTCCCTGTTGACTTACCATCGCTCCTTTTCGCAATCGCATTTCCCATTTGGTCCTTATTAACACCTTCCGTTTCCAGACCTCGATTGTGATATTCCTTTTTCCCTCCTTTGCTCCTCATTTCTATTTCAAAAACATTTGAAATAACCTTACTCCGCCTTTTTCCTTTTAGTGAAAATCTTGTCACTTTATCGTAGTTCGCAATTCTTGTTGGCCTTCTTTAACACTTACCACTCCTTTTTGCTGATTGCGATATTGTTATCACACTCCACCACTAGTCCTCCTAGAATGTCACTCTATTGCATTACCACATCGCATTCTCTTTATCTTTGAACTTACCACATTTCCCTTTCTCTTACCGGAATTCACAACACTCTCTGCCTCATTGATACTTACCGGTCCTTTTTGCTAATTGGGATATTGTTATTGCACTCTGCCACTAGTCCTCCTGCCATTTCACCCATCACATATTGCACTCCCATCACCCATCGTACCTTGCACTTCGCATTCCGCTCCCGAACAACACTTCCGCCACTCCGACGGATTTGCGATATTGCGATTTCAATTTCGTATATCGCATTTCCGTCCTCTCATCACATTTCCGCCATCACACTTTTCAAAGCCTCCCACTCCAAATCATATTTGAGATATTATGTGCTTTAATAATTTTAAAACACCTTTTTCACTCCTCTAAGCCTTTTTTCATGTGGTTAGCCTTCCCTTAGCATCTTTAGCCCCTTTCTTCTCCAAACTGCAAGCAACACCTCTTCAATTAGAGTAGGTCATGAGTAGCTGCATAGATAAAATAATGTTAGATAGGGCATAATATAAGTAGAGTAAATTTATTCATTTGGCCAAATTAAGTGTGATTGGAATTAGTTTCCTTTATTTTCAACAAATTAAATTAGTTTCCTTCCTGCCATTTATTTTCAACAATTTAGTTCAGTTTCCTTTCTGCCATTTATTTACAGCAAGTTAGAATTAGTTTCCTTTCCTGTCATTTCTTTTTGTCAATTCAATTTAGTTTCCTTTCTATCATTTCCTTTCTGCAATTTAGTTTAGTTTCGTTGAAGTGTGACAAACTTCACCAAAAAACCCTAGAAGTAGAAGACTTTCATAGAGCAAAAGAGGATGAAATGAGTAGAATGCATATGTTGTGTATATAGCACTGTCACCTCCAGTTTTGTATGAACCGTGGGTTGATAAAGTAAAGTAGGAAATCCCTTGGGAGTTGCAGCACTCTTGGCGCAATACCAAGGCTCATCAGCAGCATCACACCTTGAAATTGTTGGAGAGAGGGTACTTTTGGGAAAGGATGAGATAGGACATGGAGGATTATGTGCACACTTTCATTATTTGTCAATAGGAAAAAACAAACAACCAAATACAAGGAGGATTTTTGTAGCCATTTCCAATTCTGTAGAGACTGTTGATGACTATTTTGATGGATTTTATCACACAATTACCACTGTTTCATGGGTATAATGGTATTTTGGTCATTATTGATCAATTTTCCAAGTATTCTAGATTCATTCCAATAAAGGTTCCATATGGAGAAGAAAATACTATGGATTTATTCTTCAAGAGTGTGGTTAAGTATTGGGGAATTCAAATGAGTATTGTGTCAAAAGGAGACCCGAGATTTACAGGGCGATTCTAGACATCATTATTCAAGTTGGTTGGGATAGGATGTTGTATAGTTCGATTTTCCTTTCATAAACAGATGGGAAAATTGAATGCATAAACTCGTTGTTGGAGGACTACTTGAGGCACTATGTGAAGGATGACTAGAATAATTCACCATATTTGTTGGATCGAGCACAATTCAGCTATAAATTGTAGAAAAGTTCAACAATCCGTTATAATTCTTTTGAGTTGGTTAATGGACAAATGTCGATTTCACAACACCTTGTACCAGCTCAAGGATATGGGAGAATTTTACGTGTAAATAGGTTCTTCACATCATGGGAGGAATCCTTGGACATGACACAAGTACACTTAACTGAAGCAGTTGACAAAATGAAGAAATGGGAAGATAAGGATATGAGGGAAGCACACTTTGAGATTGGGGACATTTTCTTTCTTAGGATGAAGAAGGAGCAATTTCCACCAACCAAAGGGACTTCAAGTTCGTTGACAAGGAGTTACGAGGGGCCCTTAAGAGTGAAGTGCGAGATTGGGGAAATTTCGTATGAAGTTGTGATGATGTATGATAGTTTTGAGTTCCTTGTCATTATTTCTAGGTTGTGTAATGCCCTGGCCAAATGTTTTCATGAATGGAAAAGAGAAACTCACCTCTACCTGCCTCACCTCCATGTCACGGATGGAAAAGGGAAACTCCTATTGCTTGTTTATGTTCATGGAGTGGGTTTCTGCATCAAATTCTTTTCTTCACTTGTGTATCATAGTTATTGCGCCAATAGGCACATTCTATAGCCAAGTTTGATGCGTAACGTTCTCCATCCGTGATCAAAATAATATTTAATGTCGGCTCATAAAAAATTTAAATAATTGTATAAATAAAAATTTAATGTTAGCTCATAAAAAAATTTAAGTAATTTTATAAATAAACAATTACAAATCTATTAACCCAACACATTTCGAACATTATTATTCACATTCTCTATATTTGCATTCGCTGAGTTGCTCGGTTCATTGGATTTTTTTGGGTGAGTTAATTGCTTTGTGTTCTCTGTTATCTGCATGTTCTTCGTGCTCTTAACTTATAAGTAAGTTTTCATGTTCTTCATACTATGCACTTATAAGTAAGTTTTCTACACTCCTTAGGAAACAAGAAACTGTAATATATACCAAAAAAAAAAATTGATATAAATAATTTCTATTTCAATTTGATTAAAAAAAAAATTAATACCAAAATCTTTCTTTCATGTTCTAAATCCACTCCCATGTCACTGAAATCCTATATGTTGGTTTGGATATACATGAGTTTGTTGAGTTAGAAGAACTATTCAAGTAAACCTCAGCCACTACGGTTTATATGTATATGTAACCAATGTGCAACCAATGTTGGCCTCATTAAACAATTTTCTTATCTATAATTTCACATGAATCTTCATCAACCTTGTCCTCTATTAATTTTTGTCTCTGGGAATTAATTTGGAATCACAAGTATAAGTAGAAAAATTAGAAGTGTTTCCAATAGATGTAATGTAAGATTATATGTAAACAATTTTAATGTCGACTCAATTGCAATCAATATATTTGTAATAATTATCCCTGCCTATTTACGAACACTCAAAAAAGAGGTATGGTAAATAAATAAAAATATAATTAAACCATAGCTATGGTAAATAAATAAAACCTCTTTTTATACTTACTCCAGAGGTATGGTAATTAAATCAAATAGGATTAGAAATCAACATCTAATTATATACCAAGCCTATAGGAAAAATACCATGGTAAATAAAATAGATATGGTAAATAAAAAAATATATAAATAAACTTGAGCTATGGTAAATAAATAAAACATATTTTCATATATATTTATGACCACTAAAAAAAGAGATTTTATTTAAGTGAAGCATATGGGCTAAATACCAATGGCCAAATTATTATTAATACCATAAAAAAACATTATTAACCATAATATTATATTAAAAGATTATTATTATTATTATTATTATTATTATTATTAAAAACTTCGTATTAATACAATATTATATTTGTTATATTATAATATATATTAAGATATCATGATATATATTAACTCTAGATATATATGGGAGGGAAGAGCAAAGACACAAAGTGATAGAGGTGGAGAGAGAGAGAGGGAGGGATATAGTAACATAGTTGGAGATATATATATATATATATATATATATATATATATATATATATATATATATATATATATATATAGGAAAATAGGGAGGATTGGAGGGCAAAGAGAGAGAGAGAGAGAGCGTGATGGTGGAAGGGAGAGGATTGGAGGCAAGGGAAGAGAGAGAGAGAGAGAGAGAGAGAGGGAGAGATGGGGGAAGAGAGAGAGAGGTAGGAGAGAAAGGGAGAAAGAGGACTTTAGAGAGAGGAGGACAGAGGGATAGATAGAGAGATGGAGATGGAGGGGGAGATATGTAGGGAATAAGAAAGATAGAAAGTGAGAAGTGGAGTGAGAGAAGGAGTGACAAGGGAGAGATTGAGAGAGAGTCTGTATGTTTGGGGTGAGATAAAGACACAAAGAAGGAGAGATGTAGATAATGGGGGGGATAAGGAGAGAGAAGGAGAGAGAGAGGAATATAATAATAGATTTTGAGAGAGAGAGAGAGAGAGAGAGAGAGAGAGAGGAAGGAAGAAAGAGGATGTGAGAGAGTGGAGAAAGGGAGCAAAAGAGAGATGGACTTGGAGGGGGAGAGAGAGGGATTAAGAAGAAATACATAGAGAGATAAAGGTGGAGAGAGAGAGAGAGGGAGTGATAAGAAATATAGAGATAGACGGAGAGAGAGCAAAAGGAGGAAAGAGAGATAGAAGCAGGGGAGGGATGATTTGATTGCTTGCTGACAGCAACTAACTGAATTCAGACCCCTAAGGAGAGCTGGTTTGCTACAATCTCTCTGTCATCATTTCCCTTGGTTTAGCCCCACGTGGTTCTTTATTTTCTTGGCAATTTTATTTATCAATTTTGGGGAAAATTGATAAATAAATACATTCAGCAGCTTTTGAATGTTAAATTGTATCTCCCGGCTTATATTTTCATCTACAACTTTATAATCAAGGTTTAATCCTTCGAAACTTTGTATCAATATCCGACGCTCTTAAATAAACGAACTTAACATATTCTGGGCCCACATATATATTGCGGAGTGTAATGAAATACATACATTGTACCTCTTATTAAACTTCGGGCAAGTCCAGCATGCGATCACCGTTAGATAGAAAGTCTCCAGATAGACATCATATACGCATATCGCTCGGTGTCCGGATATGAACTTTAACGCGCGATGTCGCGCAGCAACGGTGGTTTTCCGTGGGTCTACTCGCCACGTGTCGACAGACCTATGGAATCTCTCCCCAACTGGAAAATACCGCTTATAATTAGGTGCGATATGGGCAATCCGCCTTTGTAAACCCACTCGTAGTTTTTGAACAGCGACTAACCAAGGTTCATCCGGGGTTGCGCGATCCTTTTGGTTCCTTAACTCAGGTCAGGGTTCTGATAGTAGAACGAATTTGTCTCATTATGAAGCGGGAATTCTTCTATCATTTAAGCAGAATTCAATGACCACAATAATATGCAGACTTCTTCTAGGAGTGGAGATTTATTCAACAGAGCCTGTTCGAACAGTTTCGAGGGAAACAGTAGACAAAGATATGCAGAATCTATACAACAGTTCAACCCAGTAATTATATGTGCACAGAGTTCAATCACCTCACAATTAAACAATCTCTTCACAATCAGGGATTCGAAACAACTCTATGGCCAATGCGTACAGAAATTATTCAACTGGAAGCAATTGTGAACACATAGATTTTATTGCAGAAATCTCTCTTCTCCTTCCTCTTTTTTTTTTTCAATGCATCCGAGGAATACAACTTATATACATCAATATGTGACTCTTCGGTTCCTCTGAGAGGACCGTTCTAGAAATCAAAGGTCTAATTACAACTTCGACAAAAGCCATTACAGACTAGCAGATGGATTGAATCCAGTGACCAAACCTACGACTCTATTTAATCTAAACTGATACATTCGGTGCAGGGTATTAGCCTGGTATTACAATTCAACTGTTCTCGAACCCTCCTGGCCACAACATGTGGACAAAATTCCTACATTGCTGGCTAGTGTCCAATGCCCCTGCATCAGACTCCCGAGGGCAATCTTCTTCATGGCTCCTGTCCATGAGCTCCTCCACTGATCTGCCTATCTTCTGCAACATTCCTTTAGTCATCTTTTGGCTCTTCTCTGTTTGTCATTCCATTTTAATTCAGTGCTAAAAAGTATCTTGTCCTACGAATACTTTTCGAACACTCTTTTTTTCCAATGTCTTCTCCCAGTTTAGGTGGTTGTTGGGTAGTTGTTCTTCATGATTCGTCCACGCCCATGTCTTTGATCTTTCTTCTGCACCATCATCTTCATACTTGTACAAATCTGCAACATTAAAAATGGGATATATTCCAACATCATGAGGTAATTCAATCTCATAAGCTTTTGCAGAAAACTTTCTAAGTATCTTGCATGGCCCAATCTTTTTGAACTTCAGTTTGTTATACTGCTTCCTTGGGAATCTCTCATTTCTCAAGTCTGCCAAAACCAGATCTCCTACTTCAAAATGAACTTATTTTCTACTCCAGTCTAATCTGTTTTTGTATTTGATGTTGCTGCCTTGTAGTTTCTGTTTCACTTGTTCATGTATGGCCTGGATCTCTGAAGCAAATTCCTCACCATCTGCACTCCTCAGTTCTGCCTTTCCCATATTTCCTAACTCTGATATTCCTCTGGGGTGCATTCCATAAACAATATGGAATGGAATCTACCCTGTTCTTCTTTTTGGTGAGTCATTATATGCATATTCTGCCTAGGGAAAAATATGGTCCCACTGCTTGGGATGCTCTCCTGCAAGACTTCTCAACAAATTTCCGAGACTCCTATTCACCACCTCAGTTTGTCCATCAGTGTTGGGATGATAAGCTGAGCTAAAACTTAGTTTGGTACCAAGTTTCTTCCATAGTATCCTCCAAAAATGACCCACAAATCTGGTATCTCTGTCTGAAACAATATTCTTGGGCAACCCATGCAATCTAACAACTTCTTTGAAAAACAAGTTAGCAACATGGGTGGCATCACTAGTTTTATAGCATGGAATAAAATGTGCCATTTTGGAGAATCTGTCCACCACAACAAAGACTGCATCATTCCCTCTCTGATTCTTTGGCAATCCTAGAACAAAATCCATAATCAGCATGTCCCAAGGCCTGTCTGGAATAGGAAAGGGAGTGTACAATCCTGCATCCTAGCTCCTTCCTTTATCATACTGACAAATTTTGCAATTCTTCACAAACTTGTGCACTTCTGCTCTCATCTTGGGCCAGTAATAGAAGTGACTCAGCTGCTCATAAGTCTTATTAGCACCAAAGTGTCCAGCAAGTCCACCACTATGCTTTTCTTTGATCAAATTTTCTCTCATGGAACATTTTGGTACACACAGTTGGCTTCTTCTGAATAACAAGTCCTCCTACAGGAAATAATCTAGCCATTGGCTTCTATCCGTTAGAACAGGGTTACAACATGCTTCAAATGCTTCCTTAAAATCTGGATCTCTTTTATACAATTCTTTGAGAAAATAAAACCCTACAACTTCAAAATTAGCTTCTTGAACAAGCACGTGCCTCCTACTCAAAGCATCAAATACTTTATTTTCTTGGCCACTTATATGTTTCAAAACAAAATTAAAACCTTGGAGATACTCAACCCATTTGGCATGCTTATGCTTCAACTTGGGCTGCTGTACAATATACTGCAAAGCGTGATTGTCAGAATACAATACAAATTCCCTAGACATCAAATAGTGTCTCCACTTCTTTAGTGCCTGAACAATTGCATAGAATTCCTTCTCATAAGAGGAATAATTTCTTCTTGTGTCATTCATCTTTTCACCGAAATATTCCACAGGCCTATCATCCTGACTCAAAACAGCTCCAATGGATTCCCCACTGGCATCACACTTTACTTGGAATGGTTTAGCAAAATCAGGCAGGATCAAAACAGGCTTCTCCATTATCTTTTGCTTCAAAACTTTAAAGTTTCTCTCTGCTTCATCAGTCCACTTAAATGGCTATTTGTTCTTATTTATTGTTTCAATGATGGGTGCATTAATCTTACTGAAGTTTCTTATAAACTTCTTGTAAAAACTGGCAAGTCCATGGAAAATTCTTACCTCAAAAACATTTCTGGGTGAAGGCCACTCCACAATTTCCTTAACCTTTTATGGGTCCATCTTCAATCCTTCTGCAGAAACAACAAGACCCAAATACACCAACTCTTCCTTCATGAATGAGCATTTCTTCAAATTTATCAACAATTTCTCCTGGTGCAGCTTTTTCAAGACATGATTAAGATGCCTTAAATGTTCTTCTTTAGTTCTGCTGAAAACTAATATATCATCCAGATACACTGTCACAAATTTACCAATAAATTCCTTCAATACTTCATTCATGAGTCTCATAAAAGTGCTAGGTGCATTTGACAACCCAAAACGCATTACCATCCATTCATATAATCCTTCATTTGTCTTAAAGGAAGTTTTCCACTCATCACCCTCTCTTATTCTAATCTGATGGTATCCACTTTTCAAATCTGTCTTTGAAAAATATTTAGCACCACTCAAACAGTCCATCAAATCCTCAATTCTAGGCAAAGGGAATCTGTCCCTGATTGTGATCTTATTGATTTATTTGGAATCAGTACACATCCTCCAGCCTCCATATTTATTTGGGCTCAATACTGCTGGTACTACACATGGACTCAAACTTTCTCTGATCAGCCCCTTGTCCACTAACTCCTGTACTTGTCTCCTGATTTCCTCATTTTCCTTGGGAGTCATTTTGTAGGCTGCCTTATTTGGCAGATTTGAACCAGGGATAAAATCTATCTGATGGCTGATCTTTCTCACAAGTGGCAGCTCATCAGGTTAAGCATCCACAACAATGTCACAGTAATTGTCTAACATCTCTTGTATTTCTACCGGAAAATCAGAAATTTTTGTAGAAGTAAGAACTACTTTAGGTTTGCAAACTAAAGAAAAAATTACCTCTTCTTCTTCTATTTGTTGCAGATATTCCTTCCCGCTCAGCAACAAGGTCTTTGGATCAATCACTCTGTTGGATGGCTCTCCTTCTTCCATGGGTATCAATGTATGATGTACCCCATCCTTGAAGAACTTGTATGTGTTCTTCTTGCCATCATGCACTGCTGCTTTGTCAAACTGACAAGGTCTACCCAGCAGTATGTGACACACATCCATGTGCATTACATCACACATGACCTTATCTTTGTATTTGCCCATATGCAGCTCTATCTCACACTGTTCTTTTACAACCAGCTGGTGCCCTTTATGCAACCAGGACACCCTGTAGGGAGTTGGATGCTCCCTTGTCTTCAACTTCAAATTCTATATCACCTCAGTGGAAACCAGATTGTCTGTGCTGCCACTATCAATGAGTAGCTAGCAGCACTTCCCTTGGAATTTGCATATGCTCCTAAACAAAGTCTTCCTTTGTGCAGGCTCAGTGACTTCTTTGGCTTGCTTCAAGAGGACCTTATTTACCACCAAGGACTCTCCCCTCTCGGGTAGAATTTCTTCTTCAATTTCTGTCTCTTCCTCAGCCTGGGCAACAACAGCATTTCTTGGACCAACACCCACATTCTCTGGACACTCATAGTGCTTATGTCCCACTTGCTGACATCTATAACACCTCGACTCTCTACCTCTGCCTCTGTCTCTGCGTCCTCTTCATTTTCCTCTGTAAGGACCCCTTATGCCCCTTGCATCATCCTCAGAAGATGCATTCTGAGGTGAGCTACTGCTAGCTCCATCCCTAGATGTAGTAGGCTTTCTTCTACCACCCTGATTTCCCTTTCCACGGAAAGTACCTCTCTTCTTGGCAGATTGTTTCCTAAGGAGTTTCTCCTCTGCTTTCAAGGCCATCTGGTAGGCCTCTTCCACTGTCTTAGGAGACAGAAGACCAATCTCATCTTGGATCTCCAACTTGAGACCATTCACATATCTGGCAGTCTTCTCTGGTGTGTCTTGGAATTGCCCAACCCTTATGCTTACTCTGTAGAATTCCTCTGTGTATTCTTTTAATGTCAGCAACCTCTGTCTCAGGTTCTGCATTTGCTTATACAATGTCAGCTGATAATCACTAGGCAAGAATTTACCTTTTAATTTAGCCATCATTCTGGTCCAGATCTTGATAGGTTGCTTGCCAACTCTCCTCCTTTCTGCTTGCACTCCATCCCACCAAAGTGCAACATGTCCTTTCAGCTTTTTCACCGCAAGCTTGACCCTTTTATCTTCACTTATTTCTTCATAATCGAAGAACTTATTAATTTCGTTTATCCAGTCCACCAGCTCTTCTGGATCCAGTCGCCCTACATAACTCGACACTTCAATTCTGGGCTTAACTGCAGACCCCATAACAGTTCTAAGGAGCCTCATGTTAGGAGGAATTTCAACATTTTCTTCAACTTCTTCTATTTCAGGTTCGCTGATGTCTTCAGGATCTCTGGGCTGTCTTCGCTCCATGGCATCCATTCTGGCTTCCACCCTCTGCAACATCCCCAACACCTCTGCATCGGCAATGGGTCTCCTTCTGCCAGCACCTCTACCAACTCGGATTTCCATGTTAGCTTTCTGCAAAAACAACCTTTAAAAAAATGGCTCTGATACCACAAATGACAACAACTAACTGAATTCAGACCCCTAAGGAGAGTTGGTTTGCTACAATCGCCCTGTCAGCATTTCCCTTGGTTTACCCCCACGTGGTTCTTTATTTTCTTGGCAATTTTATTTATCAATTTTGGGGAAAATTGATAAATAAATACATTCAGCAGCTTTTGAATGTTAAATTGTATCTCCCGGCTTATATTTTCATCTACAACTTTATAATCAAGGTTTAATCCTTCGAAACTTTGTATCAATATCTAACGCTCTTAAATAAATGACCTTAATATATTCTGGGCCCACATATATATCGTGGATTTCAATGAAATACATACGTTGTACCCCTTATTAAACTTCAGGCAAGTCCAGCGTGCGATCACTGTTAGATAGCAAGTCTTCAGATCGATGGCATATACACATATCGCTTGGCGTCCAGATACGAACTTTAACGTGCGATGGCGTGCAACAATGGTGGTTTTCCGTGGGTCTACCTCGCCACGTGTCGAAAGACCTATGGAATCGCTCCCCAACCAGAAAATACTGCTTACTCACCAAAAGCGGTGCGATATGGGCAATCCGCCTTTGTAAATCCACTCGTGGTTTTTGAACAGTGACTAACCAAGGTTGATCCGGGGTTGCGCGAACCTTTTCGTTCCTTAACACAGGTCGGGGTTTCGATAGTAAAACGAATTTGTCTCGTTATGAAGCGGGAATTCTTCTATCATTTAAACAGAATTCAATGACCACAATAATACGCATACTTCTTCTAGGAGTGGAGATTTATTCAACAGATCCTGTTCGAACAATTCCGAGGGAAACAGTAGACAGAGATATGCAGAATCTATACAACAGTTCAACCCAGTAATTATATGTACACAAAGTTCAATCACCTCACAATTAAACAATCTCTTCACAATCAAGGATTTGAAACAACTCTATGGCCAATGCATACAGAAATTATTTAACTGGAAGCAATTGCGAACACACAGATTTTATTGCAGAAATCTCTCTTCTCCTTCTTCTCCCTAATGCATCTGAGGAATACAACTTATATACATCAATATCTGACTCTTCGGTTCCTCTGAGAGGACCGTTCTAGAAATCAAGGTCTAATTACAACTTATTCAAATAACTGAACTGACAAATGGATCGAATCCAACTATTCGACTTCTACGAATCTAACTGATCTAAATGATACAGTCAGCTGAGGTATTGACACCTAGCTGTTACAATTCAAATATATTCGACCCCTACTAGCCACAACATGTGGACAAACCTCCCACATTGCTGGCTAGTGTCTAACGCCCCTGCATCACTTGCACTAGACGAATTGATTTCAATGTAGATGATTTCTAATCCTATTTTATTGCTTGAACTAAATGCATTGATTTCAGTGTAGAAGGTGATTTCTAATCCTATTTGATAGCTTGCACTAAATACATTGATTTCAATATTGATGGTGATTTCGAATCCTATTTGATTGCTTGCACTAGATGCATTGATTTCAATGTAGATGTTGATTTATAGTTAAATTTGATTTCTTGAACTAGATGCATTGATTTGAGCGTAGATGGTGATTTTTAATTCTATTTGATTGCTTTCACTAAATGCATTAATTTCAGCATAGATGGTGATTTCTAATCCTATTTGATTTCTTGCAGTAAATACATTGATTTCAGTGTAGATGTTGCTTTTTAATCTAATTTGGTTACTTGCATTAGATGCATTGATTTCAATGTAGAAGTTGTTTTGTAATCTTATTTGATTTCTTGCATTAGATGCATTTATTTCAGTGTAGATGTTGATTTCTGATTTGATGTAATTGGATGTATGATGGTACATTAATTTAAAGTGTTTGGATTAAAAATTTCCATTGATTTCAATATAAGCACAAAAATTTGTTAACAGTGTAAATTTATTTTTGTGTTATAGTAATTTAACCTATTAATATTGGAGAGAAAGACCGACAATGCATCATGTTTATTACAACAACTCAAGCTAAAGATTTAAATGACTTGCAATTTCAATTTTCCTTTTCATATAGTCGATATGAAAAGATGACAAAACTAACAAGGGTGACAATAAGAATAGTAGAAGAAAATAGTTTGAGATTGATCACAATGAACACTATTTGTAATTGACTACTTTTTTATTATTCATATTTTCTATCATTCAACACTATTATTGTCACTTTGCATTCAAAAAATGTGTTTCATCATTAAGGTTATTAACAATATAAGAAAATTTAAAATTAAAATGACTAAAATGATTTTATTAATATTTGATATATTTACATATTATTGATAAAATTAATTATATCTTCGATAGATTTCCCTTGGTAGCACATGACTGAAACCACCCTAGATCCATCTTAACAATCAAATCTCTCCAGATGCAAACCTTTCTTCAAGTTTTGCAATCAAAAAAAGTTTGCAACTCCAGAGATTTCATCTTCTCCATGCTTGATAGATCCAAAATTAAAATAAATCTAGATTGATGAAAAATAAAAAAGCTCAATTTGTATATCGGTAAAGAACTAAAGAGCTCCTAAGCATGGCCTTTGTGCGGCTTATGATGATTGTTTTGGGGTTCTTGAATGATATGATCGTCCAGCGATGGAAGTTCAAGGGGTGTGTTTGGATCCGTGGCACGCTTCACATGCATATTTGATTTCAGTGAAGTATTAATGTCGAAGGATACTGCGAGAGGAAACATCGTGCATGAGGTGGGAATCCTTGCGAGTGGAAGAAATTGGGATGGTGTGTGCTTCCATGGGGCCATTTTGGTTCACCCCTTCTTTGACACAGAAGAACGAATTGAAGACACGGGGACAAAGAAGGTTTTAAAGAATTGTCAGATGCACTATGGAGCATCGTCTTCATAAAAACCACCCTTTCTCAAACCTAGTTGAACCCCGTTCTCCTGATGTGTCCACTCTGGTGTACCATTGAATTGTTGTATTCGTGAAAAAGAAGGATTTGCTGACAGATCTCATTGTTTTGTACTAAGAAGCTTTAAATAACGTAGGGAAAGATGACGATTTGGTAATGAAAGGCCACGTGTTCCATCTCTTTAATCCCAAATATAAGAATGTGCCCCTGATGCTGAAATGCATTTCGGTTTTCATGCATTTCTCCTCCGATTACTCTAACAACGGTAAGAATCTTTCCGTATCAAGAGTAAACCCTTTTTGTGTGGCTTTGGGTTATTTACTTTTTTTTTTTCCAGAGTGTAACAAGTATGAAAAGTTTCTCAATACAAAGTATGAAACAGTTTAATTATTAGATTTAAGAGAAAATCCTATTTATGTCGTTCTGGGTTATTTTAATTTTTTTACTTTTTAAAAATGTAAAAGAGCTTCCTTAAAGTATAATGAAGAATATGAAATAATTTAATTATTAGATTTTTTTGATATAATTTTAAATTTAAATAGCATTTCTAAAATATTAGATTTATTTATATATTTAAAAATATATTTAAATAAATAAATATCAAATTTACTTACAATTATACTTGAAACTTAAGTAAATTCCAATTCCAAACTGAATTGAACCTATGTGAGAGTCATGGAATTCAAATACCCAATATATTTTAGAAGATTATAACGATAAAATAAAATAATAAATTTTGAAATGTGTTATAATAAAATAAAATAATAGGTTTTGAAATGTGTTTTCTACAATTGTATGAAGATGTGATTTGAAATTCAGTTTTACTTTAAAAAATGATATAAAATATAAATAAGAATTTTGAAAAAAATTAATACTCATTAATTTTTAATTTAAATAAAATATATTTATATTAATTTGTTGATAGATATACTATTATATATTATTTTAACTAGGGATGGATGAGGGCTTGAGAAATTATATATATATATTTTTTAATCAAAGACTAGGATCGATTATGTGGAGAATATTCATCATCTGTACGATGACACTTGGTGGGAGAGAAAAGAGGTGTATGTTATAACATTTCCTGTTGCCACATACATCCCTCAAATCTTTGTTAGTTGCAAGATTGACCATTGTGGCCGATTGGAATTAGATCATTTAGTTTACCCTTGCGAGGTTCAACAACACGTCTGAGGTGCCAATAACCTATGTTTAAATTAACATGATTGTTTCAAGTGTTACAAATATCTTGCCCAAAATAATTATACCAGTCTTTGTTTGCAAGGAATGCGACCCTCGTTTGGAAGGAATGGCGCTCCATCATCACTTCCAGCACTCTACGCTCTTTGTCATACTCCATTCACACATCAAAGCCCTGGTTATTTGTTGTCAAGTGGCCTTTATCTATCAAAAATATAGTAGTAGGATTTGATCCAGCTACTTATGAAGAGAAGGATGGAGATTGGATGCTTGTAGGCAATGTCCCATGGAAGTAATTCCTTTTAAGTTATGATTTACCATTATTTTACTTTTCTAAGGTTCAATAATTTCCATGTAAGAAGGTCAAAATTGATGATGTGGGTTACTGGTTGCAAGATGTTTGTTGATTCGTGGCAAACAATGAGGATGATGAAGGCTTCAAAAGGTATTGGTTTAGGTATTTCACCATACTTTGACTTTCGTTTTCCTTTATAGTTTAGATACATTGAGTGAGTAAAAAAAATGTCAACAATCTGATAATCACATTTATTAAATGCATTACCTCATTGCTCGGGGCATTTAATGCCCAAGATTATTTTCAATTTTTACAATGGTTGGATCTCCAAGGTTGAGAGAGGGCAATGGAAAAGTTAAATTGTTGGAGGAATGAGATTTTACAGAGTGATAAATGTGCATCGTGATTGCACGAAGATAGAGATTATAGAGAAGCACAAGAGTCTGGTAGATGTGCTCATATATTTTGTGGAGAAAAGCGAAGATGATTTTTGCAGTAATGATACCATCATCAAGGTGACCAGTCATAAAATCATACAAGTTTTAGATGTCTTGATTAGGTTTTAGATCATATTTCAAGAATGAAAGACCGAGTATATGATGTAGTTAAATCCCACAAAACATGATTAGGTTTTAGATCATGTTTTAAGAATGAAAGACCTAGTCATATTTGAAGAATGAAAGAGGTGTGATCCATGACCTAGTATATGATGCTTTTGTTATCTCTATGAATGTGAATTTGATCTAGTCTTAACCATTTTTCAAGTTAGAGGATGCCCCATAGTTCAATGTTATCGGCTTTGTTTTTAGTTCTCTTACTTCCCTTCCACCAGAAGTGGTAAAGTCTTCCAGGTTCCAATATGATGACGACACCACACCCACAACTCCTTTGTTGACTTGCCCCATCAAAGAAACCATTTGGATATTTCCCTTTTAAATTATTTTTTTGTTTCTTTCTCATTAGAGGAAATTTTAGCCTAAACATGGCCTCCTAAGGAAAAATCATAAAATAATAGTTAAAATAATAAAATAAGAGTTATGAATTTTGGAGGGAAAAAAATAAAAATTACTTTTTTAATTTTATTTTTGTCTTATCTCCTTATAGGTTTACTCAAATTTCAAGTATAGACACTCATTGGTTGCAGAATCAAATTTGGCATCCAACGAGTACCCATTATGGATATTTTGAGAAGACCCACATTGATAAAAATTGGAGATATATTAAAAAAATGTATTGAACACGTTTTTTTAATGGATCTACAATTTTTATCAATGTGGGTCTTCTCAAAAGTATGCATAATGGGTACTAGTTAGATGCGGAATTTAATTTTGCATCCAATGAGTGTCTACACTTGAAATTTGAGTAATCACCTATAATGAGATAAGCCAAAAATAAACTTTAAAAAAACATTTTTTCTTCTTTTCCCTCCAAAATATTTACATGTACCTCTTTTTAAATTTAAATGATTTTGATTGGTTTACATATTATGACATGGAAATTAGGTGAAAATTCCATGGGCATTTTTAGGCTAAATTTTCCTCTAATGCTTCTTCATTTGTCTCTTTATGGGCCCAAGATCTGAAAAATAATTAACAACCTTCATAATAACCTCCCAGATATCTAGCGGTTTGTGTTAAAAAATTGTAGATTTTTTTCTGCGACAAATGGACTAAAAAATGATAAGTTTAAAGCATGAAACTTATTTTATTTAAGAAATCAAAAGAGGAGGCAAGAGTTCAAAGTTTGATGCGATCCAGGAGGTCCTAGGTGCAAGTTGTCCAGAATGCTCGCCCAAACCTTCTTAGCAAATTAGAAACACAACAAGAGGTGGCTAATCTCTTTTCTTTGGGATTCTTGCATAGGGGGGAATTCGAGGGCCATGGAATCCCTTGCACCTCATAATTTCCCAAGTAAGAAACCTATTATGTAAATCAAGCCAACAAAATCAAATGAGTTTGGATGGGATCACCCATTTCCATGCGACTTGGGATTAATTTTTGTTATCAAAATATCACTCTTCCAGTGGGATCTTATTGTATGTATCCTTAACACTTGGCTTTCCTTTATTCATGGTTCCCTCCCATAGCAGTATATATTTCCCTTCATGGATGGATATACCTCCATCTAAAAGGTGAGTGAGATAGTCCTTCCATTGTATAGAATTACTGCCAAGTAAGATAAGCTCATTCGCCTTCATCCAGGATTATTGCAAAGGTGATTCGACATTCAGCCTATTGATATGAGAAAAATAGTGAATGCCCATGTTATACAAGGTGTTTATAAGGTGTTTATATATTGCATTTATAATATTATTTTTTTGTAAGTCAAAATTTTATTCATGGTTCCAAAAAGAGGTACATAAAAAGAAAAACACAAGTAGTCTCATCCCGACTAGGTTTGTTGACTACTGCTGAAAGCATATGACAATAAAACATAAAAGAAAAAAGAGACACAATCCAAAAATTAAGAGGCCATAGGCACTAGTAAACAGACAGAACATATAAAACACATGTATCCATTCTAGTCGTCAGAAGTGATGGAGGTTGGGTTGTTTGGGGTTGTTCTAGGAGGTAGTGGATGACAAAAGGAGCATTGGACATGCTCCTCGAAATGGGCCATCCAGACCTCTAGCTTCACAACCTTCTCTGATAACAAATTATGGCCTCAGATACCACCACAACATTCTCCAGGACAAGGCATTGTAAGTAATGATTTTTTTTAATTTTCTAGAAATTTAGTATGCTCTTCCTATAGAACCAGCTCTGAAGTCTTGAGACACACCAGAATTGAGTGAATCAAGTCTCAACATCACTCAAAATAACAAACTTGTCGTTGAATTCGACCTCCGTGATGCGCCAACACGTGACGCCCATAACCACAACGATGATTCAACCCCCACATTGTTGTACAAGTGAAGTGAGGCCACCACGAACCACCATTGAGCCCGCACCTACTGCCCCGAGCAGCCGACCCAACATGCCTAGTGTGCCCTAACCAACCACCTCCCCTGCCCCCGAAGCCACGAGACTTGACCCACCTCCACTCCGAACACCATGAACCGGGCAACCATTTCCACTCACAAGATCAAGCCAAGACCTCGATGCGTCTGCACTAGAATTTCCCGAATTTGGCTACACTTGGGTGAAGGCATGCCCCAAGTGAGGAACAAGGCACATGATTGGCTTCCCAAAACCACTGGAATTGTTGTGAAACCAGCTCCAAAAATAGAAGAAAAGAGATATCAACGCCTTATAAATAAGCCACTTCGAGGGGGAAACCTCCAATAAATTACATTAATGAACAATTCTTGGATGATACAAATTACAAAACCTCCTTTCTATATATAGGAGTCCATGGGGCCACAATGTAATCCTAGCCGACCTAAAAATAATAATTTAAGGGCACAATAATAACAATATGGGGGTTATAGGGGTACAATAATAACAATAAGGGGGTTACAATAACAACAATAAGGGGTTGTGCTAGTAATATAAGTACCTAAAATGCCCCTCGCCTTCAAAAAAGTGTTGTCCTCAACGCTTGAGTAGCTCTGGGTGCTTCTGTATAAAATTCTCATCCTCCCATGTAGAATCTTCAGTGGGTAAGTTCTTCTACTTGATGAGATACTTTGAAATTGATCGATTCCGTAGTTGTCAAGTTCTTGTTTTCGTGACTGCTTTAGGTTCCAATATGATTTTTCATTCCTCATCAAGTTCTGACAATATTGTTTGAACTAGAATATTTTCACCTATAACCTTCTTTAAACATGAAACATGGAAAACTGGATGCACTCGTGAAGAAGCAGGAAGCTCCAATTTGTATGCCATAGTACCAATCTTTTGCAGCACCTTGTAAGGACCATAGTACTTTGGCGATAATTTATTATCCTTCTTAGCTTTCTTGAGGGAAATTTGTTTGTATGGTTGTAGCCGTAAAAATACCCAGTCGCCTACATCAAAAATTCTCTCGCTACGATGTTGATCTGCTCGATGTGATCTTCCACTAAGAGTTGGAGAACATATTGTTGATGCTCGATGTGATCTTCCACTACTTGAACCTTCGAATTTTCTCTTAAAGATGATATGATGGATGGTGGATGATATCCATAAAGTGCCATAAATGGGGTCATTTTTGCTGCAGTATGGAAGGAAGTGTTATACCACCATTCAGTGAGAGGTAACCACTTAACCTATTGTGTTTATTTATCATATACAAAACAACGAAGATATCCTTCCAAACATTTACTTACTATCTCAGTTTGACCATCAGATTGAGAATGATATGATAAGCTATGAGCTAATTGAGTACCCAAACAAGAAAATAACTCCGTCCAAAAATTTCCAGTAAAAATGGGATCTTTGTCGCTCACAATAACCCTTGGGTTCCCATGTAGATTTTGAATTGTGTCCATAAATGTAGTAGAAATTGTACTTGCTTTAAATGGATGATATAATGCACAAAAGTGTGCATACTTGGTAATTCTATCAACTACCACCATGATGACACTCTTTCCTTCGGAATTAGGTAAACCTGTGATAAAATCAATTGAATATCATCCCAACATTGACTTGGAATGGATAAAGGTTGTAGAAGACCCAGGGTCTTAACTGTATCAACTTTATTCTGCTGGAAAACCAAACATTCTGCCACAAAATTTTGAATATCAGATTTAAGGTCATCCAAAAAAACATTTTCTTCACCCTGCGGTAAGTTTCTTAAAATCCTGAGTGTCCTCATAAAGGAGAAGTGTGAAATTCCAAAAGACTATTTTGTTTTAGTTGGGAATTCTTACAAAGATATAAGCGATATTTGTACAATAAGGAATCATTTTTCCAACTAAATGTATCAGATGTACTAGGATCTTGCTGCAACTTTTGAATGAGTGTCCACATGTCTTCGTCCTTCTTCCATTCATCTCTTGCTTCGATTATCAAATCTAGTTGGATAGTAGAAATGGCACAAAGCAATGCTTTCACCTCTTCATTCTTTCTTAAGAGTGCATCTACAACAACATTTAGCTTCCCTTTTTGTATATTATTTCAAAGTCATAACCCAACATCTTTGTGACCCATTTTTGTTGCTCTTCTGAAGATAGTCTTCGTTCCAAAAAGTGTTTAAGACTATCATGATCAGTTTTTACCTTGAAGTGTCTTCCCTTAGGTAAGTTCTCCATTTCTTTAGTGCATGCAGTATTTCTAGCATTTCCTTCTCATACATAGGTTTCTGTAAATACTTTCCTTTGATTGGATGACTTTCAAAAGCAATGGGTCTTCCTTCTTGCATTAAAACAACACCAATTCCATTTCCTAAGGCATCACATTTCACAATAAAGGTTTTTGTGAAGTCTGGCGTAGCTAAGAATGGTGCTAGGCACATTGCCTCTTTAAGATGTTCAAAGGCCTTAGTTCCTTCAAGGGTCTATGAAAATACATCTTTCTTCAATAATGTTGTTAGAGGTGCTGCTATTCTCCCATAATTCTTAACAAACTTTCGATAATACCCTGTTAACCCGAGAAATCCTTGCGACTGCTTTATGGTTGTGGGGACTTTCCATTCCTTAATGGCTTTAATTTTGTTAGGGTCTACCTTAACACCCTTGTGAGATACAATATGACCCAGATATTCCACCTCTTGTACTCCAAAGAAACATTTCGATGTTTTTGCATATAATTGTTTCTCCTGCAATAATTTGAGCACCCTGTCAACATGTTCAACATGATCCTTCCAAGACCTACTATAGATTAGTATATTATAAAAAAATACTAGCACAAATTTTCTAAGGAAGGTTTGAAAATGGAATTCATCAACCCTTGAAATGTAGAAGGTGAATTGGTAAGGCCAAAAGGCATGACCAAAAATTTATAATGACCCTCATGAGTTCAAAATGATGTTTTTGGAATATCTTCAGTCTTCATTATAATTTGATGATATCCTCAATGAAGATCCAACTTGGTAAAATAAATTGCTCCATGTAACTCATCGAAAAATTCATCAATCACAAGAATGGGAAATTTATCTTTAATTGTGAGCTTATTGAGCTCCCTATAATCCGGACACATGCACCATGATCCATCCTTCTTGTGTACCAATACTACAGAAGCAGAGAAATAACTTTGACTAGGTTGAATTATACCTTCCTCTAACATTTCTGCAATCATACGTTCAATTTTGCTCTTTTGGACATAATGATATCTATAAGGCCTGATGTTTAGAGGAACACTTCCTGGAACCAAATGAATAGCATGATCATGATCACGAATAGGTGGGAGCCCTTTGGGACCTTGGAATGATTGTCCAAGACTTTTTGGAGATCTACAAAAATATATGATTTTGATGTTGGAATTTCTAGTGAGCATAATTGTGCAATTACACCTCGTTGTTCTTTCTTTAGAAGCTTTGTCATGATATTAGAGCTTATTATCTTTCTTGGCTTCCCTGCAATACCCTATAATTTGACTTCCTTTCCTTCTGAAAAAAAATTCAATAAAAGTTCTTTAAAATTAAAAGCTATCGTCCCCAAAGATTGTAACCATTGTACTCCTAGTAAAACATCAACACCTCCCATAGGAATGGAAAGCATTGGAATATTCAATACATATTCCCCCATGGTTAGCTTGATATTATGGCATTTTCCAGAGCAATTTATATTTCCTCCATTTGCAGCCATCACTTGACATTATGGTGTTGGGTATAGGAAACAATTCAATTCCTTCACTACCTTACAATGAATAAAATTATGGGTGCTACTTGAATCAATCAACACTATTACCTTTTTCTTCTTGATATGTCCTTCTATCTTGAGATTTTGAGGAGTGGTAATTCCTGCCCATGCATTACACGATATGGTTGGACTCATTTCTTCCTCTTCTAGGGCTGGTTCCTAGTGTATATCCTCTTCTTGTTTATTTTCTTCTTCCTCTTCACAATCCATGTAAAATAATTTCTTCTCAGCACACTTATGACCTTTAGTGTATTTTCTATCACAAATGTAGCAAATCCCTTTTGCATTTTTTTCTCTTTTGCACTTTTTTCTTCCAATTGTTGTGGTGTCAACCTTGTGGGTTGTGGAAATCTAGGAGTAGAAAAACTTCCATATTTATAGAAGTAAGTGGTAGGCTTCCTTGTCGCCATAATTTTACATTCAATTCTTCTTGCCAACCTGAATGCCTTCTCCAATTAATCAGGTTCCAAGACGCGAACTTCATGTTGGATGTTATCCTTAAACTACCTATGAAGAGATCAATCCTGTGTTCCTCTGAAATATTAGTTACCCTTATATTCAATTTTTGGAATTCCTCAATGTGCTCCCCCACTGAACACTTTTGTTTGACATTTATCAATTGGCTAAAGAAAGTGCTGTTCTTTGTATCCTCATAATGTGCTATCATTTCCTCCATAAAAATTGACCAAGTGACATTTTTTTTTATGGGAGCAAAGCCGTAGATACCATACAAATGTATTTTGTTCTAAATGTAAAGTTGCAATTCATACCTTTTGTGTGTTTTGCACATTATTGAGATAAAAATATTGCTCCATCTGTAGTATCCATGTTACAATATCCTTTCCATGAAACTTCCTCATATCCATTTTTGGAATATGGTGGTTCTTCCCTCCAACATTATTGTTTATGAAATCATGATTAACATTTATTTTTTTCTCATCATGAGTTTCCTCTACTATATTTTCACCATTAGGAAACATTTCTTGTATCAACTTTTTCAAACCTTCCATGTCTGTTCTTAGATCATTCTTCATGTTTTCCATCTTAGCTTCCATGTCATCCATCTTAGATTCCATGCCAACTTATGTGCCATCCATCTTAGCTTCCATGCCATTCTTCAAACCATCCATGCCTTTCTTCAAACCATCCATCTTGGTTTACACGCCTTTCTTCAAAACTTCCATGTCATTTTTTGTTGTTGTTGACACCTAATCCTATGGGTTGGGTGTGAATATGTAATATTGTATAATAAAAAATATTAGGAAATAAGGAAGGCCAACAGTCATTGGGAGATGAATCCCAATAGCCTCACCTCCATGTATAAATACATGTACATTCTTCATCTAGTACACATTTTGATTTGCGGAGTTACCTCCTGGTTTGACATGGTATCAGAGCCAGTCCCACTATTGGCATTTTTTCCTATGGTGTAACTCCCTCATTCCTTTGCTCAGTCAGTTTCTATGTATAGTTTTGCTGCTCTATTAAATTTCTGTACTGTAATTCTGCATTTTTTTTGTGCAATTTTTGCCCAGTTCTATTTTTTGCAGCTTCTAGAGATTCTGCAAGTCTGCAGTTTCTGAAATTCTGCAAATTGCAGCCCCTGCACACACCTAAAATTTTTTCAATTATTAAAATCCTGCAATTTGAAAATCTCACCTACCCAACGCACCTGCAAATGCCCCTCCCCTCTCAACGCTTACTACCCCCTCACACTATGCTATCTCCCTTTCCCTCACGCACCATCTGCTATCTCTATCCCCTCGCCCTCATCACACACACCCTGCGCTCTATCCCATTTAATAACAGTGCTCCTCCATTACAGTTAACATGCCCACCACCCATATATAACAGTGCTCCTCCCCAACTATCTACACGCTATCTGCTATCCTCTCCACTCGCTGCTACGCACAGCTCTACTCCCCAACGTATCTTACCTCCCCCACGACAGCCCCACTCCCTCACACGCTATCTGTTATCCTCTACACCCGCTGCCACTGCATATTCACTACCGTGCATTCCCTATCGCTCCCACTACCGCCCTCACACTATCCCACATCCCACCATCTGCTACCCCTCAGCCTCTTTCTCTCCTTACCTGCGCTGTCATCCACGCTGTTTATAACTTATGGTAATATCACCCTCCATGCTGCATATATAATACCACCCTCCTACACTCCATTATAATGTGCTGTCTGTCATATAAATAATACAGTTTGTCATATATAATACAACGTTATGTCATATGATACCACATATTTAATACGCTGTCTGTTTTATTACATACCGCTCCCCTCCTCCCATTTGTATACATTGCCCTCTCCCATTTCTTAATACGATTCCATTTTTTACCACTATTTTCACCCCACCCTCGCACATATTTATACCGCTTTCTCATATTCAATACCGCCTCCATCATATATAACACAATATCCATATAATTTTTTTTACTCCAAACAAAATATATATATATATATGGTGCAGAATTTAGTATTTGCAGCAAACTGTTTTTGTCCCCTTCAATTGAGTACATTTCCAGAATTAAAGATTTTCTAGCAAAAATTTTTCCTCTTCAAAAGAATTTTTTTCCAGCAAAGTAGTTATTTTTTCCTTCAGAAGAATGCATTCTCTCATATCTATTGTTGGGGTGGTTCTCTCCGGAAAAGAGAAATATCTTGAATGGTCCCAGAAAATCAAGCACACACTCATTTTTAATGAGTTGTGGAAAGGAATCTATGAAGGACAAGAAGGAAATCCACCAGCAAAGCCCACTTCAGACAAGGAGCTCGCCATTTGGGAAAAAAAGAACTGCAAGGCTTATGCCTTGATTGCAGCTTTCGTAAATGAAGAGGTGAGTGGCCATATTTCATCATTCTCAAATGCCTATGAAGCCTTGAGAAAACTAAAATAACTCTATGACTCACATTCAGAACTAGAAAATGTTCAATTGATGATTAAGCTGTTCAGTTTTGAAATGAAGAATGATGATCCCCTTGCTTTAGCTTCAGAAGTTAGATCTATCATGCATGATATTGATAGCACTAGAGTAAAAATGGACATACCTCTCATAGCATATGTTAAGGCATTATATCCGACTTACTCACATTATCTTGAGTCTTTGCAAGAAAGTGGAAACCTTGAACATATCACCTTTGATACACTTGAGAAAAAGTTTGCAGAAAGAGAGAAAGCTTTCGGGAAGATGACAGTCCCTTCGTCTTCAGAAGAGGCTACATACTTGGCACATAGAGAAAAGATTCATGCTCCAGATTCATCCAAAGGAAGAGGTGGTAGAAGAGGCAGAGGAAGAAGAAACTTCATAGAAAGGGGGGGCAGACAATCTGACAAATCCAATCTTCATTGCACACGTTGCAATAAGATGGACATGATGCATCCAAATGCAAGACACCTTGGGAGAAAATTGATCAGCAAAGAAATCAAGACTAAGGTAAAACTAATGACAAAGAAAAAGGTAAAGCACTTGAATCCGCTCATTATGTTCTAGCACATTGTAAAAATGGAGTAACTGAAGACTTGTTTGATGTTTCATTTACTTCATGGAGAGATGATTGGTTGCTAGATTTAGGAGCAACATGTCACATGAAATTTAGAAAATATTTTTTTGAAGAATTCACTGACAAAGTTGATGGAGTAGTATATTTCGCAGATAAATCCAAACTCAGCCACAGGGGCTTGGCAGTGAGGCAAGTTGTTGGTCTTCAGGATCTCCTTCCCATGAGGTTCCTACCTCACTGAGTTGAGGAGAAGCTTGTTGTCCTGTTCAAATCATGATAGAGGTGCTCATTCTTGTTTGATGGCAAAGAAATGAAATTAGGAAAACATCAGATCCTCTTGTCATGGAGAGGAATGAAAGAGGAGATTCAGTGGTTCATCTTCTCATACTCAGCTTGCCAATTACATCATCTGATGAGTACATTCCCATCCGTCTTTTATGGCATGCCTGGAGTTGGACACTTAAACTATAAACATAGACATGTGAAGAAAAGTAGCATTAATGGATGACCTACAATTCTTAAAAACTAAGGAATGTGATGCTTGTATTCCTGGAAAGCATAATGATGACCATTCATGATTAATTCGAGAGCTGAAAACTTGAGCTTGTTCATTCAGATTTATGTGGCCCTATGCCTATTGCTTCTGCAAATGGAAATAAATACATGATGACATTTATTGATGACTACACCAGAATGTGTTGGATTTACTTATTGAAGAACAAGTCTGATGCTTTTCAAACATTCAATAATTTTCATGCATGGATTGAAAATGATGCACAAACTCATATTGGCTCTCTATGTACTGATAATGTAAAAGAATACACTTCAAACGAATTTGAAAATTATCTTCGTCAAAATGGAATCAAACATCAAACAACTGTGCCATATAATCCCCAACAGAACGGTGTAGCTGAAAGAATGAACAGAACTATTTTAAATATGGTTCACTCCATGCTATTTTTCAAGAATGTAAAATTGATGTTTTGGGCTGATGCAGTTCTATGTGTTGTTTACATAAAGAATAGGTGTCCTTTAAGCTCAATCAGAAACAAAACTCCTTTTGAAATGTGGCATGGCCACATTCCTTCGGTAAAGCATTTCAGGGTCTTTGGGTCCACCTGTTATGCCTTGATACCCAAGGGTCAAAGGAACAAACTTGGTGATAGAAGGAGAAAATGTATCTTCTTGGGGTACTCAAATACCTCCAAAGGATATCATCTCTATGATGAAGCAAATAAGAAATTTTTAATAACAAGAGATGTCATATTCCTTGAATCTTCCAAGAGTGACAAGGTTGTTGAGCTGCAACTTGATCACTGGATAGATTCACACATGCAAAGTCTTTCCAAGAATTTGATAATAATATTCCACATCTTGAAGGAATCATGTCCTGAAGCAATCTCTCCCCCACATGAAGAAACAACCACGGATAACACATTGAATGATGTGATTGACAGAATTGGGATATTGAATCTTGAATCAATCCCAACTCAGTCAAATGACCAACCTGGGCCATCTCAGAAAGGTCCTCCCAAATGGATGACAAAGACACTTGAGAATGTTCATCCTGATGAGGTTGGAAAAACAGGAACAAGAGGTTCCACTAAACAAATCGAAGGTGATGTAGATAATTTTGATTCTCCTGTTGATATGGATATTGCTTATAACTATGAATTGAGTTTTTCTACAGATCATGAACCAACTTCCTTCAAATAAGCCACTTCTCATGATGAGTGGAAAGAAGCGATGCAAAAGGAGTATGATGCCTTGATAAACAATGGCACTTGGAAGCTGGTTGATCTGCCTTTGGGAACAAAACCAATTAGCTGTCAGTGGGTCTACAAGAAAAATTACAAAGCAGATGGCTCACTTGACAAGCAAAAGGCCAGGCTTGTGGCAAAAGGTTTTGCACAAAAAGAAGGAATCGAATATGAAGAAACTTTTTCTCCCACAGCAAAATGGACCACCATCCAAACTCTCTTTGCCCTAGCAACTCAGAATGGATGGAAAGTCCATCAAATGGATGTAGAAACTGCCTTTTTGAATGGAGATCTAAAAGAGAAAGTTTATATGTCCCAGGCAGAAGGATTTTTTGTAAAGGGTCAAGAAAACAAAGTTTGCAAGCTTATAAAATCCTTGTATGGCCTCAAGCAAGCACCACGAGCCTGGTATGAGAAATTAACCGAGCATCTTCTGAAACTTGACTTCAAACATTTTCATCTTGATGATGCAACTTTTTTTGTTAAGAAAGTTTGCAAAACAGTTGTATATCTTGTGGTATATGTAGATGATATTTTGATAACAGGGAACAATGAGAGTTGTATTGCATCCATGAAGAAAGAATTGAAGAAAGGTTTTGAAATCACTGATTTGGGTCATGTTCATTACTATTTGGGTATTGAAGTAATTCAACATCCTAAATATATATTTCTTTCTCAAAATAATTACATTAGATATCTTTTGAACAAGTTTGGCATGGATGAATGCAATCCCTTAACCACTCCAATGGAACAAAACTTGAAGCTCACATCTATTGAAGGGAAGGAATTCGAGGATGCAACTAAGTACAGACAGATTATAGAAAGTCTTATCTACCTGATCACCACCAGACCTGACATTTCATTTGCTATTGGAATCCTCTCAAGGTTCATGCAAAAAACTTGTGAAGGACATTGGTCTGCTGCAAAAAGAGTGTTAAGGTACTTGAAGGGGACTCAAGACTTTGGACTCAAATATACACAGGTAGGCGACTTCAGCTTGATTGGATACTCTGATTCAGACTTTGATGGTGACAAAGAAATAGGGGTGTCTACTACAGGTTACACCATGAGTCTTGGATCAGGAGCTGTCTCATGGAGATCACGCAAACAGTCAGTTCCAGCAGATTCCACGACCGAGGCAGAATATGTGGCAGCAGCTGAAGCAACAAAAGAAATTGTGTGGCTCCAGAAAATCCTGGAAGATTTGCAGATGAAACAAATGTATTCCACACCACTCATGATCGACAACACTTCTGCAATAAAGTTGGCTAAGAACCCAAAGTTCCATGATCGAACAAAGCACATCAATACAAAATACCATCTAATTTGACATCATGTTCAGGCCAAAACCATCCATCTACATCATTGTTCCACAAATGAGCAAACTGCTGATATCTTCACCAAAGCACTTGGAAGAGAAAAGTTTGAAAAGTTCAGATCGATGCTTGGGCTCACCAACATCCCTTCAGATTAAAGGGGGGAATGTTGACACCTAATCCTATGGGTTGGTTGTAGATATGTAATATTGTATAATAAATAATATTAGGAAATAAGGAAGGAAAAGAGTCATTGGGAGATGAATCCCAATAGCCTCACCTCCATGTATAAATACATGTACATTCTTCATCTAATACACATTCTGAATTGCGGAGTTACCTCCTGGTTTAACAGTTGCTCTTTGCAAGAGCGAAATTTTTTGCACTTGCTCTTGTAATTTTGATATGTCATGTTGTTGTTCTTTGTCTTCATGAGTCATAGTAGAGCCTTCTAAAGGCTTAATGGGTTTAAAATTATTTTTAGGGGCCATTTGAGAATCCAATATTGATATCTATTCTATAATATTCCCTTGGAATCAATTCAACTTGATTCTTCAAACAAGACTTATGCAATTCGGAAAAAAAATACACACCTTTTACTTTCTTTTGAGGAGCTCGATATTGAAATTGACTTATCTATATACTTGCAGATCCTCATATCTGAAATTTTGTGACAGTGTTCTCGGGATTTCATTTGCACTCAAAAATTTCAGCTTACGAACCTTACGTGAAAAAAAAAAAGTTATAAGCGAAAAAGCCCGATGACTGTTTGGGCGGCGAGAAACCCCTAGAATCAAAATCGTGCAAATGTTATGAAACAAGCTCAAAAATAGAAGAAAAGATAGATCAACGCCTTAGAAATAAGCCACTTCGAGGGGGCAACCTCCAATACATTACATAAATGAACAATTCTTGGATGATACAAATTACAAAACCTCCTTTCTATATATAGGAGTCCATGGGGCCATAATGTAATCTTATCCGACCTAACAATAATAATTTAATGGCACAATAATAACAATATGGGGGCTATAAAGGTACAATAATAAAAATAAGGGGGTTACAATAACAACAATAAGGGACTATACTAGTAATAGAGGGACCTAACAGGAACGAACCAAGTACCTCCCACATGATATCTCCTAAACTACCAACGTAGAAAGCGACACCACTGACCCTAGCTGAACCTCCTTACCTCATGGTGCTGAGAAGCCACAACACACAAAACTAACACCCACCATGAACCAACAATATTCACTTCCCCTAAATAAACCACTCATGAGTCCTACTAACCAAAGCCTGAGATTTGTGCTCCAATGTCTCCACCCAGCAACACAAAAACCTACAAGAAAAGACGTGTAGGAATTTACAGGGTAAGTTCCTTAGATCAAAAAGCAAAGGTCATCGCTCACAAACATATCACAAATTAGTACACCAGTATATTGCGTGGTTAAAACCCTCGAAGAGGGAAACAATCCATAGTCCGAGCCAACGTGACCACTTCAGGAAATTTATTAATATAAATAAGAAAGTTTACATATGTTTCTCTCATAAACGGTTACTGGACAAATGACCCTCTATGCCTTTTAAATATATATCATGGACCAATCGAGTGTTAAGCCATAGATCAAGTGTCATTAATACCAAGGAGAGAGTGAACATCAGATCACTACAAATCATAACTGTCTGATTATAAGTTACAAATGTACATAGTAAAGAAACACACTTTACCTAACTCTACACTAGACCAAATTATACTTAACTTTTTCCTATGTGTCAGAATATCCTAACATCCCCGCTTAAGAACAACTTGGGATAATATTGAAGGATTTAAAAAGGTGACACAAAAGAAGCCTATTTCCTATGTGCCAAAATATCCTAACATCCCCCCTTAAGAACAACTTGGGATATGATTGAAGGATTTACAAAGGTCACACAAAAGGAGCCTATTTCCTATGTGTCGAAATATCCTAACATACCCCCTTAAGAAAAACTTGGGATAGGATTGAAGGATTTAAAAAGGTGACACAATATGAGAAAGAAGGAGGCATTAGAGAATATCCCCCCTTAATGGTAACTTTCCTAAACTCCAGGCATGGATCAAAGTTTTGTAAACTTCGCTTCTGTGAGAGCCTTTGTAAAGATATAGGCTACTTGATCATTGGTTGGGAAATACTAAACTTCAAGAGAATGATCATGAATGAACTTTTTGATGATGTGTATATGGAGATCAATGTGTTTCATATGTTGATGCTGAACAAGATATTTACATAGATGAATGGCACTCTTATTATCACACCAAAGTGTAGTTGGATGTTTCTAATGAAGACCAAATTCAGACAAGATCTGACGAAGCCACATGGCTTCCTTTCTAGCTTCAACTTCACCATGATACTCTGCTTCTACTGAAGAAAGGGAGATAGCACTTTGTTCCTTACAAGACCATGTAATAGGTTCTAAACCAAGAGTCAATACATATCCTGCGATAGACTTTTGATCATCAAGGTCACCAACCCAATCAGAATCAGTGAAACTAATCAACAATGGAGATGCTCATGAACTGTAATGAATCCCTAACTTAAATGTATCTCGAATATATCGAAGTGTTATTTTAGCTGCTTTCCAGTGACTTTCATGAGGTTGGTGCATAAATCGAGCAACAAGACCAATGACAAAAGAAAGGTCAGGACAGGTATAGGTTAGATACAAAAGTTTACCAACAAGTTGACAGTATAAGTTAGCATCAACTTCAGGGGTAGTACAATTGACTGAAAGCTTGACTCTAGAATGAAAGGGAGAAGGGGGTGGCTTATTGTCTTCCATGTGAAAGTGACATAGAATATCACATGCATACTTGGACTGAGAAAGGGTAATACCTTATTTGGATTGCAAGACTTGAAGACCAAGGAAATAATGCATGTGTCCTAAGTCTTTCATTTCAAACTTCTTTTTGAGACTAGACTTCACATGGTTTATATGGTTGGGATCACTACCAGTAGGGATAATATCATTAACCTAAATAACAAGAATGGTAAAGGACTTACCCACTTTCTTGGTGTAGACAATGTTGTCAAATGACACCTATAAAAGCCATTATCTAATAGAAATCTATCCATTTTGGAATACCAAGCCCGAGGAGCTTATTTGAGACCATAGAGAGACTTCCTAAGGCAACAAACAAGGCTAAATTTTTTTTGGATAAAGCCAGGGGGTTGTTCCATGTAGATTTCTTCATGCAAATCTTCGTGTAAGAAAGTGGATTTAACATACATTTGATGGAATTCCCATTTAAATGAGGCAGCAAGGGAAAGAACAAGGCAGATATAATTGATTTCGGAAACAGGGGAGAAGGTTTTATTATAGTCACTGCCTTCAACTTGTGAAAATCCTTTAGCAGCAAGATGAGCTTTATGTATATCCACTTTTCCATCTAGGCCAAACTTTGTTTTGTAAACCATCTTCATCTCACAAGTTTTCTTCCTTTCGGAAGAGGAACAAGACCCCAAGTATCGTTTACCAATAAGGAATGATATTATTCATTCATAGCTTCATCCCAATCTGGATAACTGGAAGCTTCTTCAATGGTGTATGGATCAGGATTTTCTGGAACTTGAGCCAATAAGGAAGAGGCTCTTTTGAAATGAGAACGTGTATGTCGTCGATCAATAGGGTCACCGGCAAGAGGACCTGCTGCATCCCGAATAGAGTAGACCCGTGTTGGAAGCTATGGAGTGGAAGGAATATCTTCAAGAGGTGGAGGAGAATTTTCACTCTTACTGTCACCATCTGAACAAGAAGGAATTCTGTCAAAAATATAATAGAGAGAGAGAGGTGGCACATATGTCGAATCAGGCTCGCAGGCCAAAGGTGGCATAGTCGCCGAACTAGGCTCACAGGCTGATATATTTTCATCAAATTTTACATCTCTTCTAATGATTATATTTTTAGATTTTGGTTGAAGAAGTCTATATCCTTTGAAATATTCAGAATATCCAGCAAAATGAAATTATCACGCTTAGGTTCTAAGGATTTATGTTTCGCATTTGGAATATGGGCCCAAGCATCACTTCCAAAAACACGAAAGTGACTTACATCTGGTTTGATTGAGCTCCAAGCTTCTTTTGGAGTTACATTCATTAAAACCTTAGTAGGAGTTCCATTTACTATGTAATTTTCATAGTTAATTGCTTCTTCCAAAAAATTGAGACTAAGTCCTTTAGATTGAAGCATATAACTAGCCATTTCTTTTAAGGTGCAATTGTTCCTTTCAGATACACCATTTTGTTGTGGAGTATATGGAACAGTATGTTGCAATTGAATCCATGTTCAGTTTAAGATTTGATAAATTTGTTGTTAACATATTCTCCTTCATTGTATAATCTTAACTTAAGAATTTGATGTCTAGATTGTTTCTCAACAAAGGCCAATAACATGTTAAAAACTTCACTCTTGAGTTTTAAGAAGTATATCCAAGTGTGTATGGAAAAATCATCAATGAATGTTAAGAAGTACTTGCAACCAAATAAAGAAACAACAAGAAGTGGACTGTATAAATCGTTATGCACAAGCTACAAAGGGGCTAAAGCGTGCTAAGAGGCACATTTATCAAAACTATCCCGATGATGTTTTCTGAGTACACATCTAGAGAAAACACCATCTTGGCAAGATACCATAGGAAGACCTGTCACCATATTTTCTTTACATAGAGTTTGAAGAGAGCAATAGTTTAAGCGACCAAATCGCTCATGCCAAATTTTTCTCACTTCATCATTATGAGCAACAAAAATGGAGGGAAGACATGATGACCCAAAGTTGTCAAACTTATACAACCTTGTGGATCATTAGCAATTCTAGTAGCCAAAATATGTCTAGGATTTTTGAGGTCCTTGATTAAAACATCATGAGGTGAGAATTCTACTATTTTCCCTTCACTCGAATGAGTTATCTAATAAACAGATATAAGGTTTCATGACAAGGTAGGACCACATAGTACATCATTGAACTAACCATTATCTAGATGAATGGTTCTAGATCCTACAACACTAAGAGATCTATCATCACCAACATAAATATGTTCGGTGTTACAATCATTTAAGGAAGAAAAAATGGCTTTATTTTTGGCCATGTGGTAAGAAGCTCCACAATCAATGAGCCACTCATGAGAATGAGAATAATAATACACATTTAATGCATAATCATATGCTTAACAACCACAAGCAGAAAGTGCCATTCCTAAATATGAAGTTGAAGAGGTCTCCAAATTGATGTGGTGCTTCTTAATTGCTGCTTCCAAGGCTTCCATCTTCTTAAAACATTTGTATTGTACGTGGCCATCACGATTACAAAAATTGAAATGTCTATATGTTTTCTTCACTTTGTTTTTAGTTGTCTTATCAGTTTGGTGAGTTTCTTTTTTAGTTTGCGGCTGAAATTTATTAGGACCCTTGTTTGGTTTAGGACCATACTTTTTAGGATACTTATTCTTGGGATTCTTTTGATATGGTTTATGTTGGGCTGCTAAGAGATTCTTATAAGAATTTCCAGAAGAGATAATACCAAGTTGTAAGAGTTTTTCTTGTTTTCTTATCAAATATTCACAAAAGGCATCAAAACAGAGGTTTTTGTAGGTCGTTCCTTAAGAAATTATGGCTTCTCTAGTGGAATGGAAGGTGGAAACAAATATAGAGTATGCAAGGCCAATATTAGAAAGAATGGAATAGATGAGGCTACCATCTTCCTTTTTGACCTTACAACCTTCTAAAAGAAGTCTAAGGGTCTTGAATTTGGAAAAAAAATCTTCAATAGAGGAGAAATTATTGGGGGTCTAAAGTAAGAAACACATTTTCAAGTTGGTGGGCCTTGATTTCATTTTGAATGCCAAAAAAAATATTTAGCTATTTCAGGGCTTCATCAGAGGTGTCAATTTCAAGGATATGAAATAGAAGATCTTAAGCAATGGACATTCCTATCAACCCTCATGCTTGATCTTGTGTATTTTCCCATTTAGCGGCTTTATCTCCATCGATAGGTTTAGTTTCTTATCTTGTGGCTACTCTATAAAGCCCTTTAATTCCAAGTAAATCTACCATGTGAGGTAGCCATTGGAAATAATTGGCGTTGTTAAGAATAATCGGGCATGCACTTTCCATTAAAAAAAAAAAAACTGAAGCTGAAAAGAGCTACAACTAACTGCTCCAATGGAAAGATGTCAAAAAATTAGGCCATTTAAAAAATAACAGCTCGAAAAATGACTTCCAGATGAATAAGTTATTCCTTTTTAAAAAAAATGTGTTTTAGATGCCAAATATTTACGGGAACAGTTGAAATTTGATGAAGAAATTTTAATTAAAAAAAAGTCCCACCCCTTTAACAAAAATATTTTTAGAAAAATAATATTGGGAAAGAGACTTGAACCCAAGACCTTTATTCCCATAAACTAACTTTACACCAAGTGAGCTAGTAAAAGGATTCTGTAATTGCTTGAAAGGAGGAAGAATAGTTCTCCAAGCCCAAAAAAATTCAAAAGTAGTAGATCTAGAAAACGACAGTCCAATGCAGTCAAACTGGCTTCGGATTTGGATCAACAATGGATGCGGCCCTCAAAGTAGCTCTGATACCATATAGGAATTTATAGGGTAAGTTCCTTAGATCGAAGCCAAAGGTCATTGCTCACAAACAGATCACAAATCAGTACACCAATATATCATGTGGTTAAAACCCTCGAAGAGGGAAACAGTCAATGGCCTGAGCCAATGCGGCCACTTCAGGAAATTTATTAATATAAAAAAGAAAGTTTACATATGTTTCTCTCCTAAACGATTACTGGAAAAATGACCTTCCATGCTCTTTAAATAGAGATCATGGACCAATCGGGTGTCAAGCCATAGATCAAGTGTCATTAATACTGAGGAGAGAATGAACCATCGGATCACTACAAATCGTGATCATCAGATTATAAGTTACAAATGTACATAGTAAAGAAACACACTTTACCTAACTCTACACTAGACCAAGTTATACTTAACTGTTTCCTACATGTAGGAATATCCTAACAAAATGAAGAGGAAAACTTCTACTTTCCCAGTCCAGAAAATACTAATTCCCACCCCTCCTAGACTGAAACCACATAGGATGAAATAGAAATAGTAGAAAACCACCCCAAATAGATGACCAAACCCTGATTTCCTTGCATACTCACACTGATGAAGCCCAATTCGGCAATTCACAGCAACACACACCCGAAAGTGGGGTAGGAAATGCTGGTGGCAATGTTGTCCCCATGCCCAGACTGAAGAGCCTCTGCAATTTCTGCCTCTTCCCACAATAGCCACACCAAAGACTCCAATACTTTGGCACACATAAAATTCCCAACGAACACCCCGACCACCCTCCATAACGTTCAAACGCTAACCACCCTCCTCGAGACCCAAGGTGATTTGATACTTCACACACTCGTAATAAATTACACTCATACTCTAGGTGATATGGGAGGGCAGGGAGGCCAACCCACCCACTTGAGGCCATGTTCCTAAAATGAATGCACATGCGTTCCCTCAGGAACGTCGTCCTCTCTGTTTCGCACCCCCATCGGGGATGCGTTTATGATGTTAGAAAACTAGGGTTTAATATATTTAAAAATGTATCCAATGTCACATTGTCACAAATATTCTCGGTGTGTGACGATTAATTTCAAAATTGTTGTCACAATGTTACATTACAATCCAATATATTCAATGTCACATAGTGACTTTACAAAATTAGGGTTTAATGTATTAATATTAGGGTTCATAATATTAATCCTAGGGTTTAATATTTAATTATCATATTTTGACAAACATTGTCACAATGTTACATTATAATGGAATTTATTCAACATCACATTGTGACACTACAAAATCATGGTTTAATATATTAAACATATATTTTAAAATATTAGGGTTTATAATATTAATATTATGGTTGATAATATTAATCATAGTATCCTAGGGATTATAATATTAATTAGTTTGAAAATCATTGTTGTAATGTTTATAATATTAATAATCCCTTAGGTTTATTAATTTGTTCGGTTTTGTAATATTAATATTACGGTTTATAATTCTAAGGTTAATAATCATAGGGCTTATAATATTAATCCTAAGGTTTATAATCCCTTCGGTTTATAATATTTATCGTAGGGTTTATAATCCTATGGGTTTATAATATTAATCCTAGGCTTTAATATTATTTCCTTGGGTTTACAATATGCCAATAATCCTTTCGTTTATTAATCCTTTGGGTTTACATTGTTAGAAAATTAGGGTTTAATATATGTAGAAATATTTCCAATGTTGCATTGTGACGAATATTTTGGTACTGTGACGATTTTAATTTGAAAATTGTTGTCGCAATATTACATTACAATGTTATTTATTCAATTTTACATAATGGAATTCCAAAATTTGGGTTTAATATATTAATATTAGGGTTTATAATATAATCCTACAGTTTATTATTTATCCTAGAGTTTAAAATATTATTCCTATGGTTTATAACATTAATGTTAGAGTTTATATTCCTAGGGTTTAGTATATTAAACTTAGGCTTTACAATCTTATTGTGTGTAATATTAAACTTATGTTTGATATACTAATATTAGGTTTGATATTGCAACATTACAAAATTAGGGTATATTGTTTTTAGAAATATGTCCAACGTCACATTGTGACAAACTTTGTTACAATGTGAAAATCAATTTGACAATCATTGTTGCAATGTTACATCAAAATGCAATTTATTTGATGTATCATTGCAACATTAAAAAATTATGATTTAATATATTAATCCTAGGGTTTATAATATTAATCCTAGGGTTTAATATTAATCATGGGATTTGTAATATTAATCGTAGGGTTTATATTCCTAGGTTTTAGTATATTAAACTTAAGGTTTACAGTCTGAGTGTCTGTAATATTAATCTTAGGGTTTACAATCTTGGTGTGTGTAATATTAATCTTAGGGTTTACAATCTTAATGTGTGTAATATTAATCTTAGGGTTTTTATATTGCGTTTTATAGCGTTATGGTTTTACATTAGGGTTTAATATTGTGAAATTACATAACTAGTGTTCAATATACTTATAGATATATCCAACATCGCATTATTACAAAAATTGTTGCAATGTGACAATAATTTGGACACCCATTGTCGCAATGTTACATTACAATGGAATTAATTAAACGTCACATTAAAACATTAAAAAAACAGGGTTTAATAATTTAAAATTAGATTTTAAAAACTTTGGGTTTATAATATTAATCTTATGGTTTATAATATTAATCGTAGGGTTCATAATCATAGGGTTTATAATATTGATATTACAGTTTATATTCCTAAGGTCTATAACCATATGGTTTATAATATTAATCCTAAGATTTATAATCCTTTGGGTTTATAATATTTATCCTAAAATTTAATATTATTCCCTTGTGTTTATAATATCAATAATCCTTTCCTTGGATGCGGATGGGCATTGATGTTATGCAGAGGATGATCCGACAGGCGAGTGTGTGGCTTGCCCACTGGGTTGCCTTCAGAAGGCATTTACTCACCCTCGGAACAATCAATATGATGGGCCGTCACCCTACGCGGCATTTATGCCGGTGGGGAGGCCGAGACACCCAAAACTTCCATATGAAGCCTCCAGATCCTCCGTCTTCATTCAAAATTTCTGGTGCTTTGATCTGGATTTGTTGTGGTTTGCAGGTATCCATGTCGAGGCAGCTTTGGCCAGTGGGTTCCAGCTGCTCGCCGGAAGCAGAAATACACAGCTTTCGCACCACTGTTGGAAGGTGCTACCCTCTGACTTGTTGTGTAAGCTTTACCCCCGACTTCCATTACTCGCACAGACCTTTCTGTGCTCTGTCCGACTTTTGCTCCTCCCTCCCGCCTCTGGGTCTCTTTGGAAATTCCGCCTTCTCGCACGATTTTGGTGCTGCTATGCCACGACTGAGGCATCTTTTGCGATGCCGCAGAGGAGGCTCCAGGCGTCGACGCTCCCCTTCCCCTTCTTCTCCCTCGCACTCTTCTCGCAGCCCCAGTGAAAGTCCTCCCCGCCGTCTTCATGGCAGTGGTCAGTCTCGTTGTGTGCCTCCCTCCTCGCGGCATGATGCCTTCGCCTCTACCCAGCCTGTCGAGCCTCGGCCTACTACAGCTGCTTTAATTCGGAATCCCACCACCGTCGTCTTCCATTATCAGTGTAGCTCCTCCCGCCCCCTGGTTACTGCAACGGTTACTGTTTCCTTCAAAGAGATTCGAGAGGATACTCCTGCACCCCCGCCATCTATTCTACAATTCAATTCGCCAACCCCTCCCTCTACTCCAACAGTCTCTCAACAAGTGGACAAAGGTCCCTCTCGCAGAGCGGGTGACTGCAGCTCGAGCTTACTCCAGGTCACTGGGGTGCAAGCAGGAGAGCATGATGCAGGGGAGGGTGCTACTCAAAGTGCACCAGTTCTGGATGACGACAAGGGGTGTTGGTGCCGAATTGAAGAGGAATCACCCTCGGGTGACTATGGACTCTAATGCTCCTACTTTTCTGTTATCTTGTCTAGTCTTTTGAACATTTTGTAGATTCTGTTTACCATGAGTCTTAGCTTGTTCAAACTGGTCTTTGTTGTCGAAGTCGTCTCAAACCTTTGTATGGGTCGGTTTCCCCTAATGGGCGGCCCAGGTTCTTTGCTCTGTTTTGTTAAGTCAAGGCTGGTTTCCTCTCATGAGGCAGATTTCAAATGTTTCTTGGGCTGGTTTCCCCTTGCGGGCGGCCCAATTTTTGATATCTTGCTGACTGTATGGTGCTCTGATGCGTTGAATTCGCTGTACCATATGTTATATGAATAGATTTAAGCTTACTTAGAAAAAAAAAATATATCAATAATCCTTTGGTTTATCAATCCTTTACATTTATAATTTTACAAAAATAGGGTATAATATATTTAGAAATATATCCAACGTTGCATTGGGTCTAATAATGTCAAGGTTTTATATTAGGGTTTAATATTGCAACATTAAAAAATTAGGGTTTAATGTTTTTTAAAAATTTCCAATGTCATATTCTGACAAACTTTGTCGCAATGTGACAGTTAATCTGAGAATCATTATAGCATTGAAATTTATTTGATGTTGCATTGTGACATTATAAAATTATGATTTAATATATTAATCCCAAGGTTTATATATTAATTATAGGGTTTAATACTAATCCTAGAGTTTATAATATTAATCTTGGGGTTTATATTCCTAGGGTTTAGTACATTAAACCTAGGGTTTACAATCTTAGTGTGTGTAATATTAATCTCAAGGTTTATTAGATTTTTTTTTATAATGTTATGGTTTTATATTCGGGTTTAATATTGTGAAATTTCATAATTAGTGTTTAATATACTTAGAAATCTATCAAATCTAGTATTTTGACAAACATTGTAGCAATGTGACAATCAATTTGATAATCATTTTCGTAATATTACATTACAATGGAATGATTTAATGTCACATTGTGAGAGTTAAAAATCAGGTTTAATATATTAAACTTAGGTTTTAAAAACTTAGGGTTTATAATATTAATCCCTTGTGTTTAATATTATTCCCCTCGGTTCATAAACCCTACATGGTGCTAATTATAAATACAAATGATTATTATTTAACAAAAATGAATTTAGATTTTACAATATCAATTAATAATAATATTAATAAATTAATATTATTTATTAATAATAATTTTTGTTTTCAAAGTTAGGCTAAACTATATTGAAATCATAAAAGAAACTTTACAGAGGCTATGGGCAGGGATGAAAAGCAGTGCTTAGCCAATCCCTGCCTTGGAATTTTTCAAGATAAACAATGTTTGGGGAAGCCTCATTGGAGGAAACCAACCCCTTAAGAGAGTCAAACAGTCTTAATATACAAAATATCCAGTGACTCATATGAAAAAAAAACAGCTAAAGTATGTCCTGAAAAGACAAAAATCGGAGATGAACCTTGCTACCGTACAGTCTTGGGTTTCCTTCATCTTCCTCTATCGCGTGGTCCTCCTCCTCAATTAGGCATCCATATTATCTCGCCCTGGCTTCCTCTTCAGCTATGGGCTCACGAGGAGGCTTCGGAGGGGCTGCGTGGATGATGGGAGCAGCAAGATCCTTAGCATCAGGAACTCTGGTCCAGACGCCATCCGAGTCCATTATCAAAACATCTGTCTCCTCCTCCATACTCACATGGACTGGAAGAGGTTCAGTTTTCTAGGGTGTGGGTGGCTCAGATTGCGCAATGGTAGATTTTCTACGACCCCTTCTGCCCTTAGGCTTCTACAACGGTTGAACAATATGCTCCTAAGTGTTTTCGGGTGTATGGGTAGTTAGCATATCCCACCATCCTGATGAGAATCCTTCGTTGGATTCCAAATGCTAGTCTTGACTATGGTGAGAGCAGCCAGAGAGCGCCCCTCTATATATGCCCCTGATGGGATTTTGATGTTGGCGTAGGGCCATGAGGAGGCTATCAAGCAGAGGATGGGGAGCTAGCTGTGAGACAAGGCAAAGAGTAAGGGGTGGCAACATAGGTGTGCTGTAAAGGAGCGCACAACAGGGGGTCATGCAACAAGGGATCACATAGCACGGAGGCACGCAGTAGGGGGTGCGCAACTATGGGGCTCACAGCATGGGGCACATAGCATGGAGGTGCGCTGGGGGAGGGGTGCACAGAAGATGGGCACACAACAAGGGGCTCACAATAGTGGAGGGGGGGACACACAGTAGGGTGAGCGCGCAGTAGGGGAGCGATGGAGGTGGTAGCGCGCGAGACAGACTGGAGCAGCAACGACCTGGTGGAAAGAGGATCAACAAATACAGTGAGAGCTCACATGACCGGTTGGAACAATAATGAAATGGATGGTTGAGAAGCCTCTATGCCTTTTGAAGGCACAAGGCACTGAATTTGAGCGTAGAGGCAATAAACCGAAGTGTGCGTGCATGTGATGCATGGTGTGTCGATAAGCCAAGTGTGGCAGAGCGCCGATAGAATTTACCAGCGATTTGAGTTTCCGCATCATGTAGGAGTTGGCATTGTAGGACAACGTCTGATTAATCATGGGAGGAGTTGTCCTCGATTGTTCTAGATATTTGACCCGCATCCAAGGTATTGATAATAATATTAATATTAAATTAATATGTATATTTATTTATATTTATATTTATATTTATTTATATTTATATTTATTAATATATTAATTATTATTTATAAATATTTTATATTTATACTTATTTTAATAATTATTACTAGTTTTTATATTAATAACTATATTCATTTTAACCGAATAATAATAAAAATTATTAATATCAAACTATCACAAGATAAACATTAAGAGTTAAAATCACTTGATAATATTAATAATAACTATTAGATTTATTCATTTAAATTAATAATAATATGAAACATTAATAAAAATCATATTTATTTTAATCTAATAATAATAAAATATATTAACATTAAAAATTCTAATAATTATTAACTTTATTAATAATAATAATAAATGTTAATATGGTTAAAACTTAATTTTGAAAAATGTGACCTACCACAATGTATAAGTTAATAATTCTCCATATTAATTATGTTTACAGATAATAATTTATTAACTCTTCTCAATAATTAATTTTCAGGTCAAGTAGGCTCATTTGCATAACATATCATTTTCACTCATATTTATTATCCCTCATTCATGCCCCTCTCAACTTTTGTCCTCGCGATGAGTGTTGTTATAAACTTGAAATGTCAACATAAAAGGACTCTTAAATGACTATTGTGGAACAAATTCCGATACAACATCATACTTAATACTAATATTTTTATGATAATGGTTATTTTTGTAATATTGTTATTATTTTTATTACATATTTATTTATATAAATACTAATATTAGATCTATATCACTAATTCTTTTCAGTGTTTTTCAATCACATTTAATAATTTGGTTGTGCATGTGACTGATATACACTTATTGACGTATATAAACCATAATTATTAATGTGATTGTGATAGTTATGTTTACTTGGAATATGAATTTTATTATTTTAATTTATCTGATGGTAGAGATTTAATTTTCATGTAATATTTTAAAATATTCTTAATAGTGGTCACAATTCAAAGGGTGAGATTTATATGTATAGTAGTTATGTCTTGTATGTCCTTTTAATTAAATTTATTAATTAAAATAAATATGATATGAGAATGAGTTATGAGTTTTTGGACATGTTGTATTAGTACACCATGATATTGTAACACCATCTATTTATAAGTTAAGAATCTCCATGGTAGAGTGGAATTCCATTTCCATAGTTAAAAATAAATAAATAGTAAATATAAATAAAATATTTGAATATCAATAAATAAAGTAATTGAAACTAAAAAAAATTATGGTCAAATATTTAATGTTGTACTACTTAGTGTGAGGGAAATGCATAATTATTTTCATGCTCAATATGAAGTTTTCATGTGGCATTTATATTAAAAATGAACATAAATTCATGTAACTCTCTATTTATCATGCATGTTGAGGGATTAAGTCCCTCTAGGTCAAAATTGGTCAAAATATGGTTGTTTATGGGTGACCATGGTTGTCAACATTTAAGCATAGTTGACTATAATAAATTATGACGGATTATTGTTTACCTTTGTTGACTATATTGACTAGCATAGATCCATATTAAGCACATAATTAGCAAGCGTCGAGAGGAATGAAAACTTTTTAGGTTTGAAACCACCATTTTTATAGTGTAAAACTTGAAAAAAATGATTGCATCTTCAAATATTTGATCCCTCTCAATACTTAATTCTTCATAGATCCATGCTCTCTCTCTCTCTCTCTCTCTCTCTCTATATATATATATATATATATACCTACCATGTGAAATATTTCATTATCTAAATTGCATTTTTGAATGTATAAATGGGTTTAAACTTGCAATTCCAACAAATATTTGTTTTATTCTAGACAAATTTGGGGGATAACATGTAAAATAGTGAGATTATTTGCCATAAGAATTTGTTTTCAATTACTTTATATCATATATACATAGATTTTTTTTTAAACTATATATTATATATACATATCTCACATTGAAATCTTTCACTTAACATGGGTAGTGAGATATTTTATTTATAAACTAAATTGTGTACACTAAAATGTTTGTTTGGTTATTAACATATTTTTGAATGCATGTTAAAAAAAATTAACCCTACATATTGAAATTTTTTATTTATGACCTACACTAAATTATTATTATTATTATTATTATTATTTTAAATGAAACATATTAATTTTATATTAAAATTTTTACTTAATTACAGTTCCCTTTTATTATTCTTATAGAAAATTAATTGATTTTTTTTACTAAAATATTTTATTATGGTCCCCGTCTTTGTGTGTGTGTGTGTGTGTGTATATATCTATATTCAAATAATTTATTTCATTTTTGTATTGAAATATTAAGAATTATATTTTTTAACAATTAAAGAGAAAATATAAAATTTTTATTTTTAATTTTAATTACTTGTTTATCTCGAAATTTGTTACAAAAGTATGTTACTTTATATGGATATTGAAATATTTTATGTATGGCTGAAAGTGTGAGTGAAGAATTTTTATATCTCCTCCATACTGGACTATAATATCAAGGAGTGGTATCAAAAAACGTGGTAATTGATCCTGAAACATATGTCTTAGTTCGTTTCTACCTCCCTCACATAGAGGACAAGGATGGAAAAGGAAGAGTCCTAGTGCTTGTGTACATTCACGAAGGGGGTATCTACATCAATTTTTTTTGCTTCACGTATGTATCACAATTATATTAATAATTTTATATAGAAGCCAAGGTGATTGAAATATCGGTGGAGTACCAAATATCGCCTAAGCATTGCCTCCCTGCTACTTATGATGTTCTTTTTTGGTGGTATTGAATGGGATTTCCAAGCAATGGAACTGCAAGAGGTGCATATGGATCTATGGCTCACTTCACACAAAATTTTTAGTGCGGTATTCTTGACAGGTGACAATGTTGGAGGAAATATTGTACATCAAGTGGGAATCCTTGTAACTGGAAAGAAATGGGATTTCTGTGTTTCCAAGGGGCCATTTTGGTTCACCTATTCTTTGACACAGAAGAAAAAATACACATAATTAGGACAAGGCCAACCTGAGGACTGCTTACTCTCACAAATTGATTCATTCAACATGAAAACACATGCATTTATAGGATTACAAATTAGTTGAGAAGTTTCAACAACCTCCTCATAAATAGGATATAGAACCAAATTAAAACCCACAATCTTAATGAGACACACCAAGAGACTAATAATAAATTAATCTAGAGTTCTCCATATTTCTTCATTATTATAAGTCTCCCCCTTAATGGATAAATGTGTTTTCTACCACACCTAACATAGTTATAAATTATTCATACTTCTCCTTTCCAAAAGGCTTTGTAAATATGTCAACCACATTATCATTAGTATTAAAACAAATCAGTGTAATATCTTTAGCCTGCATATTTTCCTTTACAAAATGGTAATGAGTCAAAATATGTTTTGACCTTGCATGGTACAAAAGATTGTTGGCCAATCTGATGGAGATTTGATTATCGCACTTGATAATTTTTGGTGTTTCAATGTACTTCTCCAACATCTTCAATAATTTTTCACAACCAAACTACTTCACGCATAGCAATACATAAAGATTTATATCATGCTTAAAATGATGATACAGAAAAAATTGGTTTTTTTTGTTCTTGTTCCATGTCACGATCCCAAATCCAATGTTGAATACATATCCTAATGTTGATATTCTTTCATAGGGATTCCCAACCCAACCTGAATAGCTATCAATTCAACATAAAAAGCATAATTATATTTTATATCATAATTAATGGTCCCCTTAAGATATTGAAGGACTCTCTTTTCCCCATTCCAATGGCTTTCAAGAGGCTTTTCCATGAACTAGCTCCACATCCTAACTAAATATGTAGTATTTGGTCTGATCTGGTGTTATAGGTTAATTTGGGCATCATTCCTAATGGCCTGGTTAACTGTAAATCATCCTCAGGACTGATGAATAGGGTATATCATCCTCTCTCATTTCAGTTGCTAGATGCCCTAAGACAAAGAACAAGAACAAATCATCTATGACTTTCATCTACAGGGTTTCCAAGATTTGAAGTTTATATTATAACACCTATGAGCTCACCAACGCAGTCTCTCAAGGGGCTAAGTTTGTTGCATATGCATATACCTCCATTCAAAGGTGCTCTATAAAGCACTTCTCGACACTCAAGGGTGCATTGGTCATTTGGGGGTGAAATTCTCATTATTCTGCAATCTCCACTTGGCCAGTGTCTTCTAGAAGAGTGAATATGTGTCAAACTTCGAATCCATGTGTCCATTTGATACCTCTAATACTGGGAACATGTATTGCCTATTATTAGAAATTAGTTGATTATAAAACTACCTTAAGCTCCTCTACAAACTGAGCATAGATCCTAGTGCTTGGTAAGGAAGAATTTGAGTAGAGAAATGATGGTGGAATTTCAATTGAGGAGTTGATTTGTGTAACATGTTGTTGGAGAGATGTGCATTGTGATGAGGTTGTGATGCTGATGGACATGGTGAAATCAAATCAATCACTGGGTTATAACCTCCCCTTCTATCCATTACTAAATATTGATGCTTACTTTCCCACATATGTATCTGTATAAGCTTTTGTATTTCATATTATGAATTCTTATCTGATGTATATGGTTCATGTTTCATTGATTTAACTAAATAAATTGAATAGGCATCTGTATATTGCTATATCTTCACTGTTTAGTGTTCATTCTTGCAGGAAATATTTTGGTGAAATAGCTTGGATTTGAAGTTACAGCAAGAGCGACAGAATGAGAATTAGAAGCGCTTGGACTCCAAGTAAGTTTATTGATCTGTTTTGTGTCTATTTACTATTAGGAAAAGTAGCTGCAAATTCTTTAACCTGTTGTTCTAGATGAGCACCACATCTAGGGAAGAATGTTTTATCTGTAATCCATAATTCTGCATAACATCTGGTGAGATATTTTAGACTTCCCACTAATTGATGATACAATGTGACATCCAACTCTCTTATTGCATCATCACTGTATATTTTTCCACTCCGTTCTAAAGGTGTCGATTCTACTTTACATTGATACATTTTGAACCTTTTATCTCTTTTATATATTTACTCTATGTAACCAAAGTATTTCAATCTTCTCTCCATACCTCAAGACCTAAACAATAATGCAATTTACTAAGGTCTTTCACATAAACTTCCTATGACACCTTTTTCAATTAATTTATAATAATTTCCTATTATTATAGGATCTTTAACATACAAGGAAATCAAAACAAAATAACCATTCTCAGATGCTTTGATATAAAAATTAGGACTACTTTGACTTTCCATAAAACCCCTCTGAAGAAATAAATAATTTATTTCTTCATGTCATGATCTTCGTGCCTATTTCAACCCATATAAATATTTATTTAATTTACAAACAAGGTGTTCTTAACAATTTATCCTACCTATGGAATTCATTTGCATGTTCATGAAAAAGAACATCCTTACTTGCAAATAATTTATGTGTAGGGGGATGAAACATATTGTATTCCTTGTGATCAAAAGAGTGTCCAATAAAAATACACTTGATAGCTTTTGCACTGAGTTTTCTCCTATCTTCTTTCAGAACATGGGAGAAGTATTTACTTCCAAATATTATTAAATGGTTTATCGTTGGTTTATAACCATGAAGATATTCAAATAGAATCTCATGGTTTAAACTTTTTGTTGGAATTATATTTTTTAAATACACAATAACACTAATAGATCCAACCCAAAAAACATTGATAATATTTTTACCTTTCATCATGCTCCTCGCATATTCCACTAAGGTTTTGTTCTATATTTTTTCTACTCCATTTTTCTGTGTAATATTTGGAGCGATGTATTGTTGTAAAATACCATGGGATTTGTGGTACTTAACAAATGCACCTAATCTATATTCTCCCCCTTGATCAGATTAGGGGATATTGGTGTATTTTTTTATTTGATTCTCAACAAAGTTTTTAAATTCTTTGAAATATTAAAATACATCACTCTTCTTTGTAATAAATTAAACTCATGTATATTTTGTGCAATCATCAATAAATATCATGAAATAATATGCAACTCCTAATGATCTAGTCTACATAGGCCCACACACATCGGTATGCACAAGTTCAATAACATCCTTTTTTCTTCTATACATATGATTAGGGAATACTTCCTTATGCATTTTCCATAATGCACACACTTCACATGAAAATTATTCATTGTTTAATAATGGAAGTACCTCTACCATTTTTTTGTTTTTAATGTTGAAATATGCAGCAAAAAAAACACAATTTTATTTTTCCTTAATTAAATTGAGAAATTTTGAATTTTCACATCAACAGACAAATTGGACACAGTTAACTGAGGTAACATGGCTCTTTTCACTCAGTTATCTCTGTAAATTCAATTTTGAGGAGTTAGACTTTAGTTAATGATGTGTGGTTGCTAATTTGTAGAAATCAAGGTCAATTATTTCAGGTTGTTTTTAGTTAAACTAGTTCTAATTGTTGGAGGAACTAGTGGAAGGTAAGTTTTGCAGTGGGACTTCAGTCAAACTTAGTGATCATCCAGTTAACTGATCAATCAAACCAAACTATCTAGTGCATGTCAAGAATTCTAGTTCCCCAACTGTGGTGGAGATTCCAAGGTAGTGTAACATGAGTTGCAGACTAGTCATGAGTGTACAGGTGTTGCATGCAGTCAAATGATCAACCTTGGGAATTGCACAATCAATTTAAGGATTTTCCTAAATAATAGGGGCCTAATTTATTAATAAATTGTGTAAGGAAATAAGGGCTCAATCATATGCATAAATGTACTAAGTCTAGGTTAGAGCTTCTCAGTCATCATAGAGATAGGTTATTCACTTGTAGGTTGTGCTTAGTTCATGAACGCAATTGTAATACATCTATATTCATAATATTAACGCAAGAAGACATTGGGGTTTTTAGCACATTGCTTTCCTCAAAAATAAATACTCTGTGCATGTGTGTTATCTCTTATTGCATGTCTGATATTATTATTCTAAATTATGGATTGAATTCGACAGAGCGGTAGAGTAGGTTTTGGTCTTATCACTTTGAGTAAAATTTCATGAGAATTTGCAAATATACATCATAATTTCTACATGGTATTAGAGGAGGATTCACATTAGAGCAGGAATTTCGAATTTTTTTTTCAAGAGGTTCGATTTTTAATTTCAGTATAGCAGGATCTCTTCAGAGCTGAGATGATGACCTTCAACGGGTTGAGGCTAGAGTATGTCTTGGAAGGAAACTCTAATTCCATCACATGGAAGGATTTCTTGAAGGCGATATTGGATGAAATTGGATTTCTACAATACATCAAGATATATGTTGAAAAACCACACATATGATGCTTAGAACCTTGCTTAGTGGAAGAAAGATGTAGCGAATGAGAGGAGAATATTGTTGGAGGGAGTACAAGATCATATTGTCTCAAATCTCCACAAAAAAAGAAACTTTATACGCAATTTGGAAAGCACTGAAATAATTGTTTAAGAATAGTAGTGACCACAACAAGCTCGCACTCAAGGATAAAATTTGAAATATCAAGATGCAAAATAATGACACTATTCCATAGTATCTGAGTAGGTTCACACAATTTCATGATGGCCTTGGTGGTTTTATTGTTACTGTTGCAGAAGATGACCTGGTAAGCCTATCCCTTCTGGGCTTTCCAAAGAATTGGTATAGTTATCAAGATTTGATGAATTGGACGGAGAAATTACCAAATTAGGAACTCTCATGATCTAATTTGGTACAGGAGAAAATAATGAAAAATACCAGAGATAGGACATCATCCAAGGGAGAGGATGAATAAAACCTTGCATTTGTTGGGAAGGGAAATAAGGGAAAAGGGAATAAATCTCAATCCAAACTAGAGTCTAGCTAAGGGGGCAAGAAGAAATATTTGTCCAAAATTAAATGCTTCCATTGTCATGAATTCGGGTACTCTTCCATGAAGTTGCCACACAAAAAGACGATAAATAAGACCTCTAGAGGAGAATCATGTGAGGCCTTAGATTCACAGTTTGAGCTTGAATTTAAACTCATCGCATGCATGGTCAACATAGTGATGGGGAGTGTGTGGTACTTGGACTCAAGTGAATCATTCCACATGACACGGTGTAGAGAGATTTTCAGTGATCTAGAGGAGAATATTTGAAAATGCATATTGAGATGGGAAACTATGGAAGGTAAAGTGCCACTAGGGTTGGTACAGTCACCTTCCAAAGGGAGTTAGGCTCCCCACTCAGGCTTAAGGATGTCATGCTCATTCCAGGCATAAAGAAAGAATTCATATTTGTTGCAATTTTGGAAGACCGTGGTTATAATGTGATATTAAACAAAGGAAATTCAGTCCTAAGACACATAACCACAAGACAGGTGAAGAAGATATGGGTTCGTGTTAAGAAATTCTATAACATAGATGTGGAATATTGTGTTGCATTAAGCATTAAAGCAGATAATATGTAGAGTCTTTATGTCGGTGAGCTTTGGCACAAAATATTTGGCCATTTGCATCATGGTGCCCTGAATATTATGCAACAAATAGCCACAAGCCTCCCCAAAGGAGTGATTGAGCAGCAAGATGTATGAAAAGGATGTACCATTGGGAAGTACATAAAATACACATTCCATAATGAGGACAAAAAAGCACATGTAGTCTTGGAAAGGATCCATTCTAATGGCTGGGGACATTTCTTGATAGCCTCCACTGCCAGACACAAATATTTTGTCATTTTTATTGATGACTTCTCAAGGAAGTGCTCGATCTTCTTCATGTGGAAGAAAGGTGATACATTCTCCAAGTTCATATAATTCAAGGCACTAGTTGAGAAAGAGACTAGAAATAAGGTGCTCTCAGAAGATATAATAAAGGTGAATACATGTTGAATGAATTCAAAAATTTATTTGTGAAAGAAGACATTCGACGAGAATTGAAAACACTCCATAACCCATAATAGAATGGGGTCGTTGAGAGAAATAATTGTAGCATTATGGGATCTACAAGGGCTATGTTGCATGACCAAGGCCTACCACTTCACTTGTGGGAAAAGGTATCCAACAAAATATTCTATTTGCAGAATAGAAATTTTCATCGGATTCTGGGCCCAATTACATTTGAGGAGTATTTCTCGGGGAGGAAGTTGGGCGTGTCACGCTTCATGATTTTTGGAATGTCTATATACTGCAATGTATCCAAAGAATAAAGGAAGAATATTGAGCTAAAAACATAATTTGGGATACTTATGGATTACACATAAACTCCCTACAACTACCATGTGTATGTGCCTTCCCGCAGAATGATAATTGTGTGAAGGGATGTAAAATTTGATGAGGAGAAAGTGATGTGGTGCTCACTTGAGAGGGAGCTTCATATCCCACCAGAAGACGAGATTTTAGCTCCAAAGGAGGAGCTTCATGAAGTTGTGGAGTAACCACAAATTGAGGAGGAGAGAGTGGAGGCATATAATCAAGTGGAACCTTCCAGAGAAGGCAGGAAAAGAACCAAGAAAGTTGAAATTCTTACACAGGACGTGAGGTAGAATGTGGGTGCTCCTTGAAATTTACACAAGCAGAGAAGGTCACCTGATCGGTACAATGGCTACATGGCTCTAATAACTGAGCTTGAAGAGACTGATCCATCCTCTTTCGAGGAATCAATAGAGCCACCTATATTTGTTAATGAACTGGTGGAGGAATATTAATCCATTTTAAGGAACAATATTTGGTAAGTGGTCCCAAGACCGGGAGATAAATCAATTTTGGGTTCATGATGGACCATCAACGTAAAGAAAGAACCATATTGAAGCATAGGGAAATATAAGGATAGATTTTTGGCCAAGGGGTACTCTCAAGTTTAGGGAATTGACTATGAGGAGACCTTTTCTCTTGTAGCAAGGAACTCATCCATTAGATTAATTCTTACAATGGTTGTGCAGATGAGGTGGAAGATCCCCCAGATGGATGTAAAAAAACATTATCAATGTGGTTATTGAGGGGGAGGTGTACATCAAGAAACGAGAAGGTTTTGATACATTTGATCGAGAGTCTCATGTCTCCAAACTAAAGAGAGCATTGTATAGTCACAAGCAAGCACCCCATGCTTGGTACACCAGGATCGGTAACTATCTTAGAGGATGGAAAACTCTATCATATTTTCGTGAAATTTAAATTGCTTAATATTTTCTTATATGTTGATTATTTTATATTAACTGGTGATTAGAATTTGATCATCTCTTGCAAAGAGGACCTTGTGAGGGAGTTTGAAATGAAATACATGGGTCTCATGGACTGCTTCCTTTGGTTGGAATTACGGTAACGCGATGGGGAAATATTTGTGTCTCAAGGAGAGTATTAAAATGATATACTACATAAATTCTACATGAAGAGTTACAAACCCATGGAGACACCTCTAGCGACCAACTGGAGGAAGGAGGATGCCAATTCAAGTGAATAAGTGGATTTCACCATTTATCAGTAGCTAGTGGGTTCACTGATGTACCTTGTGAACACACAAACATATATGTGCTATGCAGTTAACTAGCTGATCCAAGCTATGTTTATGCCGACCAAATGATTTTGGAGGGAAGCTAAAGCATTTTTTATGGTATGTTAGAGGAACTACCAGGTTTTGACTATGGTACAAACAAACGGATTTAGTGAAGCTACGTGGCTTCACAGATGCATATTAGGCAAGGATTCTGTTAGACCGAAGGAGTACTTCATGTTGAATTTTCAATGTTGGGTTCCCAGTTGTTTCCTGGTCCAATAGGAAGCAACAAGCTGTGGCACTCAACTCGACATAAGCATAATTCATGGTTGTAAGTAAAGCAACATGTGAGGTAATCCGAATGAGAAATATACTTATAGAACTATTGGTCATATGATGGATCCAACTGTGATCTATTGTGATAATCAAAGTTTCATCAAGGTCTCTGAGAATCTCATTTTTCATGATCGATCCAAGCATATAGATATCCGGTATCACCATTTAGGGGACTATGTGCATATGTGGATAATGTTTCTACAATACATTCTGATAGAGGAACACGATGCTCACATTTTAAAAAAGGCCTTGTCAATAGGGAAGTTTGAGTTCCACAGGTGCAGGATAGGGGTGGTTGATAATCACTTTCTTCTTGAGAGGGAGTGTCGAAAAATGCAGCAAGAAATTTTCAATTTGATTTTGCCTTGATTAAATTGAGAAAATTTAAATTTCCACACCAACAAACAACTTGGATGTAGTTAACTAAGGTGATATGGATCTTGTCACTCAATTAGCTCAGTAAATTTGAGTTGTAGGAGTTAGAGTTCAGATAAGCATGTGTGATTGCTAATTTGCAGCAATCAAGACTAGTTAACTCTAATTGTCTTTTATTAAACTAGTTCTAACTGTTGGAGGAACTAGTGGAAGTTCAGTTGTGTAGTGGGAATTCATTCAAACTCAATGATCATCCAGTTAACTAAGAAACCAGCCCAAAATATCTATTGCATGCAAATGATTCAAGTTCCCCAGCTATGGTGGAGATTCCAAGGTAGTGTAATATTACTTGTAGACTAGTATTGAGTTTACAAGTGTTGCATGCAGTCATATGATCAACCTTGGGAATTGCACAATCAATTTGAGGAATTTCCTAGATAATAGGGGCCTAATTTCTGAAGAAAATTCGTAAGGAAATAGGGGCTCAAGCAGAGGTAGAATTTTACTAATTTTGGGTCATAGCTTCTTAATGAGAAAAGAGATTGGTTATTCACTTACAAGTTGTACTGAGTTGAGAAAAGAAATTGAAGTACATCTCTATTCATCATATTAATGCAAGCATGCATTGAGGTTTTTAGAAAATTTATTTCCCAAGAAAAACTATTGTGTGTAGGTGTGTTATTTATTATTGCATGTATCAGATTATTGTTCTAAATTATGAATAAAACTATGCAAAGACGTAGAGTAGGTTTGTGTCTCGTGATTTTGAGTAAAATTTCATGAGAAGTTGCAAATATAGAGCATAAATTATACATTGAAGTAGCAACCACTCATGATAATTAAGGTGGCCATAATTTTGGTTCCAAAGAGATTTTATCGCCATGGTTGTGGATGTCATTTCTTCATCAATTTTTCTTTTCACATTTTTCTTATATAAGCCTCCAAATATCAAAGTTGTGGCAACAACCTTGAAGTGATCCTACATGTCTTTCACCAGAGTGTGACTTCACAAATTCTACATTCAAATTATGTTTTGTTAGGGTAGAAACATAGATTAAATTCTTCTTAATGCCACAATACATATATCACATAATGAATTTGTTTAACACAACCATTTGTTAATGTTACTGTAACAACCCCTAGTTTATCTTCATGTAAACGAAAAATAAGACGAGGCTCATGGGACACGTATTCCAAGTTAAATGTTGGGAAAAACATAGTGATGGGTATCATTGATGATTAATTTATGGCTATGGAAATTGGAAAAGGCATTGGCAAAGGAAAGGAGGCATTAATTGGCATTTATTTATGAAAATAAAGGAAAATAGGAGAAAAGGGAGATGAAGGGTCACAAATTTGCATGAGGAGGAAATTGAAGTAAAAATGAAGGAAAATGAAGAAAATAAAGGACTCCATGATAAAAAGGCCTTTTAGGATCACTTCACAACTTTTGTTAGTTTAGTTTTGTGTCACTTCAATTTTTGGACCTCTCTTCTATTCTCTCATTCTCTGGCACACTTAGAATATTATTGGAGAATTCTTGGAGCACTTTGGCATACATTGGATTTTGAGAAAAAAAGGAAAAGGAAAGAAGAAAAACACAAGGGAATGGTTGGATCAGCAGCTACAACTGGTTTTCTTTGCAGGTAACAAGTTCCATGTGTGATTTCTTTGCTATTTTATGGATACATGGTATATTCATGTGATTTTATGGTTATGTGTTGTCCTTCGCATAGATATTTTCCTGGATTGACAATGATTTCAGCCTTGTCTTTCCATTTCCTAGATAACCATGGTGTTATGGGTTTTTTCCATTATATTTTTTTTGGTTGTTGCTAATAATACCTTATGCCTGTGGGTTGGAACAAACACTCTAGAAGCCCTATAACAACTTGGGTTGAGTTACTAGTCTTGGATCCTAGGTTGGGATAAAAAATCTGGAGCCCTTGGTGGGTTGAGTTACTAGTCCCCGGAGCTGGGTTGGACAAATGCTCTAGAGCCTTGGAAGGACGTGGGTTCAGTTACTAGTTCATGAATCCCTATATAGGTTGGGTAGAGACTAGTATGGTTTGTGTTAGTTATGTTCGACCGTGGAGGTGGAATCACTGTGGTTGAGGGTTGAGGTATTTTGGCCTCTGGAAGCCCCGGTTCAATTTTTTATTGGCTTATTCCATGAGATACCGCATTCATGATTATAATATGGCACAAGGGTGATTTTCTTAAAGAGATATTTGGTTAAACTCAATCTATGGTTGGGTAGTACGTGTAATTACATAACTTAGTTTACATTTTCCTATGTTTATATGAGGCATTTCCTTATTGTGATTTATGATCATTTGTAGTATTCTATTGGTGAGATTATTGTTGAGTTTCTGTGATCTCTGTGTTATTCATTTTCTGGTTATATGATGTGTACCATTTATGAATCTTGTCATGAATCATTTAGTTATTGATTAATTAATGAATGTATGGACTAATAAGTGTTGTTGCAACTATGAGGAGAGGGAATAAAACCTTGTTGGCGATTCTCAATTGAATCTCAGACTATTATGATCACATATGTATTGATGACCTATAGCTTACATATTTACCATATTAGGATGAAAATGTGAAGTTGGGTTACACTTTTTGCCCTTTTCTTAGAAAAAAATATCATTTTTTTTTTCTGTTCTTAAACTTTCTCCAAGCCAAAACAATTTTTCTATTTAGAATTTCAATTTGAGATAAAAATAAAAGTTGTCAGAAATTTTATTAGCTTTCTATTACTTATTTTTTTGAATTTTTTTATACACATTTGATATGTCAACTTAACATTTCTTTGAGTGTGTTTTTTTTAACAATCAAAGGATTCATAAAAATTCATGTTCAAACACATTGGTGTATTCTTTGAAAACTTTGTGTTTTTGAGAAACAAAATGTATTATAACAATCTAGACAGAGTCTACTTCGGTTTCATTATATTTACAAAACCAACTAATGCATATCATAATTACTAGAATTTTTTGAACTAGTCCAATATGAAAAAATTGCATATTTGGAATATGTTTCGGCTCGCACAAAATTTCTCAACATATAAGTTATAAACTAAAAATCTAAAAACTACCCATTACAAAGGACAGACCAACATAATGCACCATAATTTTTTCAATTTTTTTTACAGTGTATTTTGGAAGATATAAAATATTGATTTCACTGAATCATATTGTCCTTCAGAAATTGTTTTTACCCATTTTATTACAAAATTAATTAAAATTAGTAAATATTTATGAAATTCCATAAAATTTATATTTCTTGAAAGTAAATTGAATTCTGGAAATGCTTCTCTTGGTTCTGACAGTTAATTCATAAAGTTTCATTGAGTTTAATCAGTCCAAATTTGAATAAATGTGTTCAGAGTCGAGCTACTGCGTAATTGCAGATGTGCTAGTTTGACCGAACTCTTAGAAAAGTTCGGTCGAATTGTTTTTTGTCTCAACGGCCCATCAATTCTAACCACACAAAAGTTCGGCCGAGTTTTTTACAAGATTTTGGCTGAAATTTTAATTGACTTTACATCGGCCGGAAAATTCAATGAAGTCCCACCAAAAACCATTTCATGGAAATATAAATAGGTGTACACATATTCATTATTTTCGCATAATTTCACACATTTCTTCATTTGGGCTGATTTTGCAAAGGACTTTGTTTGGGCTTAATTTTCAAAGGACTCCTTTTGGCTTAATATTCAAAGGACATTTTTTGGAGGTATGTGATACATTTTTTGGAGGCTTTTTGGGCTTAATTTTCAAAGGACATTTTTTGGAGGTATTTTGTTTTTAGAGGTTTTTGGGCTTAATTTTCAAAGGACATTTTTTTTGAGGTATGTTTTTTTTAGAGATTTTTGAGCTTAATTTTCAAAGGAAATTTTTTTGGAGCTTTTTTGTTTTTAGAGGTTTTCGGGCTTAATTTTCAAAAGACATTTTTTGAACTTTTTTTGGGCTTAATTTCCAAAGCACTCTTTTTAGGCTTAATATTCAAAGGACATTTTTTGGAGGTATTTTTTAAAGTGATATCATTATAGAGGCTTTTCAAGCTTAATTTTCAAAGGACATTATTTGGAGGTATTTTGTTTTTTTTTACATTTTTTTAGAGGTTCTCAGACTTAATTTTCAAACGACATCTTTTGGAGGTATTTTTTAAAGTGACATTTTGTAAGAGGTCGAGCTTAATTTTCAATGGAAATTTTTTGGAGGTATTTTTTGAAGTGACATTTTTTTAGATTACATGTTTTAGGTTGAAGTAAATCTTTTATAATGATTTTTTAAAATGAGTTTTTTTCTAACTTTTTAAATAAAAGTTTTGTGCAGGACTTGGAAGGAAATATTTTGAGCTTCATTTCATTTTTAGAAGATATTTTTTTCTCGGATTTTTTAAAGTAAGTGTTTTGGATTGACGTATGTCTTTTTTGAAAAAAAATTAAAACGATTTTTTTTTAAATTAAATATTTTGTGATGCTTTTTTCAATTGAGTTTTTTTCTAAATTTTTGAAGGAAATTTTTTGAGCTTCATACTCAATTATCATGGGAAACCAAAGGAATTGCAAGAGGAAATATGATCGAACAAGAGACCCTGAGGAACATAGAGAACAAGGGAGAGAATATCGCAAAAAAAAAGCAGAGAAGAACGCTCAAATATTGAAAGGGAAAATCAACCTCAACTAGAAGTTGAAGCAAGTATGTAAATGTAAATATTATAAATTTGATATTTATAATTTTCCTAGTGTAAATTATGGAACTTAATATTTATTTGATGTGTTGGCTCCCTGTAGTTTGTAAGAGTGACAAGAACAAACACTACAGGGGCCACATCAGAACCACTTTGGAATCCTAAGACCTAGCCTTCCTAGATTCAGAGAGGGATCTCTCTATAAAGGTGCTTCCAATTGATATATCTTTGTGTTCTTTGGTTATGATTTTAGGCTAGTTATGAAGTTCTAAGGACTTGTTTTGTTTTTTTTTGGATTAATTGATAGATTGAAGGATCAATTGTGTGACTGATTAAGGGAATGTTTCAACTGAACAAATAGAATGTAAGAAAAAATAAATCCATTGGCCTATGGAGTCATAAAATGATTTAATTTCTCATAAACTATGTAAGGGAATTCATAGGGCAAGCTAACTATATCAAATGCATTCTTTATATTAGGTTCTGACATGAAACAATAATAAGTTGTGAATGTAGCAAAGCTATAGTCAGTTAAGAATCTTCTAGCTCTACTTAGACAAGAAAAGCCTTTTAAGGTAACTGTTTGGAGCAAACCAAAGGAAAAGGCACACCATAAATCTCTTTGGACAAACCTTTAATAAGCAACCTTTCAAACAAAAATCCAACAATCAAAAGACTACTTTCAGATAAAGAAAAAATATAAGATAACAACAAGAGTGGTCTAAGATCAAACAGAAATAATCTAATCTGCTTTTGACAACTCTCAAGGACTCTTCAAAACAACAATTCAAGGCAGACCAAAGGGCGGGGCATACCATAGACCTCTCTAGTTTTAGACTCTAGTAAGCATACTTTAAATAAAGACTTTGAAAATATATCTCAAGTCTTTCTCAAAGGAACATGGGCTCACCAAAATTTTCTTGGTTTCACTCTATTGAATCATTTCGAAGATAACAAGCTAGATGTAACTAGAAGGCAATTAAGAATCTTCTAATCAGATCTTGCAGAAGAAAACATGAACATAAAGAAATACAGATAGAAATAAGGTGCTGAAATAGAAAATCCAAATCTAAAACTTCTGTTCCTTTATCAAAGAAAATGGACATAATGGAAAACATAAGGAGAAACAATAACAATTTAGGAAAACTTCACCATTGATACAACTCAAGAATCATGTGAAAAAGCTTGTAGTATTGATGATCAAACTAGTTACATCACTCCATGTACAATAGCTCTCTGCAACTCAGAGCTTTCTATATTTTAGTCTAGTATTCCTCAACTAGCTTAAAAGCAAAAATCAGTCCAATAACCATCAAGTAACCAACATTTAAAATGAGGCTCATATGCAATATTTATATGAAAAATGAGGAGGTGTTGCCAATCTAGGGTGTTTAAATGTTATTTATTTCAAAGTTAATGATTTTTGACTTTTGAGACCATGCAAGGCGCAAGGCAAAAATATTTGAAAGAGTTACTCTCAAATAATAACTTCTCAGTTATTTTAGTTGAAATTTTTGAATTTTAAGGCTTAGTAATAACTTTGTAATAACTCCTGAGCTTCTTTAAAATATCTCTGACCGTGCAATAACTATCGAATGCCTTTGTTGAAAGAAAAAATGTTGTAGGTGGAAAAATCTGTCTTTGGAGAAGTAATTTCTTCTTTGCTGAGTTATTCAAAGTTGTGTTTAGGTAATTTGACTTTGTTTTATTCATCAAACTTCTGTGTTAGGCCTTTAACCTTGATTTGTCTTTAATATTATGTCTTAGTGCCTTTATCTCTATTTCTTCTTTATAATTGTTTTGTTTATCTATCCTTTATCTTTAAATCTTTGACCTTTCATCTTTAAACACCGTTTAAAGGGCTATCCCTCTGTTTATCTTTTTGATCTATACCTTAGCCCTTTAATCTTCCTGTTCTTCATTTCTTTTCTGACTGTATCTGCTTCTTGTATGCAGGCAGTGTTTTTCCATGGCATAAGGGTTTATAACCCATCGATGATCATGATACATCGCGGGTTAATTCCTTTGTGTAAACCCTTGGCATATTTATATTCATTAGCCTCTCGGATCATCATCTAGAGGTTTTTCATCATTTAAATGCCTCTATGGGCTTTTAATGCCGTTAAACCTGCAAAAAACAAACAAATATTAACTTAAAAACCTGCAGGATGGGGCAAATATGCCTTTTTCAGTGTTTCAAACTGTTGGAGGAGTGTTACAGAGGGGGAGGGGACGCAGGGGAAAGGATCCAGAGGTGGAAGATGGAGAAGCTTGAATGGGGGTGCGGAACATTGACTTTTGGCGCACAGAGGAGGAAAGGCGGTTTTGCAAAACCGCAACGGTTTATCACGCAGGGTATGAGCGGTAAACGGTTTTGGCTTGGAGCTGCGTGATATCACTCAGTGACTGTCGGGTGTCCTAGGAAAAACCACCTATTTCGCGTGTACTGGGCTATTAAACTTCGACGCTGATTTCCGCATGATACGAAATATAGACCGTCAGATCTCGAGGAGTGAGATCGACGGTGCAGGTGGAGCTCGAGGAGTGGGTGTAGGTTTGAGGGGTGGGAAGTGGATTACAGGTGGCAGAAGATGACTGGGGCAAGGGGTTTGAGTGAAAGGTGGGGCCGGGATGGTGATGTGTGCGGTTTGTCGGGTAGCGTGGGCTGGGTTATATGTGGAATGAAGAATGGTGAAGGGGACAGTCGTTGGATTAGGGTCGACCAATGGTTTGAGATGGTCTGGGGAAGGATGAAGCAGGATGGAGTAAAAGGGGCAGAGGCATAGTTTGTATGAGGGAAGGGGCTTAAGAACAGGCGAAGGGAATGGTTCTGTGGGGGTAGAGGGGATCGGGGGTTGGGAAGGAAAAGGGATTAGGAGAATAATAGAGGGTCGGGGTCAGGGTCATATGAGTGAGGGGGCTAGGGCTTTAAGAGGAAAAGGGGCTTAAGGCCCATATAAAAAAAAATGGGTTTTTGTTATAAAAACCAAATTTTTACAAGTTTTGAGAGGATCTGATAGGGTCAAAATCAAATATTAAACAATTTAAGGAGTGGTTTTACATTGTTTAGGGGTTTTTAGACAAAAGTGATGAATGAGGGAGTATTTTAGGGGTTTTTAGAGGGGAATGAAGAGAGGATAAATGAGGGTGTCAGTAAAGGGGTGAATGAGGGAATTAGGCCCCCAAAAATGGAGTTTCTTTAGAGCAGCAGGGTAAACTTTTGAGGAGGCATAAAGATAGCAAATTTTGGTGAAAAATGGTCAATAATAGGATGACGAAGGTAGTGAGACCTCTAAAAATATCTGATGGGATTAGGTGCTTGTAGAATATCCACAGTCATCTAGTGAAATCTGTAAAATACAGGAGGATAACAGTGGCTCCAGCTGGGGAGGGAAGCTCCTTTAGGAGGTATCAAGAACCTCAGAAAATAGATCTCTGGAAGAAGTAGACCAGTGCCTTGATTTGCACCCTGACATACCCCCATTAAACTTGATGACTTGCTGCTTTGATGAAGTGATTTTTAGCATCTGAATAATAACATGATTAATTCTAACTCAAACTTCTACCTACCCATCTTACTTTCTCTAACATTTTTTCTTCATTGGGTGCATTTAAATTAGCCAACCCTTGACATCATTTCTTTTGAAAAATAGGAAACTAAAAAAATTCTACAATTATATCAACCAAGAGTTCAGATTAAGCTGATGAACTCTTTATTTCTCTACCTAATCTAATTAGTTGTCAAGATTAAGGTGTATAACATATTTTATTCTCTAATCTAAACATAAAATTGAAAACATAACTAAATCAGGATTGAACAGTCTAATTTTTTATAAGCAGTGATACTCTGTACAAGTTTGGATATAGAATTTATTTTTAAGAAATTTTAACACAAAACTTTGAGGGCTGAAATTTAGATTTTTCTTTTTTATCCCTCTCTTCTTTCTTGGTTCAGATTTTGAGCTTTGGAACCAAATTATTTTCCTAATCTAATCTAATCTTATTGATAAGCCAAGTTTAGATAGTTTTGCAAATCCTCATTCACTAACCTATCAGTATAAATTTAAAACTCACTCAATCATGATTAGGCTGTATGACTAAAATAAGACTTCTCTTCAAGTAGTGGCATTTGGACTTGCACACTTTCAGAACTTACTCTTTTTGGTATGGGGTTGTACCTTTTCTTTTTCTACCCTCTTTTTCTTTGTTTTTCTATTTTTGTATTTATTTTTTCTCTGATCTTTTTCAAAACAATGTTATATACAATGGATAAAGCTTTGAACTTGGCATGTTAATGAAAATAATGTTTTAGAATCCTACCATTGATAGGACCTCCAAAAATTTCTATTCCATCCATCTCGTGTAAGAAAAATACATTGTTTCCTCTCGCAGAATGGATAATATAGGGACATTTCGATAGATTTTCAAACTTACCATGATTTCCCTTGTTTTCTCTTCTTGAGTACCATTTGAGCACTTTATCACCAATGCTGAAATCATTTGCTTTTGTCCTTTTGTCAAATAGCTTCTTGATGTTTTCTTTCACTTGATGTGTTCTGTTATACTGTATGGTCTAATTTATCCTTCTCATCCTGTCATTTTCTTCAGACTGTACTTCTTGGATGAGCTTCATGACTGGCACTCCTAGGATTGTTGGAAAAATTGCATCTACTCCATAAACTAGCTGATAGGGAGACATTCCAATTGATTTCTTTCATGTTAACATGTCTGCCCATAATGCATGTACTAGCTTGTTGTGCCATGAATTTTGATTCCTTTCCAGCAGCTTCTTGTTGATGTTTATCAAACTTTTGTTTGAAGATTCTGCCAACCCATTACCTTTAGGGTAATAAGTTTTCGAATGACCCAATGTGATATGATATTTGTGGAAAAAGTCCACCATTCTCTTGGATCTAAAGGCAGCAACATTGTCAGTGATAATATTTCTAGGACAACCAAATCTAGACAAAATATGGTTTTCAAGGAATTTAATGTTGACTAGATAAGTGGAAGTTCTAAAGGGGATGGCCTCTATCCATTTTGTCAAGTAATCGGTTGTTGTGAGAATCCATTTATGTTGGGCAGATGAAGGAGGATGGATTTCCCCAATGAATTCTAGGCCCCACTGTTGAAAAGGAGCTTCAACGGAGATAGGATGCAGAGGTAAGGGTAAGAGTTTTCTTTTGCCTTCAAAGATTTGGCATTTTTGGTAGGAAACTACCAATTTATGGATGTCTTGGAAGAGGGTGGGCCAATAATAACCAACTCTAAGGATTTTGTTGACAGTTGTTTTCCAATAGAGGTGGCCTCCACATTATCCTTCATGAAAATTATGCTTGATCTTCTCTGCATCATTCTTAAAACATTTAAGCAATATACCACTAGCATTTTTCCAATATAACCATTTATCTATAATGCAGTAATTTACAGATTTTAACTTCAATAACCTTGCCTTTGTCTTAGATAAACCAATAGGAACATTAAGATAAAAGAACACATACAAAATATTAGCATACCAAAGTGAATTCAACAATATTCCAACAAGAGGGGTTGTGCATTCTTCTTGTTCCTCTAAAACATCAACAATATTCATATCTAAGGTTTTCAGGTTTGATTCAGCCATTAGTTTTGCAAGTCCTTGCCCTTTGATTAATTTAGTGGGTTTGATTTCCAAGTCATATTATAATATAACAGCAATCCACTTTCCTCTCTTTCCATCAAGATCTTGTGTTAAAATGTCTTTGACAACTATGTGTGGAACAAATGCAATGATGTGTGAGTGTAAAATGTAAACTCCGAAATTTATCAGTGCTTTGATAAAGGCAAAAGCCTGTTTTTCCATTATGTTGTATTTCAGGGGTGCAACTCTTAAGGCCTTGTTGAAGAATGCAATGGACTCCTCTTGTCCTTTTATGTTTTTCTGAATTAGGACAACAACAATTGTATGTTTTGATGCAAAGGATAAAATGAATAAATCTTTATCAAAATCAGGGCTAATAAGAATTGGTGTTTGCGTGAGTGCTTGTTTAACTAATAAAAAATATTGCTTTGATTCAATGGTCCATTTAACTCCTGTTTCCCTTTCTAGCATGTTTGTTATATTTCTAAGGATTTCAGCAAGGCTTGGTATGAACCTTCTTAAGAAATTAATATTTCCAATGAAAGATTGTAGTTCTTTGATGTTTCTAGGATGATTGTTTTACAATATTCCTTCAATCCTTTTTGGGTCTTTTCTAATTCCCTCTTCAGATATGATATGGCCTAGAAGTTTGCCTTCTTGGAGGACAAATAAAGTTTTCTTAGGGTTTAAGGATAGACCATACTTTCTACATTTTTCAAAGACTGTTCTTAAGTGAGAAATGTGTTCTTCATCTGTTTTGGAATAGAGAGTGATGTCATCTAAATATATCACAATGAAGAAACCTATCTCTTTTGAGAAAGAAATATCCATGGCTCTTTGGAATGTGGCACCAAAAATCATTAAACCAAAGGGCATTTTCACATACATGAAATTACCCCAAGGTGTAGTAAAGGTTGTCTTAAGTTGATCATCAGGATGTACCAGCACTTGGTTATATCCTAAAAATCCATCTAGCATAGAAATTATTTTAGAACCCACTACCTTTTTCAAGATACAATCTATTTTGGGCAAGTGTAATATCCCAAAATAGGGAAAATAAGCAGCAACAGGAATATCTTAAGAAATTCCAAAAATGGAATGCTCAGCAATGCATTCACATAAAAATGCATTTCCAAAAATATAAGCCACAAAAATGAAAATAATTACTTGGATCCCATATATAAATCCATCTAGCATCTAATTCCAAGAGGAGATCCGAAAGAAATGAAACTAGGTGAGGTAAATAGACCTCCCTCACTAGTGTAGCTGAAAATGACCAAAAACCCCAGACACTGCTACACAGAAATAATGCACAAAAGGGACTGCGTAACCTTATGAGGGTTTTAACTTAGAAAATAATGAAACAATTAGATCTTACTCATATATTATACAATCAATCTCATAAACTGAGATCTAGTCTCCTTATTACAATTACAAGAGAACCCGAGAAGGGTTTCTTGTCAAACACTCTGCATACAAATGTGATATTCAGAAATTTACTGAATCACCACTACAACACTGAAGCATAAGACTGTACAAGGGTGGAAATATGTCTGATCTGATGTAGATCCCTCAAGGGCTTCCTCCCATGAAAAGATGAACCTCTTAATCAGAAGGAAACACTACAACGGAGCCACTAGACCATGCACTGAAGTTGCCTCCAAAAATAACACATTCCCTAGCTGGAACAACGCTGGGAATGTTAGGGAAAAGTGTGTTCTACTACCATAGATATGAAATAAGCTCTAGACCTCTCCAAACAGATTTCTCAAGTGAAGGGAACCTTCCTCCAAGGAGAAACTAGCTCAAAAAGAGGGATTCCAATCCCTTCCACTGTTGCACCCTGCAACACTGCACAATCACCTGCAGAAAGTGTGCTGATGAAGTAGGCTGAAGCTTGGCCTAAAAACCTGATGTGTAAAAATGAATGCAAACTCTCCCAAGAGGATCCTCAAGGATAGAGGTGGGATTCCCTCTTGGGAACACCTAGTGCTAAACAGCACAACAACCCTGCTAAAGAGCAAGAGGAAGAAAAAGTCTGAGAAGACAAAATAATAATCTAAAACATGAAGAATAATGTTTCCATCCTTTTCCTTAAATAAAACATGAGTTTTATTTCCCTTGGCCCCACTCAATTAGTTCATCTCCATCCAAAGATTCATCTCCCTCCAAAACTGCGTTATTCATTCTTTGATTCCTCCTCCTCCACAACTGCGTTGTTGACTTAGTCAAAGTGGACTGAACCAACTTGATATTTTCCATGTTCACACATGGAGGTGTTTTATTAAGCTGTAAAGAGTGTCTCCTTTCACACTTGGAGTGTTTTTATTCCTCCTTAGGAGACTTATGGGCTTTTCTACCCATTTATTCACCGGTTAGAGATGCTGCTAACTCTAATGTTCCATTTACCTTTGAGACTAAAATTTGGGAACATTACAACAAGGGGTAGTTGTCCTTTATAGAGGCTTTGTTTAAGTTTCTAAAGTCTATAAAAATCCTTATTTCTCATGTTTTCTTCCTCAGCGATAAAAGGGTGGATACCCAGTCTGAGTATTTCACTGGGACTATGATTCCAACATCATACATTTTTTTGATTTCTTTCTCAACCAAAGGTAATTGCACAGGGTTTATTCTACGCAATTTTTGTCTAAAAGGTCTCTGGTTTTCTTTGAGGGGTATCTTATGCTGAATTATCTCTGTATCATATGATTTAAGTCCTCATAACTCCAAGAAAAAACATCAAAAAATTCTCTAAAAAGCTCAAGATATTTCAGTTTTGTATGAGCTGGCAGTGTTTTGGATATTTTAATTATCTTCGGTTTTCATTCACTACCTATATTGCACTCTTCTACTTCAGTTTCAATGGGTTCCATTTTTGGATTTTGGCAACATCATTAAATTCAAACAATTCTTCTAGAGGTACCAGTCCCTTTGGCAAGTTCTTAGTGTTAGATTGCAGCACTTCAAAATCTTCTTGCCCCAAATTAGTGCTCAGCTTTGTTTTTTGTGAGTATTCTTTAGTTAACAGATTTACGTCAGGCATGTTTATATCAACAATGTTAGGATTTTTTTCTTTATAAGATTTTTTTCTCAGCAGGGCAGTCTTCTTCATACTCTGAGTCTGAATTGGTCATTTCAAACCCATTTCTGGACTATAGGAAATCCTCTATCTGTTTATCTCCTTCAAATACTTGCCAATATTTGACATTACCAGGTGTTTCTAGTCTATATTTAACTTGGACTGTGTATTGTTTGATTTCATAAGGTTTTAGACATGTACTAGTTGCAAATGATAAACCATTAGCAAGAATGTTTTGGTTTCTAGGGACAAAATTAAGCTCATATTCTGTGAATGTTTTCAAAAGGTCAACAACATCATCTCTGTATACTTGCAATCTTGGATGCTTGACAATATATTCTCCATTTTCTTGTTTGATAATCAGTTCTGAGTCTCCATGAATAGTTATCCTCTTAGCTCCTAGTTTTCTTAATAATTGTAGTCCTAAGAGGAGAGCCTCATATTCAACTATGTTATTTGTGCATTGAAAGTTTAGTTTATATGAATGGCCCTTAGCATGATTATTCTCTGTGTTATGTACCCATATTCCTGCTCCTGAACCAATTTTACTACAAGACACATCAAAAATATTACTCCAAAGAGGTTCAATTTTAGATTTGTAATTAAATTCATTTCTGTCATGTTTGTCCTGTTTATTTTGGCTGCCACTATGTTCCTTTTAGGATCTACACTATGTTCATTTTTACTTTGTTCCTCACATTTTCACTATGTTGAGTTTTATATTTTTTATCATAATAAGCCTTGTGTTGATGGCCGGCTTGTTTGCCATGATCTTCATCATGTTTGCTGTGATTTTCTAAATTAGCAAATTGTTTTGATCCTTTCTCCCTTCTTCTTTTTTTTCCTATTATTGGTTTGTTATCTACTTCCCCTTGCTCATTAAGATTTTCATCATTGTAAAGAATGAAGGAGTCAAGGCCTATGTGAACAGAATAAACTGGGGAGTTTTTTGGTTTTTCTTGACTACTAACTAGGTATTTCATGTGTGTTTCCCTATATAGTCTCCTTGGTTGACCAAATATAGGGATGGTTGCATAAGTCATATCTATCTATAGGGTACCTTGAAGTTTAGCACCCCATGACCTTGAAAGAGGCATGCCATATTTAGGAGGTATATCAGCCACTACAATGTCCAGCACTAAGCTCTTGGTTGGTATTTGTGCTAAGTTGACACATAAGCCTTTGATTAGGCCTAGACATTTAACTCTGCTAGAATCAAAGGAGTATAAATCTTTGTAAGGTCTAGGTATCTCAAGGCCTAGTCTCTCCATCACTACTTTAGGCATAAGGTTATGGGAGGCTCCTGAGTCAAGCATGGCATTATGTAAAATTTTATCATGGATGTTTAAACTAACATAAAAGGGAGGAACACCTCCTTCTTGAAATTTCCCTTCTACTTCTGGTCCAAACAAAAGCTCAGGCTTCTCATCATTCACATTGACAGAATCATTTTGTTCTCCTATGTTTAAAGCTCTTAAAATTTGGATTTTATATACATCTTGGGTGACTAATTCAGTAAGAGGGACAAGGATCTTGATTTTGGAAATTTCGCCCTTTATGCTGAAAGGTATGTGAGTTTTTAAAGCATTTATATCATCCTTTTTAGTTGCCATTTTCTCAGCAAATTCATCTTGTTGGCTTTTATTATGAAAAACAGTTAAAATAGTTTTACTAGGGGCATTAGCCGAAGTGCTAGTGCTACTTTGGTCACCACTATGTTTTTCATTGCTTTGGATATTTTTTCCTTTGTTCTTATCAGAACTTTTAGCCACTGTTTTGTTGTTTTCTGTTGTCATTTTAGAAATGTTTTCAGAATTATTTTTAGTAGAAATTTCAGAGGTTTTCTTATTGGGAATGTCTTGATTATTTTTACTCCTAAGGTCATATTGCCTGTGTACTTCCATTATGGAATTTTCAAAGCCTTGTTTGTAGTCTTCAAACTCTGGGCTTTCTTCATCATAGGGTGTATATATGCCTTGTTCTTCTTTAGTGAGGAAAGCAGTATCCTCATTATTTACTCCAATAATTTTATGTGATCTTCCTCTGTTTCTGCAATCACTCCCTCATCCTCATCAGCATAATTTTGTTGAAAAGGAGTTCTGACTTGCTGATCAGGGCCTCTTTTTCTAATTTGAGGGGGATTCCTTCTAAATTTTTGGTTCTGATTTTGATTTTTGTTTTAAGGAGCTGTTTGGTTTTCTCTAGGATAAGCTCTCTCATTCATGTTTATTATTTCCATCAACATCTCCATGGTTCTAACCAGACTATCAATTTCTGAGTTTGATGTGGAGGGTCTAGCTTCATATTTGTAGGTAACCTTTTTCTCTACTTTCAATCTAGCCCTTCTGGCATTTAGGTTAGCCTCTACACTTACTGCCCCTTTCTGCATTTATTCTAATGTGAGGGGTTCTCTCTCCCTTAATTGATAACACATGTCTCGGTAAAATCCTTTAGGAAACCTCATTAAGGCCAAGCCTTGTGGGGGTTTCATTTGTGAAGGGAGTGCATTATAAAGACTATTGAACCTAGTGCAAAAATCCTGAACACTCTCTCCAACATTTCTTTTGAGATCATTATATTCTGACGGAATCTGAAGGGGATTTATCTTGAATTCCTATTTGTTTAGGAGCAGTTGATGAAAAGAAGGAAGATCATTAATACTGTTAGGTGTTAAGCCTTTGAACCATTTTCTTTCTTCTCCCCCTAAGATTTGAGAAAACATTCTAATTTTTACAATTTCATCATCTATTTCTTGTCTGTCAAAGTAGTCATTAATTATATCCACATGTTGTTGAGCTGTAATAGGGCTACTAGCATCATATAATGGAATCTTTCATTGATAGTCCTATGGTATAGAAACTAGAGGTAAAGGAAGGATTAAGGGAGCATACCATGTTGTCATAATATGAACTTGTGGAAACAATGGGGGGTTAACAAGTGGAGGAAGGTGATGAAGTGGAGCGGTTTGAATAGTGAAGGTATCGGTGGGTGTAGTTGAAGTACTTGGGCCAGCTAAGTGATGTTGAGTAGATTTGGGATGGGAGAAGCCAATGTTTTGGAGGAAATGGAAATCAGGAGGAGTGGAAGGGGAGGCTTCTCTACTACTACTTTTTTGTGAGTCTAAAAGCTCAAGGTTTATCTAGTCTATACCACTTAGTGACTTGGTTCTTAATAAGCTTCTTCTATGAGGTAAGTCAAGTTGGGTATTTTGCAAGGTTATAAGGTTTTCAAAAACAGAACTTTCTCTGTGGATTGGTCTGTCAACAGTTGGGTTTGTAAACGTAGGAGATTTCCTAAGGATGATTTCAGGATTGTAGACTATTGCAAGAGGATTTGGGTTAGGATGGGATCTAGTATGGATTCTTCCAGAAGCCAAGATGTTGGACCCAAAAATTCAGAAAAGGTATTTTAGAGGTATAACAGTCTTAAGACACAAACCAAAATGTGAAAGAGATACTTAACTCACAAAGTATTCTTGACTGGGTAATGTTTAATGTTTTGATGATAGGGTAAGTTTCCTAGTGGAGTCAATGTAAAACCAATCGAGTCACCAGGTGGAAGATTTTTACTTGTTTTATGATTGATTGTTGTACACCATCATTAATCAGAAACCATTCTTAGACAATACCTGATTCATCTTAAACTAATGAGGTTTTCTGAGTTTTGAGTGAATTTGAAATGTTTATTACTCAGTGTCCCCAGTATGGTCGCCACTATGTTGGCTCCCTATAATTTTTAAGAGTGACAAGAACTATTAGAAAATTATATATTACAGATCAATGCAACACATAAAATATGCGGAAAACAAAAGCACACAAAACACATAAAACCAGAGAGACACAAATATACATGGTTCACCTAGTTTGGGCTACGTCCACCCCGAACAGCCAATCCTTCCTTTCTATTATCCAGCAAAATGAAGAGACACAACCTACAACAGATCCATTGTAATATCCTCTGTTCTCTCACACAGTCTCTCCATCTTTTTCTCACTCTGAGAATACACATATAATGCACAACCCCAATACAATACCCTCATACAAGCGAGGGGTTGCCTTCTAGGGAAAAAAAACCCTAAACTATATGTAACTTCTACCGTCAGATCATCCACCTAATGAACGGCCCAGATTGACTAGAAATTACTATACTTTTACAAGGAGATTTTACATATGTTTTTAGCTTCGGGGGCTCTGCCCCCAAAACCGCCCGCCAAGGGGGGGCTCCATAAATTCACAACCACCCCCCTTAGACCCCCCAGGTATTGTTTAATTTAGGGTGGCATTTCCACCCCATTAAGGTATAGGGGTCCAATGCTATGATACAAAATAAACAAGATAATCAAGCTTCACACCCAACAATCTCCCACTTGGAGACTAATTGTAGCAACTCCAGCATTGCTTCATTTGCTAGAAAATGACTCCTCTTTGGACCTGGTTATTTCTCATCTTCATCTTCATCCTTGAAGACCAATTGAAACTGAGCATAATCTCATTTTCTCCCTGGTTACAACTTTTGTTAGTATATCTATAGGATTTTGGCTAGTGTGTACCTTTTCGAGCTTCAATTGTCCATCTTCCAATACTGACCATATGAAATGGTACTTGAGTTGTATGTGTTTAGTCCTGGAATGAAATGAGAATATCTTTGCAACATGAACAGAAATTTGGCTATCACTGTATAATGTTCCCATATCATGCTTCTCACCCAATTCATCCATAAACCTTTGTAACCAAATCATTTCTTTACTAGCCTCTGTAGCAGCAACACACTCTTCTTCTGTTGTTGAAAGTGCAACAACAATTTGGATTTTTGAAACCCAACTGACAACTGTTCCACCTACAATAAATACATATCCTGTAGTGCTCCTTCTGTTATCTCTGTCACCTACCATATCTGCAACAACATATCCATGTATAGTAATGTTTGAACCACCAAAGCATAATGCTTGATTTGTGATACCTCTAAAATATCTGAAAATCGATTTCACTGCCATCAATGTTCTTTTCCTAGATTTTTCATGTACCTGCTCACAACTCCCACTTCATGTGCAATATCAGGCCTTGTGTAGACCATTGCATACATTAAGCTTCCAATTGCTGATTCATATGGAACTTTAGACATATAGTCCATTTCTTCTTGGGTCATGGGGCACATCTCCAACTAAGTTTGAAATGGCTAGCAAAAGGTGTAATAATTGGTTTTTCATTCTGCATATTAAATCTTTTCAACACCTTTTGTATGTACTCATTCTGAGATAGTGTTAATTTGCGATTTTTCCTGTTTCTAGTTATTCTCATACCAAGGATTTGTTTTGCAGCTCCCAAATCCTTCATTGCAAATGAATTTTCCAATTTTCTTTTGAGCACATTTATTTCTGTATTAGAACTATGAACATTCCATCTACATACAATAACAATATAATATAGCTACCATCATTTTTCCTTTTCAGATAAACACAATGATTAGAGTGACATCTAGTATAAGCTTGTTCAGACATAAACTTGTCAAATTTTAGATACAACTGCCTTGGAGCCTGTTTTAAGCCATACAAGCTCTTATTTAACCTACACACTAATTTTTCTTTCTTTTTGACCTCATATACTTCTGTTTGTTGCATATAGATCTCTTCCTCCAAATCTCCAAGGAGAAATGTTGTATTGACATCCAACTATTCAAGATGTAAATCCTCCGTTGTTACAAGACTTAAAATAGTTCTGATTGAAGTCATCTTAACAACAGGAGAAAATATTTCATCAAAATAAATACCTTTATTTTTTGCAAACCCCTTCACCAGAAGTCTAGCTTTGTACCTATGTTTTCATCCATCTTCTTCCTTCAGCCTGTAAACCCATTTATTATGCAATGTATTTTTACCTGTAGTCAACCTGACTAATTCCCAAGTCTGGTTATGCATTAAGGAGCCCATCTCTTCTTCCATGGCTAGCTTCCACTTCTTCCTACTTTCAACCTACATTGTTTCTTCATAACATTCAAGCTCACCAGAATCAGTCAACAATAAATAATATAATGAAGGAGAGTAGAGTATCGTTCAGTGGGTCTACTTATCCTGGTAGATATTCTAACACCACTTTCAGGTGTTTGAGGTGCATGTTGCTGTTGTGGTGGTTTTTGTTGTTGTGGATCTTGATTATTATTATTTTTAGCCACCTTACCTTTTCTGTGATCTCATCAAGAACTGTGTATTCTTTGTTTTCTTTTTCCTGTTTCTTTTCCTGCAACTGATTCTACATAATACCTTTTCATTAAATATTACATATCTGCTCCTAATGATTTTGTGATTTTCATAATCATATAAGTGATAACCAAAATAATTAACACCATATCCAATAAAGGTACATTTCTTTGATTTTTCCTCAAGCTTTGTTTTATTTTCTTTATTAATATGGACAAAGGCCTCACAACCAAAAGGATTTAAAAAAATGACTGCCTTTTTTTTTTTTTTTTTTTTGCATACGTAACTTCTGTGGAATGCCACCATCGGGGAACTTGAGCCCTCCACATTGAATGGCTGTGCTGTCTACGAGCATCACCCAAAGTGCAATCTTGCATATAATCTACTTTTATCCATGATTTTCTGTCCTTTTCGACACCATTTCTTGTGGTGTTCTTGACCTGTCTTATCTCCTATGAATTCCATGTAGTAATTTATCAAATCTTTGTTACGATATTCTGTTAGTCAGACACTTCAACTTCCTTCATGTCTCAATCTCAACCAAAGCTTTCCATTTCTTGAAAGTATCAAATACATCAGATTTATTCTGAATACAATAAATCCAAGTTTTTATAGTTGCATCATCAATAAAAGTAACATAATAATGAGAGTCACCAAGAGATGATACCTGAGCAGGTCCCCGTACATCTGTATTCACAAGCTCTAATTTTTCGCTCTTCTTTTCTTTCCCAACTCTGAGAAATCTGACTCTCTTCTGTTTCCATAAATGCAATTCTCACAGAAATCCAAATCAGCATTCTTTAAACTTGGCAACAAATTTCTTGAGTGAAGAACCTTCATCCCATTCTCACTCATGTTTCCGACCCTATGATTCCATAATGCTGCATCTTCTCCTGTGGAAGTTAAAGCATTAGCAGAGTTAGAAATACCATTGCATAAATACAATGTACCAACCTTTTCACCTTTTTCTATTACGAAATCTTGACTTTTCAGAAAAATTTAAAATTTGTCACACAACCTTCACTGCCTAACTGCCCTGTTGAAATCATATTTTTCTTCAGATCTAGAACATGCCTTACCTCCTTTAATATCCATTGGTTTCCATTCTATTGTTTTACAAGAACCTTACCCATTCCAACAATTTTACAGGGTTTATCATCACCCAAACAGACTTCTCAAAAATCTCCTTGAGAATAGTCATTAAAATATTTCTTATCAGGTGTGGCATGAAATGAAGCCCTTGAATCTACTATCCAGGAACCAGTAACATTTTCGAAAGAAAGATTCAAGGAATCTTGTAACACATCACCTGTCACATTTGCTTGATTATTGTTTTCTTGTTGTGCATCTCCTTCTTTTCCCTTCTGAGATCTACAGTATTTCTTCAAGTGTACTTTATTTCCACATTTCCAGCACACTATCCCCGATCTGGACTTGGATCTTCCTTTCCTTGATTTACTGCGATATCCCAAGCTATTTCCTCTTTCCATTATTCTTCCCTTAGACTCTGCACTCAAAGCATTACCTAATGTCTTACCGAAGATTTTTCATCACATTTCCTCGCTAAGGATAGCGCCAACAACATCATAAAACTTTAAAGTACTAGATCCAGAGACATAGTTACTAATGGCCATAACTAAACCATTCCATCTTTCTGGAAATGAGCACAAAAATAATAGAGCTCTAACTTCATCATCAAATTTTACCCCTACAGAACTTAACTGACTGGTAACTGTATTAAAATCATTTAAATGGTATACAACAAATCCACCTTCCGACATCTTCATATTAAATAAATGTTTCATAAGAAATACCTTGTTTAAGGCTGAGGATTTTTCATATAATAAAGCCAACGCCTTAATTAAACCCTCTGTTGTTGTTTCCTTTGAAATATTGAAGGCCACCGATGCCACGAGGCACAAACATACTATTCCGAGTGTCTTTATATCAAGAATATCCCATTCTGTGTCAGTCATAGTCGTCGGCTTTTTTGCTTTTCCACTCAATGGTAGGTACATATCTTTCTGATACAGATAATATTCCATCTACATCTTCCGCAGTGGGAAGTTTTGGCCGTTAAATTTCTCGACCCTAAACTTACCATATTTCGCCATTGCTACCACTTGAACCAAGAACCCTTCTTTCCTGCGAGTTTATTAGCCAAATAGACCTTCAGCTCTGATACCAGTTGTTAGAAAATTATATATTATAGAGAAATGCAACACTTAAAATATGCAGAAAACACAAGAACACAAAATACATAAAACCAAAGAGACACAGATATACATGGTTCACCCAGTTTGGGCTATGTCCACCTCGAACAGCTAGTCCTTCCTTTCTATTATCCATCAAAATGAAGAGACACAACCTGCAGCAGATCTGCTATAATATCCTCTATTCTCTCTCATAGTCTCCATATTTTTTTCTTGCTCTTAGAATACACATATAATGCACAGTCTCAATACAATACCCTCATACAAGTGAGGGGTTACCTTCTAGGGAAAAATAACCTAAACTAAACATAACTTCTACCGTCATATCATCCGCCTAATGAACGGCCCAGATTGACTAGAAATTACTATACTTTTACAAGGAAATTTTACATTTGTTTTTAGCTTCAGGGGCGTTGCCCCCAAAACCTCCTATAAGGGGGGGCTCCATAAGTCGCAACCCCCCCCCCCCTGGATCCCCTAGGATGTGTTTAATTTCAAGCGGCAATGTATAAGGGTCCAACACTATGATACAAAATAAAAAAGATAATCAGGCTCCACACCCAACAAGAACAAACACTGCATGGGCCACATCATAACCACTTTGGAATCCTAGGACCTAGCCTTCTTGGATTCAGAGAAGGATCTCTCTATAAAGGTGTTTTCAATTGATATATCTTTGTGTTATTTGTTTATGAGTTTAGGCTAGTTATGACGTTCTAAGGACTTGTTTTGTTTTTTTTTGGATTAATTGATAGATTGAAGGATCAATGGTGTGATTGATTGAGGGAATGTTTCAACTAAACAAATAGACTATAAGAAAACATCAATCCATTGGGATATGGAGTCATAAAATGATTTAATTTCTCATAAACTCTGGAAGGCCATTCATAGGGCAAGATAACTATATCAAATGGATTATTTAGATTAATTTGTTATATGAAACAATAATAAGTTGGGAAGGCAGCAAAGCTATAGTTAGTTAAGAATCTTCTAGCTCTACTTAGACAAGAAAAGCCTTTTAAGGTAACTGTTTGGAGCAAGCCACAGGATAGGGCACACCATAAATCTCTTTGGAAAAACCTTTAATAAGCAACCTTTCAGACAACAATCTAGAAATCAAAAGACTACTTTCAGATAAAGAAAACATATAATATAACAACAAGAGTAGTCTAAAATCAAACAGAAATAACCTAATATTCTTTTGACAGCTCTCAATGACTCTTCAAAGCAACATTTCAAGGCAGACCAAAGGGTAGGGAATACCATAGAACTCTCTGGTTTTAGACTCTAGTAAGCATACTTTAAAGAAAGGTTTTGAAAACAATATCTCAAGTCTTACTCAAAGGAACATGGGCTCACCAAAATTTCCTTGGTTTCACTCTATTGAATCATTTCCAAGATAACAAGCTAGATGTAACTAGAAGGCAATTAAGAATATTCTAATCAGATCTTGCAGAAGAAAACATGAACATAAAGAAATACAGACATAAATACGGTGTTGAAACAAAAAATCCTAATCTAAAACTTATGTTCCTTTATCAAAGAAAATGGACATAATGGAAAACATAAGGAGAAACAGTAACAATTTAGGAAAACTTCACCATTGATACAACTCAAGGATCCTGTGAACATGCTTGTATTATTAATGATCAAACCAGTTACATCGCTCCATGTACAATAGCTCGCTGCAACTCAGATATTTCTTCATTTCAGTCTAGTATTCTTTAACTAGCTTAACATCAGAAATCAGTCCAATAACCATCAAGTAACCAACATTTAAAATTAGGCTCATATAAAACATCTATATGCAAAATGAGGAGGTGCTACTAATCTAGGGTGTTTAATGTTATTTATTACAGAGTTAATGATTTTTTTACTTTTGAGACCATACAAGGCCTAAGGCAAAAATATCTGAAAGAGTTACTGTGAAATAATAACTTTTGAGTTATTTTAGTTGAAATTTTTGAATTTTAAGGCTTAGTAATAACTTTGTAATAACTACTGAGCTGCTTTAAAATATATCTAACTGTGCAATAACTACCTGATGCCTTTATTGAAAGAAATAATGTTGTAGGTGGCGAAATTTGTATTTGGAGAAGTAATTTCTTCTTTGCTGAGTTATTTGAAGTTGTATTTGGGTAATTTTCCTTTGTTTTATTCATCAAACTTCTGTGTTAGGCCTTTAACCTTGATTTGGCTTTAATATTATGTCTTAGTGTCTTTATCTATGTTTCTACTTTATAATTGTTTTGTTTATCTATCCTTTATCTTTAAATATTTGACCTTTCATATTTAAACATTGTTTAAAGGAATAATCCTCTGTTTATCTTTTTGATATGTAACTTAGCCCTTTAATTTTCCTGTTCTTCATTTCCTCTGTGACTGTATCTACTTGTTGGTGCAGGCAGGGTTTTTCCATGGCATAAGGGTTTATAACCCATCGATGATCATGATACATCGAGGTTTAATTCCTTTGTATAAACCCTTGGCCTATTTACCTTCATTAGCCTCTCATATCATCATCTAGAGGTTGTTCATCATTTAAATGCCTCTCTGGGCTTTTAACACCATTAATCCTGCAACACACAAACAAATATTAACTTTAAAATATCTGAGATGGGGTAAATCTGCCTTTTTCGGGGTTTGAAACTGTTGGAGGAGTGTTACAGAGGGGGAGGGAGTGTAGGGGAAAGGTTCCAGAGGTGGAACATGGAGAAGCTTGAATGGGGGTGCGGATAATTGAATTTTGGTGCACATAGGAGGAAAGGCGATTTTGAAAAACCGCGATGGTTTATCGCGTAGGGTATGAGTGGTAAATGGTCTTGGCCTAGAGCTATGTGATATCACTCAATGACTTCCACATGTCTTGGGCGAAACCACCTATTTCACGTGGACTCAGGCCGTTAAACTTCAACGCCGGTTTCCGCGCAATACGAAATCTGGATTGTCAGATCTTGAGGAGCGAGATCAATGGTGCGGGTGGATCCCGAGGAGTGGGTGTAGGTTTGAGGGGTGGGAAGTGGAGTATAGGTGGCAGACAATGACTGAGGCGAGGGGTTTGAGTGGAAGATGGGGCCGGGATGGTGACGTGTGCAGTTTTTCGGGTAGCGGAGGCTGGGTTATATGTGGGATGAAGAATGGTGAAGGGGAGAGTCATTGGATCAGGGTTGATCAATGATGGAGAGGGTCTGGGGAATGATGAAGCAGGATGAATTAAAAAGGGGTGGAGGCATAGTTTTTATGAGGGAAGGGGCTTAAGAACAGGTGAAGGGAATGGTCCCGTGGGGTTAGAGGGGACTGGGGGTCGGGAAGGAAAATGGCTTAGGAGAATAGCGGAGGGTCGGGGTCAGGGTCGTATGAATGAGGGGGCTAAGACTTTAAGCGAAAAAGGGGCTTAAGGCCCATACAATAGAAAATGGGTTTTTGTTATAAAAACAAAGTTTTTATAAGTTTTGAGAGGATCCGATAGGGTCAAAATCAAATAATAAACAATATAAGGAGGGTTTTTACATTGTTTAAGGGTTTTTAGATAAAAGTGATGAATGAGGGAGGATTTTAGGGGTTTTTAGAGGGGAAGTAAGAGAGGATAAATGAGGGTGTCAGTAGAGAGGTGAATGAGGGAATTAGGCCCCCAAAAATGGAGTTTATTTAGAGCAGTAGGGTGAAATTTTGAGGAGGCATAAATATAGGAAATTTTGGTGAAAAATAGTCAGTCTTAGGATGACGAAGGTCGTGAGACCTCTAAAGATAGCCAATGGGAAAATAATGATATCTTTAGGTGCTTGTAGAACATCCACAGTCATCTAGTGAAATCTGTAAAATACATGAGGATAACATGATGAACTAATTTGAAAAATATTTTGCAATGTAATCAGAGAGATATATTCCTCAAAACATTGATGATGAGATACAACATTTTGAAAGAGAAGTGAAAGAGATATTGAACCAATGATTGAAGATGGTGAAAATATTGAAATAAATTCAAGTGAATAAATTGAATCACCAGGTGTATATATATATATATATATATATATATATATATGTTGAACACATGTATTATTGAAATTATACATATTTATTTATTTATTTATTGAATATGTAAACTTATTATGTACATTTAATTTAAATATGTATAGATGAAATCAATATCAACGACGATATGTTAGAAAATGTTGACACTCACACATATGGAGATAAAAAAGCTGACCATGTTATATTATACCGTGTTTAGCGCATTATTGATTTGTTCTTCAAAAATGAAATTGTGGTAGTTCAAGCCCAATTGATGAAAGGTATCTTAACATCAAGGAAATTAAAAGAAGCTATGACTTTATTGGGTATTCGAAAACCAACAAAAGATAAATAAATGAAGGAAGATGTGATACAAAAAATAGATAGTACTCTAAAATTAGAAGATATAGAAAGAAAAATATTTCAGATGCAAGGAGAGTGATACATATGGAAGTGGTTTCATCAAGTACTAAAGAGAATTTCTTGGTAAAATCTATGGCACGGGCGTTAGGAACCTCACGAAAAAATTTGCACAAACATCGGAAATTTTGGTTGCAAATAGATGTAAATGATGAACTCACTTGTTGGACAGTTGTTTGTAGGCAATCATACAAAGATAGACTTGGATAAAATGTTAAAACCTCATGAAAAAAATTTCACAAACATCAGAAATTTTGGGTGCAAATAGATGTAAATGATGAACTCGCTTGTTGGACAGTTATTTGTAGGCAATCATACAAAGATAGACTTGGATAAAATGTTAAAAAAAATAATATACGAATATTGGATGAAAAATTCGCGTGTTTCACCAAAAGAAAGGGATGTGATGTGAAGAATAATAACACCTAATCAGTACGAAGAACATCCAAAACATTTCTTGGACACCACTCAGATAGATTTGTTCAACTAGTTCAAAGAAGAGAATCATGAAATTCATGTCTCAATCAATGCTTTTGTGCAACAAAAACCATGGTATGTAAAACCTATCACCATACGCGACACTTGTTGTTGTTATCATGTGGAATTTCAGTTATATTATGACACATTCCTTAATTTTGATAAAACATTTTGGAAAGATTCACCTCCTCCTTCCACTATCAATGATTTTGTATCTAAAATTCTATGTGGCAGAGAAAGCCATGAATTATTTTACTAAATGAAATGTGTTGGTGGTAAAAAATGCAATGATTATGGAAATTTGACTAAATTTCAAAAAAAATATTGTATTGATATAAATGATCAATCATTGTCCAACATGAAATTGAAATGGAACAGATATGAATATATTCATACATGGATTGGTTCAAGTAGTACTACAAGTGCTAAAAGAATTGATTTACAAGAAGAACAATTTATTGTGATAGAGTTTTTGAGAAAGTTTGAGGTATAAATTTATAAATACACAAATCATTCCCATAGAGCTCGATGGCAGGACTTGAAATTCAAAAAATCCCATGAAAATTTTCCACCAGGGACCATTTTTTAGTAGTTGATTTTGCAGAAAACTACACATTTGTTCCACAAAAATAAATTCAAAGTGAATACTATCATTCTGACCAAGTCTCCATGCTCGTCCATATTCTATATAGACATGTTGAACAAAATGTTGATCATATAGAAAGAACCAGTGAAAATTGGCATGTTATTAAAGCATATCACTTTTATATCAGTGATGATTGTACACATGATACATATTTTGTACAACACTATTTTGAAAAGATTTATGACTCCTTGAAAAGTCATGGAATAAAATTCAATGAACATTGGATATGGTCAGATGGATGCGCAGGTCAATTCAAATATTCACGATCATCATTTTGGTTGTGTCATCTTCGTATGAAAACCTTCCTTAAACATTGTTGGAATTTCTTTGAGACTAGTCATGGAAAAGGAGAACATGACGGTGCAGGGGCATGCATAAAATGAGCACTTATAAGATATCAAATGGACCACTCTGCAAACCGACTTGTATCAGCTAAAGAAGTTTTTCAATCTTGCATCACTGCACTAAGCCATGAGACTAACCGATCAAGGGAAGTACGAAGGTACATTCAATTTAATTTTTATTGGATTTCTAATTTTAAATAGTACATTTATCACAATGATTACCTTTTATGGTATTTTGATATCATATTTATATTCTTCATTGAATTTTCCATATAGGTTTTTTTGTCATATTGGGCTCGAAGATGTAGATAGATCAATTGGAGATGACATTCAAATAGTAAAAGGGACTTGAAAATTGCATTCAATTAAAAAAACGTTGTCCACAAATGTGTTTGCATTTGATAAAAGAAATTATTCTTGTTTTTGTCATGTTTGCATAGACAACACAAAATCCAATGATGTTTGTGAAAACAAAATGTATGTAAAATATTGGAAACATACAAAACTAAATACAAAGGGGAAAATCTATGTTGCAATATTTTAAGAAATGCAATTAGAGGAGACTACAATATCATTTGATGGTGATCGAGTTTCTGATATTGTTAGAGAAGGTAACATTTCAATTTCTTTCAAATCATAGAGATATAGAAATAGATAATAAAATCAAGTACACATGTTAATTTTCATGTTAATTATTATCTAGATTTAAATACATAAGTTTGTTTAATTGTGAAAGAGATGTTTTTTCTGTAATTGCACCTACTATGAACAATGAAAATGTGAAGTATTATTTGATGCACTGCACTGAACGAAAGATGGAATTATTATAAAAATATGATGATCACGGGTTTACATATGATAGAGGGTCTATTATACTAAAAGATTATTTTTTCAGAAAAACTAATCATAGTGGGGATTTTGTTTACTTTCAAGAATATGAACCTGATGTTATAAGTTGTCAATATAGTCGCTTGGTGTGTGCATCACGGATAAAGTTGATAGAATTTCAATCAAATAAAAAATGAAAATTAAGAAATGGAAAATTTCAAAAGATGATCATGAACGCATCATTGAAGATGGAATTCCATTGGAATTGTTTGGACTGAACTTCCCAACATTTTCTTCTCTTTGGATTCATCTTTTAGAACTTCCAGAACTCCACTAAAAATTGAACTTCCTTTTTATGTTATTGTACAAATGTTTGCACATGTAAATTGTTTCTGTGCATGCACACAAGTAATTTATACACGTGTACACATACACATGTCTAGATTATCTGGTCTAAACAATTTCATATATTTTCTAGTACAATTTGTCATAATGTCATTATTGCAAAATGTACATATTTGTGTATCTATCATAGTGGATATAATGAAAATTTGAAGTTGCGAGATTTTGTTTTATACACGTGTCTATTAAAAGTAAATTATAATATTCATTCTTGAATCAAAAATGTGTTGTACATGTTTTTTAATTTCCATTTTACTATCAACTAAAAGTAGCTTTTCTATGTGCATTCATGAAAAATGTTGTGTACTGGATATATATGTTCAAGAATGAAAATTTTAAATTTTATGATTTTTTGACACATCTAAGAACACCTAGAATATTATGATTTTTTTAGACATATACATTGATATGTATTGTACTTCAATCATTTTAACATATATTCAAACATGTACTTCAGCCATTTCTATGTGTTAAAAATAAACCAAGTCTGGGGCTACCTCAAAAGAGGAAACCAACCCCTTAAGAGTGTCATCCAGTCTTGTAATACAAAATATTCAGTGGCCCATATAAAAAAAAAGCGCTGAAGTATATTCTGAGGTGACAATCATGGAGTTCATTTATCTTCATCCATCGACTAGTCCTCTTCCTCTATCAGGCACCTGTATTCTCTAGCAATGGCTTCCTCCTTAGTTGTGGGAATTCGAGAAGGATTCGGAGGGGTCTCATGGACAATGGTAGTGACTGAGTACTCCATATCATAATCTCTAGTCTAGACACCATCCGAGTCCATAACCCAAATGCCTATCTCCTACATCATGGGCTCATAACCTGGAAGCGAATTGGTTTTCATGGGTAAAGGCTACACAAATTGCGAAATAGTATTAACATATAATGATACTTTTTTGTTATATTATTGTATAAAAATAAATGCATGTATATATTTATTTATTAAAAATTATACATGTGTTAAAATAATTTCCCTAACCATTAACACATACTGATCCCATGCCCTCTTGCCCATGAATAATTAGGTCCTTCCAACTATTGTGACAATTCTTTGCATATCTTTTGAGATCTTCAACACTAGGTTGTCTATATCTTCATTTGTATCATACACAAAATTATCACGTGAATGATCTCATGCTCTTTGTCGATTCAGACAAACATCAACTCCACCTATTCCACTGTAAACATTGTCAATGATGACATCCCTTGCTTCTCGACTAATTTGAGAAGCGGCATCCATCTCTGACCACATATTTTCGACACGAAGAGGTCGACTAACCAATGGTGGCTCAGGGCGAGGCAACCTAGCATCACTCTTAGCACCCATACGGTCACAAAATCGACCTTTCCCAAGACAAAATTTAGAGGGAAGTTCATTATAACTGGGTTTAATTCCCCAAAATAATTCCGCATAAGATAAGTTTGCAAAAAAAGTGGAACCTCGTCGTTCCATGGGAGTCTTCCTTAGGAAGAAAGGTGCCTATCATATAAATGGCCAACAATATTAGAGTGCTTGAAATATTTCACCTTTAGCATCTTTCTTTTCAGCCCTTCTTTGAAATTAAACATAGACTTGGCCATTTCTATTGTAACTCTTCTTTTAACAACCTCCCATGTATCGGGACCCATCACTGTTTCTTTTCTTTTTCTCATCACTTCTACAAAAGTATTAGTGGTTGGCTCAATCCTTAGGTACACATCTACTAGTTCACCTAAAGAGTGAGTAACTATTTCAAATATTTCTCGACTCTCAACAGGGAGTTTTAAAGACACGAGATCTCTCTTCAACTTTGATGAAGATGTTGACACCTTTCTAAGGTGCATTATTGCATGTTTGATTCCCAAGGTATATTAGAAATGTCAGATAGATAAGTCATGGTTGGTGTACAACCTTATTATTGAATAACACATTGTGTCTGACATCTTTTTCGAGCAAAATTTGGAGTAAAATTTTCACCCTCTGCATCAATATATAAAATTTTGTATATTAAAAAAACATGTAAACAAATTTGTACAAATTGAATGAAAGTAATATTCATATTGATGGCCACCTTGATATGGTTGGCTAGCATCTTTCCCACCCTAAGACTGTTGAGAACCAGAACGACAATCTATTAGTTGAGAACCAACATTACCATCCATTTATTGGCCTCTGGGGGAATTCATATCACCACCCTCACACAATTGGCCACCACCTATTGATGGCCCTCCAAGGGAATGTGTACCACCACCAACGTCACGTGATGAGAGGGAAGCTTCATAAAAAAATATGAATTGATAATCAATTCAAAAATACATTCATACATATAAATACATGTACATATGATTGATTAAATTGCATGAACCATACTACGATTGTGTGAACCATGGCCATGCTCCATTGATGGAGTAGACACCCTTGTCCTCCTAACTCCTAAAAAATAAAAAATAAAACTTATTAAAAACTAATTTAACTCGCAAAATTGATAAAAAATCAATTCCATATGTACACACATGTATGTATGGAGATAATATTATATTAAATACCATGAACATCCCTCAATCCATGATCGCCCTCTCTCGTAGAGGCATGGGATTCTATTGATCTTCGTCTTTCATCCTCCATGATATATACAGATATATCTACAGTGGACATTTACAATTATTTTTAAATTACTATTTGAAATAAATTCAAATTATTTCAAAATATTAATGTAATTTAGTACACAAATTATGTAAAACACAACTTTCAAAGCACTAATTGATGTGTGAAACTCAATTTAAACAAAAATTTGTTGAAGTCCTCACATTTTAATTTTACAAAAATGTGAAGTTCACCAAGTTGCACTTTACATGGTGGGAGCACACTTGGTATATAATTGAAAAAAACACATGGTAATTTAAATGATGCATTTATAAGTAAAAAACATACACATGTCAAAGATATGTTATAATGTCCATCAATAAATTTTGAAGGAGATCGTCTCAACACTAATTCATCTTTGAGAGATGAATCTTGAATTTTTGAAAGAGATCGTCTCAACACTAATTCATATTTGAGAGATTAATCTTGAATTGGCATTGCCCCATATAGTACTAATTCATATATTAATTCATCTTTGGAGATGAATCCTGGATTGGAATTTCCTCACACAATAGATCACCAAACATATTATTAACATTTGCATAATGTCTTATACTTAAAAATTGAAATTGGCTAACAATATTGTTTTCTTTTCCATGCACTTGTTTTAGCCTCTCCTTCTTAACTTGGTACACGCATTTCATCTGGTTTCACACAAATTCAGAATTGGTGAATCATACAATTCCATTTGATCCATACTCCCTATTTGTTCCCAAGCCTTCTATAAAAGCAATATAATATGCCTCGTTGTTTGTTGTTATTCCTGGTATATTCATTTTCCTTTGGAGGACCTTGTTAGCCGCAATATTAAAAATCACATATGTAATCACTACTTTCCCTAGATTGGTATAGCAAGAAACATCTATGCATAATGCCCATTTTTCAACCACATTTAGTGTTTTTTTATCCCTAAAAAAAAAATCAATAAAATATATTAAATTAGCATTTATTTCAAATGCATGGGAGAAATGACATGTGCATGGTTTGAAAATTTTCCTTAAAGTTAATGGGAGAAATCACATCTAGATATGACATGCATTAAAGTTTGACTTGCCTAGAGTTTAAGGGAGAAATGACATGTACATGGTTTGCCTTACAGTTTTCCTTATAGTTTATGGGAGAAATGACATAGAAATTATATGCTTTAAAATTTTCCTTAAAGTTTATGGCAAAAATGACACATGTAAGGGAGAAATGACACATGTACATGGTTTTCCTTAAATTTTATGGGAAACAAGACATAGAAGTGACATGTACATGGTTCCAAAAACACTAGAAAATGCTAGAAACGACATGTACATGGGAGAAATAGCATGTATGTACATAAACCCACCTTCAATTTTTTACCTTCATTGTTCTTTCCAGTATATTCATTTTCCTTGAGTTTATGGGAGAAAGCTTTGAGTTCGTGGGATAAATGACACATTTAAATGGTTGCATTTTTACCTTCATTGTTCTTCCCGGTATATTCATTTTCCTTAACTTTTTCATTTATTTTATGGGAGAAAGACTTGAGTTTGTGGGAGAAATGACACATGTACATGGTTTGCCTTAAAGTTTGCCTTAAATTTTATTCATTTTCCTTAAAGTTTACCTTGATTTTATGGGAGAAAGCCTTGAGTTTGTGGGAGAAATGACACATGAACATGGTTTTCTTTAAATTTTGCCTTAAATTTTATGGGAGAAATGACATAGAACTTACATGTACATGGTTCCAAAAACACTAGCATAATGCCTTAAATTTTATCAGAGAAATGGGGGAAATTACATGTATGTGCATGGTTTGACTTAAAGTTTATGAGAGAAATGACATAGAAATATTGACATGTACATGGTTCCAAAAACACTAGAAAATGCCTTAAATTTTATGGGAGAAATGGCATGTACAAGAATGGATATTACAATGAAGAACTTCTATTTAGATATGTTCTAGAGATTTATTGTAGGGGCATTTACTGGATATGTCAATTTTGAGAAAGGATGAGATCTAGAGGCTACTTGGCCCTTTACAGACTCTGCCTTTAAAACTTGTATAAGTTAACACTCAACAGACAGACTCAAATCCTATGGAAGTTCAACCACTTTAGGTTCGGTTTTTAGGCCTTAAAGTTTTCCTCGAATTAATGGGAGAAATCCTTGAGTTTGTGGGAGAAATGACATGTGCATGGTTTGCCTTAAATTTCTCCTTAAATTTTATGGGGGAAATCAAATCTAGAAATGACATGCCTTAGTTTTCCTTGCCTAGAGTTTAAGAGAGAAATGACATGTACATGGTTTACCTTAAGGTTTGACTTATAGTTTATGGGAGAAATGACATAGAAATGACGGAGAAGTGATATAGAAATGGCATGCCTTAAAGTTTTCCTAAAATTTTATGGGAGAAATGACACAGGTACATGGTTTGCCTTAAATGTTTCCTTAAAAAGTGTATGGGAGAAATGACATGTACATAGTTTGCAAAATTATTTTATGCACTTACTAAAATTTATGTGAGAAATGGGATAAATGACATATATGTACACAGTTTTCCTTAAATTTTTCCTTAAATTTTACGAGAGAAATGACATAGAAATGATATGTACATGGTTACAAAAACACTAGCAAATTCCTTAAAGTTTATGGGAGAAATGGCGTGTACAGAAATGGATATAACAATGAAGATCTTCTATTTATATTTTTTCCATAGATTAACTGTAGGGGAATTTACTGGATATGTCACCTTTGAGAAAGGATGAGATCCAAAGGCTACTTGGCCCTTTACAAACTCTTCCTTTAGAACTTGTAGAAGTTAACACTCAACAAATAGACTAAAATCCTATGGAATTTCAACCACTTTAGGTTCATTTTTTAGGCCTTAAAGTTTGCCTTGAATTAATGGTAGAAAGCCTTGAGTTTGTGGGAGAAATGAAATGTGCATCATTTGCCTTAAATTTTTCCTTAAAGTTTATGGCAGAAGTCACATCTAGAAATGGCATGACTTAAATTTTGCCTTGCCTAGAGTTTAAGGGAGAAATGAAATGTACATGGTTTTCCTTAAAGTTTGTCTTTAAATTTTTCCTTATAGTTTATGGGAGAAATGACATAGAAATGATAGAGAAATGACATAGAAATGGCATGCCCTAAATTTTTTCCTAAAAGTTTATTGGAGAAATGACACATGTATGAGTCAAATAACACATGTACATGGTTTGCCTTAAAGTTTTCCTTAAAGTGGTAGTGGTTTTCACTTACTAAAACAATTAGTGGTAGTGGTTGATGAAGTTATGTCAAAAGTCACACCTTGATGAGTTTTTGGGAGAAATGACATGTACATGGTTTGCAAAATTATTTTATGTACTTACTAAAATAGCTAGTGGTAGTGGTGTTGGCGAGAGAACAGGTCTCGCAAAGAAGACCCGGGTTCAGGTTTAATGGCCAACATGGTTTTTCGTCGTAGTCTAGTTTCACGTCGGCATTTTCACTCTGCTCCAAAGGGTAGAGAGTCTCACCCGAGGCGTGCCACAACCTTACTGTGATAGGGAGTAGATCGGTATCAACTCGACCACATCCATACAGTTGAATCAAAGCTAAACTAAAGTTTTAGACAGCCACAACACAACATTCCATAACATATACCTTTTAGAAAAATAGTCCAAATTACAGTAAATAAAATTTTAAAGGGTACTTGTAACATCATTCATTCAAACCCATAACATATACTTGGAACAACACTCCTAAATATATTAACCATCAGCCGTCTGTGGTGAACTATTACAAGGCCTAGATACATGAGCATAAACAGAGCAGAATACAATACGTCCTATTGGACAGAGAGAGAAAACATAGTAACACAGAGGAGTGGAGAACAGTGCAACCTGGACAGAGTTCTCTTACGGATCCCTGTTTCCTATTCCCGTCTACGCCAACCTTCCTATCCACTAGCTGGCTACCTATTTGTTCTGCTGCCAATGCGACTGAAATTTCCTCCTTTCTTCTCACTTGGATGTCGTTTTTTTCTTTCTATTCATCGGGAGTTCACTGCTTGTTTCCTTCTGCGGTCTTCCGACATTTATTCTTGCTCCCACAACAGCCGCGACACCTATCCTCTGCTCCTTCGCAACCTTGACACCTTTCTGCCTACCTAGGATGTGTTCCTCCATGTACTTGCTGCAACTCAAAACCTGTTAAATTTCAAAACAAGGGCCTCAACAGGCCCCAACCACATCCTATTGACTCACCCTGAGTCAATTGTCCTGTGTTGTCTCCACTTCCATGGGTCCACTCGACCCTACGCTCTGTTCTGGCTATGCGCCTCCTCCTGGTTGTCCAAACAAGGGCCCCAACTTTGGGACCTTGGTTAGAGCTAAAGCTTTGAGCTCTTGGAAGGTTTCCATGGCCTACTGCCACCCTTCCATTAACTCTTTAGTCTCAACCGTGATTTTTGTGACAACTTCCTCCCTGACATTCGGCGGAAAGGCACAGAACACTATGCTAATTTGAGTGTCGACCTCAAAATCCAATTGCTGCATCATTTGTGCACTGATTTTTACGGGCTGTCGAAGTTCACGGATGGCTTTCTTGGCCACTGTTGAAGTCTCCTCTATTTGTTGTATTCGGACCTCTAACACATCCGCCTGGGCATAGAGTTGGTCCATTCTCGTTGGGTCCGTTGCTTCTTGGATTTCCTTGGAGATCTGTTGTAGTTGTGATGAGATTGGTTGTGCCTTCATGGTAAGGGTCATTTAGCATTCTTGTAGACCTTTCAGTGGGTAGTATGCTTCTATGGATACAATACTCAAAAATTCTTGCATTTTCGGTACTTGGCCCTGTCTCTCTAATATTTGTGTTGAGTACACAACCGTTGGGTCGGGCAATGCAGGTCAGGCTGCCGATGCCGCATTGAGTTCCACATTTTCCTAGTGAATATTTGAATATGCCACCTTGAGGTGGATTGCCCGCCTGAATATGTTAGTCTCCTACATGTCTTCTGGTAGCTTATTTCTGTTGGTCGTTACTGTAGGCCACACTTCCTTGAAAACCCTTGTCACTGTTTCCAGTTGTTCCTATAGCTTCTCCTTTTCCATTGTCATCTATTCACGCTATTCAGTAAGCATGCTTATCTATTGTTTCTGCTACTCACACTTATGCTGGAGCTCCGAGTGGAGCCTCTTGGCCTGTTGTGCTTCCCTCTGAATGAAATGGTATAGCTGAGTTGTCCCCCATGTCTCCATACTTTCGGCACTGGAGGTACCCTGATCTGGCATTCACACTCAGAGTGGTTGTCCACTGGCAACTGATCTTGCTGAATGGTCCTGAGGTGACTATGGCGGATTTTGCTATGGTATAGATTCCACCATATTTAGATCTATTTGCCCCTCTTGATCTGCTCGAGTGGGTGGCTGGAGCGGAGTATGCTCGGGGAGTGGCCCAACTGTGTCTTCAATTTTCCGCTCTAACTGATTGATAAGGTTGGTAAAATTAGTTTGCAGGACCACGATTTGGTTAACTGGGGGTATGAATTCCATACCTGAGTTAACCTCCATCCTGTGGTCCCCATTGATTATTGTTCTGATGACTGGATCAAACATGGTGGCAGATGAAGTGGATGGTGCGGAGCTATGGGGTTCTCGGGAGATGGATGAGGTGGTGGGTGGCAGATGATCTGGGCGGGGTGGCGATATGCAGATGTTCAGAAAATCAAAGGGGTTTATGGGGTTGTGAGGTGGCAACCCTCTTACTTCTTCAGGCTCAACTATCTACTCCTCCCGGATTGGTACCCCTATGCTTAACTGTCGAGGTGGATCCTCTCCCGTGAGGTCGACCACCGGGCTTGATTCTACAACCTTGGCCCTCTTGCCCTTTGGTGCCACTATTGGTTTTGTAGCCTTACGTTTTCCCACCAACATTGTGGTTTCTAGGGGTGGTGAACTGAAGAAGACATTGGGGATGGGCGCAAAGATGGAGGTTGTGCTAGGATATGGGTTAGACTGGGATACCTGGAATTCTGAAAAAGTTGGGAATGAAGTAGCATCACTTTCTAGTACCTGAACTACTTCATTAAAGCTTCTTACCTTAGTGTTCAGTTGCTGAATGATCGGGAAGAGCTACAGGTTTGACATCTTGTTTGTTGCTTCCTCTGACGTTTCTCCTAGCAACCAGTGTGGTAGCATTCTGTCAAAGAGGTACGTGTACATGCCATCCCTGATCTCCATCTCCACTCCTAGCCACGAACATACCTCTATGTGGAACGCCGCTTCATCCAGTTAGAACTTCAGAGGCCTCATCTGGAATTTTGTTTCTAGTACACAGGTAGGTCTGAGGAATGTATGCTTATGCGTGACCCCGAACTACACCTTCTCACTATATCCATCTAGTAAATTCTAGGGAATCCTTTGTTGACTCATTACGATGTCAACCATTTGACCATACCAAATTCTGAAGTCTTTGACATTCACTTCCTTTGTGCTCGGGTCTCCAGACACTTTCCACGACACAAACTTCATCGCCAAAGGTTGGTATTCTATTATTTCCACTAGTATCCTGATGCTGGGGAAGGTCCATTTCGACATGGCCAGCACTATTATCAAATACCCATAGATAAACCCAGTTTCTCTCTTACAGTTGTCCTCGCAGGCCTCGAACAATTCCTTCAGCAGGAACGAGCACCAATTCAGCCTTGTCCCTTGGACACAATGCTCCACAACCGAAATTGTGTCTAATGTGCATTCCCATTTTGTATAAAGCCTCATCGTCTTGATAGCAATGAGATAGCAAGAAAACCTGATCTCTGTCTTGTTAATTAACTCAATCTTTTCTCCCTTTCCTCCTCTTCGAGTGCCATACTTGGTGTAGTAGTCTATGTCTCCTGACTTCTTCAACCTTTTAGATATCGTTTGGAATGATGAAGATACATCCCTTCCCTCCTGCGACAGTCCTGTCAACCTATGAATGTCTTCGGCATGAATCAGGATTTCCTTTCCCAGCCACAGAGAGCCATTCTAAATCCTGCTTAACATAAATTTTGTGCACTGCATCGCAGTGCCTATAATCCCAAACACTGATAAGTTTCTTAAATTCATTATCGTGGACTGCTGGACACACATGAACTCAGTCAGGACTCTTGCCACTACCCATCCTACTTCTGTTGTATAATTCTCAATGTATACCTGCCTTTTTAGCGTAGGAAAATCAAAGGAATCCGTGACGTCTACATTGATTGAGGTCACACTGTCATATTTTCCCATGAGAGACTCCATTTTCTGAATTCTACTGTCTAGCTCCTATTCCAAGACCGCTGGGCTTACTCTTGTAATTTTAGCTTCTCGCTGGTATACATGCAGAACAGTTCTCTTTCTTTTCCCTTGAATTTCTTCTTTCAGATGCCTTCTCTGCTCTAGCTCTCGTTCAAATTCCCTTGCTATTTTGATGCTTTATAACTCTAACTCAAATTTTTCCGACATTCTCGCGCTTCTCTGCATGCAGGTTATGTAAGTAACTGGAACAGATGAGGTTGATGAGACCCCATAACTAATTAATGTTTCCCTGGCTTCTCCCGCGGCTACAATCGTACGATTAGTTAGTTGTTGAGATGGGTTCTGACATTTCTGACTGTGGTTTTGGGATTTGGGCAGACGCGACGACTGGTGGTTATGTCTAATTATGGAAAATTTATTACAGTATGGATGATGCTAATTATGGAAATTATTTCCAAATATTGGTGATCCTACGGACTGACACTGGTACTATGCTTAATGATGATGGGCTGATGTTCGGCACACTTTCTTAGTTGACGTGGATGACACGCTGGACACTACCCCTCCCCGACCACTATTGGTTGCGTTACGGTCTCCACAACTCAACCGAAATTTATTTTACTCTGGTGAATCCCATATATGCTCATCTCAGGTGCGACTCTAATCTACCCTACCGACTCCTCTCGATTGCGAGAGTTATTGGAATTGAAATTTTAACTTACTCATGGTAGGGCTTTAGGCATGCGTTGTTGACCCATCCTTCTAGAACCTGGTCGTTCAACTGTGCCAATCAAACTGCTCCTGACTGTTTGATTTCTATGATGTGAAATGTTCTCAGCCAATGCATCTGCAATTTTCCTAGGAACTTCTGGAATTTACTGTCATAGAGTAGAACTTTCTCCCCAATCTGAAAAGTCTTGCATTTAATATGTCAGTCGTGCCAAGCTTTCTGCCTCTCCTTTTCTACCGTTTGATGAAACTCCACAAGAAGTCATCTTTCCTAAATTTCTTGTAGCTCCTGCAATTTCTCTTTTAAGGATTCCTCTTTAGAGAACTGTAGAGTTGTTGCAATTAGAAGGTTTGGTACAATGAATTCTGCTGGGACTACCGCTTCTTTTCCATAGACCAGCTGAAATGGCGTTTGGTTGTTTAGTCATTTTACCGTTGTTCGATATGCCCATAGTGTTGCTGGAATCCCTTAATTCTTGTCATCACGTTGTGCGTTGCATATCTTCATCATTCCCTTCTCTAATATCTTGTTGAATTCTTCCACTATTCCATTTGCTTGTGGATGATATGGACTGCTTTTGTGATGTTGTATCATGAAGCTCTCTAGGAGGGACTTAATGGTGTCATTGATGAAATGTGTACCTTGGTCGCTGGTCAATATTTTGGGGCATCCAAATCAGTTGATTGTATTTTAAAATATGAACCTAGTAGCATTTTTTGCCGTGTAGTTCTTCACTGGCACAACTTCTGCCCAGTGCGTTAGGTAGCTTGTCATTGTGATTATGTACCTTTCTTTTGAGTGCCTTGCAACTGGTATAATTGGTCCTACAAAATTGATTGCCCACTTTTCGAATGGCTGCAGTACCTTTATTAGATGAAGCAGAAGCTCATCCCTGTGAGATGGTCGTCCTATCCGTTGACAAAAGTCACATTTCTGCACAAATGCTTTGTCGTCCTTGTGTATTGTTGGCCACCATAAGCCTGCTTGTAGTACCTTGCATGTTGTTGGTTTAGCTCCCACATGCCCTCTCGCAGCACCACTGTGGCTTTGCCATAGTATAGCTTCCCTTTCGTGGTCCAGGACACATCTTCAAAATATGTGGTCCAGCCCCATCTTGTATAGGTGTCCCACTATTAGTTGATACTCCGCAGCTTGAACTACCAGGTAGTCTGGAATGGCTTTTACGCTGAAAAGATCATAATTTGGCAACTGATCATATATAGATCCTCCGTTGTCTCCATTCTCTAGTCAGGATAGGTGATCAAGCCCTACGTTGAGTCTTCTGGGCTTTATAATTACCTCAAAGGTGAACTCCTGGAAAAGTAGGAGCCATCTGCAGATTCTGCCTTCTAAGACTGGCTTGTTGACTAAGTATTTCAAGGCTGAGTGGTCTATGAAAAATTTGAACTTACCTCCCAATAGGTAGTGGCAGAATTTCTGAAGAGAGTACACCATTGCTAATGCTTCCCGCTCTGTTGTCATATAGTTTCGTTCAACTGTTGGCAACTTCTGACTGGAAAAATATACCGGATGATCAAAAAAAGTGTCTCCAGGTTGAGCCAAGACAACTCCAAGCGTGATGTTGGACGCATCAATGTGTACATGGAACCGCTTGTCCTAGTCCGGATGGAATAGTATTGGTGCACTCGCTAGCTTCTCCTTTAGGGTGTCGAGGGCCGTTTTGTAGCTGTTTTTCCACTAGAAATGTTCTAATTTATTCAATATTTTTTCTAAGGGCGTTGTTATCTTGGTGTAGATGCGAATGAAATGCCGGTAGTAACCAGTGTGACCCAGCAGTGACCTTAGTTTTTTTACCGTTTCGGGCACCTCCATACTGACAATTACTGCTACCTTGGCTGGGTCTACACAGACACCCTGATTACATACCACGTGCCCTAGCAATGTTCCAAAAGGAACGAAAAATATACACTTTTTCAGGTTCAATGAGATCTGCAGTTGTCGACACCAATAAAACATTACTCTCAATAGGCTCGCATGATCCTTTAGTATGCTATACACAGTTCGGTCGTCCATATAGACTTCTAAGAGCTTGTGGATCTATTCTCGGAATGCAGCTATCACAATGCGAGAGAAGACTGCAGGTGCATTCTTCAATCCGAATGGCATCACATTGTATGTGAAAGAGCCCCATTCAGTGGTGAATGTTGTCTTTCTCTTCTCCACCTCTGCTATTCTTACCTGATGGTAACCTGAGAAGTCATCAGTGAATGAACATGCCTCATTCCCCGCAACGTTGTCGAGGAATTTTTCACTGAATGGAGTAGGGAATGGATCATGGATACAAGCATTGTTTAAACTTATGTAATCTACACAAACTTGTATCTCTGATTTCTCCTTTTTTCTCTATACAGCTATGGGACTTACCCATTCTGCCTCCTCTACTGGGAATATTAAGCCGTCTTTCAACATTTTGTCGATCTTTGCTTTCACCTTTTCCTTTACCCTTGGGTTCAAGCAATATGGTATATGTTTGACAGGCCTTGCATTGAGCTTTAGTGTTATCCGCATTTCCCCCATCTCTCCTTTTATGCCCTTTAGATCCGCTACGGATGAAGGAAACAAGTCCTCGTATTCCTTGAGTAGAGTGAATATTTCCTTAGTTGTTTGTTCATCCCAGTAGTCTCCAATTCTCACCAGTTTAAGTTTGTCTTCTATTCTAATATTTACTTTCTTGGTTCTAAGAGGTAACAGGTGGATACCTTCTGTCGTTGGTTCTTCTTTCATGTCTCTCTCCCCCTCAGTTTCTTCAAAATACAGGTGCCTGAGATCCTCTATATTGTCATCGTCCATCTCACTATTAATTTTTTGACATGCCACCTTTTGTTGGATACCCTGGTATTGAACTGATTGCCCGTCCATCTGTCAGAAATCTGGGAAGAACAATATCTTCCTAATGGTCCGCAATGCCTATGTAATCGGCTCTGTATTTCCTTCAAACAAGAAAAAATGGTTGAATTTGTCCGTAACTTCCTGCCATTCGTGGGTCCCTCTTATTTTCTCTTCTGTCAAGTACCAAGCCTTTGGAATTACATCTAGGGAGTGAATAAACTGGTGGACCCACAGCTCTTCGGGATATTCATCAGTTCTCCATTGGGCTTCACATTTCTTCAAATGGTCTTTGGGTTCTGAGTCCCCTTGGTACCGGTCCTTACTTCTGGGTTCCTCCTCCTCTTTAAATCTGCCTTTCAGTGCTGCTGCCACTTCGTCCCATCGTGTGAATTAGTTGCGATGGTTGCTCCACCATATTGTGGATGTAGATTGTAATGCCATGTCCATCAATGGTACTCTGTGCCTTTCCAGTACAGTAGTTTCTATTTTAGATATGAAAATACTTATAGCATTCATATCTGATAAGATTGGGTATTCCTGGATCTTGGTCCCGATCCAATTAACTCTTGCAATACTGGCACATCTCCTTGTATTTGCTTCATAGCTTCCTTGCTGCCAATCATCCCAAGCTATTTCTGATCCTAACTTTGAGCTTTGGATGCTTCTCCAGCTTACAGAGCCTTCTGCCGTCGGGTTGATGTAGTCTTCTCTTCTCCCTGCGGTCATTTGGTAGAGATGGTCCAGGAGCTAAGAATCATCCATGTTATCTATAGTCTCTGTATATCTCGGTCCTTGGTAGGGGTCGAGTGGCTGACTGACTCTAATTTCCCCATCCTCGAAGATCATCAGTTCTTTTTTCAGATCAATTATTGCATAATTTTCAAAAGCCTAATCAATTCCCAATAGTGCAGGGTATGGATCCTTATCCCCCATGATGTCGATGACTTCAAAGTCCATAAATTTCTTTACTCTCGCAATGTCTACTTCAACCTCCTCCAATCGGCTGAGGGGAACAATTCAATACTGGTTTTCCATCCGAAGTTGAATCAGAGAGTATGTCAATCTTGGCTTCCCTAATTTCTCCCAAGTTTTCCTTGGTAGGATGTTAACATCAGATCCCAAATCAAGAATGGTATCTTTAATATGGAACCCCGCCACTTGCGTGTTCACTCGGAATTCCTTTCCCGTCCTTCGTTTGTTTCTCTTTATTCTCTGTACATATTTCTAGTCCACTTCTACTGATTCTTTTGCTCCGATGTTCTTCTTTAGTACCCCTTCCAAGTTCTACTTTAGTCGTTTTAGCATCGGTGCATTGTTAACAATCTTAAGGAATAGATGGAACCACTCCTGGATCAAAGCTTCAAAAGTATTCTACGTTTCATTGTCTTCCTGAGTTTTCTGTAACTTGATTCCTCTGTTTCCCCCCAATTGGGCAAACATTTCTGTTGCTTCCTCGAAAAATTGTTTCTGTCATTCTGGTTTGATCAAAAGCTTTGGAGCTACTGGTCTGATCAATTTCATTGGGTCCATAGCACGTGCGTCCTCCCCGATTATTTTTCCACCCTGTGTCACTATGGCCATGTTTTGCATTATTTTAGTTCCCATTAGCATGGGTTCTGCATTCACTAGATTCGCCCCCCTTTATCTAGCTCTTTCCTCCCATATTTTGATGATCTCCGGGTAATCTTCTGTTGCGTGTGTGTTAACCCGGCACTGCAAACACCAGGGTCTTCTAGGGAGTGGGCATTCTCTAGCTACATATCCTTCTTGGTCACAGTTATAGCATCTTACTGGACCTATAACTCGTGCTTGGCCTCCTCTCATGCCTCCTCCTCTTCCTCGGGGAGCTTTGTTTACTCTATATGATGGCCAGTCCAGCCGCTCTGCCAGTGCATTCAGTGCTCGGCATTGCTCTACGCTGTGGGTGGTTGAGGCACAAAATTCACAGTATATATTGTTTGGAACATTGGAATATTTCTGTAATATCGGACACAAGCGAGGTTGATGGCCCATACTTTTTCATATTTCACAATAATCATTAGTGGTTGGACTTTGTTGTGCATGGAACCTTGTGTATTGTTGTTGTGGTGAATATATCCCTTGGGTGTTTACTTGTGCGACCCCTCTCAATGGTGGAAACCCTAGTGCTCCTATAGCCAATGTCCCCACATTTTGGCCGTACAACCGGGGACATTCGGTTACCACATGTCCCTCCATGAGACAATGCGTGCACCATACATTCGTTCTCGCTGGTCGCATTGGTTGCATTTCCTTGATTTTTTCTGTCAGACTGGCTATTTGATGCTGCAAAACCATTATGGAGGGGTCCTGTATCGCTGCTCCTCCTCTGAACTCTTACAGGTAACCCACCATAGCTTCTATCTTCATTTCCTACTCCAGTGCATCTTGTAATGTCTCGATCATTTGTTCAGTCAATGGAGTTCGGGTCAAAGGTAGTAAATCTTTCATGAACTATTCTCTCTGGTGGTTTGGATCAATTGGATAGCTAAGATTTCTGATTGCATCCTTGAATCTCCGCATCAAATCCCAAGCATTTTCTCCTTCTCACTCCTTGATTTCCCACATCTTTGACAAGCCTTGTTGGTCTGTCTGAGGCAATTTGAATTCTTTAATGAAATCCCTCTTTACGTTAGCCATCACTGGATTTGGGTGAGCTTTCGACCATTTCATAAACCATCGTAGGGCTCTCTCCCTAAGGGTGGTCTAAAATTATATCAACTTCCCAACATCTGGTGTCTGTCGTGCCCTCCAGATGGCCTCGCAGAGGTACCGGTGTTTTTCGACGTTGTTGTTCCCCTTCCCAGAGAATTTTGGGTACCAGGTGAGTGATCCTGCCATGTTCACTTGAATAGGTGTTACTAAAATGAAGTCGTTGGATCCTTGTTCTGAGATGGGGCCACTAGCAATCCTACTACTATTTTTTGTTCCAGTTGGAGACTGAATACTGTGCAATATACTTAATTCACGTAACTTAACAAAAATTTCACTTATGGGCTTATAGAGCACCAGGGGAAGGTTGGGACTAGAGCTACTTGAACTGTGGGGACTAGGAATACCTTGAGATATGGATGCCAACCTTTCTTGAAATAGTTGCTCCATTGCGACGTGCATCTCCACATCGGACACCTCCTCTGGGCGTGCGTTTGTACCTTCTCCGTCAGACTTCTTTCCTTCCTCCATATGGGCTAGACTCCTATACACCTGCCACACATCTTTTACGGCCCCTCCTATATTATGGGGACCCACCTGAACTTCCATTCCTTTTTTCATCTGAGGCACCTCCTCTTTATTATTTCGACCGCTTTCCAGTCTTTTCAACTCCTTCATCACCCTCTCTCACCACCTTTCTACAATTTGCGCCCTCCGATGTGCTCGTCGCTCCCTCAGCCTGTTGGCAGTCTCGACATCCATACTCCTACTCCCCATTCTCACGATTCTTGTAACATCTCTCCCTTAGTCCCTTCCCCCGACACTGGAGGTTTTACGCTTCCATCTCTGCTTTTTGGAATCCCATCAGTCCTTTGTCTACCATCAATGCCTTGATCCACAAGGGAATCTCCTTCAGCAACTTCTCCCTTAACCCAGATCTGAAGGTATCTTCTGCTCTTGATAAATGCTGGTAGCACTCGGCTGCAAACTCTACTATATATCCGTCCATGGTAGATTCCACTCAAAAATATACAACTTGGGTTAAGTCAGTGTTTAACCGATGAAGGGTCACTAAATCCTTGTGCGCCCACTTGCGATTTATCTTCCACGACTTTTCCCTAACAGTATTGGTCTGAAACCTCCACAACCAGTTGTAGAGTTCTTCTAGGAACTTTCCCCAAAATATTTCATAGGTATCACTAGTAGAGTCGGAGAATAGAACCATTTTTTTAATCGTTTTCTCCTTCTGTCGTCTCAGCTCAACCTGCTGAGTTATGAACTGATCTAGGTGGTTATCCCACCAGCTTCATATTTCTCTTTTGAAGATCTGAGATACCATGTTCTAGCTCCCAAATATATTTTCATGCCCGGCAACAAAACCATTTTTTGGCGAGAGAACAGGCCTCACAGAGAAGACCTGAGTTCAGGTTTAAGGGCAAACAAGGTTTTCCGTCGTAGTCTAGTTTCAAGATGGCATTTTCACTCTGCTCCGAAGGGTAGAGAGTCTCACCCGAGGTGTGCCATGACCTTATTGTGATAGGGAGTAGATCGATATCAACCCGACCACATCCATACAGTTGAATCAAAGCTAAACTAAAGTCTTAGACAACCACAACACAACATTCCATAACATATACCTTTTAGGAAAACAGTCGGACTTACAGTAAATAAAATTTTTAAGGGTACTTGTAACATCATTCATTCAAACCCATAACATATACTCGGAACAACACTCCTGAATATATTAACCATCAACTGTCAATGGCGAACTATTACAAGGCACAGATACATGAGCATAAACAGAACAGAATACAATACATCCTATTGGACAGAGAAAAAAAACACAGTAACATAGAGGAGTGGAGAATAGTGCAACACAGAAAAAGCTCTCTTGTGGCTCCCTATTGCCTATTCCCATCTGCACCAACATTTCTATCCACTGGTTGGCTGCTTATTTGTTCTGCTGCCAATGCGACTGACAGTTCCTCCTTTCTTCTCGCTCAACTATCTTTTATTTCTTTCTATTCATCGGGAGTTCACTTCTTGTTTCCTTCCATGCTCTTCCACCATCTATTCTTTCTCCCACAACAGTCGAGACACCTGTCCTCTGCTCCTTCGCAACCTTGAAACCTTTCTGCCTAGCGAGGTTGCGTTCTGCCATGTACTCGCTGCAACTCAAAATCTGTTAAATTTCAAAACAAGGGCCCCAACAAGTGGTTGATGAATTTATGTCAAAATTCACACCTTGATGAGTTTGTGGGACAAATGACGTGTACATGGTTTGGCTTAAATTTTAGTTAGCCTTAAATTTTATGGGAGAAATCACATCTAGAAACCTTTACTTTGACATCTATAAATAGGCTAAGAACATTAAAAATAATTTTCAACTTGCATTAGTTATGTCCTTAATAAGAAGTATGATTTAGCACCTAACAGATTGTTTAATAATTTATATAATGTCATTTTTGGATTTTACTATAATTCATCCTTGATATGTACAAGAATTTTACAACTTGAACATCAACCTACACTATCATCATATCACTATACATAATCTAGATTAACAATATCCATTACATCATAAAACACTCCACTTTTAACATTTTACAATATTAGAAGCATCATGGAAGGTGTAAATTTAGGTACACCAATAAAAAATATTTCTAGCATAAACATAAACCTATAGTATCATTATGGTAAGAATCCAAGGGACTTAATTACTTGAATAAACCATTTCTATCAATCGTTCCTATTAACATCATGCCTCCAAATGCATAAAATGATAAACAAATAGTGGTAGTGGTTGATGAATTTATGTCAAAAGTCACACACACAACTCTACTCTTTGAGGAATTAGAAAGCTAGCTAGATTAGGAAGCTTCAGTTCAGGAATAAGAAAGAAAAGCTTAGGTTTTAGCAAGTAGCAAGGAGTATTCAGGAAATTTTCAAAATGTTAAGTATATTTCTAAAACAATATTTTTCAAAATGTTAAATCTATTTCTAAAACAATATTTCACTGTATTAACCAAAAATAAAATAATTACATTAAATACCTTATATCTAAATTGTTAACCAATTTATTATGATAAAAATTAATTTGAACCTCGTGACTATTAGATGGGGGTGATGATGTTAAGATTTAGAGAATCAATATTTCTCATGTTTGGGATGTTGGCTTTGGTGTTGCTTCAGTGTTGTTGCCATGGCAGCTCAACTTCAACAACTATAGATCAAAATACCTTCAACGTTGTTTACCATTATTACTAACTACCCTAATTAACAATAATCTGCTTAATACATAGTCTTAGTTACCTATATGATTACAACTCTTAATGGGAATATATCTAAGAGATAAGTGTAATAGAAGAAGTAAGGTTAAATAATGAATACAATGGTACTTATAATAATAGTTACAAGGGTCATGTTTCACTTACCACTATTAAAACATAACCTCCAAGTTGTAAGCTAATCTTAACTAGTAAGCTTCTAGTAATCAATGATGTTGGAACATAATGGATAGTATAAGCTAGTTATGATGGTTCTTACTAAGCTAATTAGTACTAGTGATTCTAAATTATCAACGTAATACATCAGGTATCTCTTATGGAAACACAAGAAACTTTAGTGAAACCATATAATGTTGAGTACTAAGTGTGATTTGAATGAGTGATTACCATTATATTTACCCATATGTGAGTGAATATGGATATATGTAAGCTCTATATGGATAAACACAGTTTAATAGAGTATACTAAAAGTTAGATATCATAGTGAAAGCTAGCTTACTCCTACTATATAAGTAAGCATACGACTGGGTGCTTTACAAGAATTCAGCTAAGAACATAACTCAATGAAGCTCAATTATGGAAAGAACGATATGTATTTCTCATTTCACTAGTGTAATAATGAAGCTAAGTACAAGCACCTAGTAAATGAAGCTGGATAGGTATCATCCTTGATTGACCTTACCAATACTTCTGTAACTTATCACCATTACTAATATGATGTCCTTTTTGTAGTTTCACAAAATTGGTAAATAAAATTAAATAAAGTTGTCAAGATATATACATCTCACACATTTTATTAAATTTTAAATCAATAAAAATAAGAAAATCAGAATCCTAGAAAATATTTTCCAACCCTAGTATGCATATATCCACTCTATATGTATGAAGGTTTGGTAAAAATTTCTTGAATCCCTAAGCGGCAAAAAATTTCTCCTATGCAAGAGTCATTAGTTAAATCTTGCAAATCACTACAATGTTGGTTGTGTTGTAGATATATGTGTGGGTATTGTGCTATGCAAGAGTCATTAGTTAAATCTTCGCACTATATTGTTGTGGACTCAGTTAGAAGATTAATTATGAACAACTTATTTTTCCCTTTGCACCTAAGATGTATATAAAGTATTCGATTGAACTTCTGAGTTTTATTGGAGTAGATGCGCAGGTAGCATTTGTAGTTTCCCTTTCAATTTTACAAAATTAAATATGGATTGTTGATTGAGCTTTCAAATGAACAATAGGCTAAGGTGTATATAATGTATTCGATTGAACTTATGAGTTTTATTGGAGTAGATGCGCAGGTAGCAGCTATAGTTTCCCTTTCAATTTTACAAAAGTAAATATGGATTGTTGATTGAGGCTTTCCAATGAACAATAGGCAATGTGCATCCAAGAATATGGTGCCATGATTATAGACAGCTTAGATAATGTACTTAACAATTAAGAATCTCACTCAAAATCTGTATAGAATGGTAAAGAAGCTTTTTTATTTTTTTATGATTGTTACGAAGGCAAGAACAAGAATAAATATTATGAAATGCAGAGATAATGAAGATGATCATAGATTTGCAAGTAATATCATTTGCAATGTCAGGTTCATATCAACACAAAAAACTCTATTGAACCATTTTTTAATATTGTCACAATGGAGGTGAGAAAATAATGCCACCATTTATGCAGGGATTACTATAAAATACCAACTAATTTTGTAGTCAAGCATTTTTGTTTCTACCATTTTAAGAAGGAAAGGTGCAAGAAAATTTTAAATATTACAATAGGAAGCAGATATCAGTGATAAAGCTACAATTAAGAAAGAAGGTACTCAAGGTACAACATGAGATATAAAGTCATAATTGATTTCCTTTATTCTTAACACGAAAGACAATGCTAAGAAACATTTCCTTGGCAACAATTGGAGGGTGGATTATTTCAAAATTTCGGGTATATTTGAAGGCATAATCTATGAAAACATTTGAGGATATTGCATACAAATAACAATAATAAAATAAATTTCTTAAAGAATAATGTTAACTGTGAATTTTTCTTGTGCTTTATACTAATTTAATGTTAAAATTTGAAATCGACACAAACTCAAAATCTAAGATATAGTGCATGATAACCCATTGCCAAAAAAGTATTGTGAATAATATTAATCCATAAAATATGAATGCGGGAGCACTGTTTGATGGGTATCAAGAACAATATTCCACGACATACTATGCATCCAAACATTGATGTATATATAATTGTAACTGAAGAAACTCCCTATGGTATGTATTTTTATCATCAAATTTCTAGTTTGTTTTTCTCTTCTTAAATGAATGAAACCCACCAAACTATCTTTTATTTTTATCAGGGTTAACTCATAAGCCTGATTATCTTTATCATATAATTGAACATCTGATTCAAGGTCGAAGAATAATTGAAATTTTTGGTGAAGATAATAATATTTAATGGGGTTGGCTTACTATAGGGAATGGACTCTTTTCTTCCAATTTCAATAAGGAGGTATATATAGGCTAGCATTTTAAGTTATAATTTTTTACTCTATTTCTCAAATATCATGTATATGAATGAAAATCTTTCTAACTTTAACTGTTTTTATGTCGTGATTTATAATCAGTTTTATATAAATAATTTTGTAGATGCAGAACGAAAATTTTGGGACAGAAGTGCACCTCTTAATTACTTTCAACTTGTATAGAAAAGGTACATTTCTAAAAATAAAATTGTATAGAAAAAGTACTAGATCTAGATCTATAACTTGGACCAATGCCATGAGGCTTCTAATAGATCACACTATTTAACACATATATCCATCAGTTTGACACTGTTTAACAGAGATACTCAGAAAATTTTAACATTATTTAACACAGATATTCAGACAAGATTGGATGGTAGATCTTGATGAAAGTAAGAATTTACTAAAAATAGAGGGATTTTTGTCTACTTGGAAATTCGAAGGTGACAAGACAATGAGGCTGCAACGATACGATGAGGCAGGAGATCGCCAAAGACATTGCGGAGGACGTAGATTACAAAACAACAGATCAATAAAATTAAAACCTATGAACTAAAAAATAGAGCAATAAAATTTAAAAAAACAAAAAAAAAATACACAAAAATACAAACAGATGACATAGAGCAACAACTCTCTCACCTCCTCATGCAACAACAAACAGATGACACAAAAAACAAAAAACACAAATGTGAGATATATTCTACGACAATGATAATAAAACAACAACAACTTTCTCACCTCCTCGTGCAACAGCAAACATATGACACACCTCCTTGCGCAAGAGAAAAAATATGACATAGCAAACGGATGACACAGTAAACAGAAAACATAGATGTGAGACAGATTTTGTGACAACGGTAACAAGCCCAAAACCTATTAAGGTTTGAAGACCAGTATATTTATAAGCCAAAGTTCAGCTGAATTATTTTAAAAGTTTGGATGAACTAATAGTTCGACTAGACTATTAGTTCAGCCAAACTTTGGTTGCTAGTTTTCCCATCTCTGGCCAAAAATTTGTTTGCCCACGTTGTCAATATGCCTTCAATGTAAACAGCATAATTAGTTCGGCTGAACTAATTTCGAAACTTTGGCTGAAAATTCAAATAGTTCGGCCGAGATTTTATAAAAGTTTGGCCAAACTGCTGGGAAAATGAATTTTCTTCCTGCGTTTCTCACAAAAGTGTAACCCACCTTCACATTTTTACCCATGTGTTTGATGAAATTTCTAGTGTATTTTAGGCATTCTATGTCAAGTTATTGATTCAATTTTAAATGATTATCTTTTTCCTCATGTTAATAATGAATTTGAAAATTCTCAACCAATTCTAGGCAGTTGTATGGAGGTTGGCCTAGAATTTTGGCTTAGATCTCGTGATCATACACTATGAACTAAATATTTTGGGCTATAACTACATGGAAGAAATGTCATGTGCGTAGTTGGAGCCCTATAACCATACCCTTGTAGGCTTATTTGTGCAGTTGGGCTGTTAAGCCAGAGAAAAGTAGCCCCAACTTAGGGTTTGGTCACCTACGGTGGTTCTTTGGCCCCTGAGTGTCCCGTAAGCCTTGAGGAAATTCTATGAGTTTTAAGTTGTCGGCCCCACTTTCATAGTTGAATATTGGAGGTCGGGTCATGTCTTAGTAACTCTTCATCTCATGTTTACCTTGACAAGCCTGTGAATTTGGGTAAATGTGGGTGGGATCGTTACATGGTGGTATTAGAGCTTCTAGTTTCAAAAACTTGAAATGGATGGGAAGAATTTTTTTTTCATGCATGGATGCAACACTACAGAAATTTTGAGGTAAAAAATGGGCCTCAAAACAAAAATGTACAACCAAAATAAATTTTATAAGAACTAATGGGGTTCAAAAGGATGATGTCAACCATAGGGGATGATTCACCATTTTTGGAGTAAAAAATTAAAAATATTAAGAAATAAAAAATAAATAAATAACTACTTTTTTAACTACTATTTTCAACTTATCTTCCTAAAATTTTACTCAAATATGAAGCAAAAGCATGCGTTCGATGCATAATTCAATTCCTCATCCAAGGAGTACCCATGTTTCATAATTTGACAAACCCTTCTACACAAAAAATGAGAAATACATGAAAAGTGTGATTTCAATTACGCTTTTTTCATGTATTTCCCATTTTTATGTAGCAGGGTCCATTAAAAGTATGCAACATGAGTACTTCTTAGATGAGAAATTATATTCAGCATCCAACGAGTGCTCCCATTTGAATGTTGAGTACCATAGGGAGATAAGTTGAAAATATGAGTTGAAAAAATAGTTTTTCCTTTTTTCCCTCGAAAATTTGATGATGTAATCTAATATTATTTTATTATTTCCACTATTATTTTATAATATTCCTTAGGAGGTCAATTTTATAGCTCAAAATTTCTCTAATGGTTGTCTATGTGTTCGTTATGCATGCATTTAAATGCTCATTATCGTATTTTGCATCGTCATGATGACACTAACATGATGTTAATGTTGAGATTATTGATATGTTTATTTTGTTATATATACATATGTTGTGCTAATCTAGATTGATTATGTAAACGAGACAACCTCCTGTTATCGTAAATTCTTAACACAAGTGTGCCAAAAGAGATCACTTTAGTTGCCTATGACAAACAACCCTAACAACAAATATGGATGCTTAACTTCATTAGATCTGCAATATATAGTAAAAAAAAATGTAGCAAAAACCCAGATCTATGCAGTAAAAGCAGTTAAACAGTAAAAATAAATAAGAATATGCTAAATATATCCAATGGAAAAGACAAGATATCTAAAAAATTATATGTATTAACACCTGGGAAGGGAACAAAAAATGATGTTACTAGTCCCCCTCAGTGGGATGGGTTCTTGGTTGTCCTCAACGCTTCAGATCCAGAATTTTCTCTCTCTAAATGGTGTAGAAAACCCAAGACGTATTGAACTCTATGGGAGCTAAAGAAGCAATAAAATAGTAGGAGCAACAATAATGATCATAGCGTGATGATGAAAGTGATAAAAGTGAATAATGAATGGAAAACCCTCCTATTTATAACAAAATATTGAGTTATCATCAATAATGTTGAATAATAAAATATTATTAACCAAGATCTAGATCTAATTGCTTGGAATATTTTATTATATTTTGTTGGAGGGAAAAGGAATTTAAATTTATTAAATCCCTTTATTTAGAAATAATAAACAAATAAATGATTTATTTATCATTTCAAGAATGGGGTTAAGGAATAATTTAACATATAATTATTTGTTTAAATATTTCTATTTGATTTAGTCAAATTTAACAAGGAATAATAATTAAATAATGATTTAATTAATTATTCCTAGAGAAAAATAAGATAAATAATGATTTATCTAATTATTTCTCATAATTGGGTTAAATATGACCAAGAATATTATTTAAATAGTGGTTTAATTAATTATTCCTAGAGGAAAATCAAACAAATAAGGATTTATTTAATTATTCCTCAGGAGGTTTCTTGTTTGAACTAGAAATAACTTAATAAAATATGGTTTATTAAATTATTTCGTATATTGAAAGCAATTTTACTATGGTAAAATTCGTCTTACATGGTGTACTTCGATCCATCTAATTGTAAATGGTTATATGACCAAAATTTGGTGTAATAGATTCCCCCCCAACATGTGAGCATTGGGAGCTAATTGTATGGCCAAAGTATGTTATAAGAACACATTCAATAGACACCGAAGGGGAGTCAAAGAGAGATAGATACATAGACGGAGTGAAGCGAGAGAGGACAATAACCTAAGGGAGAGAGACCTACAAATGATATAAGTCTCCATTACTATTTGGGTACTTGTTCTCAGTGAGGCGGGGAAGGCATACCTATGCTCGCCGAGATTACAAAGTACAAAGAATAATGGTGTGTCTTGTTGATAGCGGTTGTCATTGATGTCAACCCAATCAGCACCAGGGTCTAAGCCAATATTGCATGGGAATTTTGACCTAAAAAATTAATATATTTTGGGTCAATAATTATTTTTATGGTTTCTACTTTTTGAGATGTTTCTGTTGATATATGGCACGCCATGTAATTCTTCACGGTTTGAGAGATATTCATGTTTGAAGTTTGTACCCCCAGTTAGTGGGCTAAAACCCCATGGGGTTGGGGCATGGGTGATTGAAAAGTCATAATTAATATTTTTTAAGCTCCTAAAATCCATCCCACGTTCACTTGTTGAAGCCCCTCTCAACTAAAGAATTTATATAAATTGTGATCTTCATTTCCTCCTTAGGCAAGGGATTTCGCCATCTGAAAAAGGTCATCATGGAATTTGTGCTCTAAATTTTTTTCTACGAAGGTTCAGAAGCTGAAATATTTATGAGGCAAAGCCAAAATCCTGAGGAAGCTTCTGTAAAAATTTCAGATCAAGGTGCACAATATTTTTGGAGATATGTTCTGTGGAAGTCAGGGTTTTTGAAGGCTCCTGAAATTCATCTCAAATAAGTGACCTTGGTAAATTCGTCATAACTCTCTCTCTGAGTATCAGACTGGAATTACGTAAAAATTGGTAGATAGTGCACAGCCTGTAATTTACACTCTATCAATTTCATATTCAAATGAATAAACAGTGACATGTGGCATGCTGTAAAAGTTTGCTCTATTGAAATAGTTCATAATTAGGGAATTGTGAGAGATTGGGTATAACTCTCCCTTGAAGAATCCAAATTGGGTCAGACCTGTGGCATTGGAAAGATGATTTAGAATTATACTACAAGATATAAAATCAGATATTTAGGATCTGAAATAACAGAGATATACCAGATTCAATATCGAGCTCCTAGAAGGCAAGAAAAGGCTAGATCATGTGTTGTCAAGGGTTGCAAAGGACCCGAATTTCTACGGCAGCAAAGCAAAGCAAGGTGTAGCAGAGGGTAGCATGACAAGAGCAGAAACCAAGGTGCATAACAGCAGCAAGAATTTCATCATATGAAGTCTTCAAGTGGGTAGCACTGCATACAATCATTGTAAAGGTATCATTATACTTAGTCATTGTAAATACATTATTGTACAAACTGTACTAGTGTCTATCTGCCAAGGGTTGAAGAGGCAGTGTTGGGAGGTCTAGGATCATCATTAGGTGTTTGTGTCAAAGTTTGGGTTATGGTATAGTATATCTTCTTCTTCTGCATCATTCTATATCAATGTAAAGTGGACCATTTTCCCTGGTACGGGAGTCCATTCTTCTTTTATTATTCTATAGGGTGGTAGGGTGGTGCTAGGGTGAGTTGTAGCTCATTGGGTGTTGGGGCATCCGTTCAGTTGACTACTAAATAATCTTAGGAGTTGGAGCATCCATCCAGTGGGAGTTGGAGAAGAATGTTTTTCTAGATTCTAGGAAGCTGGAGATTTATTTTCAAATGGAGTTGAATATTAAAGAATTATTAGAAAAGCATTAGGTGGTTTTTGTCTTGGAGTGGGTTTCCACCTTAAAATATGTATGCATTTTTGTTCCTCTTGTTTTCTGTTATGATTGTACAAACACTGATAATAATTGAAGATTAACTAATGCTCTAATTGAAAGGAATATTGATTCACCCCCCCCTGTATTTCCAACAATTGCTATCAAAGCTTGGTTCCTTCAATAGCAATTTAACAGCTGGAAGGAGGTCATGGAGCATACCAAGAATGGTGTACCTCTATTCAATGAAAATAATTATGCACTCTGGAAAGGAAGAATGGAGGCCTATCTCTTGGTGCAAGGCTACGAAGTATGGGACACTATTCAAAATGGATTTACATCAACTACTGATGAACAAGGTAAGAAGAATTTGGTAAATGATGTAAAAGCAAAGAATATTATTATCAGTGGACTTATTGAATCTTCTTATCACAAGGTGTTGGGTTGTAAAACTACCAAAAATATATGGGACAAGCTTGAGAATATATATGCAAGTGACTCAAATGTCAAAGAAGCAAAGCTTCAAATCTATAGAGAAAAATTTGAGCAACTCAGAATGAAAGAAGATTGCAACATTGTTGCATACTTCCAATACGTTGATGAAATAACCAATGCTCTAGAAGGATTGGGAGAGCCAGTTGACAAGAAGACTATTATATGGAAGATTCTTAGAACGTTACTAGGGAGATTTAACCCAAAGGTATCGGTCTTAGAACACAGTGCAAATCTGGACAAACTCAGCAAAGAGGAATTACATGGAGTTCTCATAGCATATGAAATGGGACTTGATGAAGAAGAGGGTATTTCGCATCTAGAAACTGTGTTCGTTGCATCAAAGAAAACCAATAAGGATAAACAACCTTCAATTGAAAAGAAATGCACCTGCAAGTGTGAAGAAAAGGGAGATGATGAAGAAGGTCTTTCAGATGAAGAATATGCTTACTTCATGAGAAAACTAAAAATTGGTAAGGGAAAATTCAAAGGTAAACTTTCATTGATATGTTTTAGCTGTAACAAGGTTGGTCATTTTGCAGCAAAATTTCCAAACAGAAGTAATGGCAACTCAAAAGGAAAGAAATGCTTTAAGAAATTCAACAAGCAAGGATCCAAAGGGAACTTTCTCTCTAAATAACATAGCTCATCATCCGATGAAGACGATGACAATGAAGAAGAAGCCAATAAGAGAGTATTGTTTCTGGCCAAGCACAATAAACAAGAGGTATCAAACAACAAAGAAGAAGGATGGACCATAGAATAATTTTATGAGGAAGCAATCAAGCTTAGAAAAGATCTCAAGGTGGAGAAGATCCGCTCCAAAACTCTCGAAGAACAAGTTCAAGGTCTCAAAATTGAAGTTGAAGAATAGAAATGCATTGAAGAGTCACTTCAAAAGAAGTTGGAAGAAAGAAACCAAGAAAGGGAAGAATTAGAAGCTGAAGTAGTCTCACTGCGTGAAGAAGTGAAGAAAGGAAAAACTACCCAAAACTATTGCAATAGCTCAAGGGCATTGGAAGAACTCATCAACAATCAATGATCTTACAACGACAAAACTAGCATCGGTTACAAAGAAGAAGAAGCAGAACCTTCTACAACAAAATACAATGAACCTATGAGATCTGACATGCATGTAGACTTCATTGGAGAAGATTCGCAAGAACAACCTTAGAAGACAATTCCTCGACGAAAATTTCTATCCAGGTACCAACATATTTTTTATGGCTACTATTATTCAAGTGGAAAATTTGGTCATAAAGCTGTAGAATGTCGCACGTACCCTAGGAATGAATACAATTCTAGGAGATCTGTCAAATATGAACCTCCCAGGGCTCAGAAATACATCAATAGATTTGAACATTTAAGAAATAATATTGAATGTTACAAATGTCGAAACTTTGGACACATAGCCAAAGACTGCAGACTTGAAAATCCTCCAGAAGAATCTTCAAAGCCACAGAATGAACAAACATGGAAGAAGAAGAAGAATGATAATTGTGCTCTCACTTTCAAGGCTCAAAAGAACAAATATGTGTGGTATGTTGATAGCGGTTACTCAATGCATATGACTGGAGATAGAAATAAATTTGTATCTCCGAAAGAGAAGAAGGATGGAACTGTCTCCTTTGGAAATGATGGATCTTCAAATGTTATAGGATTAGGTACTGTCACTCTCGGAAGAAAATATGCTCTAGCCAAGAATGTTCTATTGGTTGAAAACATGAATCACAGTCTGCTCAGTGTTGGAAAAATGTGTGATCAAGGACACACAATACTATTCAACTCCATGAAATGTGAAATCAGGAAAGGTGTGTATGGTGAAATTGTGGCTACATCAAGTCGATCTCCAAATGACATATATGTTCTGGATGAAGAAAATAAAGCATGTCTAATAGCTAAAGAGGATGATACAATAATTGGTAGCAATGATGATCGACTAAGTAGGAAGTTTGCTACAAAGGTGCAAAGTGATTTCGAGATGTCTTTACTTGGTGAGCTGACATACTTCTTAGGGCTTCAAATATCTCAAGAAGAGAAATGAATATTTATATGTCAAGCCAAGTACATCAAGGAAATGCTCAAGAAATTTAAAATGGAAGATTGCAAACCCATCCTTACTCCAATGGTAACAGGTTGCAAATTGAGCAAAGACGACTCATCTAAGGATGTGGATCAAAGGTTGTACAGATCTATGATTAGTAGTCTTCTATATGTAACAGCGTCCTGACCAGATGTTATGCAAGAAGTTGGACAAGTAGCAATATTACAAGCAACACCAAAAGAATCACATATTAAATATTCCTCAGCATTGGAATATCTTCGCCAGAAGCTTGGGATTCTCCCAAGTTCTCATTAGATTTTGCTTTTTTAGAATATAAAGGGGGAGTTGAAGTAGATTACAAGTCTGTAGGATGGTTGTGTGTCAGGGGGAGTGGAAGTGTGTACAGGTCCACAGGATGGTTGTGTTTAAAGGAGAGTTACTCTTTTCCATTTATCTCAAAGGGGGAGAGAATGTTGTAGGAAGAGGTTTCATGATCGTAGGGGGAGTACTTGTGTTGCCATCAATGCCAAAGGGGGAGATTGTTGATTAGCGGTTGTCATTGATGTCAACCCAAGCAGCACCAGGGGCTAACCCAATATTGCATGGGAATTTTGACCTACCATATTAATATATTCTGGGTCAATAATTATTTTTTATGGTTTCTACTTGTCGAGACATTTCCGTTGATATATGGCACGCCATGTAATTCTTCACAGTTTGAGAGATATTCATTTTTGAAGTTTGTAACCCTAGTTAGTGGGCTAGAACCCCATGGGGTTGGGGCATGGGTCATAAAAAATTCATAATTAATATTTTTAAGCTCCTAAAATCCCTCCCATGTTCACTTGTTGAAGCCCCTCTCAACTAAAGCATTTATATAAATCGTGATCTTCATTTCCTCCTTAGGCAAGGGATTTCGCTATATAAAATAAGTCATCATGCAATTTTCGCTCTAAATTTTTTTCTACGAAGGATCAAAAGCTGAAATTCTTATGAGGTGAAGCTGAAATCTTGAGGAAGTGGCTGTAAAAATTTCAGATCAAGGTGCGCAATATTTTCGGAGATATGATTTGTGGAAGTCAGGGTTTTTGCAGGCTCCTGAAATTCATCTCAAAGAAGTGACCTTGGTAAATTCGTCATAACTCTCTCTATGAGTATCGGATTGGAATTCCATAAAAAGTGGTAGATATAACACATTCTTTACTTTACGCTCTATCAATTTCAAAGCCAAATGAAGAAACAGTGACACGTGGCATGTCGTACAATTGCACTCTGCTAAAACAGTTCATAATTAGGGCATTGTGAGAGATTGGGTATAACTCTCTCTTGAAGAATCCAAATTGGGTCAGACCTATGGCATTGGAAATATGACTCAGAGAACTACTATAGTACCAAAAATCAGATATTGAGGATCTGAAATAACAGAGATACACCAGATTCAATATCGAGCTCCTAGAAGGCAATAAAAAGCTAGATCATGTGTTGTCAAGGGTTGCAAAGGACCAGAATTTCTACGGCAGCAAAGCAAAGAAAGGTGTAGCAGAGGGTAGCATGACAAGAGCAGCAACCAAGGTGCATAATAGCAGCAAGAAGTTCATCATATGAATTCTTCAAGTGGGCAGCATTGCATACAATCATTGTAAAGGTATCATTGTACTTAGTCATTGTAAATACATTATTGTACAAATTGTACTAGTGTCTATCTTCCAAGGGTTGAAGAGGCAGTGTTGGGAGGTCTAGGATCATCACTACGTGGTTGTGTCAATGTTGGGGTTATGGTCTAGTATATCTTCTTCGTTTGCATCATTCTATATCATTGTAAAGTGGACCATTTTCCCTGGTACGGGAGTCCATTCTTCTTTTATTCTTCTATAGGGTGGTAAGGTGGTGCTAGGGTGAGTTGTAGCTCATTGGGTGTTGGGGAATCCGTTCATTTGACTACTAAAGAATCTCAGGCATTGGAGCATCCATCCAGTGGGAGCTAGAGAAGAATGCTTTTCTAGATTCTAGGAAGTTGGAGCTTTATTTTCAATTGGAGTTGAATATGAAAGAATTATTAGAAAAGCATTAGGTGGTTTTTGTCCCGAAGTGGGTTTCCATCTTAAAAATTGTGTGAATTTGTGTTACTCTTGTTTGCTACTATCATTGTACAAACACTGATAATAATTGAAGATTATTTAATGCTATAATTGAAAGGAATACTGACTCACCCCCCCCCCCCCTCAGTATTTCCAACACGCCCAACAAAATGGGACTGAGCTATAAAGTATATGATAAATGGTACATGACATGCTAGCATAAAATGGGCCAGAAAAAAATATATTGGATCCCACATACATACTGCACCTGGGACAGAAGCTAGGACTGAATAGAATAATATCTAATTACATGAGACATAATAACAACCAAAGATGCCCTAATAAATATGAAAGGGCTCTAAAAATATGAATGGATCATCTTAGTGATGCATGCATGCTATAGGTGCTGCAAGCATCTAGAACCAAACCCATCAAATCTGTTGAGTTGCATCTGAGGATGTAGCATAAAATGAGGTCATCTGGGCATGTGGGGGGCTACTTGAAGGGCCATGCCCTCATGAGGTCTAAGACATCTCACACACACCTGGGAATCACTGGTACAATCAAGCATATGATCCTCAAAATGCAATAAGGAGATGGATGAGAAAAGAATAAGTCAAAGGGAAATGAGGAGTCCCTTTGCCTGATCTGAGGCATCAAACGAGAATGGAAGTTGGAACCAAGATACACCACCCTCTAGACTTGTCTTTTGGAATGAATGTTCTAATGTCGACAGAAGGAGTTCTTCCATACATGAGGCAATGAGGATCCTCAACTAAGGCACGCATTAGGGTAATTTTGAGGTCTAAAATGGGCCTCCTAAGAAAAATGTAGAACCAAAATAAAATTTATAAGAACCAATAGGATTCAAGATGATGATGTCAACCATGGGGGATAATTCACCTTTTTTTAAGTAAGAGGATAAAAATATTAAAAATTAATAAAATAATAATACTACTTTTTCAACTCATTTTTTCAACATATGTCCCAAGGTATTTACTCAAATTTTGAACAAGAGTTTTTTTTGGATGAAAATTTAATTCCTCATCCAAGTAGTACCCAAGTTGCAGACTTTTGATGGACCCTACTACACGAAAAATGAGAAGTACAAGAAAAAAACGTGATTGCAATCATGTTTTTCATGTATTTCTCATTTTCTTGTAGGAGGATCCATCAAAAGTATGCAAGATAGGTACTCCTTGGATGAGGAATTAAATTTTGCATCCAACGATTACTCAAGCTTGAAATTTGAGTAAAAACTTTAGGAGATAAGTTGAAAATGTAGTTATTTCTTTTATCCCTCTAAAATTTGATGATGTAATAAAATACTATTTTATTATTTCCAATATTATTTTATAATTTCCTTAGGAGACCCATTTTAGACCTCCCAATTCCCCTAATGAGGGATCATAGTAGAGAGACTGATGGACTAACACCAGGGATGATGATGGAATGGGCGATATTAAGTAGCAAACGGACGACTTCCCTTTTCAGATCATAAAAATCATGGATGGCCTAGCAGAAACTGACTCGAATCCTTAGGGGATGGGGGACAGTATGAATGTAGGTCAAAACAGGCTACATGAGAGAGGGGCAGGGCACAAATGGATGGAATATTATAACAGGAGGCAAAGGGATTCATGATAGAATCCATGAATGTGATGGTGACTCAACTCAGATGCTCTGATCAAGGGCGACCTGATGATGCTGCCACACAGAATAAGCCTGGTTGGGACCATAAAAACATGAACAATAGATTGTTACTCAAGAAAAAAATCGACACACTCTTTGACAAGTATGAAGGAAAAGTAGTGCCCCAACTACAAGCAGCGCAAGTGAAGAAATCTAATTTTGAGAGGCAATGAAGTGACCCTTCATGGAAAAATGGCTTCTGGGTGAGGTATCAAATCACCAAAAAAAAAAAGGATGCCCATTTTAGATCTCAATGAGAGCTTTCCAACAATGCTGACAGTTCGCCAAACCGAGCTAAAATTTTGTCACAATTGGTGAAAGAAAAATTAGGGTTTTTCTTTTAATAAGGCGATTTCCCTCAAATTTTTTTCATTTTCTATTGGAGCTATGGTGAATGTGGAGAGGAGCAGAAGGCCCTAAATCTTGCAGTGTTCATAGTGGAATAACCAACCGTTGGAATCGAGATCCGTTAGTTGCAACCAGGTGGCCTAACCTTACTCTTCATTTTTAGCAGATTGGATTTTCAGAATAGGTGCCCAGATCCTAGGAATAACACCCTGCCCTTCCTCATGGTTGTCTCGGACTTCCTGGGCCATGTTAGCCAATTTTTCTTGTAGATTTCAGTGGGGAAATATGCGAGCTCGCAAGTAAAGGGCTAGGAAACTGCGAGTTGGTGAAAAAGGTTGGTTCTGACCTGTTTTTCACTAGGAACTGGGGCTTGATGAATTTAATGCAAATTTTCTTCCTCTAAACTGAAAAACATGTTGGTTTTGTGCAGGTATGGCAGAGTTAAATATCAACTAGAGGGAGAGATATTTGGATGCACTTCATTCCAATATCTAGGGTGATCAGGTGGTCTGAGGCACCCTAGCATGGGGTTCTCAAGTTGATTGAGAACCCATTGATGAGGGTAGGGGAGCCCTTTATATCTAGGATAGTTAGCTATTGGGATCCAGACCAGGAGGCCTTTGTAGTGCAAGGGAATTGGATCGAGTTGACTATATAGAAATTTATTTCTTGACGTGATTCCCGCCACTAGGGTTGGTGGGATATATACATCATGTGTTACCACGACGGCAGAACATATCAGAGCTCGTGGAACACTAGTGCAAACCAGATTCTCATGCTAAGGGCAGGACCATACCGATCGGTGATCTAGTGAGACTAGATACATGGTCCTTCTTTGCAAAAATACTGTAGATCCTGGTTAACCAGGCATTCCACCACATCACCGGAGGGCAGATGATGTTAGTTGAGAGTGTACTAAGTGGGACCTACTATGGGTGGGCCTAGATGATGTTGTTTTAGGTGAAATGACAACTTTCACTATGCAAGTGACAAGTGAACCATGATTGTGCTTTCAGTACAGTGTTGTTATCATTCTTCTTTGAGAAGATCCCCACTCTTCGACCTCATGTAAAGGTCTAGGATGGGGGCCGACAAGAGCCCAGGATGAAACGTTGGAGGTCGCTACTGCGGAGAGGAGGAGTTAGGGGAGTCATACGAGTGTTCTGACCTGAGTTCTTCACACATTGGGATGAGATGCCGTTGTATATAGATGACTATCCATACAATGGTATGAACTTTCAGGGTGACCCTGACTTGCCACTTTCACCGAGTTAAGCATGGGGACCAGATGGTAAGTGAAAGTTGTTATATTTCATGGTGAATTTAAAGTTTTTAGAATATGTATGTGGTATTTATTCATTACTTTTGGTATGCATATATACCACTGGTGAAGCCGATAGGGTACATGGGACGACCCACAGTGCCATAGGCTGCAGAGTCTAGTAGAGTGAGGGACGACCAGGAACCTCACTACTAGGCCCTGCTGGAGGATATTCGCTGCAGGTGGGAGCTGATGATGACGGGCGTATCTAAGTGTATATGGCACGATATTTAGTACTGATACATTAAGGGATATATCAGGGTACCTTCTGATTGGCAAGGGGTCATGCAACGCATGGTTATGGCTGGTCAGGCTATGCAAGATCTGCAGGCTACAGGAGTCGAGCCATTTTTCCGGGATCCTCCTGATAGTAATTAGATGTAAGGGCATGTGGTGACCCTAGTTTTGATTTTTTGTAACATGCTATGGGCATGTCGAATGTATTTTAGGACTCCAAAACATTTATGATTTTGTGGACACATATTATGGATATGCATATTTTTATATATGACGAGTATATGGTTCACCATTTAATTTATGATTATTGTCTTTTGTGATAAGTGACAATCTATAATATTGTTTGCAAGGTTATCTACATATTGATTATGGGCTCTAGGTACATGAGTGAATGTAATGGTTTCAAATTCACGCACTAATAACTTCACTCATAGATATCTTCTAAAAAGGACATGGTTATGCATATGATATATGTCATTCAATTGCATGAGAAGCAGCAAGGAATCTAAACTAACATGAAGATGACGGATGTGATGATCAAGGGAACTGACTGAAAAACCTATCAATGCATCATATTTGGCCTAATTATTGGTGGCAGATCCAACGAATATGCCATTGGAGAGGACTAACGAATGCATGGGGTTAAAAATGGCCCAGGCTGTGGAGGCTACATTCTGGGAGAAGCAACTTGCAACATCAGAATAGCCAATATGTGGTGTGGATGATGGATCCATATGAAAGGTGCCACAAGACAACAAATGAGATGATGAATAGTGTAAGCTACCTAAATGCATGACATAAATAAAATACGCATCTTGATGGGAGATGTTATGGGTAAAATCTTTTAAGGTAGAGTGCATTGTGAGGGTTAGGGAATAGCTGGCCTTTGAAATCCTCCAGAAGGTATGATCCCTTGCCCAAAAATTGGGTATCAATGTAATTTCCACAAGGTGTATGTGGATCGAATTCATGGGTTCGATTTAAGGAGGGAAAAAACCAATCGACCTCACTATGGATGAAATCTTTATACTCCACAACATATTGGTCATGGGACTGCTACGGATGGAAGTACGCAAGATGGCGCATATCATCCCAAGGAAATTTACGGGTGGTCATCGCTTCTGTAATATCTTCATCCGAATGGAACATGGGAGGACTGGCATAATAAAGACCGCATGATGCGGTGGGGCTACCTAACGGATCGTCATGAGAGATATAGTTCACATACGAATCGCTACGGACGATAGAAGGAAAGCTAGTAGATGAAACATCTACCGATTTTGAGCCTAGGGTGATCACTGAAGGAGGTTCAGTCAAAATAGAAGGGGATTCCATAGAAGAGTCTTCCACCATGGATCTCATGGATGATGAAAGATAGAGGATAGTGGCTAAAGGTTCTTTCATCTCGACATCGGGTGTAGGTATCAAAATCGGTGCAAAAATTTCCTCTGGTTCTGCTGAAGCATAACTCGCAAGTAGATGAGTACAGTATCCACTATGAGTAGCCTCTATTTGGAAAAAAACCTCAAGGGTGTCACAAAAGTCATCAATATAGGTACAAAGGTGAGGATGGTGGCCATAAAGATCGCACAAAGAACAAGGGTGGTTCACGGGAAACGATTTGAGTTTCTTAACTAAATTGGGTAAGGTAACATGGACCTTTGGGATATGAGATTCAGGAAATCTCTCGTTGACCACAGGTTTGAGATGGGAAGCTTAGGAAAATTATGAGTAGCATGCCAAACAAAATCACACAAAGCACACGAAGGTGACTTCTTTGGAGGCTTAGGAGAATCAGGAGAGAGGCCTTATCCATAGGTTCATTCTTTCTGGCTTTTCCCCGCTCACAAGAGGCTTTTGCAACAAGAGTAGATTCTTTTTGAGGTGGTTGAGGCAAAAAAGCAAAGGGAGGGGTAATAGCGACGGGTTACACCAGGGTCAAAGTAGTATAATATTTGAGATGACCAAGTGGAGTGTTGGATGGGGGATCGATGTACCAGAATAGGATCCCTAGGGTCAAATTGGGAAGGCTCAATGTAGCCATAACAGGCACCAAAAAGACTGCAGAGGGGGAAGCTAGAAATGGTATATGACCAGAAGGGTAATGGCCTGGAAAAATGGCTCCCAAATGATTAAGCCTAGGGGGAACCATTCCTGGTCGAAAATCGGTGGAACAAACATTAGTAGAGGGAGAAGTTCTTTGAAAATATGGTCTTGAAGGCTTCATCGAGTGACCACCAACAGGTTGCAGAGCCAGAGGTTGTTCGCTGGTTGAATCAGGGTACTTGTGGCTAGCCTGAGACGATTGCATCATGCAAACATTCGATGAACTAGGGTCGATGATAAGAGGGGGGTGACTAGGGAATGCACCAAGTAAGGTGGAATCTTTATAGACTCCTGGTGAAACACTGGTGAAAGGTGCGACTAATTGCTTACCGACCACTGAAGGTATGATAGACTTGGGAGAGGTTTGATACTTCGGTTCGTAATATGTCAGTTGATTGATGGTGATGAGCTTTCCATTATGATGAAAGCACGTCTTACAATGAACCATAGATGCGAAAACAGACATTGCATAGGTATAGCTATGACCCAAAAGGATATCATAATCTAAGGGGGCATCAATGACTTCAATGTCAACACAAACAGTCTTTCCCACAAGAGAGACAGGACAATTGTGGTACAGGCCAAGGGGTTGAGAAGGGTGACCGTCCCAAGCATGCAAAGTGATGGTGGATGGGGCTAAGGTGAGTGATCCGAGTTTATTCCAAATAGAGGCAGACATAACGTAGGTGGATGTGCCCTCATCAATGATACATCGTAAGACATTGGCATTATGAATCTTGACTGGTATGGAAGGCGACGGTTGAAGGTAAGGGGAGTTATTCTGACATGTCAAAATCAAAGATGATCAAACGAGCATCTGAAGGATCCAAAGTTCCCAGATCCGATAGTAGAGCTTTACATTATGAAGGGCATGATTAGAGGACTTCTAGTGTTGACCTAGCAGCAGGAGATTATGCAAAGTCATATACTATGTTGTAAGTGTGGGAAACTTTGGCAGAAGCAAAATTTTGGCATAATGGCCCTTTGGAGATCTTGGGAATAACCTTTAGTTGTGGCCAAGGGATCTGTAAGGGAGAATTGAGTGTCAAAATGGACTCTATGGAAACTTTGGTTTGGGACCCAGTTTCTGACGAAGCAGGTGGCTTGTCATATTAGCGTGACCGGGTCTGAAGGTTGACATCAGTGGTATTGATCTCTTCATAATTCATCATAAGAATCTGGTATTCAGGGGTACCAGAATACGAATATTGAGGGGTTGCCTGACCTTGAGGGGGTTGGGCAGCCACATATCCTTGTTGAGGGAAAGGATTAGTAAACACAACTAGTTGAGATGGAGAAATATTTGGAGGAGCTGAAGTAGTGGCTTTTTGTCCTCTAAATGTTGCTTACACTTCCCACAACTGATGCATATGGGGTAAAAGGGGACAATCATGAGTATAATGGCCATGGACACCATAACACAAACAAGGCTTATTCATATGAAGAGGCATGTTTTTCTTGTGTTGATCGCGCTATTGTTGGTTGTTAGTGTTAGGCTGGTGCCCTTGGGGTGCATTCGTTGGTTATCTTGCACTGTTTGATTTTGGTTACCTTTCCTATTTTTCTTGGAATTAGGAGGATTAGTCACACTCTGCTATGCATACACCTAACTCTGGGGGGGGTTGGCTGTTGTAATAAAGATTGAGAAGGCTCAGATGATGATGCCATAGGAGTTGGAGCACCGACCTGTGGATACAGATAAAAAGGAGTTTGAGCAACATTGGGGTAAACAGGTTGATAAATAGTTGGCCCTAGCATTAGTCAATGAAATGGGGCAAATGCGTAAGGTGTTATTCATCATGGATACATGTTGTTGAAATGAGGATAATTGCTATAGGAGCTGGCACCACCTAGAGGGAAACCATAACCCATGGGAGGATGATTATATGGATGTGATAGAGATCCAATGATACCATCGGCGGCGTGCGATGCCCCAGGTGCGTTGGCACCACTAGGTCTAGGAACATCCGGTAAAACTGTATAAACATAACCAGATTGGGCATAGATCAAATCATATTTTAACGCGACTTGGAGAGCTTCTTCCTCAGTCTAAGGAAAGTGAGGCACACCATATTTATCAATAGAAGGAAAAAGCGTTATGAGAAACCAATCCATATAAACATGGTTTTCGAATGTAGGAGCTCGACATACACTCCTCCTTCTCTGCCAATCTTGGACATGGTCAGAAATGCAACTGGCAGAAGTTTGAAGGAATGCAGTCAACAACCTGGTACCAATATCATAGTGGAGAGGTAACTGGAAGTAGGACATAAACTATTTAGCAAGGGTCACAAAAGTGGAATGAGAGGCAGCGGTATCATCGACTCATACCACTTGGAAACTTCTCCAGTGAGCATACATTTGGAATAACTAAAGATGGATGAAGTCATCAATGATAGAATTGGAAGAACACCACATGTGAAAGAAGCGGACGTGATTAGTAGGGTCATCTCCAGTGTTTCATTCAAAATTAGGGATGTCTGAAGGTATCTTAGTTGGCATAACAGGCCAACCTAGATCGTGGAGTATAGAGTCATTAATTAACTGACTGAAATTGGGGAGGTTTAAACCTGCCATAAAAGGTAGCAAAGGAGTAGCCATAATGGTTCCAGTAGCAGCTCCACTAGTAGCATCTCAAGAATTAGGGCCATGGATGCCACCAGCCTAAGTACAATCACCTGCATTGGAGCTTGACATGGTGATGGAATGAGGTGGAGTAGAACTGGGTTCGAGATGAGAAGAAGGACCTGATGAACCAGAATCAGAGTTGCTATGGGGAATCGGTGGAGGACTATCTCGGTTTCTACGTGGTGGAGTAAGTCTTCCTAACAGAAACTAAGGACGAAGGCCTTGGATTTTTTGGGATAAATTCCTTGGGGGCACTATTATGGCAAGACACAGAATCATGACACAAAAAAATGGAAGAGTGATAAACAAAGGCTTAAAGGGGCAGATAAATTAATTATTATGTTTATGTCTTGGCTTGGCAGTGTAAACCAAGCACTCTTCACTTTATGTGTGTGTGTGTGTGTGTAAGCCCTGCATTGATTTTAATTAAGACTAGATGGTTGTATAAAGTAAAAGGAAAAAAATTGAATAATTGTAAATAAAAAAGAAACGGCAGTAAAATAAATAGCTAAAGATGCATAAATTCAACCCCAAAGAAGGCTTCCCAAAAAACTAGTCTAAAGGATGGGCGAAATTGACTCAAAACAAAAAATACGGAGAAAATATTTAAGGTCAAAGGGACAAAGATATAATGACTCAAATATGCTCGAAAAGGTGTAGAAAACAACAAGAACCCATAGGGAAAAATGCTACAAAATGGGAGGTGAAAGGTTAAAACTGTAAGGGAAACAAGTGGAAACCTAAGGGAGAGACCAAAAAAAAATCAAGAGAGGTTTTTCGATGGAATAATAACCGATATAAAGGTATTTTAAAGAATTATATATCATACCCTAAACAATGGCTGAAACCACTACAAAATCTCAGACTACCTACTCAGCTAAACCCCTCCTAAAAGGGTGGAAGTGTACTGAAATCCTGAGCGGCTTGGTCCTACTTCAAGGATACAAAATAAGCATATCTAGGCCTATATAGGCTGAAACATAGGTAATACAACCCTGAATAGTGCTTGTGGAAAACCTTGACAGTCATAAAAAAATTCTCGCAAAACATTGCCGCTCGCAGGTACTAACCTGTAAGTCTGGAAAATCGCGGTTTTTGGGTTGATAGCTACAAGCTGGGGCAGAAACCATAGGTTTTGGGCCAAAAAGTGTGAGTTCCAGATCCATATTCCTCAAGTGGTAGGTTTTGGAAAAATTTACCATCTTTGCCGCAGTTGATACCGGTTACCTGCAGAAAATACCCGAAAACACCCAGAAGTTAGAATTTTTACTGTTTTAGGGCATAAAAGGTAAAAAACAACATTAAGAGACTAAAAATAGCTGAATAAAAAATCCTAGTTACTGAATCAGCTAGTCACATATGAGTCTGAATAAAATGCAGTGGATTCCCCAATTGTTAGCATAAATTCTTAGCGCAAGTGTACAAAAAGAGATCACTTTAGTTGTGTGTGCCAAACATCCCTAACAAATATGGCTACTTAACTTGCTTATATCTGCAATAGATAGTGGAAAAAAATGCAACAAAAACCTAGATCTATGTAGTAAAAGTAGTTAAACAGTAAAAAAAATAAGAATACACTCCAGATATCCAATGGACAAGACAAGATATATAAACAATTATATGTATTAACACTTGGGAAGGGAACAAAGAATGACATTACCAGTCCCCCTCAATAGGATGGGTTCTTTATTGTCCGCAACAACTAAGATCTATAAGTTTCTCTCTCTCAATGGTGTAGAAAACCCAAGACTTGTTGAACTCTATGGGAGATCAAGAAGCAAGAAAATAGTAGCAGCAATGATAATGATCAGAGTGCGATGATGAAAGTGATCAAAGTGAATAATTAATGGAAATTTCTCCTATTTATAAAAAAAAATATTGAGTTATCCTCGATAATGGTGAATAGTAAAATATTATTAACCAAGATCTAGATCTAACTGCTTGGAATATTTTATTCTATTTTGTTGGAGGGAAAAGGAATTTAAATTGGTTAAATTGTTGTATTTAGAAATAATAAACAAATAAATGATTTATTTATCATTTCAAGAATGGGGTTAAGGAATAATTTAACAAATAATGATTTTTTTAATTATTTCTAGGTGATTTAGTCAAATTTAACAAGGAATAATATATAAATAATGATTTAATTAACTATTCCTAGAGAGATATTAAAAATAATGATTTAACTAATTATTTCTCATAATTGGGTTAAATATGACCAGGAATATTATTTAAACAATGGCTTAATTAATTATTCCTAGAGTTAAATCAAATAAATAAGGATTTATTTAATTATTCCTCATGGGGTTTCGTGTTTGAACCATAAATAACTTAATAAAATATGTTTTATTAAATTATTTCTTATAGTGAAAGCAATTTTACTATGGTAAAATTGGTCTTACATGCTGTACTTCAATCCATCTAATTATAAATGGTTAGATGACCAAAAATTGGTGTAACACCTCCCCTGAACTTCACTAAGGTATGTTTGATCATGTTTATGTTTGGTTTATCTGACATGGTGTGTTTGCAGGAAGAATAAGATCAAGATGAATAGCAGAATGGTAGACTATAGTTCACCTTATTCTCTCTACATATTAGATTAATAACATGGTGATGAGTACTCCCATGACATAGCAGATACATAGAGAATTTTGAAAGCAGAGATCAGAATTTGTAAGGCGGATAATGATAGGATCATTCAGTCATAGGAAAGACTATCTAGAGCACTAGAGAAGCAAGAGGGATTTAATACAATAATTATTTAGAGTCTATTATCTTTGTAGAGACAGGTACCGCTTAGTATTAGTCATGTACAAGAGGAAAGGGACAATGGGGCATATGGAAACAAGTCTGAATTAGGATATAGGTTTGACAAGGATGACACAGTCTTAGATGGTAGGTTATTGGATACACATGACAGGAGGGGTAATGACCATGGGTTCTATTCTAATTATGGTTTAGAGAGACATAATTTTCATCACCTCCATCATCCGTATAGGAGGAGTGATAAGTAGTGACTTTCTAGAGGAGTTCAAGAAAATAAAGCCTCCTACATTTGATGGATAAATGAATAAGTCCCAACATGCAACAGCTTGGTTGCTTGGGATGAAGAAATTTTTCGGATTGCGTGATTATTCAGAAAATATGAAATCTGAGATAGCTACTTTCAGGATTAAAGAAAAAAAATGCATTTGATGGGAATATGTGAAGAAGTTTAAAGGAATTCGAGAAGAGGAGATGATTTGGAGAGAGTTCGAGAGACTTTTCAGGAAGAATCATCTATATAAAAGATACTATGATGACAGGGAAAAGGATTTTTATGAGTTGAAGATAGGATCTATGACCAATAAGGAGTATACTAGCAGATTCTTGGATTTTTTGAGATATGTACCTTATATTAAGGAGGAGAAAACAAAGATTCATAGATTCGTCAGTGGGTTGTCGGTATTATTCAAAGATAGGATTGAGTTTGGTGAGCCTAGATCGTTGAAGGAAGCTATAAAAAATTTCAAGGATTTTTATGAGAAATCGAAGCATGAGATTGATTCTAAGCAATATTGTAAAGGTAATGAGAATAATAATGGAAACTAGTCTAAAAAGAGAGGAAAACCTCAAGATACATATGACAAGGAGAATTTAGTACCACACAAGAAGTTCAATGCAGCTGATAGAATATATGTATTTCAGTACAAGGAGAATAACAAGGGTGATGGTAGGATGCCTTTACAGTATTGGACTTGTAGCAAGGATCCTTTCAGCAGAGATTTTCCAAAACATAAGGGTGGAATACTACATATTTATAGTGCGCAGGAGGAACAAAGAGTTGGGGATCTTGGACAAAGTATCCCCTAGATTTATGCAACATTGGATAATAGGTAAGTTGATCTCTAAGCATCTATTATAAATATGGAAGGTAAGCTTTGTGATCAAGTTGTTTCTATTTTGATTGACTCTCGATATAACTATACCTATATCAATCCTAACCTAGTGGATAAGTGTTTCTTGAATAAAAAAGTGCATGCAAAGTCTTGTTTGGTGCAGTTGGTTACAATTACCAAGAAAAGAGTTCATCATTGTGTGAGATATTGTGTATTTTATTTGAATGGTATGTCTACATCAATGCATATATATGTACTTCCATTGGGATCATTCAATATTTTTTTGGGTATGGATTGGTTGTATATTTACAGGACTAAGGTAGATTGTTATGAAAAGGCTATTGAGTGCTTGGATGATGACACAAAGAAGAAAATATTTCAAGGTAAGAAGAACCCTACATTAGTGATAATGGTTATATATATGTAGGAAAAGCGTAGTAGTAGGAAAGGATTTTTATTGTTTGCAGTTCATATTTCTAGTGACAAAAGGAATGATGTTGAGGTTGTTGAAGTCTTGAAGATATATACAGTTTTGAAACATTTTTAGGATGTATTTCCATCATATATTTTATATTCACCACCTCATATGGAAGTGGAATTTTCTATTGAGTTGATGCTTCAAGAAGCACCAACATCGAAGGCTCCTTACAAGATGAGCACTCCATAATTAGTGTAATTGAATTTCTAGCTTAAGAGAATGATTGAAAAGGGATACGTTATGCCAAGTGTGTCACCTTGGGGTGCACCAATATTATCTATGAAGAATAAAGATGGTACTCTCAGGTTATGAATTGATTACAAGCAGATGAAAAAGGTGACTATTAAGAACATATATTTGCTACCAAGGATTGATGACTTGTTTGATTAATTGAAGGGAGAAATAGTGTTCACAAATATTTACTTCAGATTGATATATAATCAGGTACACATCAAAGAAGAGTAAATTTACAAAACTAAAGTTTGTACCAGGTATGAGCATTATGAATTTATTTTAATTCCTTTTGGTTTGACTAGTTCTTTAGCTACTTTCATGTGTTTGATGAATAGTGTGTTGTATCCATATTTGGACAAGTTTTTGATAGTATTCATTGATGAAATATTGATATATTCTAAGAATAAGGAAGAGAATGTAGAGCACATAGCAACAATGTTGATATTTCTAAGAGAGAATCAATTATATTCCAAACTTAGCAAGTGCAGTTTATTACAGACAAAATTTCATTACTTGGGACATGTTTTTTCCAAGGAAGGTATAACAGTGGACCCAAAAAATATCAGAGTTATCATGGAGTGGAAAACTCCTAGGAATGTGGATGATCTCAGATAATTCATGGGAATAACAGGTTACTATAGGAGGTTCATCATGAAATTCTCACAAATTTCCTATCCTATTACATATTTGCAATGAAAAGGGGAGAATTATGAATGGAAAAAGGAGTGTGAAACTACTTTTGAGCAGTTGAATAATTTTATTACAAATTCTCTCTTCATGAAGATTTTAGTTCCAAAAAAAATGTTTGCGGTATGTACAAATGCTTGCAAGAGAGGAATTGGTGGAGTCTTGATGTGGAAAGGATAGGTGGTATGCTATGAGTCAAGGAAATTGAATGAGCACGGGAAGAATTAATTGAATCGTGATATCAAATTAGCAGCTATCATTCATGCATTGAAGATGTGGAGACACTATATTCTTGGCAGGAGGTTCATTTTGATGAGTGATCACAGTGGTTTGATATACTTGTTCACCCAACCTAATATGAATGTTAGGAAATCTAGATGGTTGTCCATTATTACTGAGTTTGACTTTGAGATCATGTACATCAAGGGAGAGGAGAACATGGTTGCATATTATATTAGCAGAAGAGTGTAGGTGAATCACATTGTATCTATGAGTTCGTATGGGATAGATTTTCATGAGTGGATATTGTAGGCAAGGAAACAAGATGACATGTACCAACAACTTAAGTACATGTTATAGCAATAGGGTGCAAGTGAAGCGGATTTGGATTATCATCTCACAGCCAATGGTTTTGTCAGGTTTAGGGGGAGGATCGATGTGCTGGAAAACAATGAACTCAAGAATATTATATTGAGAGAACTTCATGTCAAGCCATTTTCAAGTCACCTAAGATATCATAAGACATTGACAATAGTTAAGAATTTATATCATTGATCAATCTTGAAGAAAGATGTGGCTGAGTATGTTGTGAAATGTTTAGATTTCCAACAGGTAAAATCATAGTGTAGGCATTCATGTGGATTATTGCATCCAATTCCAATTCGAGGGTGGAAAGTGGAAATGGACTTCATTACAAGTTTTTTGAGTACATCGAAGTAGCATGATAATATTATGGTTGTGGTTGACAAGTTGACCAAGGTATCAAAATTGAAGGTGGGAAGAGTATCTTCCACTAGCTGGGTTTGCGTATAATAACGGGTAACAGGATTCCCTGAAGATGAGTCCATTTGAGGAAATTCATGGGAGGATTTGTAATACTCCCATCAGTTGGAGTGATCTAGTGAATAGGGTAGTGATTATATCGAACATGTTGGTATAAATGGAACAGGAAATGTAGGTTACCAATAACAATTTGAAGGTAACACAATACAGGAAGAAGAGTTATGCATATAAACATAGCGTATTTAAGGAGATTTAGGTTGGGGAGCATGTGTACTTGCAAATCAAGCCTAAGAGGAGCTCTTTGAGGATTGGATCATGTGCCAAGTTGGCACTTCGGTATTGTGGCCATTTCTAGATCCTTGAGAGGATTGGAGTAATGGCCTGGTGACTTGCACTACCTCCGACAATGAAAGTCCATGATGCTTTCCATTTTTCATTGATTAAAAGACACGTGAAGGATGATGATCATGTGATAAAATGGTTTTTATTGCAAGTGGATCAATAAGGAGAATTCTAGCAGAAACCTCAGTGCATTTTGCAGCGAAACATGCTCATGCTCTGGTATCAATTAATTGAGAAAGTTAAAGTGTAGTGGAAGCACTTGGGGGTCGATGAAGCAACATGGGAGATGGCTTATCAGATGTGGGATATGTATCCTTCTCTATTTTTTGGTTGAGTGAGTGTATTCTGATATATATGTTTCATGTTTTGTTTTGGTTATGGCTATATGTATGCATATGTATGTAAATATCGCATCAATTTGTTTTATAAATCTCTAATACACAGTATGGTGTTAATGATATGATGGTAATTGTCTCAGTCGTATGATATGATGTAAATGCTACATCGATTTGTGTTATATGCTTCATGGGTAACATTTTTTTTACTCATTTATAAGTGTCAATGAACATCAAGGAAGGTGTTCCCCAAAGGGGAAGGGTTTTGTAACTTTTTCATGTCAACAAAAATAATATCAAGGTCATGGGACATGTATTCCAAGTTGAATGTTGGGTAAGAAATAGATATGGGTATCACTGGGGATTATTTTATGGCTATGGAAATTGGAAACTGAATTGGGAAAGGTAAAGAGGCATTAAATGACATGTATTTATGAAAATAAAGGAAAATAGGAGAAAATGGAGATAAAGGGTCACAAAATTGCATGAGGAGTAAATTTAAGGAAAAATGAAGGAAAATTAAGAAACTAGAGGCATCGATGATAAAATGCTTCTAAGGATTAGTTCACAGCTTTTGCCAGTTTAGATTTTTGTTAGTTCAGTTTTGGGAGCTCTCTTATATTATATCATTCTATCATACTCTTGCACACTTAGAGTATTCTTGGAGCATTCTTGGAACACTTTGGCATACATTAGATTTAGAGAAAGAAGGAAAATAAAAGTAAAAAAGCATAAGGGAATAGTTGGATCAACAACTACAACAAGATTTCTATGCAATTAACAAGTTGCATGTGTGATTTTATTGCTATTTTATGGATGCATGGTATATGCATGTTATTTTATGGTTATATGTTGTCATTAGCATGGATATTTTCCTAGATTGACAATGTATTTTTCCTTTCCTTAGCATTTCTTGGATAAGTGTGGTCTTGTGGGTGTTTTCCCACTTAATTTTTTCTTATTGGTGCTCATAATTCCTTATGACTGTGGGTTGGAACAAATGCTCTGTAAGCCCTAGAACAACTTGGGTTGAGTTACTAGTGCTGGAGCATATGTTGGGACAAACAAATTGGAGCCCTTAGTGGGTTGAGTTACTGGTCCCTGGAGCTAGGTTGGACAAACAATATAGAGCCCTATAAGGTTGTTGGTTGAGTTACTAATTCCTGGAGCCCTGGAAAACTTGGGTAGAGACCAGTCTAGTTGGTGTTCGTGATGTCCAATATAACACCATCCTCCCACATCTACCCAAGTAACCATCCAACTAGGGTAAACATGTGATGAAGAGTTACTATGATCTAATTCGACCTCCTAGGTGACCTTAAGGAAGTGGAATCGACATAAACACATCAAACATACCTTCCACATCAACAAAAAAACTCTGACGGGCCAACCCCACCACTCAAGTATCTAGCCCTTGGGTCCCACTGATATCTTAGACTATTTAGCCTTTGTATGCTCCCTTGATATGGGAAAGGGTGTGTCTAGGAGGATTTGGAAAATCCCACAACATAGTCATGCATTCTTTCAGGGACTTTTCCCCACTAACTTGTTTTAGCATCCATGAAATTTGAGCCACTTTTTCAGGCCCATAGCCCAGGTCACTGCCGAGAACTCAATGACAAGTTCAGAAATAAATATAATAGTGAAAAAATTATACATTTTCAAAAACATTGACAAGGACTTCATTGAACCCCTACTATCCATGGCAATAATTTCGTCAAAATTGTCACAAATATGTAATATACATGTATAAACAATAGATATGAGCATAGGGGTCTCATACTTATCTAAGAATTTCTAAGAATCATTGTTGCCTCATATCATTAGTTGCATTATCATCTATTAGGTCATATATACATTGTACATTCATCTACAAATCAAAACATGAGGAGAACCATAAAAAATCACTGTCATAATACATGCTTATAACCAACATAATAACAACAGAAATATCAAGGACACATTGGCCATAGAATCCAAATATAAACCAGTACATTTACACATAATATGTCAAGGAAAAAATCTCTTATTAATGAATGCAAAGGCCGACCAGAGATGGGACTACCACGTTCCACCCGACCATATATTGGCTAGGCCAAATATCTCTTCAGCCAATCACCCCTGTTCCATATTCCAAGCATGAATGTGGGACCCAAACCAAAAGAGCCAACCAGGGCATCCTGAGGCTAAACCACCTCACCCTATTCAATAGAAATAAGGCTTTATAGTAATCCACACTAGATCACTAGGTCAAAAAAAAACATATCATAACACGATTTACCATGATCAACACCAAATCAATAGTCCAAAAAAACCATGGATGTCGTCAGATTTCTTGACCTACACCGTGAGGAATTTTCCAGTCACCTAGTCTCTCAGGATTTACCATAATCCATATTATGATTAAGGGATTCAGAGACCCAAAAATAAGACATACTCTCCAGGATTTACCGTATATCCCAACCATGGATTCCTAGGCTTGATGGAGATAACCCACCTCTCAAGCTTTACCTCAATCCACACCGGATCACTAAGACCTACACCAAGGAAACATACTAACCACATTTACCGAAATCCACAGTCTGGTTCAGAGGTTACTAGGCCATGTGTTCTATCATTCAGAGTTCCACCTAACTCGACTTTGAATCCATCTAGAAATCCAACTCAACCAAAGCAAGAGAACCCCATCACACCATGGCTATCCAAAAATTTCAAGGCTAGGCTGAAAAAACTGTCACACCTAGAAAAACCCGTGCCATGAAAGAAAATAACCACATGCAATACCATGCATGCCAAATCTAGCAATGAAATCACACATGGAATTCGATATCTGCAAAGAATCCTAATGTTGTTGCTTGATCCTGCTCTTCCTTTCTTTCTATTGGATGAATAAGTTGTTCTTGCAGAAAAGACGGAACTCCCAGGTGTCCTATGGATACCTAGCAACAAACGGACAAATAAAAACTATTTTCTCTATATTATATGTAATTAGAATTTTCTATGATGAAGAAAGGACCTACCTGTGATCCAATGCTAGTTGAATTCTTCTTTCTCGTCGCTTCAAGAAGTCACCTCGAAAGACCTGCAAGCAAAGACATGGAAAAGAATCAAAAGCACCTGCAACATATACTAATTCACAAATCACAAATCCATCTTAATGATCAAGGAATTTAAGAAATGAGATAATTAATTAAATAACTTGTTGATAAAACATGGTAAATAAGTTATTTAACTAAAAAAAATCATTGAGAAAACAATATTCATTTGTATTAATTTAAATAAATAAGAGCCTTACAACCGTGTACGCCTTGATGTCATACATGCCTTCTTGGGGTCTGAAACAAGCGTTTCCTTTACTCTAACAAGCCTTGCACCCTCTCAGCTAAAAGCACATGGGTGTGTAATCATTCCCATATAATGATCAGTTATGAGAGTCTGAGTTTTCACAACATTTCTCTTCAAAGTTTCTCTAAATCTAACTCTTTCAATCTCAGTCAATCAGTACCCTTGAAACTGAACCAAAGCTTCAATTTATAAGAGAAGGAAAGTGGTTACAGCTCCAAAATGGAAGGGATAGAGTCCCCTTATCAAGGGATAAAGTTCCAAAATCCAAAGAATAGGCTTCTTTAATGAAGGAATGAATGTTCATGATAATGGAGGGAGTGAAGCTTCGACCAGATAATGCCTTCTAGAAGCTTCTAGTTGGGAGAATATTCAACCAGCTGGGCTTCTAGAACTTACTTTTTTACTCTTTTTACCTTTTACGGGGGTCCATAGTTTTAATACACGAAACGTGTGGTAGGTACCACATTTTTCCTTCACAAAAGGTGTGGTACCACGGGTAATGGCTACGAAAAGTGTGGAGTTATGTTTTTTATGAGTTTTATGAGCTTTTCTCCAAATCCAAGACTTGGTTTAGGAACTTTGGGGTTTTTTACTTCTAACGGAGCATGATATAGGTGTTGATAGACCCATATAAATAGCTAAATGTCATGGTGACAAATTTTAGTGTAACACTTGCTCCTTCCTTCCTCTTGCCTTCTTTTCTTCTTGATCCAATGCCAAAATATGCCACACTCCTCCAAGAGTGCTCCAAGAAAATAAAAGTATCCAACAATATGAGAGAGAGAGAGAGAGAGAGAGAGAGAGAGAGAATAAAAATAGAGCCATAAGTGTGAGAAAAATATTTCCCACTTATCCTCAGAAGCCTTTTTATCAATAAAGCCTCTATTTTCTTCATTTTCCATTATTTTCCTTCATTTTACTCCTCACATGAAACCGGTGACCTTTCACCTCCATTTTCTCCTATTTTCCATTATTTCATAAATAAAATGCCAATTAAAGCCTCATGCCTTTCCAAATCCTTTTCCATTTCCTTTTCCAATTTCCTTTAGCCATAATAACCGAAATGAACACCCACTATGATGTTTTGCCCAACAATTAGTTTGGAATAAGTGTCCCATCAACCGTGGTTATTGTTTTTCCTTTATTAACTTTTTTTACATGGAATTTTCACTAGGGTTGTTACAGAACCCCCCCCCCTTGGGGGAACACTGTCCTCAGTTTCCAATGACACCTAAAAACCAAAAAACTGCTGAAAATAAAACATACTTCTTACGGGGCTTTTTAACACAGCTTGTTGCAGTATTTATAATGACATCCATATATAAAACGATTTTTTCTATGGAGCTTTATAAATCCAGCTCAATACAATATTTACAATAATATACACATAGGCAAATTTTATCAACCAAAAAATAAAAGGATACCATGCTTGTATCAACAAAAATGGAATCCAAAGGCTCACACCTCCACCCTCAAAGTAATACTAGGATTCACCTCCTTCCATGGAAGTCCAAAATCCACTGCCAAAGCCAACGCTGCATCCAATTTCCAACACTACAATCCTACACCACTTTTCCTCTCAGTGAACAATTATCAACTCATTCTTCCAAGGCACACTCCCAATTTGCATCTGATTCCAACTGGAAATTCTAATGAACAAAAAAAATCCATCCTTTTCCTTCCCTTCTCTGATACATAATCCCTCTGGAAAATTTTTCATCCACTTCCATGCAGTCAGTCACCTTCCAAGTTCCCTAGCATTCCCTATCCCGATCGATCCATCCCTTGTAAATGCTTTCTCGTATCAAAAGTTCAAATAGCCAATGAATATAATTGCCTCAAAACTGCCATACCAGTCATAAAATGCTCATGGAAATTAGTGGACACTATTGGGTACCATTGTACCATAATGGCCCTGCTCCTGAAGTGCTTTACGAGTGTATTGCTACCTATTTCAATTCCTTTTTTTGTTGCTGCTAATGCTTGCAATCAGTTTCGACCACCCAACAGGGAATTTCCATGCTACCTGTACCAAGCACATAAATTCCATTAGATTACAAATAAATTGAAATAAATTCATATCATACCTCATTGGTAGCTCATCAATAAGGTACACTTGCAATTCTATTCACTTCCTGTCACAACAAATCAAACTAGATGTTTGATCAAATCATCATGTATAAACATATCACATTTGGTAGCTCAAAACATAACCATCATAAATTAAAATCATGAATCACATGAAATCACCATAAAACATAATCACAAATCACATGTAACTATCATAAGCTAGAATAAAATATCACAGGCATAAAAAAATAAAAATCTAATACTTATCCTTCATCGGTCCTTACCTTTACCTTTGTTCGTTCTATACACACCGGATTGGTTTCCACACCCATCAAGCACCCAGTTACTTTTCTTCTCTTCTATCACGTACACATACACATAGTGTACATCACAACACATACATCTACACATTGTGTACAACACCACACAATACATACAGTCGCACCCATCACACAACAAAACACATACACCTACCCCATTGTACAAAACAACATATACACCTACAATCCGGTGTAAAACACAATACATATATGTACACAAAGTACAATGAAATGAATACACATGTCATGATACCACAACTACACAATGCACATACATAGTATCTCATGCCCGCAACACAATATGTATGACATGCACACAATACCACATGTATACGAGTACCATAAGACAACATGTACATGGTACCACGTGTACAAAGCACCACCTGCATAACATGTGCATAGCATCACATGTACACGGAACCACCTACACAATGTATACAGAATGTCACATGTACACTGCGCCAGCTATACAGCGTGTAAAAAATACCACATGTACACAACACCACATGCATGACATGTACACGGCACCACATGTACACATTGCCACATGCACAACATCTAGACGACACCACTTACACACAACACCACATGTATAACATGTACACAACACCACATTTACCTTTATGCACACGACTCCATATTTACATAGCACCATATGTACATAGGACTACATATACAACATGTGCATATAACCATACGTACACAACATCACATATCCAACATGCATACTACACTATATGCAGACAACACCTTATATCCAACATGCACACAATACGATATGTACACAACACCACATGCAAAAAATATCATAGGTTCAACATGTACAACATATATAAAAAAATATTACTACACATCAAGACACCACACACCAACTCTAAAAAGAAACCTTGCTTCTAGTGTCTTTCTACTATACATGTTTATCCTAGTATATCGCAGATCATGTTGTTTTCATTCCATTGATATACCCCTCAACATTACCTGCCATAACATAGACATATACATAGTATAATAGCATAATTTCAATTCATACCCACATGATACCGACCTTTTAGATATGTTAGGCTTATTCTTCCCACTTGATTCCTCATAATCTAAAACCTCTTCATGCCATTCACCTGCATAAGTAATCCTTCCTCCATAATAATGATTCTTAATGACCCTTTCATACAATGACATTCATACATACATATATATACATATAAACATTAGCATAAAATAATCATGATATCTGGCGACCCTTTCATACAACTGCATACAAAGATACATATATACATATATAAACATCAACATAAAGCACGCATGATCTCGTCAAACAAAGACATACATACATGCATATATACATATATAGACATTATCATAATCATGATCACAACATAATTACCAGATAACATAAGCTCAAGGTTAAGATAACTTCCTTTATCTACACACAACATGCACCACGTTGAGAACCACATTTCCCAACTTAGCCAAGGCATCTAACGCCTCAAATCCCTTTACTTAACCTTGCTTGATTACCTTTGTCATGACTGCTTTGCCATCATCCATTTATGCCAATGAACTCCATTAGTCCAACTGACTATCATATTCTTACCTTCCGTTGCCCTTTACTCATGTGCCGAGCTTCATTCAGGCCCTACATTACATGTTAGGTACCACATAACTGATCTAAATGGAAAATGGTATCCACCCATGGTATTCATCCACCCATGTTATCCATCCACCCATGGAATTTACCCATCATATTTTAAATGGAACCGAATCATGGTATTCATCCACCCATGGTATTCATTCGCCCATGGTAATGTAAGTGACATCTATCCATGATATTCATTCACCCATGGTATTGTAAGTGGTATCCACCCATGGTATTGAACCATGGTATTGACCCATGGTATCTACCCCTGGTATTGTAACTCAAAAAAGGCTATAAATAACAAGCCTCACTTTGTAAAAGGATAGATTGTCCACCACAATTTAGCTTCTACAGTTACTCTCTGTTTTAATAAAACAAGTTTCTTTGTGGTTTTATTTGTAGTGTGATCTCTCTTTTTTCTAGCATTCTAATTTTTCTAATCTTGTCAGATCCATTTCAACTTTTTAGATCTTGATGGGGCCTCCCCCCTTCATCAACAATCAACATCACAGTTATGGGTCAACCGCACAAAATACTTCTCATCAAAGTCCATTTTCTAGGCCTCACAATGTTAGTAACATAGTTGGTCATAAGCATTACAGGTAATCTCTATCCTCGGATCTTCATTTGTCATGTTTTTGGTTCATCCACAGACCCACACTTCCTTGAAGTCCATTTGCTAGGTCGCACACTGTCAATATCACATTTGGTCACAAGCATTACAGGGTATCTCTATCCTCGGATCTTCGTTCATCACGGTTAAGGGTTAGCTACAAAAAAACCTTCTCTTTAGTGGCTCTTCATATTCAGCAAAGGCCTCTCAGGAGGGAACTTCACACAATGGGGACCATTGCTTCTTAAGGAGGGATGAATGATTCGAATGGAAAATGGTATCCACCCATGTTATCCATCCACCCAAGGAATTTACCCATGATATTTTAAATGGCCCGACCCATGGTATTCATCCACCCATGGTATTTATTCGCCCATGGTAATGTAAGTGACATCTATCCATGATATTCATTCACCCATGGTATTCATCCACACATGGAATTTACCCATGGTATTGTAAGTGGTATCCACCGATGGTATTGGCCCATGGTATCTACCCATGGTATTGTAACACAAAAAAGGATATAAATAACAAAGCTCACTTCGTAAAAGGATAGATTGTCCACCACAATGTAGCTTCTACAATTACTCTTTGTTTTAATAAAACAAGTTTCTTTGTGGTTTTATTTGTAGTGTGTTCTCTCTTTTTCTAGCATTCTAATTTTTCTGATCTTGTCAAATCCATTTCAACCTTTTAGATCTTGGGGGCCTCCCCCCAAGGATAAAGATACCCTATAATTCTTGTGACCAACTTTTTTACTGACAGTGTGCGGCCTAGCAAATGGAATTTGATGAGAAGGATTTTTTGTGGTTGACCCATAACCCTGATACTAATCCACATCTTGGGGGGAGGCCCCCAAGGTCTAAAAATTTGAAATGTATCTAACAAGATCAGCAAAATTAGAATGCTAGAAAAAAGAGAGAACACACTACAAATAAAACCACAAAGAAACTTGTTTTATTAAAATAGAGAGTAACTATAGAAGCTACATTGTGGTGGACAATTTATCCTTTTACAAAGTGAGGCTTGTTATTTATAGCCTTTTTTTAGTTACAATACCATGAGTAGATACCATAGGTGGATACCATGGGTCAATACCACTTACAATACCATGGGTAGATTCCATGTGTGGATGAACACCATGGGTGAATGAATATCATGGATAGATGTCACTTACATTACCATGGGCAGATGAATACCATGGGTCGGTGCCATTTAAAATACCATGGGTGGATGGATAACATAGGTGAATGAATACCATGGGTGGATACCATTTTTCATTCAAATCAGAAACTCTCCATGAGCTCCATTAACTTTCCTCATTCCAAACCAATTCCCAAGACTCAAAAAACATAAAAGGAAATAAAAAGAACAGAAAATAAGAAGACCATGAAAAAACAAAATAAATGTGTAACCGCAAAAAAATGGCATGATCATGCACTAGACGCAATCAAGACTGCAAATAAGGCGTAAAAAAATCATAAAATACTGAAAGCACAAGACTAGCAATAAACATCGTGACTCAATCCCCCATGGGTTCCAAAAGCTTCCAAGGGAAAGCGCAACCTGAGCCTTTTCAAATATTTCATGGAAGTCTCTTTTTCAATGCAATCTCGTGCATCATACCACCATTAGCACATAATTTTCAGTGTATAATATAAACATACAATATATTGGTTACCTTAACTTGTTATGCCAAACAAACTGCCTTGTATCTGAACAAATACATATATTATCTCTCAAAGGACTCTAATCCCTTGATGAATCTATCCATAAATAGAAACCAACTATTACATAGGTAAAATAAATGTTCATAAATATAGCACATATCCACATAATTCCAGACAATATTAGGGTTAAGAAGCCTTCTTGTATGCAAGCACTCATTCGTTTGGAATTAGGGTTTCTAAACATATACAAAGGAATTCTCACCGTATTCATTTCTTTTGCCTTGATACAATCGAGTCCTACTATATACTGTAACACCATCCATCTGTTAGTTATATAAACACATAAATTATTACCTTGTCATGCTAATACGAAGCATGTTTCCCTGAAACTGTTCACACATGTCAATCACACGTTATACATATCAAGAAATCATACCTGTTAACTGAAATCAGCCTCTAATGCCTGTTAACCAAGACTAAGAACCATGTCATTATCAAATAATAGTCAAAATCATAATACTACAATAATAACCTACTTATACTGAAGTACACATCAAATATCTCAACACATAGTGTGTTAGTACAACCATATTAAAACAATATCATTACTTCATGCAATCTTATACACACATACTCATGTCATGAAATTAATCAAACATTTAAACAAACTATAAACGTACCATGTTAGATAAATCAACTAGATTACATAATAAACATCAACACTCAACACCAGATAGATGACATAATCAAATAGTCAAGAACCTGCAAGTAGATGACATAAGCAAACTCATACCTTAATGTTTCTCAGGAGAGGCTATCTTGTCTGCACAATCAACCTAGATTTGCAAAATATAACTTCTTAACATATCAACTCAACATAAATAAGGTCATGATATCGATAACATTAACTAACTAACACGTTCACATCATAAACTCATAAACAATTTTAATTCATGCATAACAATCACGTACGCACAGTCAGTCTAAATTAGTACAACCCAATCTCACAAATATATCATCTCATACCTAAATGTCATAACAATAACCATCTTCATAGGAAAATCAAACTAGCATGGTACATATAATATCAATATATTTAAGGAAATAACATTAATCATCAAGTTAACTAACATATAAGGAAAAAAAGTTATGGACTTCAAGCTTTGAAAGGGTTTAGCTCTGCCCACAAATCCTCTGATGGCACCTACATTCTACATAGCCCATGTCCTCTGATCTAGATGCACGTGCTTAGCCTTTCTGCAATGCACTGACAGAAGGCAGATCCACACAATGAATGGCCCCTCATCGAGGCACGAGGGGCTGCCAAACTTCAGAGATGTTGGGAACCGAACTCCTTTCATCCAGGGATGCACAAAAAATGGATCGACTGGCATTGATGCCACAATGGAAACGCCAGTAATGGGGGCTCAATGAAAAGAAAAATAAGGCCAAAACCACTTCTTTCCCAAAGCAACGATCAATCTGAAATCTATTATCCCAAACATTGGTTTGGAGAAATCTTGACAGTATATGAAGTACCACGCTGTAATTTGCAAATTTTTGGGGATCTAACCCAAGGATAAAGACATCCATGTTTGTATCCAACACAAATGGTCCAAGCCTTGAAGGCCTAGATCAAGATCTAGAACTGTGAGGAGTTTGGAATTATATTCAAAGAGAAGTGCAAGTTGGAGTCACGTATGGAAGAAGTGGAAAGAACTATCATTCGAGAAGGCCGATATTAGGATTTCGTGGAAGCAGAGGGGAACCTTACAAGACAATTAGAGGAAAGAAGACACTAGGAGGAGATTTTATGGCACTAGAAGTCATGGATCCAATGGCTGCAAGAGGGAGAGAGGAATTCAAACCTTTTTCACAGATCTATGATAAAACACCACCATCTTAACAGGATCACGTGTCTGCAATGGCCTAATGGCATGAGACGTTAACAACAGAAATATATCATCGAAGAATTTAAATCCTTCTTCACCTCCCAGTTGTAAGATGAAGCCTATCACCGCTCTGACGCCTTGCGTAAGGTCATACAACACATCCCTTCTCTGATATCCCGCAAGCATAATTAGGCTCTCCTTAGCCCTATTAGGTTCACTGATGCGGAAAAGGTGGTTAAGTACCTGCCCATGAGAAAGGAACCTGGTCCTGATGGATTTACCATTGAATTCTTCAAAGTCAGATGGTCTTTCTTGAGCCAGGATATCTAGGATTTAGTGGAAGAATCACAACAACTTTGACAGATATGGTCCGGCCTCAATCCCACATTTATAACTCTTATACCCAAATCCCAGGAGGCCCAAGCTCCAAGCGAATTTCACCCCATTTCTCTCTACGAAATTATTTATAAGTTTTTTCTTCAATATCAGTTTGTCATTTGAAACCCATCCTCCATCACATCATCAACCATGATGTTTAGTCCCGAATTTGCATCTTTTCCATACACTTTTCCATACCTTTTTCACTCACCTAAACCTCCCAAATTGTCAATATCATGTGCAAAAGGGTATCTAACATGGTTTTTAATTATATTTTTGTGTTTTCTATTTGATTCGTATTTTGTTCATTCAGTCATGAACTCGCTATTTTTCTCGTTAAATGTATCGCAACCTTCTGCAGCCTATTTTGTGAATTCTATGCTGTTGTGTTCACATGGAAATGCAGCTACATGGGCGGTGTTAGAATGACGGTGACATGGTCTGTGGTCTATCGTTCAAGAGAGAACAAAATGAGAAGCGTCAGCACACCACATTGGCAGGGCTGAATTATGGAGTTTCATGTCGGCTGGACTCTGTTTCGTAACATATAAACATCCATACGTCCATTTCTAAGCTTGCGGAGGTTAAATCGACATCTGTGCAGAGCTCTGGAGTCGAATTCAAGTATCCACCTTCCGTAGATCCACTTTTCAACACGGCCATACTCCTATATCCGTGGACGAAGTGGTCTACGTGCTCTCTGTCATCATGAACTTTAGGAGACAGTTACAGTTTATTGTTATATATAGAGCGTTTGCATACGCACATAAAGTTAGTTGATAGTTGATGTTCGTGAATGTACTCTGTTATCTTTTAATCTGTTCTGTAGTGATTACGCTGCACTTTTTCCGTAACACTACCATTCTGTAATGGACTGCTTTTTAATATGAGAAGACTCTGTTTTTCAACTTAATTCGTGTTTGAGGATCGTTACCAAGGCTGTGTAGAGGGCCCCTGCTCAGCTAAGGTTTTGTTTATTAGTGTATATTTCTCATTTCATTTCTTTAAAAGTCATTGTATCATAATCTATCCATATGTTCATACTTTGCAGTTGTTTCATTTCTGTTTATACATTTCCATAATTTCCATTTCATTTCTGTCTTTCATGTTTTATGATTGTTAATCACTGATCAGTTTTCTTGATTGCAGGTTTTAGATAGACAGCCCGAGCATTTTCATAGCTTTTTGATTAGTGACATTGAACTAACATTGTTCTGCTGCTAGTTTTATTTTCATAGCTTTTGTTTAACTTCAGTATTGCTCTGTACATTTCAGCTTTGTTTTTCTGCTTCAGTAGTTAAATTTAGATATACTAATCTGCTCATAGCATCTTCAGTTGCCTCCGAAAGCCACAGCTGGACTGATGGCGAGGGATTGCATTATGAAATGTGTAGTTTAGTATTAGTTTCTTTTCTGCAAATTTAGATATATTAAACTGCTCATAGCATCTTCAGTTGCCTCCGAAAGCCACAGCTGGACTGATGGTGAGGGATTGCATTATGAAATGTGTAGTTTAGTATTAGTTTCTTTTCTGCAAATTTAGATATATTGAGCTGCTCATAGCATCTTCAGTTGCCTCCGAAAGCCACAGCTGGACTGATGGTGAGGGATTGCATTATGAAATGTGTAGTTTAGTATTAGTTTCTTTTCTGCAAATTTAGATATATTCAATCATGCATGACATCTTCAGTTGCCTCCGAAAGCCACAGCTGGACTGATGGTGAGGGATTGAATCATGAGTGTATGGTTTAGTATTAGTTTACTTTCTCGTAAATTAAATATCGCTTACACAAGTTGTTTATGATTACTTCCGAAAATCATAGCCGGTCTAATGATGAAGGTCGAAAATGAATTGATGTAATCTCGATTTAGATTTATTTTGTTGCAATTTTGAATTTCCTTAAGCATAGTTTCTTTTGTGTTTAGTTGGCAGCAAGAATAGTTTGGTTTTCATGTTCACTAGTTTACCGTTTTGATTCATTAGATTAGCGCAACTTTTCATTTCAAGAAGAGACACTTTTACTTTCTTTGAAGTCTTGTCATTGTAATTTTCAATTTGCTTTCAAAAGTTTCAAGTTGGTAATCATTATAGGGGATATCACTTCCTTGAACAAATATAACCAAACTTGTTTTCATTTTAGAATTTCCATTTCACCTTAGAAAGACCAAAAACGACAAAAGTTAAGAAATAGGTTATCTTGCACATATAGTGCGCCACATTTCATCAGCTTACGATTCCCGGATTGACAAATTAAATGCAGCAATTTAGGACACACTAAATTGACCAAACATTTTGGCGCCGTTGCCGGGGATCGAACCCGGGTCACCCACATGACAGGCGGGAATACTTACCACTATACTACAATAACCCTATGAATCTTCAAACCCCACCAAATTGGAATCCTTGGCAACAACCTTGGCCCCAACATCAAAACTCATATCAGCCATGGGTACAGGGGATGCAAAATCCTTATGGGATATTTGCTCAATTTTATCAATATCCTCCATCTTTTCAAAATCAACAAGCTCCACAATTTCCAAGCCCAAATCCACAACTTTCATTGCCATTTCCACAACAACAACCTTCTCAAAAAAATACAAATCCTCAACTCATGCTCCCATACCAACAAAAGACAAATCAACTTCCAGCTCAGCCATTGCCAAATCCTAACAATAAGAATCCTCAAACTACTTATATGGTAGAAGGACAGCAATTTCCTACCTATATGATTGTTCCTCTCAACGATGTACAACTCAGATCTGGTAGAGTTTTAGAAAAACCTTCTATAGACATTCAAGAGCAAGATACCTCTGAAGAGGACTCTCTTCAAGTCAATAAAGGTTCTGAGGAAGAATCTCTTCAAAATTCAAAAATTCAAAAAGAAAAAGAAAATCTAACATCCACAACTCCTATAGTTGAGCAACCTGTATCTTCATCTACACCTCCTTTTCCGGAAAGACTACAAATTGATAAGGGGGTGGAAAAACAAATCTTGTTGCCTAACTATGACTTTCTAGATGAATTGAAGAATGTTTGTATCAAGATTCTATTGCTACAAGCCATTCGAGAAATTCCTATTCTAGCAAAAACCATAAAGGAGTTGAGTTTCAAAAGACCAGGAAGGAAGCTAAAGGACACAAGAAGAATCCACCTGGTAGGAAAGATTGCAAACATTATGATGGGAAAAATTACCATGCAGAAGTATGTAGATCCAGGAAGTCCAATTGTCAAGACACATATAAATGGGATAGAAATTCCAAACACATTGATTGACTTAGGGGCTGCTATCAACATTATGAGTAGGCAGACTATGAAACAGTTAAAACTTCCTAACCTTCTTTTTACACCTACTTTATTGCAACTTGCAGATCGATCGGTTATTAAACCAGATGGTGTATTAGAAGATATTTCAGTCTCCTTAGATTCTTGGGAATATCTAGTAGACTTTATGATTTTGACTCCCAAAAGTAATCTGGGAGGACATCCAATTATCTTAGGAAGACCTTGGCTGGCCACAGCTGATGCTTTTATTAGTTGTAGATCTGGAGACATGTACATTTCTAATGGTAATTCGACAAAGAAATTCAATTTGTATCCTCCCGCAAGAGCAATTACAGAAATAGGAGACAATGAATGGGTCTATGATGAGAACACTATACAACCTGTCTTTACCATTTCTGAAATTAGTGAGGATAGTCAAATTCTGAACACATTAGAAAATTTTGAGATAACTTCAGAATATGGCCCCACACAATTTCAGTTGGAATCTGACATAGAATATTTATCATCAAGACAAATGTCTCTCTACTCTATGGAAGAGTTTGGTAATTCTGCTTTTGAGATTTTTCCAGAAAAGACATTGAATATTAACAAACATCTGGAGAAGTCACAACAAGAAGAACTAACCAGAATCTTGCAAAAACATTCTACTGCATTTGCATGGGAGTATACTGACATGAAAGGTATTGATCCTAAGACTTGCATCCATCATATCTATATTGAGGAAAACAGTAGACCAATCAGACAACCTCAAAGAAGGATGAATCCAAATCTTAGGAGATAGTGAAAGAAGAGCTCCAAAAACTACTCAATGTAAACTTCATTTATCCAATTTCAGATAGCCGATGGGTTTCTCCTTTGGTTATAGTACCTAAAAAGAATGGTAAATGGAGGGTATGCATTGATTACGGGGAATTGAACAAAGCAACTTTGAAGGATCACTTTCCTTTGCCTTTTATTGATCAGGTATTAGATACATTAGCAGGTAAAAAGTACTTTTCATTTTTGGATGGTTTTAGTGGCTATAATCAAATTCGGGTAGCACCTGAAGATCAAGATAAGACCACATTTACTTGTCCATGGGGAACTTTTGCCTACCGAGTGCTTCCTTTTGGGTTATGTAATGCACCAGCAACATTCCAAAGAGCAGTACTAGGAATTTTTTCTGATCTAATTCATGATTGTGTAGAGGTTTATATGGATGATTTTACGGTTTATGGTAATTCATTTGAAGAGGAATTAGAAAATTTGGAAAAAGTTCTTATAAGATGTAAAGAAGCAAACCTTTCATTAAGCCATGAAAAATGCTTTATGATGTTTACTGAAGGGATTGTTTTAGGACATCATATTTCGGGAGATGGGATTAAGGTTGATAGATCGAAAGTTGAAGTCATCTCCAAGTTTCCTATTCCAAATTGTCAAAGAGATGTTAGAAGTTTTCTAGGATTTACTGGTTATTATAGAAGATTTATAGAAAACTTCACTAAAATAGCATCTCCACTCTTCAAGTTGCTTACAAAAGACTGTGAATTTAAATGGGATCCTGATTGTCAATCAGCTTTTGAAACTTTGAAAACAAGAATATCTGAAGCACCTATCTTGAGAGGAACAAATTGGAAACTTCCTTTCCATATTTCTACAGATGCTTCAGATACAGCTCTTGGAGCTGTGTTGGGTCAAAAAGATTTAATTCCTTATGCCATTTATTACACCGGTAAAAATTTGACTCCCACAGAGTTGAATTATACTGTGACTGAAAAAGAGTTCTTAGCTGTTGTTCATGCAATTAATAAGTTTAGACATTACATAACAGGCTATGAAACTTTTATTCATACTGACCATTATGCAATTAGATATTTAATGAATAAACCTGTTACTAATGGCAGAGTGACAAGATGGCTCTTACTTTTGCAAGAATTCAATATTACTGTGTTGGATAGACCAGGAAAACAGAATACAGTAGCTGATTTCTTGTCTAGGATTCAGAATACTAAAGAAGATTCTCCTGTAGAAGATAAATTTCCTGATGAATACTTGTTTGCGGTAACTATTAAGACCCCTTGGTATGCAGATATTGCTAACTATTTGGTTACAGGGAAACTACCTTCACATTTATTTCCAAGAGAAAAACGAAAGATTATTCAGGAGAGTTCAAAATATTCATGGATTTCTAACGAATTGTTTAAAACAGGGCCAGATCTTGTGATCAGAAGATGTGTCAGGGAAGATGAAATGCCCGATATTCTTAAGGCATGTCATGATGAACCATGCGGCGGACACTTTGCAGACAAAAGGACGGCCTATAAAATCCTCTCTTTAGGATATTATTGGCCTTCCCTCTTCAAAGATGCAAAACAATATGTCAAAAGGTGTGACAGCTGCCAAAGAGTAGGGAAACCTACCCTTTCAAATAAAATGCCATTGCAAACACAGGTACTCATTGAACCTTTTGAAAAATGGGCTTTAGATTTCATTGGACCTATTAATCCACCATCTAAGCAAAAGAAGTATATATTGGTTTGCACTGATTATGTTACTAAATGGGTAGTAGCTAAAGCATTAGTATCTGCTACTGAAAATTCAGTTGTTCATTTTCTTTATGAGGATATTTTTACTCGCTTTGGTGTTCCAAGAGAAATTGTAACAGATCAGGGGAGCCAATTCACATCAAAATTGGTGGAGAAGTTGATGGAAGAATACAAAATCAAGCACAGAAGATCTACTCCTTACCATCCACAAGCAAATGGTCAAGTGGAGTCCACAAACAAAGTTCTTGAAAGTATCATCACCAAAACTGTTCATCTACATAGAAGAGATTGGGCAGAAAGGCTTTCAGAAGCCTTGTGGGCCTACAGAACTACATGGAGGAAGACAACAGAACATTCTCCCTATGAACTTGTTTATGGGAAAGAAGTCTTGCTCCCCATTGAATTCCAAGTCAAGACCTTCAAGATAGCAGTTCAGTTGGGGATGGACTTATCAGAAGCCCAAAAGCATAGAATGGAGCAATTGAATGAGCTAGATGAGATCATACAAGAAGCAATTTTAAGAACTGATCTAGTTCAATATCAAAGAGCTAAATGGCATGACAAGTATATCAAGGAGAAGAAGTTTCAAGAAGGAGATTGGGCATTGTTATTTGATTCCAAGTTTAAATATTTTCAAGGAAAATTTCAGACTCATTGGCTTGGGCCATATGAGATTGACAAGATCTTTAGCAATGGAGCTGTAAAAATCAAGACCATTGATGAGTTTCAAACTCCTCTTATTGTGAATGGCCATAGATTGAAAGTTTATCATAAGCCACTCTCTAAAGAGGATTTTGTCAAGATGTTTCAAGAAAGTTCTGCAATCAGGCTGGTACAGAAGAATTCTTCTTCTCCACCAGCCTAGCTTTTGTTTTTCAACTTAAAAAAAAAAAAAATGGGTATAAGCCTGAAAACCAATCATTGATTGGCAGTCTTATGTAGAAAATATAGGGTGAAAATCAGGGACACCTGACACTCTCTATTTTCCAAAAAAAATCTCTCTTTCATTTCATTTCATTTCACCACCCACTCCATTTCATTCCACTTCATTTCATTTCATTTCATTTCATTTCACTTCATTTCATCCATTCCATCAATAAAAATCTTTTTTATGACCATTTCCATCTGGTCATTTGTCATTTGTTCATTTCTATTCAACCAAGTAATAGCTGTGTCAGTTTCCGCAGCTGACATCTGTTTCCGCAGCTGACTCCAGTTTCCGCAGCCAGAAGCAGATTCCGCAGCTACTACTCTGCTCTCAAAGAGAATGTACAGTTAGATGTTATTTCCACAACTATGAAATAAAATGCAGGTGAGAGGATCAATGGAGTATTCAAGACACCAATGGAGATCAATCAGTTGAAGACCAAGGGAAAAAGCAAGGATTCCAAAGGTATGAATAAATTTTATTTCAAATAGTATTGAAAAACACATTTTTATATAGTTTTAAACCATGAGCTCTACCCATTACGCGCAATGATTATATTGACAGTTCCGTAACCTTTCACGATCTCCATGTTATCCTCTTGCATTCATTCATAAATGGTTTCATCATTGAAATTCCGATTCTCACTCATGTTCCAATATCCCACCGGAGATAATGAGACGTATTTGAGTTGACAAAGGACTCTTACAAGCCGCATAACTTCATAACCGTTGATTGAAACGTGTTTATATTTATTACACAGCCACCAAAATTCAAAACGTGGCCGAATGTATTATACTTTGTTAACCTCTTTGTCGTGTCTCTGTCGTGTTTACAAAACCCCACTCTACTCATTCTCACTCCCTGTTTCACTCCATTTAGTTCCTTTTGCTCATTCTCACTCCCGTATATCTACCCACAGTCTTACTCCATTCCGTTTATGGTGCTCATTTCCATTCTATGATACATTCCCACAGTCATTGTGCTCGATCCTGTGTATTCAGTCGTTCCATTTCCACTTAAACCCTCATAGAGGCAAATTAGTGAAGCACAGAAAAGTGAAATGGGTAAGTTGCTAAGGGCAGAGCCGGAAGGACCAAAGTTTATAGAGGGATATCCGCAAGCAAAAGAGATATTGAAGAAAGCTAAATGGCTGTGTTTTATTCAGAAATTCAGAGGTTACCACAGAGAAGTTACGAAAGCATTTGCAAGGTTGTTTGATGGCTCAGAAGCAGAAGTTGGAGACCTCAAGTTTTCAGTCAATGAAGCAACTATAGCAACAGCCACAGAACTTCTTCAGGAGGGAGAGCGTTGGTTCAAAAATAAAAGCATCAGTGATGAGGCATGGAGAACAATCCTACGAAATCAAGGTATGGATATCACTGTTTTTAAAAGAGGAATCCCTGTGCATGCAATAAAAGAAGAATGGGACACTTTACTACTAATTGTTCAGAAATTTATTACATGTGAAGGCCGTTTTGGGTCTATGTACATGTACCATACCAGGCTATTGATGAATTTTCTTGAAAACCAAACTCTCAATCTCCCTTATTTTCTATTTAATAGCTTAAAGAAAATGGCTGTGACTGTTCAAAAACACTTAGGGGATGTAGAGCCTCATCTTTATCACCACGGCCTTATAAAAATTCTGATTGAAAAGGAGCTAAAGGAAAGAAAAGATACATGGGAACAATTCCTAGTTAGAAACTTCTTTGAAGAACCTCAAGAAATTCCTGAAGGTAGTTCAATTAGAAGGAGTAGAAGAAAAAGAATGAATGTTGAAACCCAAATTACTCCTACTCAGGAAATTCCCGCAGCTAGCACAACAAAAAGAAGTAGGAGGAAAAGAACAATTGAGGAAATCCAAAACACTCCTACTATTACTATGGAAAGAACTGATAGGGAAAAGAGATTGGTAAAGAGGAAGAAGAAGGAAATCAAGGCTAAGAAGCCAATAATACCAAAAGGGAAAGAAATTATTGAGGTTGTCCATAAAACTCCTTCTTCTGAAGAAGAAGATCATCAAATACTATCTGAAAGATTAGTTTATCTTCAAAAAAAGTCATCAATATCCAAGAAGGCAGAGACAGGAAAACAAGAACAAAAGGACAGTATACCACAGCATGTGAGGAGAAGCAGCAGGCTTAAGGGAAAATTGAGAAAAACACAAATTAAGGGTCCTCATTTCATTGATTTGGGTGAGGAGACATCTGAACAGTCTCCAACTGACCATAGTCCATTTCAGTCAGTTAGTGAACCTGATTCCTTTCATTCCCAATCAGACAATGAGCATACTCCATCTTATTCTCAGCAAAATATTGATGTAAGCCCTCCTTGGCCAGATTTTGAACATAATTCTCCTTTACAGCATTTTGGGGACAGCCCAATGAAAATGACACCGGAAGTAGACCCCAAGCAGCAGGAGGTATATGAATATATAGAATCCTTGGAAAAGGCAGCCACAGGTCCAAGTACCTCTTCCATTCAGCCTCATACATTGCAGGATGATTTAGTTCAGTCATTAAAACAAGAAATTTTTGAGCTGGAGCTTTTAAATCGGCACATCAAAAATGAAAATGAAACATTGAAGAACAAGGCAAACTGGACAAGATCATCCATGATAATACTATGTTACATTTGGGAATTTGGCAAAAGAAGAATAAGAAATTGAAGAGGAAATGCCAGAGATTGAGCAGAGCACTTGTGAATATCAAATTTAGGTGCTTAATGAAGAAACCCAGAATGATGGCAGTACCAAAGAAGAAGAGAAGGGGATTGGATGTGCTGGCTGAAGTATCAAGGCACATGAACTGAACAAAGAGTATCAAAATTTTGGTTGCATGAGGACATGCAACACCTTCACGGTGGGGGTATGTTGAGTCCCGAATTTGCATCTTTTCCATACACTTTTCCATACCTTTTTCACTCACCTAAACCTCCAAAATTGTCAATATCATGTGCAAAAGGGTATCTAACATGGTTTTTAATTATGTTTTTGTGTTTTCTATTTGATCTATATTTTGTTCATACAGCTGCGGAAGCTTGCCACTTTCCGCAGCTGCTGCAACTTTCCGCAGCTATTTTGTGGAACTATATGCTACAGGTGTCTACAAGGGAAACGAGCCACATGGGCAGGCTAGGAATGACGTGGACATGGTTCGTGTCCTATTGGTTCAAGCAAACTCGTCCAAAGAAGTCGCGGTCAAAGGCGTCCACGTGGAAGTCAACTATGGAGTTTCATGTCGGCCGGACTCTGTTTCGTGGCACATAAACATCCATACGGCCGTTTCTAAGCTTGCGGAGGTTAAATCGACATTTGTGCAGAGCTCTGGAGTTGAATTCAAGCATCCACCTTCCGTAGATTCACTTTCCAACACGGCCATACTCCTATATCCGTGGACGTAGTGGTCTACGTGCTCTCTGCCATCTTGAACTTTAGGAGACAGTTACAGTTTATTGTTATATATAGAGCATTTGCATACGCACATAAAGTTAGTTGATAGTTGATGTTCGTGAATGTACTCTGTTATCTTTTAGTCTGCTCTGTAGTGATTACGCTGCACTTTTTCCGTAACACTACCATTCTGTAATGAACTGCTTTTTAATATGAGAAGACTCTGTTTTTCAACTTAATTCGTGTTTGAGGATCGTTACCAAGGCTGTGTAGAGGGCCCCTGCTCAGCTAAGGTTTTGTGTATTAGTGTATATTTCTCATTCAATTTCTTTAAAAGTCATTGTATTATAATCCATCCATATGTTCATACTTTGCAGTTGTTTCATTTCTGTTTATACATTTCCATAATTTCCATTTCATTTCTGTCTTTCATGTTTTATGATTGTTAATCACTGATCAGTTTTCTTGATTGCAGGTTTTAGATAGACAGCCCGGGAATTTTTCATAGCTTTTTGATTAGTGACATTGAACTAACATTGTTCTGCTGCTAGTTTGATTTTCATAGCTTTTGTTTAACTTCAGTATTGCTCTGTACATTTCAGCTTTGTTTTTCTGCTTCAGTAGTTAAATTTAGATATATAGATCTACTAATCTGCTCATAGCATCTTCATTGTTTCGTTGGCTTGCCACTGGATCGATGGCGATCCATTGCATTATGAAATGTGTAGTTTAGTATTAGTTTTTTTTCCGCAAATTTAGATATATTAAGTCATTACAAGATCTTCATTGTTCGAAAGCCACAAATGACCGATGTGGTGAGGATTGTATTATGAAATGTAGTTTAGTATTGTTTTCCGCAAATTTAGATGTAGTGGGACGACCGTCGTTCATAGCATCTTCATAAGCTCTCCGAAAGCCACAATTTGACTGATGGTGAGGATTGCATTATGAAATGTGTAGTTTAGTATTAGTTTTTTCGCAAATTTAGATATATTAAATCATGCATGACATCTTCTTGCTGTTTCCGAAAGTTACAAAATTGACCGATGTGAGGATTGAATCATGAGTGTATGGTTTAGTATTAGTTTACTTTCTGCAAATTAAATATCAGTTACACAAGTTGTTTATGATTACTTCCGAAAATCATAGCCGGTCTAATGATGAAGGGTCAGAAAATGAATTGATGTAATCTGATTTAGATTTATTTTGTTGCAATTTTGAATTTCCTTAAGCATAGTTTCTTTTTGTGTTTAGTTGGCAGCAAGAATAGTTTGGTTTTCATGTTCACTAGTTTACTGTTTTGATTCATTAGATTAGCAGCATCTTTTCATTTCAGCAGTACACTTTTACTTTCTTTCAAGTCTTGTCATTGTAATTTTCAATTTGCTTTTAAATTTTCAAGTTGGTAAATCATTATAGGGGATATCACTTCCTTGAACAAATATAACCAAACTTGTTTTTCATTTTAGAATTTCCATTTCACCTTAGAAAGACCAAAAACGACAAAAGTTAAGAAATAGGTTATCTTGCACATATAGTGCGCCGCACTTCATCAGCTTACGATTCCCGGATTGACAAATTAAATGCAGCAATTTAGGACACACTAAATTGACCAAACACATGAGAAATCAGGATTTATGGAGGGACGCCAAAATGTGGATGGGATTTTCTTGACTGATGAAACCATTCACTCCATGAAGGACCACAAATATAGGGGGATGCTTTTCAAACTCGATCTATCAAAACCCATGGACTGGTTGAGCTGGGATTATCTATTGGCCATCTTGCATAACTTTGGCTTTGCAGAATATTGGATATAATGGATTATATCAATGATCCCCACCTGGTTCTTTTCCATTATAGTTAATGGTGCTACCACCTAAACCTTTAGGTCATCCCATGGAATCTGGAAAGGGGACCCAATTTCTCCATTGATCTTCATTATTGTTGCGGAATGCTTGGGTAGGATGATCAAAGCAGCTAAAAAATACAACTTGATGGAAGGCCTCCACCTTCCAGGAACAAATGTGGATATGACCCACCAACAGTTCGTAGATGACAATCTCTTGTTCAAGTAGGCCACTTTGCAGGAAGCAACTTGGCTGAATACTATTTTGGAAGACTTCTGAGAAGCGTCAGGTATGCTCCTAAACAAAATCAAGTTGAATATTTACTTCTTCCACACTTCTAGACCTTTGTAAGTTTTCATGGCTAAAATCTTGGGCTTAAGCATATGGTCCCTCCCATATAAATAACTTGGAGTTACCCTCATTTTTAACCCTCTACGAATTTCCCCTTAGAAATACATGTGCCCCCAAATCTCCAGTAAGCTCTCAACTCGGACCTTGCATGTTCTTAATTTGGCTGGGAGGGCTACGCTCTTAAAGACTATCTTACAATCCATGCCCATGTATAGGTGTCTACCCTCCCCGCACCTAAGTGCATTTACTCTGAACTTACAACAATATTCAGAATATTTCTCTGGAGTGGTCCCTCTACAGATAGGAAATAGCCTTTAGTGGTGTGGCATAAGTTATATATCCAAAATATGATGGGAGGACTTATGTTATGGGTTCCAACAACCCTCAACGCCACCTTGGGGGAAAAACTTTGGTGGAGATGGATAAAATGAGGAGAAAATATTTGGAAGATAATTTGGACTAAAAAATATGGTTAGTGGAAAACAATGGAGGAGTTGATATGTGAACCCCATCATTGCGCTGGCTCAACTATTTGGAATTTAGCTAACACCAACAGTTATTTGATAAGGGACCATTTCAGTAAAAGATGGATAGTTGGCTTGGTTTTGGCAGGACTCCTAGAATTCATCTCCATGCTCAACCCTAGACCAGTCCCTTATTGATCACATGCCACTCTTTCATTCGATCTTGTTCACTCGAGTAGTAGACTACTGGAAGATTTATCCCTAGGATCAGGATGGTGGTGCTGGAAATCAAAGGAGGATTGACCAACATAAATTTCACCACTACTGGGTGATCGCCTAGCCACACACCTACAACAAAACAAAACTGATGCATCCAATGACCTAGAAAAACTTCGATGGGGAAAGTCGACGGCAGGTGGCTTATTTTTTAAGGAGGCATATTTGATCAAAGCCCAGATAATGCCATACAAAAGCAATCCACTATGGAAGAGGATCTATACAAGCAATCTGCAGCCAAAAGTGGCGCAATTTCTTTGGCCATTTGGGCATAAACGAGTGTTGACTTTGGATTGTCTCCTAAATCGGGGATTTATGGGACCTTCCATATGCCCGCTTTGTAGGAAAGTGGAGAAAACACATCTTCATCTTCTCGTAGAATTCTCCACAACTAGTGAATTTTGAGCTCAAGTTTCCTCCATTTTTGGCCGAATGGACCATCTTCCAGTGAACCTTAGAACCATGATCTTTGAATGGCCGACTCAACGCTTCTCAAATCCAGTAGTAAGTATATCATGGTGGCTAACTCTAGGATTACTTATGTGGAGCACCTGGAAAGCTAGGAATCGCTCCATATTTGAAGGAAAGCCTCCCTCCATCAATCTCATATGGTCCCAAACCATAGATAATATCCGTGAAACTATTTTATCGAAGACATGGGACCCAACTTATTGGGAATAAAATCCCCCAGAAGCTCGGATATTAGCCTTAATGAATCTCTCACTTGCTTTGGTTCATCCCAGTACTATGCAAGGTAGGCCCACACCTCCCCAATTGTAATATCCCATGTGCGGGTAGGGCTCGCAGCCACGTGTCTGGATCTGTGCAATGAGGGGTGATGCACAAGGCCCCCCACCCTCAAATGCTCCGGTGGGGTTAGGCCCACCCTTAACACCCAAGGATGCCACCCTCACTAACAGTTCGAGCTTTTGGTGTAGTGTTTGGATCTACAGCTGGAATATTCCCAATCTAGAATGGCTAGCAATCCATGGCTAGAAAACGCTCTTTCCATAAATGGAGGCAGCAGGATTTGATACCAAGACCTGGATCCCATAGACCAATGTGTCTAAGATCAAATCCAAGATTTCGGACCAAAGAAATCCTTCTAGGGTAGTGATACAAGCCTCCCACACCTAGTTCCCTTCAGAAATTTCCCAATGAATGGGGCTGCAATAATACATGAGCATACCATGGAAAGACAACGTTATTTTATGAGCTGTGAGACAAGAAGATGTAGATAGCCAACAAATAATGTTATAGCAGCAAGAAAATTACAAGTTCTTGAGGAAACATCCACTCAAGAAAGGCAATGCAAGCCTCAACAAGACAAGTACATGAAATACAAGACCACTGCTATTTCTGCATAAACCAAGGCTAAGAGGACGCAGTTTGTAAAAGGTGCTACTCCATATTACATGATAACTGAAATATATCACAATATATGGCTCAAATAAAATAGGAGAGCAAAGCTCTAACCCCTAGAAAAAATAATACATCAATCCTCCAAGGGATTGGCTGAAATACAAAAAATGGAAAAATTGTTGGAGTTGATGGGCAGCTGCTGCAACTCAAATCTGGAACTCAATAGAGAAGGTCGAAGATGATGAGAAATCTGAAGTATACCTCCTCCAATGGATCTCCAAAGTGGAAGGTTGATCCTTACACTTGAGATCTCACCCTCCAATCAACCTGCAATCCCTCACTGCAAGTGCTCCATGAAAATAACATAGTCTAAGAGGGTAACTGTGTTTTTGGTGGAATAAAATGAAGTGGTCAAGTGCCAAGATCTAAAAATAAGCTCCAAATCTTCCAAGCTAATCATCCAAAGGAAAGAGAGAGTGTCCCTCTGAAAAACAAGCAATGGAAGAGGTGTTGTGACTTCTCACTGCAACACCCTGCAACATAGAATTATGATGCTGTAGCAATAACATTGTCCTGGAGGAGGATGCTTGGCCTCAAGCCTAGATGTGAGACAAATCAGTAAAACTCCCTCAATATTATTCTCAAGAAAGGAGGATGAATCCTAAACAGGAATTCCCCGGCAATTCTTGCTAAACAACAAAAGAATGCACAATTTCTGAATATACATAAAATGAATAATCAAAGCATGAATAACAATGGCTACCTTGCCCTCCTTTTAAACAAATGAAAGCTCCCTCTCCATGGGCCCCACTCTATTAGGGTTTCCTCCTTCAAGGAATATTCCCTCCTCTATCTTTGTGTTGTCCCATGTAGTGCTTTCCACGTCATACCCTGCGTTGTTTGACTTGGTCAAACTTAGCCAAGCCTCTTTGAAAATGTCTCCTTTCACACATGAGGGTGTGAAACCTAGTTCCAAGGCTGATCCCCTTTCATACTAAAGGGATTTTATCCATGTTTTTATTTTCATTGGGCCTCCTTACCCAATTATTCAACTTATAAGTGAAATTATCAAAATCTAATGTTCCAATTTATTAAAGGAAAAAATTGGAACATTACAGTCCTCCCCTTCCAAATGTTTCTTGTCCTCAAGAAACTGCAAGTATAGAACTTGAAAGTCTCCTCTCAAGGCATGGAGTTAGAAATGTGATGAGGAACATCTTCCCCATGTGGATACTCCATCCCCAAGAAATCATCCAAAAAAAATGAGCCACCTCCCAACAAGGCAACTCCTGAAAATCTCTTTCCACTTCAAGCTCCGGAAATGAATGTGGGCTGAAAATCTAAACATGGTAAGCATCATAGACTATCCCAAGTTGTCCTTCTCTCCACTTATGATAAGTTTAGAGTATGTGCCGATCCTGGGCTACAAAATTATTGCCCTCAAATGGCAAAGTGAAGAATATTCCTCCAAAGAGTTCTTCTCCAACATTGAAGAACAAGCTTGCCCAAAACAATCCATCCATGATGAATAGGACATGGTCATCATAGAGTATCCCAATGAGAAGTTTTCTGAAAGTTTTACATGATAGTGCATGATACAAACAATATCTCAATAGGACACAGCGCAGTTTCATCCACTGCAACTTCAGAAAATTGCATGACAAGCAATGTACAAGATCCATCACATCTAATAATGGATAGTAAATGGCTGAATCTAACCATAATAAATGATCAAGCACTTGTCCCTGGCTATAAAATGGATGAATATAAATCTCATGGCCCACCTCAAAAGAGAACAAACATGTGACTATGGTGGCCATATCTCCACCCATGCTCCCATTAGAGCATGTCGTGCAGAAAATGTGGGAATTCTCCCCACTCAAGGACACATCCAACTCATACGTCTTTCTCACAATCATGCTTCTCATAAAAATCTGATCCATATCAGAAATTTAATTCATGATCAGCAAAAAAATGAAGAAAATTTTGAAGGTTTCATGTGGTTCAAGAAGGTACCAACAAATTCCCCAATAGTGACAGCGCAGTTTCCCAAACTGCTGCTTCAGGAAATTACAAGGAAAGATGTTTCTTGATACATAGCTAAGCATGTATGTCATCATTTGGAAAATAGTTGGACATAAAAACTGAACACACATGTAATGAAAAAACATTTTCCCAAGGCCACATAAAAGATGGTTGCCTCCATCATACAAATTGGCCAAATTTAGTCCATGGAGCCCATTGAAAAACTTGCCCTTTTGTGGAGCCATGTACTGAATATGAATGGTAAGAGCATCAAAATGTTGTGTTAGATAATCTATGGATGTAAAAACAACATTCTTACCATATCTTGAGAGAAATATGATGCATGGGTATATGAATGATCCCTCCATAGTAGTATAGAACACTCTCAGGAAGAGAATTGAAAAATATGTTGTATAAAGTTCACCCTCCTTATACTTGGAAATCCAAGTAGAGAAGATCATAGAAAGTGAGGTCATACCAATGTAATAGATGTCTCCATCCACTACTCCATCAATCTCACCTCCTCTTTGTCCTCCAAGTGCATCAAGTGTGAAGTGATCCTAGGGAAACTCCATCAATAACCCCAAGCTCTTAAAGGACAGCGTTGTTGGCCTCTGCAAATAATCTCTGGCCAACTCATAGCTAAATTATTTGACTTTCTCCTTCTCAAATATATCTCCCATAATGATCCAATACATAAGAAGCTCCTCCCAAAATGGAAGTACCTCTTGTTGAGCCTCAAAATTGTGCTTTCTTTCATCTTACTTTACCTCATTTTCCTTTGTCCATTGCTATCCTAGACCCAATTGATCAATGAATTTAGTTAAAATTACTTTTAGAATGATTTACATGACTGACTTGCTAAGTTTTGTGATTTTTGCCATTGTAAAGCATTTTGATCGGAACTAGCTGCAGAATGCAGACATTCCGTAGCTAACCGACGATTCTGCAGCTGTCTTCACGTTTGGGTATGTTCCAGGTGGCCTCTCAAGAAAAACTGCATATGGGCATATTCCACGTCATATCTACATGGTTCGTTGCTCACCATGAAGGAAGAAACGAATTCTGTGTATGGTTTTGGTACGTGGGAACACATTTAAGAAGACAGACTTCTAATAGGACTGTCTTAGTCCAGATGTCCATTTCCTTGTTACGCAGCCACTTCAAGAGTCCTAATTGGATTCCGATAAGGAAAGACAATGTTCCTGAAATTGTTGCAAGTCTTTTTATTTACATTTGTTATATAAACACTTGGGAAACTGAGAGCTAGGCTAGATTTTGTTCTAGATTTTGCTTAGATTCTGTGCTACATTTCTGAAGATGCAGAGTGCTCTGTTCAAGTTATTTCACTTTTAATGAAGCAGACAGTGTTGTTTTGAAAGCGTTGATTTGATTTGGAGTTAGATTCCGTCAGGTGGTAGAGGGCCCCTGCCTCTTGCACGGATTTATTTGCGTAATTTAGATAAGTATTATAGCTGCCTTTACGTTTTTGAATTTGAATTAGTAGTTGTTTTCATTAGCTACTTTGGTTATACTCATTCTAAAAACTCTTCTAAAAGAAGAAGCTCTTCCAAAATATTATAATGATGAATGGGAAATGGCTATAGTATTGTAGGGTTTAACTCTAGTCTCTTTTATTCACCATCACAGTTATACTTATGATAAGCACTCTTCCACAAGAAGAAACTCTTCCAAGAAATCTTTATACTGTCTTAAGCATGATTTTGATTTTGAACGTTTTAGTTGTGTGTTTTCACTAAGTACCATAGCTATTCTTTCTCTTAAACGCTTGTCAAAAATATCATAATGATGGGTAGGAGATGGCTATGATATCTTAGTTGTTCATTGCTTTCAGTCTTTATGTTTGCATTTGCACTCAATTCCACAGTCAGGATTGTTCTAAAAACTCTTCCAAAAGGAGGAACTCTTCCAAAATACCAATCATTATGGAAAAACAGACTGTATAATTCCATATAATAATGCATGATAGCTTAGTTAGGATTCTCCGGAGTTTAATTGCACTTAACTCATGTTCAGTTGTTTTGCTTTAAGTTTGATAATGACTTGTAGTTTAACACTGTTTTAGGCTAGTGACATTTTAGGTTTGGTTGTAGTTCAACTCATTGCATTTGCACTCCATATTCAGTTGTCATTCACTGCATATTAGATTACTTCAGTTGTTAAACTTAACAAAATAGCCTTGATTATTCACAAATCTCTTCTTGTTCTAAAATCCATAATTGATTCATAACCATATGAACAGAAGACAATATCATTTTAAGGCCTGAAGTACTTCTGCAACTTCCTGATCATCTTACAAACAAACATTTCCTCAATAGACTATTTCAAAAATCTATAACCTTTGAGTGAAGTGTACTGCTATAAAACTGAGTTGCAGAATAGATTTAGGAACTAGATTTAGAGTAGAAGATCTTATGATGGTATCAATGTTTTACTCCAAACATACTTCAACAAATCTATAATCAAGGACAAAAATGTTGCATCATTATAAGTTAGTTGTTTAAACTGTTTAGTTAGGAAGATTTGCATACTTAGTTGACCATGTCTCAAGCTCTCTCTCAAATGCCTTTGATGAAAGAATTTGACAAGTTTAGTTTGTGTTTTGAATCATTTGCTTAAAAGTCATTATCAAGCTTTGCTTTTGCTTAGTCATAGTTTAGATTTGATTCTGTTTATAATATTGCATTTGCATTTACCATTTGACATCAACCAATTAGGTTTCACTCTGTTTTTAATCATTAGCTTCCTTCCATTAGCTTTCTAGTCATTTTCCTTGTGAACATAAAACTACCAAAAGATCAAAAACATCATAAATCATCACAAAAGACCAAAAACATCACAAAACACTACACACAACGCATTAAGAAACAAACACCTAGGTACATACAGTACACTTCACTTCAGCAGTTTACCAACCCTGGTTGACAATTAAATGAGCTCAATTTAGGAGACCAGATTGAGACCAAACATTTTGGCGCCATTGCCGGGGAAGTGAAAACTAGGTAACCTTTGTTTCTTAGCATCCAAAAACAATTATATGTGTAGAGAGAGAGATTCAAGGGGAAGATTCATAAGCAGCAGAGGCAGAAGTTTGATTTCTAGAACACCACTTGTTTCATCTAGATCCAGAGCTAGTACACCTTCAACTCAAACCCATATTCCATCCTCTCCTGATCCTGGACTTCTAGAAGATCTAAGGTCAACTATCCCATTAGAGAAACCTTCCACTTCATCCACTGAACCTACCATAGAAGAAGATCTAAAAACTCCTGTTAGGGACACTAACCTTTCCACTTCCACAAGAGAGTTAACCATGGCAGAAGAAGGAGGAGGAGGATTTTTTAATGGAGAAAATACATTGTTTGGAGGTAGAGGTAGAGGTAGAGGAGAAGGAGGTAGAGGTTAAAATGGAGGAAGAGGTAGAACAGGAAGCTCTTTTGGGTTCCCTATAATTGATGAAGAAACCAATACAACCATGAAAAACATTTCACCCTCTGTCCTTCCAAACTTCTATGGAATTAAAACTGAAGATCCTAAAACTTTCTTATTCGAATTTGAAGTGCTGTGTAGAACTTATGACTACTTACAAGATGCTAAAAAACTGAAATAATTTCCTTCAACTTTGAAGGGAGCAGCATTGAAGTGGTTTATGAGTCTAATCAGTAGTTCTATTAGAACATGGGAAGACATGAAACAAGCATTTCTAGAGAGATATTTGGATTATTGTTGCCGGTTAATCATAAGGAAGAAGTGTTCAAGATGTTACAAAAATAAGATGAAAATTTGGAAGATTTGTTGGAGAGATTTAATTACAACATCAAAAGGGAAAAAATGGAAAACCTAGATCAAGACACCTTAAAAGCTATTTTTGTTGAAAACAATTAGGGATGAATGGTTGGATATCTTTAACATGATGGGAAAAGGGGATATATCACAGCTCACATTACCTGAAATATCTGAGTTATGTATCAACCTTTCAAGAGGGAAATCTAAAACTGTCAAAGGTCCAAGAGATCCTGCTCTTGCAAGGGCAAGTAAGTCTGCTTCTGGGACAATAAGTAGATCAGAAATAGGACATATGCTTGATTATTTTAAATCTGACATCTTAGGGAGTCGTAGTGAACAAATAGACACCCTTAAGATACAAAACAAGCAAAAGGTTGAATATGATGCCTTGGCAATCTTTTGTCCCAAATGTAGAAAGAAACATGCCTTGAGAGAGTGTCCTTTGGATGTAAAAGTTGTAGAAACCTATGTCATTTGTTCTGAAAAACATGAGACCAAGAATTGTCCTTCTCTTCCTGGTCTCAAAGCTGTCTTTCAGGAGGAAACTCCTACAGATTCCACAGAGTCTCTCAATTTTTTATCTAGAAGGCCTTGGCAGGGACCTCAAACACAAGGATTCCATGATCAAATGTATAATCAACCTCCACCTTGGAATTCTTGGCAGCAACCTTGGCCTCAATTTCAAAATCAATCTCCAGCATGGGCACAAGGATCACAAAGTCCCTATGGAAGATACTCCCCATACTATCAGTATCCACCATCCTATCCACCATACCCACATTTTTATCCTCAAAATCCTCAACAAAATTTTCCTCAAAATATTCAACAAAATTTTCAACAAAATTCTCAACAACATCATCAAAATCAACCACATCAAAATCAACCACTTTCATTACCATTCCCTCAAAAATCAAATCAATTTCCTGCTCAACCCATACCAAACCCCAATAATAAGAACCCTCAGAATACATACATGATAGAAGGCCAACAATTTCCAACTTATTTAATCACTCCTTTAGACCTTAGTGATGTTCAACTGAGGTCTAGAAGAATACTTGAAAAGAGGAAACCTTCTGTGATCATACAAGAACAAGATAATTCTGAGGAAGACTCCCTACGGGTGAATAAAAGTCTTGAGGAAGACACATCTTTTCAAGACCCACACATTGAAAAACTAAAACAAAAATATCCAATAAGTCCAACTCTTGTATTAGAGCAACCATCCACATCTACTTCTATACCTCCCTTTCCGGAAAGATTAAAAATTAATAGAGGTGTAGAAAAACAAATCATGGTGCCTAATTATGATTTCTTAGATAAGCTGAGAAATGTTTGCATTAAAATTCCATTATTACAAGCCATCAAAGAAATCCCAATTTTAGCCAAAACAATAAAGGAGTTGAGTATGAAGACAACAAGAAAAAGAATAAGAGAAACAAAGAAAATTCAACTGGTAGGACAAATAGCAGACATTATGATGGGAAAGATTGCTATTCCAAAGTATCTTGACCCAGGAAATCCAGTTGTCAAAATTCACATCAATGGAATTGAAATTCAAAACACACTCATTGACTTAGGAGCAGCGATAAATATCATGAGTAGACAAATCATGGACAAACTGAAACTTCCTAATCTTCTCTTTACACCCACACTATTACAATTAGCAGATAGATCTGTGATCAAACCAGATGGGGTAATAGAAGACATTCCAATGTCCCTAGATTCTTGGGAATACCCTGTGGATTTCATGATCCTAACTCCTAAGAATAATCTAGGAGGCCATCCTGTTATATTAGGAAGACCTTGGTTGGCCACAGCTGATGCTTTTATTAGTTTTAGGTCCGGTGATATGTATATTTCTGATGGTAGTTCAACAAAGAAATTCACTTTATATCCTCCAGCTAGGAAAATTACAGATCTAGATGACACTCAATGGATAGAGGATGAAGAATATTTACAACCACTCTTCACAATTTCAGAAATTAGTGAAGATAATCAAATTCTGAATACTCTAGAAAAATTTGAATCCTCTCTAGAACACAAACATGAATCATTTCAAGAGGGATCCAATATTGAGTTTTTGTCATCTAGGCAGTTGTCTCTTCATTCTATGGACAAATTTGGCAGCTCTACAAGTGAAATTTTTCCAGGCAAAACTTTGAACATAAATAAGAACCTAGAAAAATCTCAACAAGAAGAGTTAGTCAGGGTATTACAGAGACATTCTTCTACATATGCATGGGAATACACTGACATGAAAGGGATAAGCCCCAATACTTGTACTCATCACATCTATATAGAGGCAAATTGCAAACCAATCAGACAACCTCAAAGACGGATGAATCCAAATCTTAGGGAAATTGTTAAAGAGGAATTGCAAAAATTGTTAAATGTTAATTTCATCTATCCTATTTCAGATAGTTAGTGGGTTTCTCCTTTGGTAATTGTGCCAAATAAAAATGGAAAATGGAGGGTGTGTGTTGACTACCAAGAACTAAATAAAGCTACTCTTAAAAACCATTTTCCCTTACCTTTCATAGATCAAGTATTAGATACATTAGCTGGCAAAAAGTACTTCTCATTCCTAGATGGGTTTAGTGGTTACAATCAAATCCAGGTAGCACTTGAAGACCAAGACAAAACCACATTCACCTGTCCCTGGGGTACCTATGCTTACCGAGTATTACCATTTGGATTATGCAATGCACCTGCAACATTCCAAAGGGCAGTATTAGGAATTTTTTCGGATCTAATACATGAATGTGTAGAGGTGTACATGGATGATTTCACAGTTTATGGGAATACATTTGAAGAGGCTTTAGAAAACTTGGAAAAAGTCTTAAAAAAATGTCAAGAAGCAAACCTTTCACTTAGTCATGAAAAATGTTTTATGATGTTTACTGAAGGTATTGTTTTAGGGCACCACATTTCAGGGGATGGGATTAAAATTGATGAGGCAAAAGTTGAAGTCATTTCTAACCTATCCATTCCAAGTTGTCAAAGAGATGTTATAAGTTTTCTAGGATTTACAGGGTATTATCGGAGATTTATAGAAAACTTTACCAAGATAGCATCTCCACTCTTCAAATTACTCACCAAAGATTATGAATTTAAGTGGACTTCTGATTGCCAGTTAGCTTTTGAAACCCTGAAAACCAAAATTTCTGAAGCACCTATATTAAGGGGACCTAACTGGAAGTTACCTTTTCATATCTCGACAGATGCTTCCGATACAGCTCTAGGAGCAGTATTGGGATAGAAAGATTTGATTCCCTATGCCATCTATTATATCGGTAAAAATTTGACTCCTGCAGAGTTAAACTATACTGTAACTGAAAAAGAGTTTTTAGCTGTTGTTCATGCCATAAACAAATTTAGACACTATATAACAGGCTATGAAACTTTTATTCACACTGATCATTCTGCAATTAGATACCTAATGAAAAAATCAATTACTAATGGCAGAGTTATAAGATGGTTGTTACTCTTACAAGAATTCAACATTATTATTCTAGATAGGCCTAGAAAACAAAACACAGTAGCTGATTTCCTATCTAGACTCCAAAATATCAAAGATGACACTCCGGTTGAAGATCAATTTCCTGATGAATATATTTTTGCAATCTCTACTCAAACTCCATGGTTTGCTGATATTTCCAATTATTTAGTTTCAGGAAAATTTCCTTCAATTATGAATGCAAGGGATAAAAGAAAAATCATTAATGATAGTGCAAGATATTCATGGGTCGCTAATGAGTTGTACAAGGCAGGTTCAGATTTGATCATTAGAAGGTGTGTTCGTGAAGATGAGATGCCTGAAATTCTCAAGGCATGTCATGATGAACCTTGTGGCGGACACTTTGCAGATAAGAGGACAGCCTATAAGATCCTTAACTTAGGATATTATTGGCCCTCTTTGTTTAGAGATGCAAGGGAGTATGTCAAAAGGTGTGATAGTTGCCAAAGGGTAGGGAAACCTTCTCCTTCAGGTGAGATGCCATTACAACCTCAGGTACACATTGAACCTTTTGAAAAATGGGCTTTGGATTTTGTAGGACCTATTATTCCTCCATCAAGACAAAAGAAATATATATTAGTTTGCACTGATTATGTTACTAAGTGGGTAGAAGCTAAACCATTACTTGTTGCTAATGAAACATCTGTAGTTACTTTTCTTTTTGAGGATATTTTTACTCGTTTTGGTGTCCCAAGGGAAATTGTTATAGATCAAGGAGCTCAATTTACAACAAGGCTAGTGGAGCAAATGATGGAGAAGTACAAAATCAGACATAGAAAATCTACTCCTTATCATCCACAAGCAAATGGTCAAGTGGAATCTACTAATAAGATCATTGAAGGAATCCTAACAAAGATTGTTCATTTACATAGAAGAGATTGGGTAGATAGGCTTCCTGAAGCCTTGTGGGCCTATAGAACTACATGGAGAAACACAACAGGCCATACTCCTTATGAGCTTGTTTATGGAAAGCAAGTTTTGTTTCCCATAGAGTTCCAGATTCAAACTTTCAAAATGGCAGTTCAGTTAGGACTTGATTTAACGGAGGCACAAAAGCATAGACTGGAGCAAATTAATGAATTGGATGAGATCAGACAAGATGCAGTTCAGAAAACAAGTCTAGTCCAACAGCAAAGAGCTAGATGGCATGACAAGTACATCAAGGAGAAGAAATTTAAAGAGGGTGACTGGGCTCTCTTGTTTGATTCAAAATTCAAGGATTTTCAAGGGAAATTTCAGACACATTGGCTTGGGCCATATGAAATTGTTCGAATTTTTGATAATGGGGCGGTAAAAATCAGAACTATAGATGAAGAAGAGGTCACTTTTCTTGTGAATGGTCATAGACTGAAGCTATACCATAAGCCACTCTCAAGAGAAGAGTTTGTCAAGAAGTTCCAAGAAGACAATGATGTGAAGTTAATGAAGAAGAGTCTCTCTTCTTCATCAACTTGATTGAATTTTCTGAAGTATTTCTATTCTAAAAATAAAATAAAAAAATAAAATAAAATAAAGGTATAAACATGAAAACCAATCATTGATTGGCATGTTTATACAGAAAAGATAGGGTGAAAATCAGAGTCTCTCTGACACTCTAACTTTTCCCATTTTGTTTTTACAAGCAGCTGTTACAAAATCATAAGTTCAGATCCATAGTGCTTATGATCCATCTCATTTCATTTCACTTCACTCACCTATCCATCCATACTCCATTTCATTCATTCATTCACATTATACTTCATTCCATGTTTCATTCATCTCATTCCATACTCCATCCATCTCATTTTCATGTCAAGATTTAAAGTCTGATGTCTTGCTGTAAATAAATAAAACATGTCATGGATTGCAGGGCAGTTCTTATGTTCTTTCACTCCATTTCATAAACTGAATCCATTCCATTTCATCATCCACTTCAAACATATCATGTCTCATCATCCATCTTCATTCATACCATATAACATTTCACCTATATTCCCAAAACACTCCATTCCATGATCAAAATTTTCTACAGGTACATTCTGCAGCTTAACAGACATTCTTCATCTGTTCATCCTTTCCGCAGCTAGCCAGACATTCCGCAGCTACAAATCCTGAAGGCATTAACCAGCAGACAATAGAATTGCAAAAAAATGATCCAGTGTATCCATGAATAAAAAGCATCAAGAAGGATTATGAAGACTCTTCCAAAGGTGAACAAAGAAGACAAAAACTACAAAAATCAAATGAAAAGCAGAGGTAACAAGTTTAGATTATAATGGCATTTCATAAATTTTAGCATAGTTTTAGTTATGAATTGTTCGAAAAGGTTGTTTTAATTATTTTTATTGATCAAGACCAATAAACCCTCCACAAACTTTGGATTAAAATCTCTCATTTCAAATTCCATATCCGACATCATTTAAGCGGTTAAAATGGCCGAGGTGTTTGAATTCTTCACGTCACTTAACCAAATCATTCAATGGTGATTCTCTTTTCCGTTGTAAAAATCTTCACCATCTTTTCAATCATTAATTTGTTTCCTCCACCTCACTCCATTACCCCATTCCGTGACTACTTCCATCACTCCATTCTGTAGCCGGCACTTCATTCCGCAAACAGAGATATCCTTACCACCGAGAGCAGAGAAAAAGGGTAAACGTAGAGGTATAGCAGCGTGAGAATTTGAAGCCATTTGATTCCGTGGGAAGACAAAGTATCACTGTGGGAAGAGATTGAGCATTATCACTATAAACACAGAGGTATAGCAGAGAAGAATTTGAAGTCATTTGTCACCGGGAGACAGAGGTATATCATTGAATAATTTGAAGCCATTTGTTACCAAGAGACAGAGATATAGCAGTATGGGAATTTGAAGCTATTTGCCACCGAGAGACAGAGGTATAGTAGTGTGGGAAATTTGAAGCCATTTGTCACTGCCAAACAGAGGCATATCAGTCTGAAGTTTTGAAGCTGTTTTCATTGTCAACCAGAGGTATATCAACTCGAAGTTTGAAGCTGTTGTCACTGTCAATCAGAGGTATGTCATTCCGAAGTTTGAAGCCATTGTCATTAAGAACTTGAAGCCATTTCAATTCGAAGGTGAAATTTATTGTTTCTGTGGGTAGAAGAGTGTTAATCTGAACATTGAAGAAGCAATCATGGGTTTCATTGTAAGAACTGAACCAGTGGGTTCAAAATATTTAGAAGGCTACCCTCAATGCAAAGAAATGTTGCAACAGATAGGATGGCTTCAATTTTTGGAGAAATTTAATGGCTTCCACAAATAAGTCACTAAAACATTTGCAAGATCATTTCAAGAAGCTGATGTTGAAGTGGGAGATGTCAAATTTACTGTCACTGAAGTTTTCATTGCAGAAGCTACAGGGTTTCTTAGAAATGGAGAGAGATGGTTCAAAAACAAAGAATTCCACAATGAATCCTGGAAGCAAATTCTAAAATCACCAGGTATGGATGTCACTGTATTTAAGAAAGGAATTCCAAGTTCTGCATTGAAAAATAAATGGAGAAACATACTACTTCTTTTGCAAAAATTTATTACATGTGAGGGTAGATATGGTACATTTTATTTCTACCACATTAGACTGATAATGCATTTTATGGGGGAAGACTTAAACCTACCCTATTTATTGCTTCAAATCTTGAAAAAGATGGCTTCCTGTGTTCAAAGAAGGGTTCAATTTTTAGAGACAAATTTATATCATCATGGTTTGGTTAAAATTCTGATTGAACATCATTTAACCAAAACAAATGATACATGGGACAATTTCTTGATAAGAAATCATTTTGAAGAGCCAAAAGAACCCTCACCGGAACCATAGCCTACAAGGAGAAGTAGAAAATGGAGAGCTTCAAAAGTTGAAATTGAAAAAACAGTCCAAGAAAGTAGTGAGGAAATCATCTCAGAGAAGTTGACTCAAATCAAGAGACAACTTAAGAAAGAAAAAGTAATCAGGAAATCTGCCATGGAGAAAGGAGAGGGATCTTCTCAGCCTAGAAGAAGCCACAGACTAAAGAGGAAACTAAGGAAAACTCAAATCAAACAAACATGGGTGATTAATATAGAAGATGAGGAAACATCCATTGAAGAAGATGTTGAAGAGGATTTTAATGAAGGAACCCCTGAAATTGACCCTGCTCAACAAGAAATTTATGACTATGTGGAAACTTTGGAAAGGAGAGCTTCAGAAAGCAAGGAGAGAACCCCTAGTCCTCCACTGTCTGAAATAGATGTATTAAGAAGGGATAGGTATGAGTTGGAAATACTTAATAGACACATCAAAAATGAGAATAAAATTCTCAAGGATCAAGTCAAGCTCAAAACTGATATGAACTCAACCTTATCCCTACATATAGACAAAGTGGAAAAGACCAATGAAAAGTTGAAGAAGAGGAACAAAAAGCTAATCAGGGCACTTACCAACCTAAGGTTCAAACTTGTTATCAGAAAACCCAGAAGATCTTTAGCTTCCAGAAAAAGGAGAAGGAGAGGATTAGATGTTCTTGTAGAAGCCTCTGAGTTCATAGGATAATTTGCATGAGGACATGCAAAGAGACAGAAGTGGGGGTATGTTGAGCCTCAAAATTGTGCTTTCTTTCATCTTAATTTACCTCATTTTCCTTTGTCCATTGCTATCCTAGACCCAATTGATCAATGAATTTAGTTAAAATTACTTTTAGAATGATTTACATGACTGACTTGCTAAGTTTTGTGATTTTTTCCATTGTAAAGCATTTTGACCGGAACTAGCTGCAGAATGCAGACATTCCATAGCTAACTGGCGATTCTGCAGCTGTCTTCACGTTTGGGTATATTCCAGGTGGCCTCTCAATAAAAACCGCATATGGGCATATTCCACGTCATGTCTACATGGTTCGTTGCTCACGATGAAGGAAGAAACGAATTCTGTGTATGGTTTTGGTACGTGGGAACACATTTAAGAAGACAGACTTCTAATAGGACTGTCTTAGTCCAGATGTCCATTTCCTTGTTACGCAGCCACTTCAAGAGTCCTAATGTGATTCCGATAAGGAAAGACAATGTTCCTAAAATTGTTGCAAGTCTTGTTATTTACATTTGTTATATAAACACTTGGGAAATCGAGAGCTAGGCTAGATTTTGTTCTAGATTTTGCTTAGATTCTGTGCTACCTTTCTGAAGACGCAGAGTGCTCTGTTCAAGTTATTTCACTTTTAATGAAGCAGACAGTGTTGTTTCGAAAGCATTGATTTGATTTGGAGTTAGATTCCGTCAGGTGGTAGAGGACCCCTGCCTCTTGCACGGATTTATTTGCGTAATTTAGATAAGTATTCTAGCTGCCTTTACGTTTTTGAATTTGAATTAGTAGTTGTTTTCATTAGCTACTGTGGTTATACTCATTCTAAAAAATCTTCCAAAAGAAGAAGCTCTTCCAAAATATTATAATGATGAATGGGAAATGGCTATAGCATTGTAGGGTTTAATTGTAGTCTCTTTTATTCACCGTCACAGTTATACTTATGATAAGCACTCTTCCACAAGAAGAAACTCTTCCAAGAAATCTTTATACTGTCTTAAGCATGATTGCGATCTTGAACGTTTTAGTTGTGTGTTTTCACTAAGTACCATAGTTGTTCTTGCTCTTAAACGCTTGTCAAAAATATCATAATGATGGGTAGGAGATGGCTATGATATCTTAGTTGTTCATTGCTTTCAGTCTTTATGTTTGCATTTGCACTCAATTACACAGTCAGGATTGTTCTAAAAACTCTTCCAAAAGAAGGAACTCTTACAAAATACCAATCATGATGGACAAACAGACTGTATAATTCCATAGAATAATGCATGATAGCTAGTTAGGATGCTCCGGAGTTTAATTGCATTTAACTCATGTTCAGTTGTTTTGCTTTAAGTTTGATAATGACTTGTAGTTTAACATTGTTTTAGGCTAGTGACATTTTAGGTTTGGTTGTAGTTCAACTCATTGCATTTGCACTCCATATTCAGTTGTCATTCACTGCATACTAGATTACTTCAGTTGTTAAATTTAACAAAACAACCTTCATTATTCACAAATCTCTTCTTGTTCTAAAATCCATAATTGATTCATAACCATATGAACAGAAGACAATATCATTTTAAGGCCTGAAGTACTTCTGCAACTTCCTGATCATCTTACAAACAAACATTTCCTCAATAGACTATTTCAAAAATCTATAACCCTTGAGTGAAGTGTAGTGCTATAAAACTGAGTTGCAGAATAGAGTTAGGAACTAGATTTAGAGTAGAAGATCTTATGATGGTATCAATGTTTTACTCCAAACCTACTTCAACAAATCTATAATCAAGGACAAAAATGTTGGATCATTATAAGTTAGTTGTTTAAACTGTTTAGTTAGGAAGATTTGCATACTTAGTGACCATGTCTCAAGCTCTCTCTCAAATGCCTTTGATGAAAGAATTTGACAAGTTTAGTTTGTGTTTTGAATCATTTGCTTAAAATTCATTATCAAGATTTGCTTTTGCTTATTCATAGTTTAGATTTAATTCTGTTTTTAATATTGCATTTGCATTTACCATTTGACATCAACCAATTAGGTTTCACTCTGTTTCTAATCATTAGCTTTCTTTCATTAGCTTTCTAGTCATTTTCCTTGTGAACATAAAACCACCAAAAGATCAAAAACATCAAAAATCATCACAAAAGACCAAAAACATCATAAAATACTACACACAACGCATTAAGAAACAAACACCTAGGTACATACAGTACACTTCACTTCAGCAGTTTACCAACCCTGGTTGACAATTAAATGAGCTCAATTTAGGAGACCAGATTGAGACCAAACACCTCTCTATCATCAAAATTCAAGGAGACAATGCCATCTCCTTCTCCTGCAACATCATGCAAAGTGTGAGAGAAAATCTGCTCTTGCTCTCCCAAGAACAAGCAAAGCAACAAAAGATTTTGATGCCTCCCCATACTCCCATCATACAACTCATATGATGAATACATAATGAATGATATGAGTATCATATCAACACCATGCATCCAAACTCTATGCTGCTCAATGATGCAAGTATCCTGCCATCTCTTCTTCATCCTCCTACTCTTAGGAATAGTGTTTTCCAAGTGATGGCCAAACTCTTTCAAGAGCAACCAGCGCAGCCAAGCCTCCTACTGCCCAATATCATATATTTGCAAGTAGCCTCATAGCTCCTTGCTCATCAACCACATCCACTCAATCACTTGTGGATGCTTTCTCCTTCTCTTCATCTTGGTACTCTTCCCATGAGGGCTACCATCCTCCCAAACCAAATCTCTGTATTTTCACTTCATGGGTTTTTTAGATGCAATATTCTCGAGGATCAATGAGACCTTATGAAGATGAAAAGATGTGGTAGTGAAAAACCTCCCATCATGATGTGTATGGCTCGAGGGATTTCCAACACAAGCATGAGAGATTTTATCCATCCGAAGATGTCCTCCATCTTCTATCTGCTCTTGTGAGAAGAAAGGAAATCATTGCATTCCATGGTGTGTTGAAGTGCACATCTAATGTGATCTCTCCTTGAGACCTCCCTCTCAACAATAGTATTCCAAAACCAATGAGGTCTTGGATCTGAAAGTAGAAGTTCCTCTTTGAGCTGAGAGGAGCTCATTGAGAAAGTGTCATCTTGAAAGGAGAAAGGGTTTCTCACTCCAATATGTCTACCATCCTTCATCAAGTCTTCAAACCCCAACCTCCAATGTCATGTACAATCCAACAATGGCTCATGAGAATGATGGTTTTCTCCCTTTAATATTTCCATGTTGCACAGCCCAGTGCAACCAAGCTGCTCTATGGTAGCAGTGTGATTTTACCCTTGGTCATTCAAAAACCAATTTCCACATTGATCAAAAGAATTTGCTGCAACAATAGACTGTGGGAATATTTTCATACCTTGATGTGCATTTGGAACTTCTTGTAGGGCTGCAAGAGTTCCCTCCTCCAAAGTGTTGGCTGCTCCAACTATTGATGTATGTGGCTGCTCCTCTATGAGTGTGACAGTGTTATCACAAGTCTCCTCAAGTGGTGGTGTGATCTTCCCTTCCTTCGCTTTCTCACCATCAAAGTTTTTGATCAAACCTTGGATGAAATCTTCAAAAAATTTCACCCTTGCATGGCTCAAGTAGCTGCTCCACCAGTCATAGGCTTCACCCTCCAAGTGCAATGTTGAGATTTCAACAGCTTCTTTCCCTGCTACAAGATGTAGTAGGAAAAATGCCTCCAAATCTCTCACCCAAGTTTCTGCAGTAGATGACCCATCAAAGGTAGACAATAGAAATATATTACCTCTGATTCCTCTTTTGCTACAGGGTCTCTTCTCTTCCTTTAGCTGAATGAAATGAGGAAAAGCTAGAGTCTCCTTGAAGGCTCTAGGTTGAGATCTATACTCAACATGTTAATAACTTAGAATCTGATAATCCAAGTGTCTTCCATGCTCAATGTCTTCTTCTTGATGAGAATAGGAAGTGCATGGTCCTTCCTCTTCTATTTATCTATTCTTATTGACCTCCTTGGAGAGGTTCTCTCTGGATATGAATAATGATGAGAGAAATCTCATCTTCTTCAACATTCTGATCATCTTGGGCTTAGAATCACAGGCTAAGCCAAGAAAGTTGCTTTGATACCACTGTAATATTCCCAATCTGGAATGGCTAGCAATCCATGGCTGGAAAACACTCTTTCTAGAAATGGAGGCAGCAGGATTTGATACCAAGACCTGGATCCCTTAGACCAATGTCTCTAAGATCAAAATCCAAGAGTTGGGACCAAATAAATCCTTCTAGGGTACTGAGACAAGCCTCCCACACATAGTTCCCTTCAGAAATTGCCCAAGGAATGGGGCTGCAACAATACAGGAGCATACCATGGAAAGACAGCGTTATTTTATGAGTTGTGAGACAAGAAGATGTATATAGACAAAAAATAATGTTATAGCAGCAAAAAGAGTACAAGTTCTTGAGGAAACATCCACTCAAGAAAGGCAATGCAAGCCTCAACAAGACAAGTACATGAAATACAAGACCACTACTATTTCTACATAAACCCAGGCTAAGAGGACGTAGTTTATAAAAGGTATTGCTCCATATTACATGATAACTAAAATATATGGAAATATATGGATCAAATACAATAGGGGAGCAAATCTCTAACCCCTAGAAACAATAATACATAAATCCTCCAGGGGATTGGCTGAAATACACAAAATGGAAAAAATTTCGAAGTTGTTGGGCAGCTGCTAAAACTCAAATATGGAACTCAATAGAGAAGGTTTAAGATGATGAGAAATGTGAATTACACCTCCTCCAATGGATCTCCAAAGTGGAAGGTTGATCCTTACACTTGATATCTTACCCTCCAATCAACCTGCAATCCCTCACTACAAGTGCTCCATGAAAATAACGCAGTCTAAGAGGGTAACTGCACTTTTGGTGGAATAAAATGAAGTGGCCAAGTGCCAAGATCTGAAAATAAGCTCCAAAGCTTCCAAGCTAATCATCCAAATGAAAGAGAGAGTCTCCCTCTGAAAAACAAGCAATGGAAGAGGTGTTGTGACTTCTCACTGCAACACCCTGCAACACAAAATTTTGCTGCTACAGCAATAATGTTGTCCTGGAGGATAATGCTTGGCCTCAAGCCTAGATGTGAGAAAAATCAATACAACTCCCTCAAGATGCTTCTCAAGAAAGGAGGAGGAATCCTAAATAGGAATTCCTTGGTAATTCTTGCTAAACAGCAAAAGAATGCACAATGTCTGAATAGACATGAAATGAATAATCAAAGCATGAATAACAATGGCTGCCTTGCCCTCCTTTTAAACACATGAGAGCTCCCTCTTCATGGGCCCCACTCTATTAGGGTTTCCTCCTTCAAGGAATATTCCCTCCTCTATCTCTGCACTGTCCCATGTAGTGCTTTCCACCTCATACCCTGTGCTGTTTGACTTGGTCAAACTTAACCAAGCCTCTTTGCAAATGCCTCCTTTCACACATGAGGGTGTGAAACCTAGTTCCAAGGCTGATCCCCTTTCATAATAAAGGTATTTTATCCATGTTTTTATTGTCATTGGGCCTCCTTACCCAATTATTCAACTTATAAGTGAAATTATCAAAATCTAATGTTCCAATTTATTAAAGGAAAAATTTGGAACATTACACCAATCCCCTGCATATTTTTTTCCTCCCTCGTCAAGTTGTATACAGTTAAATTTTGACAGAGCTTCCAAGGGAAACTCAGGACCAACTGGATATGGGGGAATTCTACATGATTCCTCATGATCTTCATGTTTAGCCTTCACAGGTTCAAGTGGGACAATGAAAAACAATGTGGCAGAGCTGACAAGGCTTGAAGTAGGACTGATTTCGGCTTCACACCTCTTTTATGTGAGAATACATATTGTAGGGGACTTTGCCTTATAATGGACATGTTTCAGAGGATCCTAAATGGATTAGACCCTTAGAAGTTGGCTAAAAGTTGGTGGTTGGAAGCCAAACTCTCCGTATTCAAATATACCTTCGATCATTTGAATACATCTCCACAAGTCATGTGCTGTGATTTGGAAACAAGGTGGATTATTGGCTCGCAAACAAAGAAATGAATGAACCTAAGTGAGGGTTTCATGCCGCCTAGGCTGATGTTATCTCAAAGTCAGATATCGACCCAGGTGAGCTACAAACCATACAATCCATTATCGAAGCAGATCTTGGATTCCCTAATGGGGGTTTCATTTAAATACACTAGATGGAGGTGGTGAATGGGGGAAGGTTAGGCCAGCAGTGAGGATTAAAATCTCTCACACGATCGAGGTAATAGCACATTGGTTCCCGCACCATCCTGATGGCCTCAGGTCATTATCAAGGGTAATGGGTTTTATGTGTACATTATGCAGCGTTTAGGTAATGGTGAGTGTAAGGCGGGAGAGAATACCCTATGTCGCAACGTTTGTACTCAACCCATCGCTTGAGCCTCCTCCGTAGGGTGAAAATTGGAATTTTAGTGATCTAGGTACCTATTCCACTTGGGGCCGCACCATTGTTTCTTTTAGTTTTTAATTTTCCTTAATTATAGCACAATTTACTATTTTTAGCAATTTTTTGGGTCCTGAACTTTCGGAGCCATTTTGAGGCCCTAAACGACATTTTTTGGGGAAAATAAGGAGCAACATGCATCATAGACTAATGTTTCTCACTCAAAATTTTTATTCCTCAGATAGATCTTTCTAATGAGGTATTGAGCATGTCAAACATAGATCGTATGCGAAAGTTATGTCCCTGGGAAGTTGATTTACCAATTTACCCAAACGGGGCCTATATTTTTGGCACTTCATCTCCTAGGGTTATGTTTTTGGACTTTTTGGGTTTCCATTTTTTATCAATAATAAATAGGCCCTCGAGCCTCATTGTAAACAGTTAAGAGGTCGGTAGCCACCGCATCTCTTCTTAGAGATAAGCTACCAACGCTCTAGCTAGTTAATTTCCATTCTCTCTGTAAACAAATTTTAGTTCTTTGATATTAATGAAATGAAGTGTTATTTCTGATGCATTTTTTTATTTATGGTTATATGTGTATTATTTTGTGTTCCTGCATAAATTTGGATCAGTTAGGAAGATAGGGAATTGGGTCTGGTATAGTGTTCGACCATAGGATCCTAGCAATCCTACACTTATTGAGACTAGCGCCATGTTTGTAGTAGCACCTTCTCTGTTGGTGGTGGGAAGGAAGCCTAATTGGGCGTGCATCTTGGAAAACGATGGGTCCTACATGGTGGTGTGGATCTTGGTGTTCGCAGACAAGGCAGGGGAGCAGTGTTGTCTTGGGCTCAAGTGGCACTTGGGGTCCTAACTCTCTTGTGCATGCTTTCATATTAGGTTATGTATGTAGAATAATGGGAGTGGAATTGGTACCCATGATTTTCACTCGTTCTTGCGAGATCTTAGTTGTCGAGGATCGTGTTAGAGGTGTTGGTATTTACACTGGTAAATGGAATTGAGGTGAGGCATCCTATTTGGAAGAGGGGCCTTACAACCCAATAGTAGTGGGAGGTGGGAAGACTGGTTGTATGCCGCGACAAAGAGGTAGAGCTCGCAGAGGTGGTTTTAGGTGTGACACGGAAGAAAGAATGCCTAATGGTGAACCAAGCTCTGACTCAGAGTCTATGGAGAGACAAAACTATCTAGAAGCGATGGAAATATCTCCACCTCTCTTCTTGGTCCAATTAGAAGCCCTGACCACCCTATATGTGATCGCAACATAGCTTCAACATATTCAACTTAACCGGGATAACATGCGGAAGAAGAGGTGTGAAGAAATAAATGAGCTTATTGAATATATAAATGATAGTCAACATATGTAAAACGAAACTCCTGATGCTTTGGAACATCTTTGATGCCAGCTATGGCGCTCCCATGAACACATCTGAGTGTTGGAAATCCAGGTAGAAAAAATTGACTATCACATACACAACCATGCAGGTCTCTTCATTACAGTGCCAATATTTCCTCCTAATCATTCTCCATGATGCTTTGCGCTATACTTATTTTTGTCCATTTTTTGCCGGAAATAACCATAGGCACTGGTTTCCTTGGTTTGCATCCAATATTATTGTTTGGAAGACCTTTGGCCTAGTTTATTTTGAAGCCTGTGATGCTCATATGTAATGAAACTATGATTTTTTGTGACGTAAAATTGAAAATGATAATACAATACTTCTTTTTACAGACAAAAAAAATGTTAAATAACATATAACAACAACAATTTAATCATATAACATAATCATCCACAACATATAACATAGTCATCAAGTTAATACCATGCATGACTAAGCAACCCATGTATATATCATCACACTATTTGACTAACATCTACCATGCATGTAACCACAACAACAATAAAATGACAAACATGTATATAACCCTAATGCATATAACTATCCATTAACTAACATAGCTACATGCCAAACATACAACACATGTATGACGATCTTATCTTACCCTGAAGTATAATGCCACAAATTCACTTTGAGGATATGCATCTCCTACTGTATCTCAGGCCAACACATTAGCATCATAACATACCAAAACAATTATGATGACTTATTTGCATATAATGACCTCATGGAAAACAACCATAACCATGAAAATTCATGCATAAAAACATATAGACACTAACATGCATAAAAAATGCATAACCAACATGCACTCATGATGATCACATAAAAAAAAAACACCATTGAATTCCACATGGAGACGCAATTGCAAAAATGACCACCACCATGCATACACAACACGCACGTTGTCCACCAATATATAAAACACATATGCGACTGACATGTATGCACGAAAAACACATCGCAATGCATAACCAATCATAAACTTATGACAACACACTTCACAACAACACCATCCTCTTTCACATGGTGACATCACTACAACCATGACTGACACCATGCATATACAACAAGAATATATACCACAAGGATGACTAACACACATGCAACCGACATGAATGCATGACCAAAACACATCTCTCATCCAATTAAAGGGGTCAACCATGCTTTGATACCATTCTTTGGTATCAGGTATCACACAAAGAGAATGGAAACCACACACCACCCAAAGAGAAACGAACCCACTCTGATACCACTTTGTAACACCCTCCTCCCACAACTACCCAAGTAACCAGCCAACTAGGGTAAACATGGGACGCATAGTTACTATGATCTGATTCAACCTCCTAGGTGACCTTAAGGAAGTGTAATCAATGGAAACATATAAAAAAAACCTTCCACATCAGTAATAGAACTCCCAGGAGCCAAGCTAACCACTCAAATATCTAGCCCATGGGTCCCACTGAGCTTTTAGACTATTTAGCCCCTTGACGCTCCCTTGAAATGGGAAAGGGTGCATCTGGGAAGCTCTGGAAGCTCCCATAACATAGGCACACGTGATTCCAGAGATTTTTTTCCCACTGAACTGTATCAGTGTCCCCAAGAATTGAGCTAATTTTTCAAGCCCAAAGCCTAGGTCACTACTCAGAACTTAATGAAGAGTTCATAAATGAAATATAAAAACAGAAAAATGATACATTTTCAAAAACATTGACAAGGACTTGAATGGAACCCTACTAGCCATGACAAGCATTTCGTCAAACATGTCACAAATATGTAATATACAGGTCTAAACAACAGATCTGAGCATAAGGGTATCATATTTATTTGAAAATCACTAAGAAGCATTATTCCCTCATATCATTAGCTACATTATCATCTATTAGGTCATAGATATGTTTCTGTAACAAGTAAAGAGAAATAAGTAAATTTTATGTCTTTTTCAACTTATAGAAAAAATAAGAAGAAGAAATCAAGAAGTTTTATGGCTTTTACACTTTTTTTTCCATAAATAGGAGCACATCAAGTACAAGATTTTGCGAAAACACAAAAATTGCATACTAGATATGCATGGAATTGGTACTAAGACTAATAGAGTTTTAGTGTCATTGCACAATATGCTTAGATGAAATTAGAGAAAAACCTGTGACAATGATAAATGAAATGAATATTAGTCAAATAAAACTAATTTCAGTGAAAGAATAATGTGTTTCAAACCATTTTACAAGAAAATGGAATATACTATCAATCAAAGTATTTTCTAAGGACATATACATTGATAAAGGAGAAATTAGAACTGTTGATGATGTTGGAATGGTTTTTTATAGTTTCTTGATTTCAGTGATGATGTTATCATGTGTCATTGTGAAAAGCCATTGGATATAAATCTTTGAGGGAAAAGACTATAGATGAAATGTTCTAGAGATATTGTTGAATTTTTTTCTCAATAATGGTTGGAAAATTTTCATGTACTTGTGCCATTTATGTTATGCAATCTAATTTTCCATCATATGTTTTCAATGTGCATCCACATTAAGGCGATAGCAAGATTATGTGCCTTCTTTACAGGATGTGCAAGTCGATGAATTTGGAAGCATGGAATCTGCACACTTACTAAAAATTTGTTGATAGGGTGGAATGAAGAGATTTTTTTCTCTAAGTATTCCTTGCATCTGTTTCAAAATAAATTGCAATTATTGAGTACCAAGATGGTATAGCGAGAAAAACAATGTATATATTAAATGAAAAAAGAAGAAGAGATAAGGCATTGCTAAAAACGTGTGTTCTTTATTTGATTAGAGACAACAAATGCACCTTTGCACAATTGTCGTTGAGAACATCAATGAATGTTTTTGTTGCAGATGGAAGCACCTGACATCCTTTTGGGTTGTTTTTGAATAAATAGAGTGGGGTTTTTTTTATTCTAGTTGATGTTTTATGGCTAGGAAATTTTGTTTGTGGAATTTATTCAATTATAGTTGTTGTGCTTTAAAAAATATCATGAGTATTAAATAATTTGGAAAGTTTCAAAGGAGAATATTTTTTCTATGAGTAGTTAGAAAAAGTAAAAATCATGGCAATAGTTTTTGAAAGATTTTCAATAGAAAATAAGGAGAAATTTACTAGAATGACGGACTTACAATTGTTGTAACATTTACAGTTTCACAATCTTTGATATGCAGTTCAAATTGTCTATTTTTTGTATGCATGATATAATTTCAGTTGCAAAATAAAAAAAATGGATATGCTTTAGTTGACATAACAATATTTTGTATTGTTATTTTTGGTGCTAATCTACGGTTCTTGCAAACTTGAGGTATTTTTTGGACTACAATTTTTCCATGTAACACTATGCAACATTTTGAATCTCCTCTTTCATAGATTCTTTTTCCCCCAGAATGTGAGCGTTAGGAGCTAATCGTATGACCGAAGTACGTTGTAATAACTCAATCACCAAACACCAAAGGGGAAGTCAGAGAGAGATAAATATAAGGTAGAAGTCTAGAGGACAAGACCCTGAGGAGGTGAGACTTATAGGTGAGACAAGTCTCATTTATGAGTGAGTACCTCTTCTACAAGAGGTGAGGGAGACATACCTATGCCCATCGAGATAAAAAATTACAAAGAATAATGCATCCAGTAAACAAGGGACTGAACTATATAGTACATGCTAGCATAAACATGGTCCAGCTAAAAACATGATAATGGATCCCACATACATACTATTCCTGGGATAACAGCTAGGAATTATACAATAATATATTAGTATATGAAGTATAAATACAACCAAAGAGGCCCTGTAAAATAGGAGAGGGCTCTAAAAATCTGAATGATACATGAAAAATAAAGGGCGTTGCAAGCGGCTGAGGCCAAAACCATCAAATATATGGAGCTACATAGAAGGCTGTAATGGAAAGTTCATTCGAGCATGTGGGAGGCTACCTGAAGGGCCACCCCCTCATGAGGTCTAAAACATCTCACACACACCTGGAAATCGCCAGCACAATCTGCCACATCATTGAACCATCAAGTATACAGATCTCGATCATGCTCTAAGGATTTGGAGCTAATAAACAATCAAGTCAAAGGGAAATAAAGAGTCCCTTTTCCTGATCTGAGGCACTGAACAAGAGTGGAAGATGGAACCAAGGTACACCGCCGTCTAGACCTATCTTCTGGAACGAATGAGCTGACGTTGACAAAAGGAGGACCACCATAGGTGAGGCAATAAGGGGTTCTCAACTAAGGCATGAGAGATAATAGTAGAGCGACTGATAGATTGACACCAGGGATGATGGTGGAATGGGGGGTACTGAGTAGTGGGTGGATGACTTCATTTTTTAGAGCATAAAGGGCATGGATGACCTGGTAGCACTGACTCGACACCAGAGGGGATAGGGGACTATATGACTGAAGGCCAAAATGTTCGACATGAGAGAGGGATAAAGCGATGAAGGATAGAGGACTATAGCGGGATACAAAGGGACTCAAGATAGAATCTATCAATGCGATGATGACTCAGCTTGGATGCTCTGAACAAGGGCGACTCGATGATGCTACCACACATAATAGGCCCAGTGGGGACCATAAAAGCATCAGTACAAGGTGGGTACTCATGACGAAAATCGACACAAGCATGGACAAGTATGAAGGCAATGTGGTGCCCCAAACACAAGTATTGCAAGTGAAGAAAATAAATTCTGAGGAGTGGTGAAGTGACCCTTCATGGAAAAAAATGTGCTCGGGTGAAGTATCAAATCACAAAAACTAACGAATACCCATTTTAGAGCTCGGTGAGAGATTTCCAACGGTACAAACATTTTTTCAAACTGAGCTACGGTTTGGCCGCAACGTGCGAAAGAAAAACCTAGGATTTCTCTTTTAATAAGGAATTTTCCCTCCAAATTAACTCATTTGCAAGTGTAGCTGTGGTGAATGTAGAGAGGAAAAGAGGCCCTAAATCTTTCGGTGATCGTAGAGGGCATACCTACCATTGGAATCGAGATCTTTCAGTTGCAGGTAAGAGGCCTAACCCTAATATTTCATTTCAGCGGATAAAATGTTTAGTTTAGGTGCCCAGAGCTCAGAAATAGACCTGTGCTCTGCTTCACGTCTAGGTCACACTTTTTGGGGCAATATCTGCAACCTAGGTAGCGATTTTTGGGCAAAAAACTGTGACCTGTCCTGAGAATTTTCCTAAAAAGTGTGACTCGGTAGAGAGGGGGATTTTAGTGTTGTTTCTTGGCTGAGAGATGATTTTTTATGGTTGAATGTAGTCTTTAATTTTTTTACACTGACAAGTATGATGGTTTTGTGTAGATATGGCAGAATTGAGGATCAACTAGAGAGAGAGAGACCTGGACACATTACGGTCAGATATCCAAGAGGATCGTGGTGTCTATACTACATTGGCAAGGTTTGGGGTCGTGAAGTTTGTGGAGAACCCTTTGATGAGAGCTGGAAAGCCCTTGTTGGCCCAAATTATCAGTTATTGGGATCTGGACCATGAGGTCTTTATAGTGCAGGGGCACTGGATCGAGTTGACTATCCAGGTTATATATTTCCTGATTGGTCTCCCACCACTTGGGATGGTGGGGAATATGTAGCCAGTGTTACCATGAGGGTGGAACATCATGGAGTTTGTAGAGCGCCATTTTCGACCAGGTCTCCATGTGAAGGGGAAATGGATACCGATCAGGGGTCTAGAGAGTCTAGAGACCCGTGTTGTAGCCGTAGTGGTGTTGTGGATCCTGGGAAACCAGGCACTCCACCACATCACTAGGGGTCAGATGATGCTTGTTGAGAGTGTGTTGAGTGGGACCTACTATGGGTGGGCCCAAATGATAGTTGTCGCCATGCAAGCAGAAATTGAACCATGACTATGCATATGGCACAATTTTTTGTTTTCTCTTCTTTGAGAAGATCCCGACACTCTTACCTCACATATAGATCCAGGATGGGGGCCTAAGATAGCCAGGATGTGCCGCTGGGGGTGGATACTATGCAGAGAGGGAGGTGGGGCAGTCAGACGGGTGTTCTAACCCAAGTTTTTCACTCATTCGGATCATATGCCACTGTACATAGATGACTATACCTATAGTGGGATGAGTTATCATGGGGACCCAGAATTTCCACTACCACCTGGTCAAGTATGGGGACCTAATGGTAAGTGAGAAGTTGATAATCTTTTATGTGCATTTTAAATTTTCATAATATTGTATACTGATTCATTCACTTTTGGTATGAAGATACAACACCGGTAAAACAAGCTATGTACATGGGACGGTTGCAGTATCAGGAACTGTAGTACCTAGTGGGTCGAGAGCACCACAAAATGAGGATGTAGTGGCCCTCCTGGAGGAAATATATCATATATGTGAGAGGATTTTGACTGGTGTTTCAGAATGGGGTTGGCAAGATTTGGATGGCCAGTATATAGATCCATGTATTGGTCTACCCTCGGAGTGGCGAGGGGTCATGCAGTGCACGGTGATGGCCGGAAAAGGGATGCACAATCTACGAACTACAGGAGAAGAGCCAATAGCCCAAGATCTTCCAGATAGTGATTAGGTGTAGGGGCATGTGGTGCCCCCAGTTTTGAGTTTTTTGTAACATTCTATGGGCATGTCATATGTACCAGAGTTGATGGACTCTAAAACATTTTGTACGACACATATAATGGATATGAATTGTGTTTGTGGTTTATTGTTATTGTCTTGAGTGAAATGTGTGTGATAAATGCCAATCTAGAATATTATTTTCAATGATATCTACATAGTGAATTTGTGCTCTAGGTACATGACTGAAAGTAATGATTTCAAATTCACGCATCAAAAGCTTCACATGTAAATATCTTCTAAACAGGACAGGATTATGCACACGATATACACCATTCAATTGCATGACAAGAAGCAGGGAATCTAAACGAACATGATGGTGGAAGATGCTATGGGAAAGGGTATCGGATAATAAACCTCACACTGCATCATATTTGGCCTGGTTATTGGTGGCAGTACCAATTTATACACCGTTCGAGTGAACAAGTGAATGTAAGGGGGTAAAAATACCCCAACCTGTCGAGGCTAGATTCCGAGAGTAGCTACTTGCACCATCGGCATAACCGATATAAGGTGTGGTCCATTTGAAAGGTGCCACAAGATAAAAAATGAGAAGGCGATGAACAATTCGGGCAACCCAAACGCAAGGTAGAAATCAAACAAACATTGCTATAGGGAGTGCTCTGGGTAAGATGTCGACCACCCGCACACCGATGAGTAGCTGGTGTGTGAGAGCTTCCTTGGGGGAAGCTTGTGCTTAGGTCATGAAATTCACCATAGACACGGATAGTGCCATTCCTCTTATGGGCAGGAAAGATGAATTCAGGGGTGGAACCGGCTTCCATGATGTCATCATCACAGTAGAAGATGGGGTGACTAGAGGAAGAGAGACCACATGACGTGGTGAAGCTACCTGACTCATCATCAAGAGAATACAGGTTCACATGCGCATCATCCAGGAGGTGACGGAAGAACAAGCAAATAAGGGATCCACTGATGTTGAGCCCAGGGTGATCACTGAAGGGAGTTCAAGCGAAACAGAAGGGGAAGTCTCAAAGGGAGCTTCCACCGTGGATCTCATGGATGATGATAGGTAGAGGATGATGGCTGAAGGCTCTGTCATCTCGACATTGGGAGGGAGAATGTCAATCGGAGCGAGTAAATCCTCAGGTTGGATTGAAGCATATTGTGCAAGGACTGGAGAGGCGAACTGGTTCTATTCAATCTTGTACTCCCAGACTACCTCCAAAAAGGCGCGGTAATACGTATAATGGCCATGGAGATCACACAAATCACAAGGTTTGTTGGTGTGAATATTCTTGGGGCTTATGGCTACAATCGAGGAAGGAACAGAGGCTTTAGGGACTATAGACTCAGGCAATGCAACATTGACCATGGGCTTCATACGAGTAAATTCAGGACAATGATGGGTGGCATGACCGAAAACATCACACAAAGCACACTAGGGGGTATGCTTTGGAGGCTGAGGAGGAGCAGGGTTTGTCGGGGTGGCCTTGTCTTTAGGTGCCTTCTTGCGAGCTTTTCCCCCTTCACCCAAAGCTGTCATAGCAGGAGTAGGTTCCTCTTGAGGTGGTTGAGGCACGAAAGCAAAGGGAGGGGTCATGGGGACTGGTTGAATCGAGGTCAAAGAAAGATAAGGTTTAGGCTGAACAGGCAGAATAGTGGCTGGGGGATCAATTTACCAGACTGGGATCCCTAGGTTCATGTTAGGAAGAGATAAGGTAGCCATAACAGGTACCGAAAATACTCTAGGAGGGGGAGCTAGGAATGGTATCTGACCAGAGGGGTAATGTCCAGGCAGGACAGCTCTGAGATGGTTAAGGCCATGAGGAACTATGCTAGGAGGATAGATAGGAGGAGAAAGACCAGGGAAAGAACCAAGAAAAGAGGAGTCTTTGTAGACTCCGGGTGAAACACTGGTCAAAGGTTTGACTATTTGTTTATTGTCCACCGAAGAGATGATGGACTCAGGGGAGGTCTGAGACTTCGGTTCGTAATATGTCAACTGGTCGATGATGACAATATTTCCATTGTGAGGAAAGCACATCTTACGGTGAACCATAGATGGGACAACAGACATCACATAAGTGTGGCTACGACCCAATAGAATGTTGTATTCTAAGGGGGCATCTATGACTTCTACGTCAACATAAATAGTCTTGCCCACAAGAGTAATAGGATAATTGCAAAACAGGACTATGGGATGGGAAGAGTGCCCATCCCATGCTCAGAGGGTTATAGCGGAAGGGGCCAACTCAAGAGATCCAATTTTCTTCCAAACCGAAGAGGACATCACACAGGTGGATGCCCCCTCGTCAATGATACAACGAGAGATGTTGGCATTTGGATCTTGACAAGGATTTGGAAGGCGATGGAAGCGGGAAGGGGGGAATGTTCTGATAGTTTAACATCGAAGATGATAAAATAATCATCTGAAGGATCCACAACGCCCATGGAAGTTATTATATCTTTTCGTTGTGAATGGCACGACTGGGGGAGTTCCACTATTGAGATGGTAGCAAGAGATTGCACCAAATCATCTACTATACTATACGAATGGCCAACTTTTCTAGAAGCAACATTTTGGCATAATGGTCCCTTGGGGATCTTGTTATGAACCTCTGCCTTAGGCTGAGGGATCTGTGAAGGACCATTGGTTGTTGAAAGAGGCTTTTTGGGACCTGAAGAAGGGGGCTTGGGGGCAGATGTAACGGGAGGCTTGTTGTACTGATGAGACCGAGTCTGAAGGTTGAGGTCAACGGTAATGGGTTGTTCAGATTTCATCATGAGAATCTCATAATATTAGGTACCATATGGATGAGGTTGAGTGGCCGCCTGACCTTCAGGGTGTTTGGTAGCCACGAATCCTTGCTAGGGGAAAGGATTGGTAAACACTGCTGGCTAGATAGGTGTAGTATTGGGAGGAACCGAAGGGGAGGCTTTCTTTCCTTGGGATGCTTCTTGAGTTTCCAACATCTGACACATTTGAGGTAAAAGGGGAAAATCATGAGTGTAGTGACCATAGACACTGCAAAAAAAACAAGGCCTTTTCGTGTGAATAGGCCTGTCCTGTTGGGGCTGAGTGCCTTGTTGCTAGTTAGCAGTATTAGGTGCATTCCCTTGGGGATTTTTCCCTGGATTACCTTGGGTAGATTTATTTTGGTTGCCTTTCCTCTCTTTTTTTGGAAGTAGGATGATCAGTCACGCCCTTCTATGCATACACCTACCCTTGGGGGTGGTGGCTACTATTGCTGGGGTTGAGAAGGCAAGGGAGGCGAGGGTGCTAATGCTGGAGGAGCTGGATCACCAGGATGTGGATATGGATAATACAGCGGTGGGGCAACATTGTGCTAAATAGGTTGGGAAAAAAGAGGAGGCATGTTGTATCATGGATACATGCTACCGGGAGGGGGAAAGTGTTGGAGGAGCTGGCCCCTCCCTGAGGGAAACCATAACCCATGGGACTATGAGTGTACTGATGAGAAAGGGCTCCAATGATACCGTCAACGGCATGGGATGCCCCCAGTGCGTTGGCACCACTGGGTCTAAGGAGATCAAGTAAGACGATATAAACATAACTAGACTATGTGTAGATTAGGTCATATTTCAATGCAATCTAGAGAGCAGTTTCTTCGGTCTGAGGGAAATGAGATGTGACATCTTTGCCGATAGTAGGCAAAAGGGATCTGAGAAACCAGTCCATCTAGACACGATCTTCGAAGGTAGGGGATTGACATAGGATCTTTCTTCTCTGCCATTCCTAGACATGGTCGAATAGGCAGGTCACAGATGATTGATGGAAAGAGGTCAAAAGTTCGATACCAGTGTCATAACGAAGGGGAAGCTGGAAGTAAGACAGAAAATCCCTGGCAAGAGTCACAAAGGTAGTATGAGAGGAGGAGGTCTAGTCAACATACCACTTAGAAGCTTCTTCGGTATGCATACGCTACAACAACCGAAGATGGACAGAGTCATCAATGATGGAGTTAGATGAACACCACATGTGGAAATATCGAACATGGCTTTTAGGATCTTGTCTAGCAAGACCTTCAAATTTGGGGATGTATGAAGGGAACATGGTTGGCATAGCAAGCCAACCAAGATCATGGTGTATGGGGTCATTGATCAACCGGTTAAAATCGGGAAGACTGAGGCCTGCGATATAAGGGAGCAAGGGAGCAGGTGGGATAGTTCCTGTTGCGTTCCAACTAGTAGTATTTCCAGGATTAGGGACAGGTCTACCACTAGCGTTAGGTCCTGAACCAGACATGGTGAAGGTGATAGGGAGAGAACCAGGGATAGAAATATAAGGGGAACCCGATGAACCAGAAGTAGAGTCGGTCGGAATGGGGACTTGATGGAGGACTAACTCGAATCCTACGCGGAGGAGTAAGCCTTCCTAATGGAAACTGGGGATGAAGGCCAAGAAGTATCTAGCATAAACGTCTTGGGGGCGCAATGATGGAAGAACAGACACAGATCACAGAAGGAAGAGTGACCAACAAGGGCAAGGAGGTGTAGGATCAAATTATTAAAATGTCAAAACAAGGGCAGGGAGGTGCAGGATCCATTGATTACAATGTTATAGTCTTGGCCTGGCGGTGTAAACCAAGCACTCTTCACATAGGGTGTTCATGTTAAGTGTGTTAATTTTAATTTTTAAACCCAAACGTGTGTAGAGAAAAAATGAAAAAATGTGTTGTATAACTGTAAATGAATTTGAAAATAACAGTAAAGTAAACTGAATATGACAGAAAATAAATAGCTAAAGATGCATCAATCTAAACCCAAGGAGGCGGGCTTCCCAGCAACTAGTCTATGGGTGGGAAAAATCTAGTCAAAACACACAAAAGTATCCAATGGATCTAAATTTTGGAGGGAAATGATCTAAAGGTCATATCTGCTCGAAATAGGTGTAGAAAACAGCAAAAAAACAAGAGGGAAAAGTGCTGCAAATGAGGTCACAAAAGGCTACAACCTGAAGGGAAGTGGAGGGGACCCTAAATGAGGACCAAAAAAAACTGAAAGGAGCTTTTTTGGATGGATGAATAACCAATCTTAAATGGATCTAAAGGTATAGGATCAGATCTGAAAAATGGCTGAACACAATGAAATCTCGGACGACCCACTTGAGCTAAACTCCTCCTAGAATGGTGGAAGCATACTGAAGCCCTAGGGGCTAGGTTCCTACTTCGACGAGTAAACCAGAGAAATTACATGTCCAAGATGGGTGGAAACGGAGGTCAGACAACCCTGAACAGTAGCCCAAACAAACCCAAAAAAATCATAGAAAAATTCCCGCAAAAAGTATAGGTCACAGTTTCTGACTTCTTTTCAGCAGAGGTCGTAGGTTTTAGGCAGTTTTTTGTGCCCTGAAGGTTGAGGTCACAGGTTTTGTCCCAAAAAGTGTGACCTGCACTTCCAGAAATATTTAGAGCAGGCTTCAAAAAAAAGTGTCGTCTCAGCTGCAACTGATACCTGTCACCTGCGCAATAGGCCCGAAAACACATGGAAGTTAAAAATTTTATTGTTTTAGGGTTTTAAAGGTTAAAAACAACAACAAGAAAAGAAAAACAAGAAGCTGAAGAAAAACCCTAGGGTTTGAAGGAGCTGGTCATGTAGGGATCTAAAAAACTCCAGCGGTCATAATTATAAACCCTTGTGGAGTCACCCGTTGTTGGTGTGAATTCTAATCGCAAGCGTACGAAAAAAATTCACCTTAGTTGTGCATAACAAATAGCCCTAACATCAAATATGGCTGCAAATTTCTTTAGATCTGCAGTTAGTTGACCAAGACAAACGCTACAAAAATCCATATCTATGCAATTAAAGATATTAAACAACAAATAATAAGAGTTGCACCATGCATCCAATGAACAAGACAATAATATTTTTAAAGATTTTTTGTATTTATGACACCTGGGAAGGGAACATAGAAAGATGTTACTAGTCTCTCTCAATGGGATGGGTTCTTGTATGTCCTCAGCGCTTCAGATCTAAGATCTCTCTCTTTTGATGGTGTAGAAAACCCAAACAAAAATGGAAATCGAAGGGAGCTCACAAGCAAAATGGTAGAAAAATATGACAATGATGGAGGATCAAAGTCAGACCAGAAGTATAGATCCAGAGTGATATTTAGGCAACAAAAGGTAGTGAGTGAATGGAAAAACTCTTCTATTTATAACAAAATATTGAGTTAGTCTACATATTGGTGCATAATTAAAATATTATTAGCCAAATCTAGATCCAAATTTTGTGGAATATTTTATTATATTTGTTGAAGGGAAAAAGAATTTGAATTTGGTCAAATCCCTTTATTTGTAAATAATAAATAAATAAATGATTTATTTATTATTTTAAGAATGTGGTTGAGTAATAATTAAACAAATACTAATTTTTTCAATTATTTATAAAATATTTAGTCAAATTTAACAAGGAATATTATTTAAATAATGTTTTAAATAATTATTCCTAGAAAATAATAAGATAAATAATGATTTATCTCATTAATTTTCCTGTTTTGGGTTAAATATGACCAGGAATATTAATTAAAATATTTTTTAACTAATTATCCCTTTAGGAAAATCAAACAAATAAGGATTTATTCAATTATTCCTCATGGGGTTTCTTGTTTAGACCATAAACAACTTAATAAATTATGGAATACTAAGTTATTTTTCATAGTGAAAGCAATTTTACTTTGGGTAAAATTGGTCTTACATGGTGTAATTTGGTCCATCTAATAGTAACATGTTAGATGACCAAAAATTGGTATAACAGTGGTGTGAAGACATTTTTTTAACTAAGTATTCCTTGCATCTGTTTCAAAATAAATTGCAATTATTGAGTACCAAGATGGTATAGCGAGAAAAACAATGTTATATTAAATGAAAAAAGAAGAAGAGAGAAAGCATTGCTAAACACCTGTGTTCTTTCTTTTATGAGAGACAACAAATGAAACTTTGCACAATTGTCATTGAGAACATCAATGAATGTTTTTGTTGCAAATGGAAGCACCTGACATCCTTTTGGGTTGTTTTTGAATAAATAGAGTGGTGTTTTTTTTTATGCTAGTTGATGTTCTATGGCTAGGAAATTTTGTTTGTGGCATTCATTCAATTATAGTTGTTGTGCATTACAAAATATCATGAGTATGAGTATTAAATAATTTGGAGAGTTTCAAAGGAGAATATTTTTTCTATATGAGTTGTTAGCAAAATTAAAAATCATGGCAATAGTTTTTGATATATTTGCAATAGAAAATAAGGAGAAATTTACAATAATGGCATACTTACAATTGTTGTAACATTTGCAATTTCACCATCTTTGATATGCATTTCAAATTGTCTATTTTTTGTGGCATGATATACTTGCAGTTGTAATAGAAAAAAATGGATATGCTTCAGGTGACACAACAAGATTTTTTATTGTTATGTTTGGTGCTAATCTACGGTTCTTGCAAACTTGAGGTATATTTTGGACTGTAATTTTTCCATGTAACACTATGCAACGTTTTGAATCTCCTCTTTCATATATTCCTTTGTTTTTTATCCCAAATCATTTTATACAGATGTTGTTTCCAAGAAAACAAATCTCATGGAATTTATCTATAATATTATTTCTTATGTTCACTATGATGGTCAATTGTCCATATTTTTCCATGAGGTCTACATGCAAAATTTTTTCTTTGATTGGTGACTTGGAATTTTTCGTCTCAACTGGACCATATACTATGAGTATATCACCCTCAAAAACATTTTTTTTCTCCCGTGAAAAGTTTTATATTTGAGCATGGAGTTGTTTGCACACTCTTTTTCCTGTGCATATGTGAAACCATGTCACTCAGTTTCATAAAATTGTAATTGATCTACAAGAATGACTATCAGGGGAGTTAATGTTACTTTTTTATATTTTGATCCTTTGATTTTTGTTCATGGAGAAGCTGAGAATTTGTATTTATACTTTGCATTTTTCCTTTGGGGAAGCCAATTTTCTGTTGTCAAGAAAGGAAAATAATTAGTTGAAGCCTAATATAATTGTGTAAAATGTTATTTGTACATATTGCTCAAAATACTACGAGTACGTGAGTATTTTTGGCACTATAAGATGTACAAAGTCTATCAGTTAATATGTGTGAGGATAATTGAAAGAGCATGACATTTTTATAGGAATTTTTAATGTCGAAAGCTTTTCTTACCAAAGAACAAGTGCTAGTTTCCGTTATTTCTTCCTTTTGGTTTTTTTAAAATGATTTTTTGTGACAAGTTTTTTTTTAGTCCACTGTGAGACAATGGATGTTGAATAAAAATATCTCAGGGAGTAAAAATGCAAAATATTGTAGAAGTTATGAATGTTTAATATTCTAAGATAACTATGTGTTAGATTGATATCAGAATAGAAATTGAGATTCAAAGTAATGTATCGACAGAGACATGTGAACTATAGTTATGGTGCATCTATTTTTACATATGATTTTCTAGTAACTAGATCTTTGAATCTACACAAGTTTATTTTGAAATTTTTTTATATGCATAAATGGAACCTAGAAAATATTGAGAAGATGCTATAGATATTCCATGAATATAAGTGCCAATATTATTTGCAAAAAATTGTGTATGTCTATCTTGGTTATCTACAAATATTTTTATTTTCTATGAGCTTCAAATGCTTTTAAGCGACACATATGAACAATGGAAAAATGATTTAAGCGAGCAGTCAAGCTATAATAATGCAAATAGTGTAATGGTTTGTCCAATAGTCATAAAAGAAATGGAATGTAACCTTGTTATTGGTTTTTTTTTTATGGAAATAGATTTTGTTGTTTTGCATAAATAGACCTACTTTCTTTTACTGACGGCTATTTTGCAACATGTCCAAGTTGAAGTCACCAACAAGAACAGTTGGATGTTTTTTTTTTCATGTTATAAAATGAACTTAATGAAATCAATGATTTCTTAAAATTTTATATTTGGATTGATAACGACATTTGCAATTGTGATCACTTTTTATTCAAAATTGAAAGTTGTAATTATTGATTCAATACATTTTGTTGTATAAGAGAAGTGATTTTCAATTGCAATAATTTTTGTGTAGTATGTGAAAATCCCATGCAGATGAAATATTTTTCTATAGTTACATCTCTTTGCAAAGGTTATCTTTGATGGGGAGGAATTTGTCTTTATTTTGTGAAAGCAAGGATATCAACTTCCATCAAATCATAGTCAGCAACAACATATTCAAAATCAAATTAAAACCCACATGTGTTGAATGAGAATATTGTAAAGTAATTCTCTGTTTTAACTTAATGCAAACTATATTCAATTTGATAACACACAGTTTCTGTAATGCTTTGTAGTTATAGGGATACTTTTTCACAAAGAGAGAATTTTTTTGGTTGCAATTTGTTTAGTAGATACAAATATATCATATCCTTGACAGGGGATAGTGTAGTGAAAACAATTCCATGTTTCTTGACTCTTTTTGGGTCAAAATATAGTCTATCCTTGATCAAGCTCTGTGATTGATGTATGGTTCTTGCTCATTCCGATTGAACATGGAATTGATGTCTCGTGAAACAATTTTTTTTTTTTTACTCTTGATGTTTACAAACACTTGCAATAGGTGTCTAAGTGAACATTATTCCATTTCTGAATAGGTGGTGCCTCTTTTCTTGTAGTACATTGTGAATTTTTGGATCGGAAAATTCAATCCAAATGGAATCATTTTCAAGTGTTGTGGATGCCTTGAAATTCCTTCAACACTGTTAACCAAGCCATATTGTATGTCATAATTTCCACCACTAAAGTCAACAAACATGTTTTCTTTTAGCACAATGGAAGTTGGTAATTGCATTTTCATGTTTCTATGACAAAATTCATCTACTAATTCGGTTCATTGATCATGTGAATTTAGTGTGATGATTTATGTATTAATGAGTGATAACATTTTTTCATTATGTTCTTGTACATTTTTGTTTAATTGGAAGAGATATGAAAATTTTGGATCATTTGATGGACAATTGTACCAATGTTTGTTAAAAAATTCAATATCATCATCGGTATGTGAACAAGTTCTAAGTCTATTTAGGATGGACACAAAGTATTTGTTCTCTTGTCACGTTACTTGTGTTAGCTCATAGATTTTGACATTCTCTTTCTAGAAGCTATAAGGAGAAATATCCCTGTTATGGATTGCATGTTCAAATATCCAACAATCATGTACATGTTGTGCTTGGCATAGGTCACCATAAAATATTATTCCAAGGTTTCCAAATGGTGAAGTTGGAGTGTGCATGATTTCACAAAGTTGTTTGTCAATGTTGTATAAAAATCGAACAAATTAGAGATGCTTCATCTATGAGAAAATGTCTAATTTGTTCATACACTTTGGTTAATATATCAAGTGTGTTAGAAGTCAATGGCATCATGTTGCATTTTTATATTGGTAAATGCAAATATGAGTGCATTGTGACACCATTTGAAATGTATGAAACTTTCCCAGTAAATGAAACTATGAGGCCTTTTTCTTAATGGGTCACTTTGTGAGCTTTTTTGTATTATCACATCAATGCATGGTAAAGTTCTTATGCAGTTAATGTTTTTCCCACTCCTTAACCTTGGGTAATAAATAATAATAAAAAATGCCTAAATGGTTTTTTTTCCATAGTACTATTTATTTTTTTATTGAATATTTCTCTTCGTTTAATTATCTTCTAATGCCATGATATGTTATTGTCCAGAAAAAAAGGGATGCAAAATGTATTTAATCGTATTCATATATCTATTTTTCACTTTTTTTCTTTTATCTTTTCTACTAGTTCATGTTGAATATCATATTCCTTAATATGACAAACACTTGTATCATGTCCAAATGTAAAATGAACCACAAGAATTTAATCTTTTTTGTTTGCAATTATGGTCGAAGCAAGTTCAAAGTCACCCCATGATAAAACTGGATGGAAGAATTATTTTCCAACTGTTATTCATTGCATAGGAGATTTTCCTCGATTATTTTGAATGCAGATTCCATATTGGAATCCATATTTGTCATATATGAGCTACAATATGTTATTGCATCATAGGCATCCAAAATAAATTGGGCATATTTGTTTTCTTGCCACAATGTTGGGATTTTTTTGGCAAATCCATTTATCCATATATCAAAAGGATTTATTTTTCGAAACACAATAGGTTAAGTGATACAAGATCGAAGGAGCAACATGTATTTCATTTTTTCAAATCTAAGATTGGTTAAGAAATGATTGAATGTTGTGTTTTTTGAGTATATTTTTTTTTGTAGAAGAAAAGAAAGTTTTTTTTTTCGTTTCTTGATTGTCATTGGTTTCATTGCACAAATGTTGCAAGATACCAGCTAGGAATTGGTGGAATAGGAAACCAAATCTACACACAAATGTCTATGTTTTTTACAAGTCTTCGTGCGATGATGTGTTTGAATTTCAATCATCTCATTTGCTAACAATGTTGAATCACAAGTTAAAAATCAAGCAATTAATGCAATGACATTGATATGAGGAGAGTGCTTTTATATTGGTGCAATTTTAATATAGAGAAATCCATGATCATGTTCTAATCCTCTACTTTGGAACTCTATGATAAAAAATATTCTTGTACCTTTCCAAACAACTCACTATTTGTTTTAATTAGAGCACGCAAGGATATGATTATATGTCTGTAGTATCGACTGCAAATGACCAAGTGAATTTTGATCAATGTGTCAATGGAATATTTAGGATACGTGTTATTTTCACTGGTTTCAAAGCTTCCATTTTTTTCAATGAATTTTTCAATGGAATCCAAATACTCTCAACATTACTCAATGTGACAAAAAATGTTGGTGGACAAAGTTGAAGTATCATTGCAAAGTTGTTTTTCTTATAATTTCATAGTAATCAAGATATGTGTGAATTATTCTTATACAATGATATGAAATGGGCGATTGCAGTTGTTTTTGAAGAAAAATTTGATTTTGTACATATGTGGAAAGTAGATTTTGTCCTTTTAGGTCTCCTATGTGAATAGAAATCCATGATGAGTTGGAAAATTGGTTTATCAAGATACAACTTTCTTTGAAAAATATATTTGTAATGTGCGCTGAAAAGTCATCAGACATATCAGTAGTTCCCATTATGAAATTTTTTGGTAGGATAAATGATTATTAACATCAATAGGCTAGACCAAACCATAAAATAAGGCTGGGAAGCTAAGCTCTTAAAAAAAAATATTGAAAAATCCCCAATGGATGGAATCCTTTGGAAGGCACAAATTACACAATTGTTGTATGTAGTTCATGGATTAAATGTGCCTATGATAATTCATGCACAAGTGTTTCATATTATGGCTCCAAAGTGCTATCAACAATTGGTGATTCTACATCATCTATATCTGGCATATTATTGTCATGAATTACTTTTATTTTTCTTGAAGTGTTTTTTCCAGTCGTTATTTATTACTATGAGTTCAATTTCGTATAGAGCCATGTTTCATAATTTATGCAAATAATTCATCATTTTCTTTGGTCAAATGTTTCTTGGAAAACAAGAATTCTTGTATTCCATTTTTCTCTTTAGCATAAGTGAAACTATCATGGACTCATTGATATTTCTAGGTAAGGTTGTTTGAACTTTGTCTAAATTGGAAGGAACATTTATACTTTTTTCTGTTAACCCAATCTATGATATTTTGTACATAAGTTTTCTTTTTTTCTGCGAAGGTCATCCTTGGTGCCACCAATATTTCCTCTAAAGGTGTTAACTCTACAATGGAAAACAATGTGATATTTTGACGAATGTGCAAAGGTAATGCAAATGTAGGAAACTTCAACATTGCAATATTTGCAAATTTGGTCATTGACATTGATGGATTTGTTTTTTTTCTAGAAATAACATTTGGTAGAGTCGATAATGTAAATGTGTCAATATATTGTATGCCTTTTGCAAAATGAAATTCATCACAAATGAAACATGCATAAGTAGGTGTGTCTTGGATTGATTGTATATATGTCTCGATTGTTTTAATTGAATGTATATGCTTTCCATGTTCTTGATTTAGTACTGCATTTTGTGCATGTATTGCATATTTTAATTGGTGCAACTAGATATGTTTCCCAATGGATTTTTTGGAGAAATCATTGAAGAATAGCTTGCTATTTTCCTTGCTCAATGAAAAAGAATCGGTATCTTGTTATAAAGCCTTGTCATGTCTAGGAAACTTGGATAATATTCTCTTTTTTGATGTTTTATTATTGATTAATTGGAACTCTAGAAAAAAGAAAGATGTAATAGAATTGGTTTCTTTATGAACAATATTATTAGAAGAAATAGGTGAAACAACATTACAATTGTTTTCCTTTGACATTGATTCAACTACTACTTGTACATTGTCAGTGTGGATGATATCATTAGTACTATTTATTTGTGTAAGTACAGAATAATGTGTATGAAATATGGAAAATTGAATACACATGAAGTATATTACTCTAGATGATGTTGAATATTGCAAAAAGAAATATTGAAGGAGGCATTTTGAAACATCATTCCTGATCCTAGTTGGAAAATAATCACCTAAACTAGGTGGGGCCCACATAGGTGATTTTTGGCGCAAAGTCTATTTTTAGACTATGTCTATTTTTAGACATGATGATCGCATTCTATGAGTTGCGGGATGATATTTGTGGATGGCTGGTTAGGTTGGAAAAATATATGGACTTCTATTTTTAGACATATTAGGTGGAATCTATTTTTAGATTTCCAGTCTAAAAATAGATATGTCGAATATTATTAGCTCTTAATAATATTTGGACTCTAAACATTATCTTATTCTCTTGGAGCACTTCAGTTAAGTGCACAGATGTGGCACAGGAGCTGACAGAAGGAATTACGCTATTCCTGAGGGTTAACTAGACCTATTGCATGGAGGACTTCAGTTAGAACTCATGTGACAGAGTTTGGTGGACTTGTAGAAGTAGTTGGTGGAGTTGTGTTCAGTTTAAGTCAGTAAGACACAGTTGAGCTAGTTGTATCTATTCTAACTGATTGATACACTAGTGAGAGTGGTGTGAATTAATTAATAATTAATTCACTAAATATTAACTCATTAATCAACTGAAGAATACATCAGTTAACTACAGTGCATGGAAAGTTCAATGGAGACCAGTGGAGAGGTAGGTGAAAGAGTAGGTGTGACTATCAGTTGTGACTATAGTGTTGCATTGTTTTCACCAAAAATTTATTGGAGATGCCAATGAGGATTGCGTGAGAAATGCTGGACCATTTCAAGTTCATTCAGAGCCATTCTTCAGCAGGGATTCCACATTAGAGGTAGGCTAGCAGGTGGCAGAGATCGATGCATGGATTTGCTAGATCAAGACCTGATTAGTGTGTAGCAATTGTATTGTACTAAGAGCTTGTGAGAAGCTTTGTATGAGGATTGCTACATGATCTCTATGACATATATTATATACAGATAGTTAGGGTTTTTAGCTTCAGGATTTCCCATTAAAACATTGTGTTCATATGTGTGATTTTTTATGGTTTCAATGTGTGCATGCAATTGATTTAATTTCCGCATATGATGATCAATAGTAGAAGAGATTTTGTATTGTGCATGAAGTTGAAATATCATGTGATCAGGAGAATATTGGATGTATAACGCATTAGTTATATAATTTCTACATGGTATCAGAGCTATATTGATCATTGGAGCAATTGCAAATCATTGAAGCGGTTGAGTTTTGTGCTAGTGGAATTCGAATTTGCAGCAGTGCTTTCTTGGTGTCAAAATTGAGATGTCTTTCAACGGATTGTGATTGGAGTATGCCCTTGAGGTCAGCTTGAATTATATTGCATGGAAGGACAGGATGGAGGCGGTGTTAGAGGATAATGGGTTGAAGGAGTTCATAGATGTAGAAATTCCAAAACCTGCTTCTAGCGATGCTACTGCACTTGACGCATGGCAAAAGAAGACACCAAAGTGTCGAAGGATTCTGTTGGAAGGTGTGAAGGATCACATTGTGTCAATAATTCATGGTAAAGCTTCTCCATTCTTGATTTGGAAAGCTTTGACAAACTTGTTCCAAAGAAAGAGCGACTAGAGGAAGGTGGCGCTCAACGATAAACTCAGGAAAATAAAAATGGAGAAAGGCGACAATATACCCAAGTACCTCACAAAGTTTTGCCAGTGCAGGGATGAGCTAGGAAGTGTGGGGGTTACTATAGATGAAGAGGACTTGGGGATCTTGGCTCTCCTTGGGCCTCCAAAGAGTTGGCATTCCTATGAGGACTCTGTCAATGGTCGGGAGAAACTGCCAGGATGGGAGCGTCTTTGGTCGGATCTTGTGCAGGAGGAGATAAGGTGGAGTACCAGGGATGGATCTTCATCGAAGAATGAAGATGAAGAAGATTTTTCTTTGGCTTCTAGAGTAAGGAAAGGGAAGGGGAAGAAAAATCCTTCTCAATCCAGTGTGGATGGAAAAGAGTGTGACATGTCCAAAGTGAAGTGTTTTCACTGTTACGAACATGGGCATTTCGCCACACATTGTCCACAGAAGAAGAAGAACAAGCAGGTTGTTGGAGCTGCAGCTGGTGAGGCTCTTGCCTCGTAATTTGAGCTGGACTTCTCATTGATCGCATGCATGGTGTCTAGTCATTGGGATTGGGGTGGTACTTTGATAGTGGTGCTTCCTTTCACATGACGGGAGATGTGAATCTTTTCAGTGACTTGGTGGAGAAATATCTCCATTTGCATGTTGATTTGGGTGATAATGGATGATACAATGCGACCTGCATTGGTACCATTACCTTTCAGAGGGAGTCAGGTAAACTCATTTTTTACAAGATGTAGTGCATGTTCTAGGTTTAAAGAAGAATTTAATCTTAGTCGCAATGTTAGAGGATAAAGGGTATGATGTTGTCTTTAGTGAAGGAAAATTTTTCCTTCAGTACAAAGCAACAGGACAAGTCAAGAAGGTTAGGATTCGAGCCAATAATCTCTACAGACTAGAAGTAGATGGGATTTCTACAGAGCTTCCTACTGTTGGGAAGTGTGAGAAAGCCATGCAATTGAAGCTTGAGAGGGAGCTGGATTTGCATGCAGGTAATAATGAACCTCGGGATGTGGAGCAGCCACAAGGTGAGGATCATGGAGTGGGAGAAACCACTCATGCAGATAAATTTCAAGCCAGATGGGCAGAGGGAGTGCATGCAGTTATACCACCAGGTGAGAGGTGGGGCGACATGCATGAGTAATCCCAAGAGGAGATTTCTGGGCAGGATTCATTGAGATGGTGTGGATCTCATGAATTGAACCTAGCTACGAGGATCCCACAGAGCAGCAGTAGCATGATCAGTTGGATTGATGCAGGCAGATCAAAGTGACAGTGTCGGATACTGGAGCGCGGTTCAGAGTTGAAAGCAAGTGCAGAGTGCATGGGTGCAGAGTTCAACAATGCAGTGGTTCCTGAAGACATGTGTAGTTGATACCAGTAGAAGTCAAAGACTTTGATGATAGATGCATCAGACTGATTGAGTTTTTTGGAGCCTTTTCAGTTTCGGAAGAGTTGTAGAGCAGATGCATGGAGTTGTAGGGTGCTTGCAAAGGTTGTAAGGCGAATGCATGGAGTTTCATGTCGCATGCAAAGACATTCCTTTCCTGTTGAGAGGGAGTGTTGAAGATTACAACAAGAAATAGTGGAGGAGGCATCCTGAAACATCATTCCTAATCCTAGTTGGAAAATAATCACCTAAACTAGGTGGGGCCCACACAGGTGATTTTTGGCGCAAAGTCTATTTTTTTACTATGTCTATTTTTAGACATGTCGATCATATTCTATGAGTTGCAGGATGCTATTTGTGGATGGTTGGTCAAGTTGGAAAGATAGATGGACTTCTACTTTTAGACATATTGGGTGGAATCTATTTTTAGATTGCCAGTCTAAAAATAGATATGTCGAATATTATTAGCTCTTAATAATATTTGGACTCTAAACATTATCTTATTCTCTTGGAGCACTTCATTTAAGTGCACAGATGTGGCACAGAAGCTGACAGAAGGAATTACGCTATTCCTGAGGGTTAACTAGAGCTATTGCATGGAGGACTTCAGTTAGAACTCATGTGACAGAGTTTGGTGGACTTGTAGAAGTAGTTGGTGTAGTTGTGTTCAGTTTAACTCAGTTAGACACAGTTGAGCTAGTTGTATCTAGTCTAACTGATTGATACAATAGTGAGATTGGTGTGAATTAATTAATAATTAATTCAATAAATATCAACTCATTAATCAACTAAATAATACATCATTTAACTACAGTGCATGGACCGTTCAGTGGAGACCAGTGGAGAGGTAGGTGAAAGAGCAAGTGTGACTAGCAGTTGTGACTATAGTTTTTGCATTTTTTACACCAAAAATTTATTGGAGATGCAAATGAGGATTGTGTGAGCAAGGCTGGACCAATTCAATTTCATTCAGAGCCATTCTTCAGCAGGGATTGTGCAGTAGAGGCAGGCTAGCAGGTGGCAGAGATCGGTGCATGGATTTGCTAGATCAGGACCTGATTAGTGTGTAGCGATTGTATTGTACTGAGAGCTTGTGAGAAGATTTTTATGAGGATTGTTACATGATCTCTATGACATATATTATATACAGATAGTTGGGGTTTTTAGCTTCAGGCTTTCCCGTTAAAACATTGTGTTCATATGTGTGAATTTTTATGGTTTCAATGTGTGCATGCAATTGATTTAATTTCCGCATATGATGATCAATAGTAGAAGAGATTATGTATTGTGCATGAAGTTGAAATATTGTGTGATCAGGAGAATCTTGGATGTATAACGCATTAGTTATATAATTTCTACAGATGAATTGTTTGATGGATACAATCTAAAAGAAAAATATTTGATTGTTGCATTCCGAATGCATATGTTAACATCAAGTAGTTCACATATCCATTGGATTGTAAAAGCGATTCCTTCTATATGTCCCTTTTCATGTGCCATTTATAAGTTAATAATATAACCTTTCCAACTATCGAGTGATTGTAAAAGTGATTCCTTCAATGTCACCCCATGATAAAATTGGATGGAAGAATTATTTTCCAATTGTTATTCATTGCATAGGAAATTTTCCTAGATTATTTTGAATGTAGATTCCATGTTGGAATCCATATTTGTCATATAAGAGATAAAATATGTTTTTTCATCATAGGCATCCAAGATAAATTGGGCATCTTTGTTTGCTTGCCACAATGTTGGGATTTTTTTGGCAAATTCGTTTATCCATATATCACAAGGATTTATTTTGAGAAAAACAATAGGTTGAGTGTTACAAGAGTGAAGGAGCAACATGTATTTCATTTTTTCAATTTTAAGATCGATTAAGAAATGATATAATGTTGTGTTTTTTGAATAGGTTTTTTATTGTAGAAGAAAAGAAAGTTTTTTTTTTTTCATTTCTTGATTTTCATTGTTTTCATTACACAAATGTTACAAGATACAAGCTAGGAATCGGTGGAAAAGGAAAACCAAATCTACACACAAATGTCTATGGTTTTTACAAGTCTTCATGCGATGATGTTTCTGAATTTCAATCATCTCATTTGCTAACAATGTTGAATCACAATTTAAAAAGTGAGCAATGAATGCAATGAAATTGGTATGAGGAGACTGTTGTTATATTGGTGAAATTTTAATCCAAATAAATCCATGATCATGTTATAATCTTCTTCTTTGGAACTCTATGATAAAACAACATTCTTACACCTCTCCAAAAAACTCACTATTTTTTTTAATTAGAATATGCAGGGATGTGTTTCTATGTCTGTAGTATCGACTGAAAATGACCAGATGACTTTTGATCAATGTGTCTATTATCACCAATAAAATTTCATTTCAATTAGGAGAGTCATTTAGCATAGGTTTCATTGTCTTGGCAAAATAATTCATGAAATTGATGAAATTTTATGAATGGGTAATTATCCTAAGTTTAGAGAGTCCAAATTTTCATGTAATCATGGTCAAATTTATCAAAATCTACTAAATTTCTCCATGAATTGGTTTAAAATTTGGTTGTGGCCACTTGTTTCTCTTTTCCTGAGTTCGTAGCAATGTTAACAAAAAACAAGATGTTTTTTCTATGGACTCACCTGACGAGTCTGTAGTGAATTGGCCATAATTATAACGAAAACCACTACGAAATCATGTTTTTCTACACCGATAAAGGAAATGGTGAGGTGTCGAGTCTTTAGAGGTTAAAGGTATATCTAAGGTCACGTGATCAGTTAGAACAAACATGCAACATGTGTAATAATAAGTGGTCACTCATCATTTCACTTAATCTATCTCATTTGTTCTTATCCCTCTCACATTCAAAATTCACCTTTTAAATTCACCTTCAAAGTTGTTTTCTGTCATATTTCCTTATACCTTTGTGTATAGTTTTTGTTGTCACCCTTGAGAATTCCAGTTTTGTTTGCAAGCTAATTATTGTGCAATTATTTTCATTGCAAGTGCCATAGCATTAAGAGGCCAGCGCAGTGTTAAGGGATATGTCCATGCAGAAGAAGACTAATAAAGGGGGCTCGTGTGTAAGGCATGAGCCCATGGATGTAAAATTTCTCAATGAGGACTCTAGCTTTGCAGAAGCCTTCAGCAGTGTTGGATGCATGAGGTTCTGCCAGAAATTACAAGGTTTTCATACCCAAGTATCAAAATACTTTGTAATGAATTCTGTGGGCACCGTATCAAAGGTGGGTTTCCTTAGTTTCCGAGGATGGAAAAAGAGTGGTTCAAAGCCACTAAGTTAAAAATACAGAAATGTGATGAATTCATGAAACCTGAACACATTGGAGTAGATATGACACGTGGAATCCCAAGGAGTTGCCTTAAAGAAAACTACTCCAAAATGCTACTTGTAATTCAAAAATACTTCACATGTGTAGGGAGGCTCCATATGGTTTATCAGTATCATTTTAGGCTCTTGCTACATTTAACTGGAAAGAAATCTCTTTCCATTTTTCTTATTTAGAAGCCTAGGAAAGATGTTAGACAAATTTCAAGCTAGGTCAGAAGGTAGTGAGACTTCAATTTTTCATCATGGGTTGATTAAGATACTAGTGTTGGAGGAGTTGAAAATTTTGAACAAAGACTGGGCTACATTCCTGTTTCTTAGTGGCTATAAAGTATATACTTTAACACCAAAGAAGACACCTAAATCAAAAGCTACCCCCTTAAGAAAGAGTGGCAAACCTATAGCTGAAATAGAGGGTGTAAATGAGGAGTAAATTGAGCCCATTGTAGAAAATATGGATGTTGAAATAAAGAATCCACAGGAAACAAAAGTTCCACATCCTACACCTACAAGTAGCAAGCCAAATATCAACAATAAGAGTCATGTAATGATAACAAGAAAACAAACACTAGGGAAAGGAAACCTTGAGGATATTATTCAAGCCATAGACATAGAAGATACTTCAGTGGTTAAAGCTATAGATATCAAAGGAAGCAAGAAGCAATAGAAGGGTCTCACTGCTAAAAATTTTGACTTCTTAGGAGAAGATGCAGGTTTTATGTTTCAAACAAGAAAACCACTCACCAGGCTACAGCTTGCCAAAGGTGTCATGGCTAGTAAAAATAATGAAGTAACAGACAAAGGCAAGCAACCTATGGTAGAGGATATCATTTATTTGTCTCCAGCAAAAGAAGAGGTCATTGTGCAGAGGAAAGGTAAAGAGAAAGTTGTTGAAAAAACTAAAGTGCAGTTGTTAAAGGAGCAGTTAAGAGAAGCCAGGGAGGAAGTGATTGAAACCATGTTGGAATTGGAGGAAACCAAGCTAGATAGAAAATTGATGGAGGAACTCAAAGAAAAGGTAAATAAGCAAATCAATCACTATGATGAATCTTTGACCAATGCCAATAAATTGTTGAAAATGACACTTCCTCTATGCAAGGTAATGAAACGTACAAGAAAGCAGAATATTTGGTTGCAGGAAGAGAGAAAGAAACTCAAAATTCAAGTGAAAGAGCTAGAAGAGAATATGGAGATGATACAGTCAGAGCTCAAGAAGAAAGGTTTAAAAATAATAGTCATAAATGAACACGAGGACACTTAAGGCCCTACTGCCAAAGTTGAAGTTTCTAAAGCTTGAAAAGTGGGAAAATTACCTTTTTGATATTTTTTGCATCCTTTTTAATAATAAATTGCAGAGCCATAGGAAAACCTTGAAGAAGGAAAGTACAATTTTCAATTTGTTTCCAATTAGGCAAGTTCGTAGCATATCTCCGGCTTGAGGTCCAGAATTCGCTACGAACTCACTATAGAATCTTTTTTGCTATAAATCACAGGTATTTTCATGATGGAGGTAGGTAAAAAATTTTATTTAGTTATTTGGACTTAATAAATAGCCTCATATCAGAAAAGGGAGAAAATAGGTGGCAGAGATGGTCAAATTCAAAGTGCTACAAACTTTTGCTATGAACTTGCCTAAAGTGCCCTCTTTCTATTGCGAAGAATTTTTTGGAGATTTTTCAAATTTGGATGGAATATTTGGGATAAGGCATCCACATGAAATGGTAAGGGATCATGAGAGGAATTTTTTGATGGAGACATGGTCTTCGACAAATATTTTCAGTTTTCCAGCTCATCATGAAGGCACTCATCAACCATAATGACACCACCTCGTAAAAAGTAGGAAGACGTGTCTCTTGACTTGGTGGGAGTAATTATGTTTTGATCATGGTCACTGCCACCCAGGCACATGACTTTTCTCAATGTAAATATGCAGTCTTAAAGTTTTTTGATGTAATAAATAGGTTATAGAGTCCTACTAGGTTTTTAAGTCCTAAAATTTGTAGTTGTCAGTTTTATCTCCATGTAATTTTCTTATGGTTAGATTATGTGTCATCAGAGAGAATTGAAGGTCCAGCCTTGTTGGAAGACACAATGTAAATATGCCTAAGCCTATTAATATGCATATTATAAAAGAATAGAGGGTTGATTGATGTTGACTACAGAACTACTATTGTAAAAACTTATTATCAATAATATACAGTGGTAATTGGCTTTTCTTCACCTAAGATTCATTTATGTTTTCATGATTATTTGTCTTATGTATTCTGAAATTTTATCTTCAGTACTTTTATGTTTGATTACTTAGAATTCATGTATATCATGCTCACACTTCCTTCAAACATTAGACTGTTGTGTATTTTTGTATGTTATCTTTTCATCAGAACATATATATGGCTTAGCTTTCATAAGAAGAGTTCCCATGTCATTGAGTTCCTTTACACTGAATCCATATGCCCAATGGTATTGATTTCTCCACATCTTTCACCTGCTTGTTGAAAATTCAACAAAAAATGTGTGTCTAATTTAATTTTCCCTCAATTAAATTGGACAATAAATTGTAATCTTATCTCATAATCACTTGTAATATTTACATGAGTGTGATAGACTTAGTTAGCTCATGAAATTAGAGTTGAGGTGGTTGGTGAGGCATGTAGAGTGATTCTATTTGTTTTAGAGTCCAAGTTGCAGATAGTGTATTAGTTTAATGCATGAGAAATCGGTTAACTCAATTAAGTGAGTTAAAGTCAATCTAACTAGTTGTAACTGATTATTGCACTAGTGAGAGGTCAAGTGAATTAAATCAGATTTAATTTACATTCAGTAATATGTCAAGTGACTGATTATTTACTATTAATATATGCGTGCATGTCATTTCTCATGAAGACCTAGTTGAGACAGAGGTTAAAGGGATGTTATCTATCAGTTGTATTATTAGTAAGTTTTCGACATGCAATTAGGCAACCATAGGATTTCCCATGATGTATTATGCAATTTTGGAAGGTTGAATTTCCTAATTAATAGGGATCAATTATTCTTAGAATTGCACAAACAAGGCAGGTTGAGTAGAGGCAGGAAATTGGCTAAGTGTTGGTCGATTTTGTCAAGATTAGTGTGAGATAGTTGGTAGAGTACAGTAGAATCTTGTGAGAAGAGTGCATTGTAATTGATTCAAAATTCCTTGGTTTTATACAATACAAATAGAGAGGGTTTTGAGAAGATTGATTTCCCCAAAAAATTTCATGTGTTTTGGATTTGATTATTTCTCTTACTTGGTGTGATTGTGCAATCATGTTTAATTTCTGCAAATTAATTGTAGAAGGATTCAACATCTTTCTCTAGGATATTGCATGATTGGATTGAATCCATTGGTATACATATTGTTTGTATAATTCTACATGATATCGGAGCGCCAGAAATCACTATAGTGGAGAAGAAATTGAGTTTGTGTTGAACAACACTCAAATTTGCAAAAATATTCTTTGGTACGACAGGCAAATCAAGATGGCTTTCAATGGATTAATATTGGAATATGCACTCAAGGGCAGTTCTAATTATATTGCATGAAAATACATAATGGATGCAATCCTGGAGGACAACAGGTTGAAATAATTTATCGATGTTGATATTCCAAGGCCCGCAGCAGCAAACGCCGCTCTTCTTGATGCTTGGAAAAAGAAGGTTGCAAAGGTAAGGAAGGTCTTATTAGAGGGAGTTTGAGATCACATTGTCTCGAGTCTCCATGGCAAGGCAACTCCATATGCAACGTGGAAGGCCTTGATATATTTGTTTCAAAACAGCAGTGACCACAAAAAATTGGCACTGAAGGACAAGCTCACGAAAATCAAAATGGAGAAAGACGACACTATTCTGAAATACTTGACCAAGTTCATCAAAGGTTGAGATGAGTTTGGAAGTGTCAGGATTACTCTAGCAAATGATGACTTGGTGAGCCTAGCACTTCTAGGCCTTCCCAAGAGCTAGCGTAGTTATGAGGACTCTATCAATGGGAGGGAGAAGCTACAATATTGGGAGCGACTTTGGTCAAATTTTGTAGAAGAGTAATTCAGGCAGAATATGAGGGATGGATCCTCATCCAAGACAGATGATGATGAAAATCACGCCTCGGATGGTAAGTCAAAGAAGGAGAAGGGAAAGAAATCATATTCCAAATTCGAGACTGTCAAAGAAGGAAAGAAGCATGACATGTTAAGAGTGAAATGTTTTCACTGTCACGAGCATGGACATTATGCCACTAATTGTCCATATAAGAAGAAAAACAACAAGAAGGCTTCAGGATTTGCAGTGGGTGATGATTTGGCTTCACAGTTTGAGTTGGACTTCTCACTCATCGCATGCATGGTGTCTAGTGCGATGGGATCAGTGTGGTACTTGGATAGTGGTGCATCTTTCCACATCACGGGAGACAAAGAACTCTTCAGTATCTTGGAGGAGAAGGATCTTCAAATGCACATCGATATGGGTGATGATGGGAGGTATAGCGCTACCGGGATTGGTACAATTACTTTCCAGATATATTTAGGTAAACCTTTCTTATAAAAATATTTCATGCATGTACCAGGCTTGAAAAATAATTTAGTTTCAGTTGCTATGTTGGAGGATAGAGGATATGATGTGGTTTTCAGTGAAGAGTAAGCATTCCTTCGTCGCAAAGCCACGGGATAGGTTAAGAAGATTGGGGTTCATGTGAAGAACATCTACAAACTTGATTTAGATGGATGCACAATATTTATGAGTAAAGTAGACAGAATGGTGAGCTGGGATGAGGGTGATTTATGGCACAGGAGATTGGGCCATCTACACCACAGTGCTTTGAAGGTCATGCAGAAGATTTCTACGTGGCTTCCAAAGGGTACTCTTGCACATATAGACACATGTAAGGGATGTACCATGGGGAAGTATAAAAAGGCCACTTTTCATGAGAAGGAGAACCAAGCTGCGGAAATCCTTGAGAGATTTCACTCATATGTGTGTGGAACATTATCTACAGCTTCTATAGAAAAGCACATGTATTATGTGATTTTTGTTGGTGATTTTTTTAGAAAGTGTTGGATCTACTTCATGCAGAAGAAAGATCAGACGTTCTCAAAAATTTTTGAGTTCAAAGAACTGGTGATAAATATACAGGGAAGCAGGTGAAGGCACTAAGGAGCGACAATGATGGTGAGTACATCTCCAATGAATTCAAGAACCTTTGTGCCAAAAAAGGAATTCAGAGAGAGTTGATTGCACCTCATAACCCACAACAGAATGGGGTTGCAGAAAGAAAGAACAGAACAATTGTGGGTGTGGCACAAGCTATGTTACATGATCAGGGCCTACCGTTGCATCTGTGGGCAGACGCATGCAACACAATGGTATTTGTGTAGAACCATAGTACTCATTAGGTACTTGGCGTGAGTACACCAGAGGAGGCCTTTTCTGGTAAGAAACCCCATGTTTCATATTTTAAAATTTTTGGCTCATCTGTCTATTACCATGTGACCAAAGATTCCAGAAAGAATCTAGAAACAACAACAGAGATTGGGATTTTTGTGGGGTACACTACTACTCCCCACAACTATCGAGTGTATTTTTCTGAACAACATGATGACATTTGTCAGACGAGATGTAAAATTTTATGAGGAGAAAGCCATGCGATTGTACCTTGAGAGGGAGCTTCATTTGCTTGCAGATGAGGAACTTTTGGTTCCAAAGGATGAACCTCAAGATGTGGAGCAGACACATGAGGAGGATCATGGAGTGGTAGAAACCACTCATGCAGAGATATCCACCATACATAGTAGGAGGCGCACCATAGAGGCAGACAGATTGAGACTTGATGCGGAAGAACATGTAGGAGCACCTACATCACAGCACAGATAGAGGCAATCACCAGATAGGTATATTGGATACATGGCTCCTATGATCTAGTGTATTGTGACAGAACCATCCTCTTTTGAGGAAGCAGTGTAGCAACCAACTTAGGTTGATGTCATGGTTGAGGATTATGACTCCATCGTCAGGAACAGTGCATGGCTTGTTGTCCCAAGACCAGTCGAAAAGTCAGTGGTTGGATCTAGATGGATCTATAAGGTGAATCAAGCAGCAGATGGGAGTGTGGAGAAGCAGAAGGCTAGATTTTTAGCCTCAAGATTCTCACAGGTTGAGAGGATTGACTATGAGGATACTTTTTCACCACTTGCACAGTACTCATCGATTAAATATATCCTTGCACTCTCAGTGTAGATGGGTTGGCAGATACATCAAATGGATGTGAATACTGCATTTCTCAATGGATTTATTGAGGAAGAAGTGTACATTGAGCAGTCAGAAGGTTTTGAGACCTTTGACTGGGAGTCGCATGTGTGCAGACTCAAGAGATAATTTTTTGGGCTGAAGAAAACACCTCGTGCTTAGTACACCAGGATTGACAACTATTTCACTGGGTTGGGCTTCATAAAGAGTGAAGCGGATGCGAACCTATAACAGATTTTGGTTGATGGTAAGCTTTTGATTATCGTACTTTATGTTGATGATCTTATTTTGACAAGTGATGAGAAACTCATAACTTCATGCAAAGAAGATCTTGCAAGATATTTTGAGATGAAGGACATTGGACTCCTTCACTATTTCCTTGGTTTGGAGATATGGCAGTAGGATGGGGAGATATTTGTTTCTCAAGGAAAGTATGCCAAAGAGATTATGAGGAAGTTCCACATGGAGAGTTATAAACCCATGGAGACTCCTCTTGCAGGAAAAACACTGTTACCGATGAAATAGGTAACCTGACCTCAAAACGGGAACTCTAGCCCAAAAAGACTAAAAAAACATGAAAAAACACCCCAAAAACAAAAAAATTGTATTCCAGAACGCACTTGGTTTTTTTTAAGGTCAAATTTCAACGTTTTATAAAATTATGCTAAAAACAAAATTGTTTCTTGAAAAAAGGATTAAAAAACACCCTCAAAACAAAACCAGTTGATGCTGGAATAACAAAAAGAAAAATTTGTGCCATATTTTTGACATTTCTAAAAATAGAAATAACATTTTTTAATTTTTAAAATTCAAACATTAAAAAAAACCTAAAATTTAAGAAAAAAAATAAATTTAAAAAATAAAAACATTTTAAAGCTAAAAATTTAAAAATATATAGGAATAGAAAAATAAAAACAAAAACTAAATAAAAATTGTAATACAAACATTAAAAAAAACCTAAAATTTAAGAAAAAAATACAAAAAAAAAAAAAATTAAAAAAAAAATTAAAGATTAAAATTTCAAAATATATAGAAATAAAAATAAAAAAAAACAAAAACAAATTAAAAATATTAAATTAAAAAAAACACAAGTTAAAAAAATAAAGAAATTATAGAAAATAAAATATAGAAATTAAATTTAAAAAGGAAAAAGAAAATGTTTATTAAATTTTAAAATAAAAAATTAAATTTAAAGAAATATATTAAATTTTAATAGATTTAAAACTTTTAAAAAACAAAAAAAAAATTTATTGAAATTAAAAGTAAAAAAATTAAAAATTAATTAAAAATAAAAAATGAAAAATAAAATACAATAAAAATGTAAAATTTAAAAAATATATATTAAAAAAACAAATATATTTTAAAAAATAAATTAAATTTAAATTATAAAAAATAATATATATATATATATATATATATATATATATATATGAACTTAAATTAAAAATATATATATTAGATTTTATTAAATTAAAAAAAAATGTTAATATTAAAATAACAAATTAAATTTAAAAAATAATAATTAACTTTTAATAAATAAATGAATAAACAAATAAATTTTGAAATAAAAAATAAATTTTAAATATAAAGAAAAAAAAAAACATTGTTAAAATAAAAAGTTTAAAAATCAATTAAAATTGAAAAAAATAAATTAAAAAAAAATATATTAAATAAAAAATAAAATAAAAAACAAATTAATTTGAAAATACTAAGTTAGTTATATATATATATATATATATATATATATATATATATATATATATATACACAATTTTAATTGAAATAAATAAAACTATAGAAATTTTATGTAATTAAAAAATTAATAATAAAAAATAAAAATTTAAAAAAAATATTAAATTGAAATAAATTGAAAAAAAAAATACAAAATTTACTAAATTTTAAAAAATTAAATAAAAAAACTAAACATAAAATTTAATAATAAAAATATATATATATGAATTTTTTTTTTAAAAAAAATCAATTAAATTAAAAAAAAATACGAAATTTAATAAAAATTATTAACAAAATTTAAAAAAAATTAAATAATTAAAAAAAATTAAAAAATTAAAAATGAATAAAATAAAAATAAAAAAACAAAAAAAATTAGAAAAAATTAAAACGAATTAAATTTCAAATATAAAAATTAAATTTAAAAAATATAAAAATTGAATAAAAATAAAATATAAAAAAATCAAATTAAAAATATATATATATCTATATTAAAAATTAAAAAAATTAAAAAATAAAAAAGAATTTTTTGATCATGGTGGCGCCATCAATCGGACTCCCGCCCAGGTGACGGCAGAGGCCGGCCGCTAGGCGCGAGGCCAATTCCGAGAATCGGCCTCCTGTGGCGAGAGGCCGATTCCGGGAATCGCCCTCTCGTGGCGAGAGGTCGATTCTGGGAATTGCCCTGGCGGTGATTCCGGGAATCACCCTCCTGTGACACGGGAGGGCGATTCCCAGAATCCGCCTCAGGCTGATTCCCGGAATCGGCCTCCCGTGGCAGGAGGGCGATTCCACCACGGGAGGGTGATTACCAGAATCAGCCTCAGGGCGATTCCCAGAATCGGACTCCCGCCGTGAGAGGAAGATTCCCGGAACCGGCCTCCCGCCGCAGGAGGGCGGTTCCCTCAGGGCGATTCCGAGAATCGGACTCCCGCCACGGGAGGGCGGTTCCCGGAACCGGCCTCTCGCGGCGGGAGGGCGATTCCCGAAACTGGCCTCCTGTGGCGGGAGGGCGATTCCCGGAATCAGCCTCCTGCCTAGGCAGCGGCGGAGGTCGGCCTCCGCCGCCACTTAGGTGAGAGGCCGATTGGCAGCGCCACCATCATCAAAAATTCTTTCTTATTTTTAGTTTTTAATATATATATATATATATATATATATATATATATATATATATATATATATTTTTTTTTTTTTTTTTGTTTTAAATTCAAAAAATTTAAAATTATTTTTTTTAATTCAAATTTTTTTATTTTAAATTTAAGTTGTTTTGTTTTTTTGTTTTATTTTGTTTTAAATTTAATATTTTAGATTAATTATTTTTTTAAATTTAAAATTTATTTATTAAATTTTAATTAATTTAATTTAACTTTTTTAATCTTTTAGTTTATTTAGTTTTTCATTTTTAAAATTTATAAATTGTTTCATTAAAAAAAAAAAACAATAAATCTATGGATATTTGTTTTTTAATTATTTGCACGTGGTTTTTTTCATTTTTTTTGTTTTTTAATGATAGTTTTTTTTTTTTTTAATTCTTTTATTTTAATTTTCTTTTTCAATTTTCAATTTTTTTTTTTTAATTTGTTTTTTTTGTTAATTTTAAGATTTGAATTTTCGTTTTCTTCTTATTATTATTTTTTTAGTTTAAATTTTTAAATTTAATTTTTTCTTTTTTGTATTTTAATTTTTTTTATCTAAATTTTAATTTTGTAATTTAAATTATTTTTAAATTTTCTATTTAATTTTTTTTTTAATTATATGGTTTTTTTTATTAACATAAAAAAAATGTTTTTGATGTTTTTTTTTTTTTTGGTTAATTTTTGTTTTTTTTCTTTAAATTATGTGTTTTTTTTATCAAATTTTGTCATTTCTTTCGATATAATTTTCGAATATTTTTGTTTTTTTAATTTATTTTTGTTTAAATTTTTTATTTTTACGAGTTAATTTTGTTTTTTTTACATTTTTATTGGTTTTTTTTTAATGTTTTTATATATATATATATATTTTTTATCTAAGTTTTGTGTTTTATTACCAACATGAAAATCACCACTCTAAAAAAAAAAGGTTGATGTTGCATCAATACGTTTCAAAATTAGCATGAAAATCACTGCTCTAAAAAAAAAAATTCATGCTACATCAATATGTTTCAAAATTAGCATGAAAATCACTAACATTTTAAAACAAATATTCATACTTCATAAATAAAAATATTAGTGTCAAAAATGTGCTCAAAAAAAAAAAAAGGTGATTCTGCATCACCACTTTTCAAAATTGGGTGCTTTTTATGCTACCAAAAAAAGTAGGTAACAATGTGGTTACCTATTTCATCAGTAACAATGTTGAAACTAGAGGAAGGAGGATGCTACTTCAGGTGAGGTAGTGGATGCTACTGTTTACAAGCATCTTGTGGGTTCAATCATGTACTTAGTGAACACACAACCAAACATATGCTACACAGTTAACCAGCTTAGTCAAGCTATGTTTAAGCCGACCAAGCTCTTTTGGAAGGTGGGGAAGCATGTCTTGAGATATCTCAGGGCACTATATAGTATGAATTATGGTACAGACGGATAGAGGGAGTGAAGATTCAAAGCTTCACTGATGCAGACTGGGTAGGTAGTCCATCAGATAGGAAGAGCACATGAGGAGGTATCTTCAACATCAGATCGACATCATTTTCTTGGTGCAACGGGACGCAGAGACCAGTTGCATTCAATTCAGTTGAGGTAGAGTACATGGCAATGAGTCAAGCGGCATTTGAGGCCATCTAAATGAGGAAAATACTCATTGGGTTTTTTGGTCATCAGATGGATCCGATGGTGATACATTGTGATAACCAAAGTTGCATAAAACTCTTGGTTAATCTAGCATTCCATGACAGGTCCAAGCATATTGACATCTGGTACCACCATCTCAAATATTGTGCTCAGATACGCATTATGTTACTTCAGTACATTCCCACATAGGATCAGGATGCAAATAGTCTAACAAAGGCGCTCACCATGAGAAAATTCGAATACCACAGAGACAGGATCAGGGTAGCTGATAATCCCTTTCTTATTGAGAGGGGGTGTTGCAAAGTCAACAAGAAATGTGTGTCTAATTTAATTTTCCCTTAATTAAATTGGACGATAAATTGTAATCTTATCTCATAATCACTTTTAATAGTTAAGTGAGTGTGATATACTCAGTTAGCTCATGAAATTCGAGTTTAGGGTGGTTGGTGAGGCATGTAGAGTGATTATATTTGTCTTAGAGTCCAAGTTTCAATTAGTGTATTATTTTAATGCACGAGAAATTAGTTAACTCAATTAAGTGAGTTAAAGTCAGTCTAACTAGTTGTAACTGATTGTTGCACTAGTGAGAGGTCAAGTGAATTAAATCATATTTAATTCACATGCAGTGATCTATCAAGTGACTAATGACTTACTATTAACAAGTGCATGCATGTCAGTTCTGATGAAGACCCAATTGAGACAGAGGTTAAAGGGATGTTATCTATCATTTGTATTATTAGTAAATTGTCGGCGCACATTTAGACAACCATAGGATTGCCCATGATGTACTGTGCAGTTTTGGAACGTTGAATTTCCTAATTAATAGGGATAAAATATTCTTATAATTGTGCAAGCAAGGCAGACTGAGGAGAGGTAGGAAATTCGCTAAGTGTTGGTCGATTTTGTCAAGATCAGCGTGAGACAGTTGGTAGAGTGCAACAGACTCTTGTGAGAAGTGTGCATTGTAATTGTTTCATGATTCCTTGGTTTTATAAAATACAGATAGAGGGGTTTTGAGTAGATTCCTTTCCCCAGAAAATCCGATGTTTTGTGGATTTGATTCTTTCTCTTACTTGGCATGATTGTGCGATCATGTTTAATTTCCGCAAATTAATTGTAGAAGGATTCAGTATCTTGCTCTAGAATATTGCATGATCAGATTGAATCCATTGGTATACATAATTTTTGTATAATTTCTACACTACATAAAAACACACTTACAACATTATTTGTTAGCCATATATTGAACTTCATTTGCATAAAATCATATTTATCTTTGAGAGAGCCCTCTCAGGCCGTAAAGGCTAATTTTCAGCTAGAATTAGGTTTGAAATAGTTACTGTAGGTTGACTGGTGGAGCGACCCATCTGTACCAAATTAGTGATAACATTTTGGTGCATCTATCGAGAGTCTTAAGACATATTTCCCGAAGTTTGTGCTCAAACAGATATGCTAAACTCTTGGAGGTAGCAGGAGCTCAGAAGCTTTAGAGGCTGCATACTACCTTGGTGACTCCACAAGAAATTTTCATGTTTAAATGTGGATTCAAGAAATATACATACAAGGAGAAATCCATATCCTAACCCACCTACAATTATGGATAATCCAGAAATGATTCTCCTAGGCATTGGAGGCAGCTCTTCAAAATCATGTATTCCATCACATTCAAGAATTTTTTCCTCTGAGATTATTCAAAATCCTGAAGATAAACAATTTTATGAAAAATAGAAGAGGTATTGTTTAGGTCTAAGAATGAAAATGAACTGACTAATATTATACTAGACCTATAGAGACTAGACATTGATACATCTTCCTTAATGTCAAAAGAAGAAAAGGAATATTCTCGAAGACTGTCACATCAGAGTTGTTGTTGGAGAAAGAGTCTTTTGAAAGATTAAAAGAGTTAGATCATTTTAAATTTTTGTTGAAGAGAAAGTCTGGTATACCTTTGCCTACATGAAGTTCCTTTGTATCTGGACTCCAAATTCCCTCTACAACATCTTCCAATACTTCACCTTCATTCACTGTTTTTTCCCAAAGCCAGAATTTAAGCCCATCTACAGCTTTTCTAGATACCAAAGTCCCTTTCATCATGGATGGAGTTCCTCCTCCTGCTAGACCTGCAAGATATGCTCCACTTGTCCTTCCTGGTTTCCTTCATGATCTTCCGTATGGATATTCTACAACGATTAAAACCTTTTGGAGTGAAGAAGAAATATCACCTTAAGAACATGTTGACCAATTTAATGACTTCATTGACCGAGACAAGGTAGATGATAACGATATGAAAATGAGCTTGTTTTCTTAGAGTTTCATAGGTAAGGTAAGAAAATGGTTTAAAGCTTTAGCTCTAGCTAGTTTTAAAAATTTGGACCTGTTGGAAGATAGTCTTTTGACAAAGTGGGGGAGTAAGGTGAACTTGTTCAAGCTTTAACTGAGTATAAAAATTTGAAGAGAGTCTTAGATGAATTTGTCCAAGATTTTTCTAAGAGATTTAAAAATGTATACAACTCCATAACTTCTCATATAAAACCTCCCCCGGGAGTTGCTCAATTACACTATGTTGAAGCTTTTGAGTATGAGTTTTCCATCTTGTTAATGGAAAGAGAATAAACATGGAGAATGATGCAGTAAAAGTTGAGGTGAACATGGCTGCAGTCAAGAGGTTTAATATGGGTAAAAAAAAATTAAAAGAATAGGAGAAGCCTTCTTCATCCTTAGATGCAAAGTTTCATACCATGATGAAGAACATGGAGAAACTTATGGACAAACTTGTTCTTGGATCCACTCCTTTTCCTCCTGCACAACAAGAGACACATATCAGAAATCCCCAATTTAGGAGGTCTTAAATTCAGCAAAAACAAAGAGAAAAGAGAAACCAGCCTGATACATAAGTGAGACATCCTTTTCAGAAAAATTTACTAGATGAAGAGGAAACACAACCTAAAGTCCAAGAGGATATTATTCATTGCTTAGATGAAGATGTGTTTGGAATGTTTCTAACTAAAGAGGAACATGATGAGTCTACTCATGATATGGGGGGGAATGAGGGACAATATTATTACTTAAAGGGTTAACAACATGCTATCTTCGAAATGTAGAAGCAATAAAATTTTAGGAATAGAAGTGTTCCCATTATAACACATAAAACTCAACCAAATAAAGATGCTCTTAAACTAGTTGAACCAAATAAAGACACACCACCACCACCTCATGGAAAAAAAATTGAAAAGGCCTCATCTAATTTCAATCTAAAGAATTATATCTCCAAAGTAAAAAATATATTTCCCTTTGGTGAAATTATTATGGTCACTGAGTATAGAAGTAAAATTGTCAATATGCTAAACACTCAGCCCAGACCTTTTGACATCCTAAATCTGCAAGAAGACCATCCTATCATTTTCCTAGGACTAAGGGTAGAAGATGAAAATAATGAATAAGTTACTCATTTTTATGTAAGTATGAATATCCATGATATGACTTTGCATAATTCCATGTTAGACTCGAGAGCTTCTCACAATTTAATTCCTAAGGTGATCATGGAAATAATGGGTTTAGAGATCACTAGACCTTACAAAGATTTGTTTTATTTTGACTCCAAGAGAGTTCAGTGCATAGGTCTCATTAAAGATGTGGTTGTTGGCCTAACTCAAGTAATTTCTAAGACAGTGGTGATGGACATAGTGGTAGCTAACATTCCTCCAAAAAAATTTATTCTTTTATCTAGATCTTGGGCAACCAAAATTAAAGGGACTATGCAGATGGATATGACATATGCCACCATTCCAGTCTTTGGTGAGTAAAGCAGGTTGTATAGAGAAAGTAGGATGGATTAAATGGTAAGTAGAAAATACAAACCACAAAATTTTCCTATTTATGCAGTAGAGACTGAACTGGGATCCTCAATTTTGTTTAATTAACTCACTGATGAGGTAGAAAACGCGAAAAAGACATAAAATTAGCATGTAGAAAATCAAATATGTGTTGAGGAAAATGAAGAAGGTTGGTGGAATTTAAATTTTTATGGTGTTTTTGGAAGAGAGGGAGTTGGAGCAAGGATATGGATTACCACTCCTAATGACGAAATTAAGTTCTTGTTATAAAAATCAAACGTTTATTGTAAACACAACATGGAAAAATATGAGTCATTGTTTTTAGGTCTAGAACCTTTGAAGAATTTAGGTTCCAAAATATATAAGTTTGTGGTGATTTTGAATTAGTGATAAAGTAGGTAGAAGGATCTTATCATACCAAAGATTTTTAGATGGGGGCCTATATAAAATTAATCCTTGAAATGCTTGAGAATTTTCAAGAATACACTTTCATTGTCAAAACTAGAAATCAAAATTCAGTGGTTGATTCTTTGGCTGTCTCTGCTTGTTTTTTTGTCATTCCTACTCATTCCAGTGAGAGATATGAGGTTGAGGTCAAACATAAACCAACAATCCATGATAACATCATTCACTAGAAAGTGTTTGATAGTGATCAACAGGTCAAAAATTTCCTTGAATTGAAGGAAGAGTTTGAGAATATTCAAGTAGATCAGCAGAATATGTTTGTCGAAACTAAATTCAATCCTAATGTCTTGCAGCTCCAAAATAATTCTATTCCCAAAGGCCTTATTCCCCTTGAGAAATTATTTTATCAAAATTATGTTTTCAAATCCCCAAGGATGAAGGTTGATAATAAAGAGGTGGAAACTTGCAATCTTGGTACAGCAGAAGTTCCTAAAATGATCAAGCTATATAAGTTTATTTCTATGGAAATGAGACAGAGGTATGTGGATATAATGAAGAATTATATTGATGTCTTTGCATTGAGCTATGCTGATTTGAAAAGGTATTATCCTAGTATTATCCAACATACTATCCACATCAAAGAGAATGAAAAACCTTTCAAGCAGAAGTTGAGAAGAATTAATCCTTTGCTCATGCCATTGATTGAGAAAGAGATTAAGAAATTATTTGATGAAAAAATAATTTTCCCTTTGAGGTTTTCAAGATGGCTTATCTAGTACCTGTAATAAAGAAGAATGGTGAGATTATAATTTGTATTTATTTCAGAAATTTAAACAAAGCATCTCTAAAGGAAAATTTCCCTCTTCCCAAGATGGATCAAATTATGAAAAATATTATTGGCTCTCAAAGAATTTCTATTCTTTATGGTTTCTTAGGTTACAACCAAATATTAGTACATCCAAAGGATCAAGAGAAAACTACCTTTACTACACCATGGGGAACATTCATGTATGCCAAAATGCCTTTTGGTCTCATGAATGCAGAGGAAAATTTTCAAAGGGAAATGGATATTTCATTTTTTAGGAGAATGATAAATCCGTGGTGGTGTATTTGGATGACATCACTATATTTTCAAAGAAGGAGAAAGAACAACTCAAGCACTTGGAGAAGATTCTGCAGAAACGCAGAAAATTTGGTATATCTCTCAATCCTACTAAACGTGTATTTGCTTTAACTTTTGGGAAATTTTTAGGACACATTATATCAAAGGATGGAATAAAGATTGATCCAAATAGATTCATTGCCATTGAGAAAATAGACCTGCCAAGGAATATGAAAGTGATTCAGTCTTTTCTTGGAAAGGAAAATTTTGTTAGAAGGTTTATTCCAAACTTTTCTGAGATTGTCAAGCACATTAGTAATATTTTAAGGAAGGAGTTTGATATTAAGTGGAAAGTAGAAGAAAAATAATCATTTGAATAAATAAATAAAGCCCTCAGTCAATCCCTAGTGCTCATAAGTCCTGAATTTTCAAGCAACTTTTTGGTTTTTACATTCGCCTCTGAACACACAATTGCTGAAGCATTATTGCAGAAGAGGAAGCAACGTGGTGAGAAACCTATTTTTTTCAGTAGGACTCTTGAAATCTATGAATTTAAGTATAATATCATTTAGAAACATTCATATGATTTCTTAAAGGCTCTTAAAGATTTCAGAATTTACATTCTGCATTCTCATATTATTGCATTTGTGCCTAACACTATGGTGAAAGATATTTTGACCCAAGCTGATATTGATGGAAAGAGAGGTAAAAGGGTCACCACTTTACTGGAATATGATATAGAAATTAATCCTACCAAGTTGGTGAAGGTTCAAGGGCTGGAAAATATGATGGCACAGTCAAATTTTGACTACCTAGACATGAATTTCAATGTAGAAATTTCAGAGGTGGTAGAAGAAGAAGAATTGGTCCCTATTGAAGATAAAAAAAAAAAATTTGAATGGTACAAATATGTGATCTTTGTTTTAAATCATTCTTAAAGCCCCTTCTTAATTGACTAAGTCTAAGTCAAGTTTTATGAAGCTGAAATATTCGAGATACTGCATTTTGAATACAAACTTGTATTGGAACGACACCAGTGGAATTATTTTGAATTGCTTTCTGGAAGAAGAGGCTGAAAATGTCATTGAATAATTTCATAAGGGAGATTGTGGAGGACACCATTACTAGAAGTCCATAGCTAATAAAATACTCAGAGAAGGATATTATTGGCCTACCATGTTTAAATAAATCTAGATGAAAATTGTTACATGCCATGAATGCCAAGTTTTTGATGGTAAGAAGAAGTTGACTCCTTTACCACTGAAACCAATATATGTTCAAGATCCTTTCTAATATGAAAATTTGGGAACAAAATATTTCTTATATAGAGATAGACAGTAGGGGCTTTTACTGGTTATTTCACCTTTACTAGAAAGGATGAAACCAGAAGCTTATGGCCCTCTTACTGGCTCTGCCTAAAGAAATATAAGGTAAACAATAAATAATTCTGGCAATGAAAGTATTTTTTTATGTTTGCAAAGTATTCGTTAACCAAATTTTATGTGTGAATAATCAAGTTCAAGTATTCTGCAATGGAAGTAATGTGGTTTGAAGTGAAACAAATGAGTTTTGATCACTGTATAAGTCTCATTGTGAAAAGTGGACTTATTAAAAATTATTGTTTAATGTAGTAAAATCTAGAAAATAGCAGCAAAAATACACAGCATAACAGTAAGCATTTGTTTAAGCAGTTCATCCCTCTCTTGAGCTACCTCTGCTGGGTGCAAAAGCCTCCAAATAGGATTTTCTTTCTTTCATTAATGCTCAAAATAAGTATTACACTATGAAGAAAGCCTCAAAAGGCTAAATTAGCTGCAAATTCAGAAACAGAGGACTGAAAACAGTAAAAATTGACTATTCATTCACCTCAAATGGATGAGTATAGTCCAATACAACTGATCTTTCACCAAGCCCTAGTGGCTCCACAAGCAAATTCGCTGATAAAATCACTGACAGAGTGCCCTGATGGCTCTACAACCTATCCCAACAACTCCAAAATGCTTCAATAACCCCAAATCAAAAAAAAAATTCGTCCCAATTGGACTTCCCTAGCCAAAGTTATGGCTAACTGAAGTTTTGCCCAGTGTCCCCTTGAAAAGCTCCACTAAATGTGGAACACTACCAGATAACTCCGACAAAAATGGGATTGGCGCCATATTTGGCACGCCGCCGAAATTATCGCCAAAATGAGGGGCTAAAACATAGGCCCATATGACCGCACCGAACAGAAGTTGGTTTAAATAACTGCAGTGTTTCCGCACCCGGCACCTTCTAATGTGACCACACCCCAACGGAGTTGCGCGCCAATGAAAATCTGCACCCGGTTCTTAGCTCTGAGGTTATATGCAAAGGGGGCTGGCCCCCTTTCAGGCCCCGCCGAAACCAGCAATCAACTTTAAATATAAGTTCGTGCCGAAGGTTTAACAAGAACCACGTTTGGCCCGATGGTTGGGCCGCCCGGCTTTGACCCCCCCAACCTGGGGTTGAACCCTGCCGCGAACACAAAATTTTGCAATGAAAATTCATTCGAATTCTTGGGGCCACGTGGCGACCACTAATTGGCTACTTCAGGAATATTTTGTAGAATATTTTGTGGAATATTCCATGGAATATTCCCAAAATATTCTCTGGAATATTCTCTTTTTAATAAAATATTTTGTAAAGTCAATTTTGGCCATTTTTTTACTGAAATTGGAAAACTTCAAAGCTGAATAACTTTCTCATACAGCGTTGGTTTTCAGTGCCATTCACATCTACATGATCGTTCTTCTGAGCTCTTTCCTTTCGTTCTGTTTTGGACCAATTCTGAGCAACTAAAGTTTTGAGCATTTTTCCACAAGAGACTTGATCTCCTGATCACACCTCCCAAATGGGAAGCTTTTGGGCCCCAAAAGCTCTCTGATTACTGAAACTAATGATGTGGGGACTGATTCTCCACTCTTCCACCCTTGAATAACTGAAATCTACCCTATTTCATCAAATGGAGCTTTTGAGAAAATGATAATCTGTGTCTGGAATCAACTGATCGACCATTGCTAAGATTGACGGAGTCATGATGCAAATGATTAAAATTTTCAGAACAGAAATTGTAATCTGCAGAAAGAAAAATTTTTCTACACTGATCAAACTTCCCAGAAGACTTAAAATAACTTTCATCTTGCAAACTGTTCCCGTGGAAAATTCTACCATTCTGAAACCAACTTTTTCCCATGCTGGATTGTGTGTCCTCCTTGCTTGCACTTCTTTGATTTGACACTTCATTCACTGCATTGGCTGACCCAAAAGGTAATTTGTGCAACATAACATCATCTTTTTCAAATACAAACTGTTATCAAACTTAGAAAAATCATTAGCAACATCATAAAAAGGTGAATGCTCAAAATATGGTCGTTTCAACATCAACAAAGTTAGACTTTGACTTGCATTAACCAGTCTTTTCAATTGACTTGCATGGAGTAAAGAAGATTCCAGCTTCTTCTTATGAGCTCTCACAATGTACTCTTTACCATCTTTGAACAAGTGATACTTGTTTTTATGGCAATGAAAGATAGCCTTCCTGTCAAATAAATAGGGACTTCCCGAAACAATACCTGAGATATCAAGCGGCACCACATCAAGTTCCACTGTGTCAATAAAGTGTGCAGTTATTGCAAAGTGCAATATGTGCTTTCTTGAAACTTGCAAATTGGAATCCTTTCATATCCATCCAAGTGGATAAGGCTTCAGATGTGGAATGGCCTCAAGTTTAAGTTGCTTGACCAAGTCTTTAGATATGAGATTCACTTGTGACCCACTATCAAACAGTGTGTCAATTTTGGTATGTTTTGAAATTACCCTCAAATGGAAAAGCTCTATCCTCCTCTTTTCTTCATGAGAATCTTTGTGACAATTCAAAGAGCTAGAACTAGGAGTTATGTCTTGCACCACTTCTTTCCCCTTAATGTTCTTTAAAACCATGGATATGATTTTTGTCTCATCTCCTGAGTCTGACCCTAAGTCTTGCTCAACTATTGCTATAGTTTTCTCCTTTTCTTTGGTCTTATTTTTGTTTTTATATTTTTCTGGTTTCAGTTTAGGATGAAGCTTCCAACAATGATCTTCATCATGACTTTTCTTTGAATAGTTCTTGCAAAATAACTTTCCTTTTTATTTTCTTGAATTAGCAACTCTTTTCTTTCCTTTGTTTTTGAAATTACTATCCTCATCAAAAGTATTCTTTCCTATAGCTTCTAAATGTGTAGCCTACACACAGAATTCATATAATCTGGTAGGATTGAACATTAGAATAGTATGTTGAAGGTAATTGTGCAAACCTCCTGTGTATTTCAACAAGGTGTCTTGACTTTGTAAGTCTACTCCAAGTAGAAGTGCTCTCCTTCTAAACTCTTTGGTATAATCTTGCACATTTTTACCCTTAAGTTGCCTAACATTTTTCCAATTCATGATTTCATTCTGAATATGAGAAAGAGGATAAAATTGTTTCTTAATAGCAGTAATAAACTCATTCCAAGTTAGATTTATCTTACCATGCTTTTTAATCTCCTCTCTGGTCTTGGCTTCCCACCAAACCAAAGCTGCTCCATCCATTCTCAATGAGGCTAATTGGATTTTTGTGTCATCATCATGCAAATTCTGAATTCTTAGATAGACTTCCAGCTGTCTAATCCAATTATCCAATTTTTCTGCATTCACATCACCATTAAACATCGACAACTCAAACTTCACATCAAGCTTTAACAAAGGATTTCTAAGAGATGTTTTTGTTTTGTGTGACTGATTAACAGAAGTTGAAGAGGATGATGTGGAGGAAGAGGATGACGATGGAGATGAAGGATCACCATTTCCTCCATTCCATTTCTTAGACGCATCCTTGTCTTTCTTCCCTCTTGAAGAATATCCTTCTTCTCTTTCGTCTCTAGACCCTTCTCCAGCAATCCTATCATTTCTTTCCTGGTATAGGATCCTAACCATCTCATTCATGTCCAAGAAAGCTTTTCTAAAGACTCTTTCTTCTTCCTTGGGATCCATTTCCTCATGTACTTCTCCTTCTCTGGAAGACATGTTTGTGGCTGATTCTAAGGCTAATGAGGATGAAATGGAAGGTGGAGATAATGGCACCCTAGCCCTCCTTGGTTGAGGATTACCTTGTTCTCTAACCAATTGACCTTCCCCACTTTTCCATTTCAGCCTAGTAAGCATCAAATTTGTAGAACAACACAATTTACTTGCACAAAATTCACAAACTCTTGAGAAAAACCTATAGCTTTGATACCAATCTGATCTGAAAATGTGTGAACAAAATATTTCTTATACAGAGATAGACAGTAGGGGCTTTTACTGGTTATTTCACCTTTACTAGAAAGCATGAAACCAGAAGCTTCTAGCCCTCTTACCGGCCCTGCCTAAAGAAATATAAGGTAAACACTAAATTAATCTGGCAATGAAAGTATTTTTTTTTATGTTTGCAAATTATTCATTAACCAAATTTTATGTGTGAATATGCAACTTCAAGTATTCTTCAATGGAAGTAATGTGGTTTGAGGTGAAACAAATGAGTTTTGATCACTGTATAAGTCTCATTGTGAAAAGTGGACTTGTTAAAAATTACTACTTAATGTAGTAAAATCTATAAAATAGCAACAAAAATACACAGCATAACAGTAAGCATTTGTTTAAGCAGTTCACCCCTCTCTTAGGCTACCTCTGCTGCGTCCAAAAGCCTCCAAATAGGCTTTTCCTTCTTTCATTAATGCTCAAAATAAGTATTACACTATGAAGAAAGCCTCAAAAGGCTAAATTAGCTGCAAATTCAGAAATAGAGGACTGAAAACAGTAAAAATCAAGTATTCATTCACCTCAAATGGATGAGTATAGTCCAATACAGCTAATCTTTCACCAAGCCCTAGTGGCTCCACAAGAAAATTCGCTGATAAAATCACTGAAAGAGTGCCCTGATGGCTCTACAACCTATCCCAACAGCTCCATAATGCTTCAATACCCCCAAATCAAAAAAAAAATCGTCCCAATTAGACTTCCCTAGCCAAAGTTATGGCTAACTGAAGTTTTACCCAGTGTCCCCTTGAAAAGCTCCACTAAATGTGGAAAACTGCCAGATAACTCTGACAAAAATGGGACTGGCACCATATTTGGCATGCCGCCAAAATCACCACCAAAATGGGGGGCTAAAACGTAGGCCCATATGACTGCACCGAACGGAAGTTGGTTTAAATAACTGCAGTTTTTCCGCACCCGGTGCCTTCTAATGTGACCACGTCCCAACGAAGTTGCGTGCCAATGAAAATTTTCCCCTGGTTCTTAGCTCTGAGGTGATATGAAAAGGGGGCTGGCCCCCTTTCGGGCCCCTACCAAACCAAAAATCAACTTAAAATATAAGTTCGTGCCGAAGGTTTAACAAGAACCACTTTTGGCCCGACGGTTGGGCCGCCCGGCTTTGACCCCCCCGACCCGAGGTTGAACCCTGCCGCGAAAACAAAATTTTGCAATGCAATTTCATTCAAATTCTTGGGGCGATGTGGCGCCCACTAATTGGCTGCTTCAGGAATATTTTGTAGAATATTCTGTGGAATATTCCATAAAATATTCCTAGAATATTCTCTGGAATATTCTCTTTTTAATAAAATATTTTGTAAAGTCAATTTTGGCCATTTTTTTACTAAAATTGGAAAAATTCAAAGCTGAATAAATTTCTCATACAACGTCAGTTTTTAGTGTCGTTCATGTCTACAGGATCGTTTTTCCGAGCTCTTTCCTGTTGTTCTATTTTGGACCAATTCTGAGTAACTAAATTTTTTAGCATTTTTCCACAAGAGACTTGATCTCATGATCACTTTCCAACAATGTGGACTGGATTTCAATGGTGCAATACACCCAATATCCTTAGGAAAAAAATGCTGGATTTTGACAACCACTAATTATGTCACCAAGTGGATTGAAGCGGTCCCTACAAGGCAGGCTACTGACTCAGTCATCATTCAATTTCTGGAGAACAACATTTTTTCCAGGTTTGGTTGTCCTATGAAGATTATTATTGATAATTCACAAGCTTTAAAGTCCAAAAATTCCATTATTTTTTGTCGTCAATATCATATCACTCTCTATCATTCCACAGCCTATTACCCCCAATGTAATGGCTTAGCAGAATCATCCAATAAAAAGCATAGTGAGGATCATAAAAAATGTGTTGAAAGAAAATAAAATATCATGGCATCTAAAACTAAAGTTTTATTTTTGGGTTAATAGAGTTTGTACTAAGAGATCCATAGGTACATCTCCCTATGAATTAGTATATGGAGCCGAAGCGATCTTCTTAACTTCTTTAGAGGTTCCGGTAATGAAATTGCTACAAGGACTTGAACCTAATGCTATCCAAAGGAGGATAAACCATATCATAGCTCTGTAGGAGAAAAGAGAAGAGGTGTATGACAATCATCAAAAATCACAAAAAAGAGTGAAGAAGACTTTTGACAGAAATTCTAAGGAAGCAAACTTCAAGATCCAAGATGTAGTTCTAAAATGGGAAGACAGAATTGAGGAAAAGGGGAAGCATGGAAAGTTTGAAAACATCTATAAGGAGCCATTTATGGTAGCTTCATACCATGGCAACAACACATTTCTACTTCGGTAGATGGATGGACAACGTTGTGGAGGAGGACCTGTCAATGGCAGGTTTCTAAAACACTATTCCTCCTAGTTTCTTTTGTTGAATTACACTCCATTCTACATATTTCATTTAATTTTATGATTTTTTTCAAATAAAAATGAATTCATCATCAAGTTTTTTCCCAAGGAGAAGGCCATAAGAGCTTGGCAAAGTCTTCATCAATTTCAGAAAAATTGAGTTTTTCAAGGAAGGCACTAGAAGTACAGGTCCTTTGTTGTACCATAGGGAAATTGTTGGAAATAATGAGAGGGGGGTTGAATTAGTATTCCTTTCAATTAGTATTATTATTAATATTTCAAAGCATTAGTTAATCTTCAATTATTATCAGTGTTTGTACAATGATAGCAGTAAACAAAAGGAACACAAATGCACACCATTTTTAAGGTGTAAACCCCCTTTGGGACAAAAACCACCTGAATTATTTTCTAATAATTCTTTAATATTCAACTTCAATTGAAAAGAAAGCTCCAACTTAATATAATCTATAAAATTATTCTTCTCTAGCTCCCATTGGATGGATGCTCCAACGCCCAAGATTCTTCAGTAGTCAACTGAACGGGTGCCCCAACACCCAATGAGCTACAACTCACCCTAGCACCACCCTACCACCTTGAATTTTTCAGAAGCTTAAACCTGTTGGTGACTTCATGCACCACCCTACCACCCTATAGAAGAATAAAATAAGAATGGACTCTCATACCAGGGAAAATGGTCCACTTTACAATGATATAGAATGATGTAGAAGAAGAAGATACACTAGACCATAACCCCAACTATGACACAAATACCTAATTATGATCCTGTACCTCCCAACACTACCTCTTCAATTCTTGGCATATAGACAATTTTACAATGATGCTTTTAGAATGACTCAGTACAATGATACCTTTACAATGACTGTATGTAGTGCTGCCCATGTGAAGACTTCATGTGGTGAACTTCTTATTGTTGTTCTACACCTTGATTGTTTCTCTTGTCATGCTACCCTTTCTCACTCTTCAGAAAATTATATCATGCATTGAGTCTTATCTTGATGAATATACAATACCTGCAAAAATTCTTCAAGGAAATACCCATGACATGATAATAGCAATACTTACCTCATCCTGCAAAGCATATGCTAGTGCTAAAAAAAACACAAATTAGAATAAAAATAACCTAATTTAATTAAGAGATGAACATGCATATATAGAATATAATAACCTGGAGCTTACCTCTGCTACACCTTGATTTGCTTTTCTTCCCTAGAAATTTTGGTCCTTTGCAGCCCTTGACAGCACATGATCTAGATTTTTCTTTCCTTCTATGAGCTTGATATTGAATATGGTATATACATGTTATTACAGATCCCCAATATGTGATTCTCAGCATTGTGTTAGTCCTCTAAATCTTCTTTCCAATGCCACAGGTCTGACACAATTTGGATTCTTTAAGGAAAATTTATGTCCAATCTCTCACAATGACCTAATTATAAACTGATTCCATAGAGCGAACTTGTACGACGTGCCACGTATCATTATTTCCTTATTCAGCTCTAAAATTGATATATAGAAAAATATAGTCTGTTTAATATCTACTACTTTCTACATAATTCCAATCTGATACTCAGAGAGATATTTATGACGGTTTTCCCAAGGTCACCGCTTTGAGATGAAGTTCAGGAGCCTGCAAAAACCCTAACATCCATAGATAATATCTCTGAAAATATTGTGAACCATGATCTGAAATTTTTACCTGAGGTTCCTCATGATTTTGGATTTGCTGCATAAAAATTTCAGCCTCTGAACATTCGTAGAAAAAAAATTATACCAAAAATTCCATGATGACCTGTTTCAAGTAGCGAAATCCCTACATGAGGAGGATATGAGGATCACAATTTATATAAATGCTTAGGTTGAGAGGGTATTCAACAAGTGAACGTGGGAGGGATTTTAGGAGTTTTAAAATTATTAATTATTGACTATTAAATGAACACAACCAATGATTAGTGTCATGCCACGATCCCATTGGGTTTTAGCCCACTAACTGGGGTTACTAACTTCAAACATGAATATCTCTCAAACCGTGAAGAATTACATGGTGTGCCATATATCAACGGAAACATATCGACAAATAGAAACCAAAAAAAATATCCTTGACTCAGAATATAGTAATTTTATAGCTCAAAATTCTCATGAAATATCTAGGTAGCCCCTGATGCTACTTGGGTTGACATAAATGGAAACCACTGATCAACAATCTCCCCCTTTGGCATTGATGGCAACACAAGTACTCCCCCTGAAATCATGACACTTATTCCTAAAAAATTATCTCCCCCTTTGGCATCAATGGCAAAGTTTAACTCCCCCCTGACACACAACCATCCTGTGGACCTGTACACACTTCCACTCCCCCTTTATTTTTTGAATAAGGAAAATCTAATGAGAACTTGGGAGAATAACATGCTTCTAGAGAAGATATCTAAATGCTTCACAAGGTAAAGGTTTATTGAAGATATCAACAATTTTTTATTTCTTACCAACATATTCAAGTTTGATATTCTTTTCAACGAATTGTTCTCTAAAAAAATGACATTTGGTCAGAATGTGTTTTATTTTTGAATGCATGACATGATTCTTGGATATGCTGATGGCACTATTGTTATCACAGAATATCAGAATAGGCTCACTTAATTGTACTTGAAGATCTTGAAAAGTTTGTTTCATCCAAAGGACTTGAGTACAACCAGTTGTCACTGCAATATATTCTGCTTCCACTGTAGATAATGAGATTTAGGTTTTCTTTTTGCTCAACCATGATACAAGACAACCACCTAGATAGAATGTTGCTCCACTAGTAATTTTACTATAATCAATGCTTCCTACCCAATCTGCATCTGTAAAGGCTTGAATAATGATATTTTTAACCTTGGGATACCACAAGCCATATTTTGTTGTGCCCTTTAGATATCAAAGAATTATTTTCACGAAAATAATATGTGATTCTTTTGGTGCTACTTGGAATCTTTCTACTTGTCTAACTGCTTGAATAACATCTGGCCGAGAGGGTGTTACATATAGAAGACTACCAATCATAGATCTATACAACCTCCAATCCACATCCTTAGATGAGTCATCTATGTTCAATTTGTAACTTGTTACCATCAGAGTAAGGACGGGTTTGCAATCTTCCATTTTGAATTTCTTGAGCATTTCCTTGATGTACTTGGCTTGACATATAAATATTCCTTTCTCTTGATGATATATTTGAAGCCCTAAGAAGTATGTCAGCTCACCAAGTAAAGACATCTCAAACTCACTTTGTATTTTTGTAGCAAATTTCTTACTTAGTCGATCATCATTGCTACCAAATATTATATCATCCAAATATACCTCAATGATTGTTAAATTATATTTATCTATTTGTACATAAAGATTTCTATTAGTAGTACCTTTCTTGAACCCTTGTTGACGTTGATATCCATCAAGACGAGCATACCATGCTCTGCGAGCCTGCTTGAGACCATATAGACTCTTCTTTAACTTGCAAACATAGTATTCTTTTTCTGATAGTAGAAAATCTTCAGGTTGTTCGATGTAAACTTCTTATTATAATTCACCATTCTGAAATGGTGACTTGACATCCATTTGGTAGAATTTGATTTTTCTGAACATGCATAGGCGAGAAACATTCAGATGGCTTCCATTCTAGAAACTGGTGTAAATGTTTCGTTGAAATAAATTCCTTCCACTTGTGCATAACCTTTGCAAACCAATCTTGCTTTGTTCTAGTAACCTATCCATATTCATTCGATTTGTTCTTGAACACCCATTTAGTCCCAATGACATTTTTATATTTTGGTCATGGAACTTATTCCCATGTGTTATTCTTCTTGATTTGATCCAATTATTCATTCATAGCTGCTACCCAATTTTCATTGTGGTTGGCTTCCTCAAAACTACTAGGCTCAAAGGTTTCTAGAAAATCAATGTGAGCTTGTTGTGATGAACAAAGTTGTCGACCTTCATTTATGTCACCAATGATTTGATTTGATGGATGGTTCTTTTGAATCCATTATTTTGTTCTCTTTGGAGGAGCTTCTTGTTGTTTTTTTGGTATATCTTGATGATCATTATTTACTTCTTCTTAGTTGATAGTTCCTTCTCATTCTAGAATTTTCTCTATGTCTTTTTCAGCCTCTATCTCAAGTTTCAAAGATTCTAGATCCTCATCATTATTCATTAGAACACCATCTTCATCAAATGTAACATTTATGCTCTCCACTATTTTTTTCGTTTTAGATTATATCATTTATAGGCCTTTATTTTGCATGAGTAACCAAAAAAGATACCTTCATCAACACGTGATTCAAACTTACCCACCTTTTCATCTTCTCTTTTGATATATAACATTTGCTTCTGAAGATTCTGAAATATAGTAGATTAGCCAGTTTTCCTTTCCATAATTCATCTGGGGTATTTTTGCAATTATTTCTTAGAAGACTTTGGTTGATAATGAAGATTGTCGTATCAATTTCTTAAACCCATAAATTTTCATCCAATTTTGAGTCCTTCAACATTTTTCTACCCATTTCCTGTATGGTTTTGTTCTTTCTTTCAACAAATCCATTTTGCTGAGGTGTTCATGTTGTTGAAAATTGTCTTTTTATTCCATTTTCATCACAGTATTGCTGAAATAATTTGGAAGTGAATTCTCAGCCATTATCTGATATTAGACACTTTATTTTCAAATCAATTTCATTTTCGACCAACTCTTGTAGATCTTAAAGCACTCAAATGCTTCAGATTTTGACGGTTGTCATCCCAAAATATTCATCTATCACTAACATGAAATATAATTCTCCATATAAGCCTTTTGTTCACACAAGACCACATAGATCAGTATGTATCAATTCCAATGGATGTGATGCAAAGTGTTCTTTTGTTTTAAATTCGACTTTTGTCTGCTTACCATGCCGGTAGGCCTCACATAGTGTGTTGGAAGGTTTTGAGATTTTCGGCATTTCTTGTACTGCTTCCTTTTTACTTATCCTGACAATATTTTCAAAGTTTATTTGACCCATTCGTTTGTTCCATAAGCATGTTTCATATTCTTTAGCTAGAAGACATGCTTTAGTTGCTTCATCCAGAACATATATGTCGTTTGGAGCTCAACTTGCTGTAGCCACAATTTTACCAAACCCATCTTTCCTGATTTCACATTTTGCGGAGTTGAATAGCATTGTGTGTCCTTGATCACAAATTTTTCCAACACTGAGCAGATTTTGATTCGTGTTTTCAACCAATAGAACATTCTTGGCTAGAACATCTTTGCTTCCAAGACTCATTTGAAGATCCATCATTTCCAAAGGATATTGTTCCATCCTTCTTCTCTTTCAGAGATACAAATTTCTTTCTATCTCTAGCCATATGCATTGAGCAACAACTATCAACATACTAGACATATTTGTTGTTTTGAGCCTTGAGAGGGAGAGCACAATTATCAGTCTTCTTATTCTTCCATGTTCGTTCATTTTGTGGCTTTGACGATTCTTCTAGAGGATTTTCAAGGTCTGCAGGTTCTGGCTATGTCTCCAAAGTTTTCACATTTCTAACATTCCATATTATTTCTTAAATGTTCAAATCTATTGATGTTTTTTTGAGCCCTGGGAGGTTCATATTTGAAAGATCTCCTGGAATTGTATTTGTTCCTAGGGTACATGTGACATTCTACAGCTTTATGACCAAATTTTCCACATGAATAACAATAGCCCTGAAAAATATGTTAGTACCTGGATGGAAATATTCGTTGAGGAATTGTCTTCCAAGGTTGTTCTTGCAAATCTTGTCCAATGGAGTCTACAGGCATGTCAGATCTCATAGGTTCATTGTATTTTGTTGTAGAAGGTCCTGCTTCTTCTTCTTTGTAACCGAGGCCAGTTCTGTAATTGTAAGATCGTTTCTTGTAGATGAGTTATTCCAATTCTCTTGAGTTGTTGGCATAGTTTTGGATAGTTTTTCCCTTCTTCACTTCCTTACGTAGCGAGACTATTTCAGCTTCTAATGCTTCCCTTTCTTAGTTTCTTTCTTCCAACTTCTTCTGAAGTGACTCTTCAATACATTTGTGTTCTTCAACTTCAATTTTTATACCTTGAACTTGTTCTTCAAGAGTATTGGAATGGATATTCTCATCCTTGAGCTCTTTTATAAGCCTGATTGCCTCCTTAGAAAATTCTTCTATGGTGAGCCATTCTTCTTGGTTGTTTGATACCTCTTTTTTATTGTGCTTGCCCATAAGCAGTACTCTCTCATTGGCTTCTTATTTGTTGTCATTGTCTTCATCGGATGATGAACTATCTTCTTTAGAGAGAAAGTTCCTTTTGAATCCTTTATTTTTTCCTTTCTTATTGAATTTATTAAAGCCTTTCTTTCCTTTTGATTTTCCATCACTTCTGTTTGGACATTTTTTCGCGAAATGCCCAACCTCACCATAGCCAAAACATATCAATGGAAGTTTACCTTTGAATTTTCACTTACCAATTTTTAGTTTTCTCATAAAGTAAGCATATTCTCCATCTGAAATACCTTCTTCATCATCTTAATTTTCTTCACACTTGCAAGTGAAGGTCTTTTCCTTTGAAGGTTGTTTTTCCTTATTAGCTTTCTTAGATGCAACGAACGCAATTTCTAGATGATAAGTACCCTCTTCTTCATCAAGTCTCATTTGATATGTTATGAGAACTCCATGTAATTCCTCTTTACCGAGTTTGTCTAGATTTGCATTGTATTCTAAGACTGATACCCTTCGGTTGAATCTCCCTGGTAACATTCTAAGAATCTTTCGTAGAATAGTCTTCTCATCTACAAGCTCTCTCAATCCTTCTAGAGTGTTAGTTATTTCATCAATGTGTTGGAAGTATGTAACAATGTTGCCATCTTCTTTCATTCTGAGTTGCTCAAATTTTGTTATGTAGATTTGAAGCTTTTCTTCTTTGACATTTGAGGCACCTACATATATATTCTCAAGCTTGTCCCATACATTTTTTGCGGTTTTACAACCCAACGGCTTATGATAAGAAAATTCAATAATTCCATTGATAATAATATTCTTTTATTTTGCATCATTTACCAAATTCTTCTTACCTTGTTCATCTGCAATTGGTGTAAAGTAATTTTGAACAGTCTCCCATACTTTGTAACCCTGTGCCAAGTGATAGACCTCCATTCTTCCTTTCCAAAGTGCATAATTATTTTCATTGAACAAAGATACACCATTCTTGGTATGCTCCATAACCTCCTTCCAGCTATTAAACTGTTATTGAAGGAACCAAGCTCTGAAACCAATTGTTGGAAATACTAATAGGGGGAGGTGAATCATTATTCCTTTCAATTAGTATTATTATTAATATTTCATAGCATTAGTTAATATTCAATTATTATCAATGTTTGTACAATGATAGCACTAAACAAAAGGAACAAAAATGCACATAGTTTTTAAGGTGGAAACCCCCTCGAGGACAAAAACAACCTGAATGATTTTCTAATAATTATTTAATATTCAACTCCAATTGGAAAGAAAGCTCCAACTTTCTAGAATCTAGAAAAGCATTCTTCCCCAGCTCCCACTGGATGGACGCTCCAACGCCCGAGATTCTTCAGTGGTCAAATGAACAGATGCCCCAACACCCAATGAGCTACAACTCACCCTAGCACCACCCTACCATCCTATCGAATTATAAAAGAATAATGTACTCTTGTACCAGGGAGAATGGTCCACTTTACAATGATATAGAATGATGTAGAAGAATAAGACACACTAGACCATAACCCCAACTATGATACAAATACTTAATGATGATCCTAGACCTCCCGACACTGCCTCTTGAATTCTTGGCAGATAGACACTTGTACAAATTTTACAATGATGCTTTTACAATGACTCAGTAAAATGATACCTTTACAATGATTGTATGCAGTGCTGCCCATGTGAAGACTTCATGTGGTGAACTTCTTGTTGATGTTTTGCACCTTGATTGTTGCTCTTGTCATGCTAACCTTTCTCACTCTTCAAAACATTAGATCATGAATTGAGTCTTATCTTTATGAATGTATAATACATACAAAAATTCTTCAAGGAAACACCCATGACAAGATAATAGAAAAAACTTACCTCATCCTGCAGAGCATATGTCAATGCTAAACAAAAACAAACAATTTAGAATACAAAGAACCTAATGCAATTAATAGATGAAAATGCATATACAGAATATACTTACCTGGACCTTACCTCTGTTGCACCTTTCTTTGCTTTGCTGCCCTACAAAGTCTGGTCCTTTGCAACCCTTGACAACACATGATCTAGCTTTTTCTTTCCTTCTAGGAGCTCGATATTGTATCTGGTGTATCTCTATTATTTCAGATCCCCAAAATATTTTTTTTGGTCTTGTAGTAGTCCTGTGACTCTTCTTTCCAATGTCATAGGTCTGACCTAATTTGGATTCTTGAAGTAAAATTTATTCCCAATCTCTCCCAATGACCTAATTATGGACTAGTTCAATAGATAAAAATTATATGGCGTGCCACGTGTCACTATTTCCTCATTCGGCTCTAAAATTGATACACATAAAACTATAGTTCGTGCAATATCCACCAATTTTTACAGAATTCCAATTTGATACTCAGAGATAGAGTTATGATGATTTTCCCAAGGTCACCTCTTTGAGATGAAGTTCAGGATCTTGCAAAAACCCTAACTTCCACAGATCATACCTTTGAAACTATTGCGAACCAAGATCTGAAATTTTTATACGATCTTCCTCCATATTTTAAATTCACCTCATAAACATTTCAAGTTTTGAACCTTCATAGAAAACAAGATATCCATACATGAGGAGGATATGAGGATCACAATTTATATAAATGCTTAGGTTGAGAGGGACTTCAACAAGTGAACGTGGGAGGTATTTTAGGAGCTTAAAAATTATTAATTATTGACTATTCAATGACCACAACCAATGATTAGTGTCATGCCACAAACCCATGGGGTTTTATCCCACTAACTAGGGTTACTAACTTCAAACATGAATATATCTCAAACAATGAATAATTACACGGCGTGCCATATATAAACAGAAGCATCTCGACAAATAGAAACCATAAAAAATATCCTTGACTTGGAATATAGTAATTTGGTAGGTCAAAATTCCCATGCAAGATATGGGTATCCCCTGGTGCTGCTTGGGTTGACATCAATGACAAACACTGATCAACATGAACACCATCCCCATTGGAGCCACTGCTATCACCAATAAAATTTCATTTGAATTAGGAGATTCATTTAGCATAGGTTTCATTTTCTTGGCACATTAATTCATGAAATTGATGAAATTTTATGAATGGGTCATTATCCTAAGTTTAGAGAGTCCAACTTGTCATGTCATCATGGTCAAATATATCAAAATCCACAAAAGGTCTCCATGCATTGGTTTAAAATTTGGTTTTGGCCACATATCTCTCTTTTCTTGAGTCCACATCGAAGTTAATGGAAAATAGGTTGTTTTCATTACAGACTCAACTGACGAGTTTGTAGTGAATCTACCAGAATTATAACAGAAACTGCTACGAAATCATTTTTTTCTGCACCGATAAAGGAAATGGTGAGGTTTCGAGTATTTAGAGGTTAAAGGTAAATCTAAGGTCATGTGATCAATTATAAGAGTCATGAAACATGCATAATCATAAGTAGCCACTCATCATTTCACTTAACCTCTCTCATTTGTCCTTATCCCTCTCACATTCAAAATTCACCTTTAAATTTTTTGTTTGTCATATTTCCTTCTACCTCTGTGTATAGTTGTTGTTGTCACCCTTGAAAATTCTAGTTTTTTTTGCAAGGTGCTTGCTGTGCAATTATTTTCTTTACAGGTGCCATAGCATCAAGAGTCCGGTGCAGTTTAAAGGGAGATGGCCATGCAGAAGAAGACTAATAAACAGGGCTCATGTGTAAGCTATGAACCCATGGATCTAAAATTTCTCAATGAGAAATCTAGCTTTGCAGAAACCTTCGGTACTGTTGTATGCATGAGGTTCTGCCAAAAATTACAATGTTTTCATGCCCAGGTTTCAAAATACTTTGAAATGAATTTCATGGGGAATGCATCAAAGGTGGGTATGTTGAGTTTTGTGGTGTCACCTGAAACAATTTCCCAAGCCACTGAGGATGGGACAAAAGTGGTTCAAAGCCACTAAGTTCAAATTACGGAACTGTGATGAATTCATGAAACCTGAACACATTGGAGTAGATATGAAATCTGGAATCCCAAGGAGCTGCCTTAAATAAAACTACTCCAAACTGATATTTGTAATTCAAAAATACTTCACATGTGAAGGGAAGTTCCATATGGTTTATAAATATCATTTTAGGCTCTTGCTACATTTCATTGGTTAGAAATATCTAGACCTTCCATTATTCTTATTTAAAATCCTAGGCAAGATGTCAGACAAAGTTCAAGCTAGGCCAGAAGGTAGTGAGACTTCAATTTTTCATCATGGACTGATTATAGCTACTGGTGTTGTGGGAGTTGAAAAATATTAAGATATACTGGGCTAAATTCCTATTTCTTAGTGGTTATGAAGTAGATACTTTAACACCCAAGAAGACACCCAAATCAAAAGCCACCCCTTCAAGCAAGAGTGACAAACCTATAACTGAAATAGAGGGTGTAAATGAGGAGGAAATGGAGCCCATTGTAGAGCCTATGGATGTTGAAATAGAGCATGCACAGGAAACAGAAGTTCCACAACCTACACCTACAAGTAGCAAGCCAAATATCAGCAAGAAGAGTAATGGAAGGATAACAAGAAGCCAAACACTAGGGAAAGGAAATGTTGAGGGTATTATTAAAGCCATAGAAATATAAGAGACTCTAGTGGTTAAATCTATAGATATCAAAGGAAGAAAGAATAAAAATAAGGGTCTCACTACTAAAAAACTTGAATTCTCAGGAGAAGATGCAGGGTTTATGTTCCAACCAATAAAACCACTCACCAGGCTGCAGCTTGCCAAAGGTGTCATGGCTAGTAAAAAGACTGAAGTAACATAAAAATGCAAGCAAAATATGGCAGAGGATATCATTGATTTGTCTCCAGCAAAAGAATATATCATTGTGCAGAGGAAAGGTAAAGAGAAATTTGTTGAAAAAACTGAAGTACAGTTGTTAAAGGAGCAGTTAAGAGAATCCAGGGAGGAAGTGATTGAAACCAAGTTGGAATTGGAGGAAGCCAAGCTAGACATAAAAATGGTGGAGGAATTCAAAGAAAAGGTAAACGAGCAACTCAATCACTATGATGAATCTTTGACCAATGACAATAAATTGTTGAAAAGGAAACTTCCTCTACACAGGGTAATGAAACATACAAGAAAGAGTAATATTTGGTTGCAGTCAAAGATAAAGAAACTTAAAATGCAAGTGAAAGAGCTAGAAGAGAAGATGAAGATGATATAGTTAGAGATAAAGAAGAAAAGTTTAAAAATAGCAGTCATAGATGAACCTGGGAAGACTGAAGTTTCTAAAACTTGAAAAGTCGAAAAATTAACTTTTTGATATTTTTTGCATGATTTTGAATCATTTCATGTAGAGCCATAGGAAAATTTTGAAGAAGGAAAGCACAATTTTCAAGTTTTCTTCCAATTAGGAAAGTTTGCAGCTTATCTCAGGCTTGAATACCAGAATTCTCTATGAACTCGCTGTATAATATTTTTTGCTATAAATCACATGTATTGTTATGATTGAGGCAGGAAAAAGTTGGTATTTAGCTATTTGGACTTAATAAAAAACCTCAGATCAGCAAAGGGAGAAAATAGGTGGCAAAGATGGTCAAATTCAAAGTGCTACAAACTTTCACTACAAACTTGCCTAAAGTCCCCTGTTTATGCAGCAAAGAAGTTATAGGATATTTTTCAAATTTAAATGTTATATTTGGGATAATCTGGCCACATGGAATGGTCAAGGATCATCAAAGGAATGTTTTGATGGAAACATGGTCTTCGATAAAGCTTTTGAGTTTGTCATCTCATCATGAAGGCACTCATCAACGTTCATGACACAACCTCCTAAAAAGTAGGAAGACAAGTCTCCTGACTTGGTGGGAGTAATTATGTTTTGATCATGGTCAGTGCCACCCAGGCACGTGACTTTTCTCGATGTAAATATACAGTCTTAAAGTTTGTTGATGTAATAAATAGGTTATACAGTCCTATTAGTATTCTAAGTCCTAAAATTAGTAGCTCTTAGTTTTATCTCCATTTAATTTTCTTATGGTTAGATTAGGTGTCATCTGTTGAATTCCAATAAGAAATTGCAGCACCTGCACTAGTGTGGGACTAGGAATTCCAAGAAGCACCTACACTAGTGTGGGACCATAGGTCTTAGTAGCACCGACATGAGTGTGGAATAAATTTGGTGCATGTATATTTTAGTTATCCCTTAATTAAGATGGACAATAAAATGTAATCTAATCTCCAAATAACTTGTAATAGTTAACTTAGTGTGATAAACTCAGTTAAATCATGAATTTCAAGTTGAGGGTAGTTGGTGAGGCATGCAGAGTAATTCTAGCTGTAACAGAGTTCGAAGTGCATTGGTGCATTAGTTAATGCAGGTTTTAATTAGTTTGACTCAGTTAAGTGAGTTAAAGTTAGTTTTTCTAGTTGTAACTATTTGTTGCACTAGTGAGAGATCAAGTGAACTAAATATTATTTAATTCACAGTCAATGATCTCACATGCAACTGTTGATTTACTATTATTAGTTGCATGCATGTGAGTTCTAGTGGAGACCCAATTTAGATCTAGCTTAAAGGGATGTTGACTATCAGTTTTAAGATTATTGGGTTGCACCCATGCAACCAAACACCCATTATATTTCTTATGATCCTTGTGCAGTCAAGGAAGGCCAAAATTCCTAAAGAATAGCGATTGCATTCCACATGAATTGTGCAAGCAAGGAAGGTTGTTTAGAGTCTGAGAATTGGCTAAGTGTTGGTCAGTTTTGTCCAGGACAGTGTGAGACAATTAGCTGAGTACAGGAGGCTCTTGTGAGAAGATTTTTATGTAATTATTTCATGTATTCATGTTAAATATACAATAGAAGATAGTGGGGTTTTTAGCATCAAACTTTTCCTAGGAAATTATCTGTGTTGTGGTTTGATTGATTCTTATTTTCTTCATGTGATTGGTGATTGTGTTTTTAATTCCGCAATTGATTTTTAGAAGTGATTCAAAATCTAGCTTTAGTACATTGTTAGATTGGATTGAATCCATGATATACATAATTTTTGTATAATTTATACAGGGTATCAAAGCACCGGAAAGCGCAATACTGAAGGATGAGTTGAGTTTGTGACTGAATTGAATTCGAATTTGCAAAATACTTTCTTGGTGCTATAGCTAATTCAGGATCGAAATGGATTTCAATGTATTGAGAGTGGAGTATGCACACAAGGGCAGCTCTAACTATATTTCCTGGAAATACAAGATGGAGGCAGTACTTGAAGACAATGGCTTGAAGGAATTCATTGACAATGATGTTCCTAAACCCGTTATGATAGATGCTGCAAATCTTGATGCATGGAAAAATAAAGTGGCAAAGGCGAGGATGATCTTACTAGAGGGAGTGCGATACCACATTGTATCAAGTCTCCATGGAAAAGCGACACCATATGCTATGTGGAAAGCTTTGACAGATCTATATCATAGTAGTAGTGACCATAGGAATTTGGCACTGAAAGATAAACTCAAGAATATCAATATGGATAAAGGCGACTTCATGCCAAAATATTTAACAAAGTTTTTCCAATGTCGGGATGAGTTGGGGAGCGTTTGTATTACTTTAGATGATGATGATTTGGTGATCCTAGCTCTCCTAGGACTTCCCAAGAGTTGGCATAGTTATCAAGACTCTATCAATGGAAGGGGAAAGTTGCTAGATTGGGAATGAATTTGGTCGGATTTGGTGCAAGAGGAGTTCAGAAGAAATACAATAGATGGAACTTCATATAAGAATGAAGATGAAGAAGATTTTGCTTTGGCCACCAAGGCGAAGAAGAGGAAAGGAAAGAAGTTCCATTCCAAATCTAAGTCCAAATATGGCAAGAAGCGCGACATTTCCAGAGTGAAGTGTTTTCAATATCACGACCATGGGAATTATGCCACTAACTGTCCACAAAAGAAGAAGAACAAGAAGGCTTCAGCATCTACAACTATTGAGGCTTTGGAATCGCAATTTGAGCTTGACTTCTCACTCATTGCATGCATGGTGTCAAGTGCAATGGGATCGGTGTGGTATTTTTATAGTGGTGCATCCTTCCACATCATGGGAGACAAGGAAATTTTCAGTATCTTGGAGGAGAAGGACCTCCAGATGAATATCAAAATGGGTGATGGCGGGCGGTACAGTGCTACCAAGATTGGTACCATTACCTTCCAGAGACAGTCAAGTAAACCCTTTCAATTAAAGGATGTAATGCATGTATTAGTTACAAAGTTGGAGGTTAGAGGTTGTGATGTTGTTTTTAGTGAAGGAAAAACTTTCCTACAACACAAAACAACAGGAAAATCCAAGAAGATAGGGATTCAAGTTAAGAATATCTATAAATTGGATGTAGATGTTTGCGCAACATTTATGGGTAGGGCAGACAAAGTGGTGAGCTGGGATGATGGTGAGTTATGGCATAGTATATTGGGCCATCTTCACCACGGAGCCTTAAAAGTCATGCATCAAATTTCTACGGGTCTTCCCAAGGGTACATTTGCACAGTCAGACATATGCAAGGGATGTACTATGGGTAAATATGTAAAAGCCACCTTTCATGAGAAGGAGAACCGAGCCTCATGGATCCTTAAGAGAGTTCAAACAGACATGTGTGTACCATTCTCTGTTGATTCGACAGCAAAGCATAAGTACTATGTGATATTTGGTGATGACTTTTCTCAGAAGTGCTCGATCTACTTCATGTAGAAGAAAGATTAGACGTTCTGAAAGTTTCTTGAGTTAAAAGAACTGGTGCAGAAGACACAGGGGATCAATTGAAGGCTCTTAGGAGCGACAATCATGGTGATTACATCTCCAATGAATTCAAGAACTTCTGCAGCAAAGAAGGAATTCAGAGAGAACTGATAGCGCCTCATAACCCACAACAGAATGGGGTCGCTGAAAGAAATAACATAATGACTGTGGGTGAAGAAAGATTAATGTTTCATGATCAGGGCATACCATTACATCTGTGGGTGGAGGCATGCAACACAACTATATTTGTGCAAAACTGTTGTCCTCATATGATACTTGGCATGAGTACACCAGAAGAGGCTTTTACTAGTAAGAAACCCAATGTTTCACATTTTAAGATTTTTCGCTCATCTTTTTATGTGCATGTGACCAAAGACACCAGAAAGAAGATGGAACCAGCATTTGAGATTTGGATTTTTGTGGGGTACACTAAATCTCCCCACAACTATCGGGTGTATTTTCCAAACATAAAAATGACTTTTGTATGACGAGATATAAAATTTGATGAGGAGAAATCCATGAAATTGTCCCTTGAGAGGGAGCTATATTTGCATGAAGAGGAGGAACTCTTGGTTCCTAATGATGAGCCTCAATATGTGGAGTAGCCACATGCAGAGGACCATGGAGTGGCAGAAAACACTCATGCAGATCCATCCACCAGAAATGGTAGAAGGTGCACCATGGAAGCTGATATATTGAGACTTGATGCAGTAGAGAATGTAGGAGCCCCTACTACATAATGCAGATAGAGACATTCTCTAGACATTTTTACTAGATACATGGCTATTATCACTAGTACATTTGGCGAAAATTCTGACACTTGGTTCCGATACTTTTGACCAAATGTCGGAAATTTCCCCAAATTTTTTCAACTTGTTTAAATCTCGCCCGAAACTGTCGGTATACTGACGTTTAGAGAAAAGTGTCGCAATACCGACACATAGACAAAGTGTCGCAATTACGACGTTTGGAGCAAGACGTCGCAATTGTGACACTATGCCCCAAAGCATCGCTATTGCGACAGCTGCCTCCAAACGTTGCAATTGCAACACAATGTCTAAGTGTCGCAATTGTGATGTTTGGAGGTAGTCGTCGCAATAGCGACGCTTTGGCTGCCATCGGTATAATGACACTTATATGCAATAAAAGCCACTTATATGTCTCTTTGTAAAATCCATGTCACTTACAGTTAATTTTTTATTTTCTTTTGCTTGAACTAAGTCTTATTTCCATGTGGATTGTGTACTTTCACTTTTATTGCATATCATAGAATGTGTTTGTTTATAATATTATATGATACATGTGAGATAAAGGTTTATTATTTATCATATATAAATAAATTTTATCAATATTGTACATTTACACTTTTATGAGGTGATGTTATAAATAAATTCATAAATATCTCTTTATAATCCTCATTTTACTCCATGAATATGTTTGGAAATGAAATTTCAATAGATTAATTTTCTCCTAACCTATGTATCATCAATATTGTACATTTACATTCTTATGAGGTGATGTTATAGGTAAATCCATGAATATCTCCTTTTAATCTTCATTTTACTCCATGAATATGTTTGTAAATGAAATTTCAATAGATTAATTTTCTTGCTATTATATGTTTTACGAAGATATGGTAAGGAATTCTCTCTTGTTCTTCTTAGAAATAATTATATATAATTTTATTTTATTTTTTTCAAAATAGATTAAAAAAATTATATGAGAAAAATTATTAATTAATCAATATGTGTGTGTGTGTGTGTGTGTTGTGAGGAATAATTTCATAGTTCAACTTAATGTTTCATTATATAATCATGTGATCATCACCAATGATATATCTTAAAAAGCAACTGAAAAGCCATGTGTACAAAATCGATGTATACTCTAGAGAGTGGTTCTCATATCACTATGTAAATTTTTGTATGCTACTTCAACAAAATTATAAGATAAATTGTAATACACATCATATATGCACCATAACAATTGCCATACAACTAATTTGTTTTAGGATACATGTGGCATTCTAGGGGTAAATTCCATATGATGTGTATATCAATCTATTAGGTTTTGGTAAGTTGTGAGTATCTAATAAATGATAAGGAATATCCATACATCATGATCTTGTAATGTGATTATAAATTGTGTCTATAATTTCCATAAAATGTATAAATGATTTGTTTAAAAAAATCAACACAATCAACCCTAAACAATGCTCATGATGTGGAATGTCATTGGTGAAACCAAAATGATGGTCACATGTCCCATTTTTATGGTAATAGTGCTCCTATATATGTTGTAGTGACACTTGATGAGTAATTAAATAAATCTCAGAGTGTGACTCATTGTGCCATATTTTTTTAAAGCATGATTTGTTTTCCTAGTTTTTACTAATTTGTTAACATATTTTATTCATTTGGAAAGCTATTTAATGATTCTTTAAGTAACTAGGACCTAATGAGATATCATCTTCACTGAAATATATTTGGTAATTGTAGTCACTATATGAATCGCACATGCATGCTACTTAAGAAAAATTGAAATATAAACTATAATACACATCTGATATCTGCCATAACAATTTTCATACAACTTCTCTGGATGCGGTTGCTTCCAGCACGTGACGGGACATACGTCCCTTAGCGCCTCCTGAGGCTTTCCGTTGGAGTTGGCCATCTGGCCTCCCACACTCGAATTGATGGTGGCATTCATTTCGCCACCCCTCACAGCCTTAATTGCACTCTCTCGAACCATCTCAGCAGCGAGCTCTCCATTCGGTTTACTTCGGCTCTTGATACGGCTTGTGATATTCCTCATGGCATTTGCCCCGTCTGCTCTGTGACTTCACTTCTCTGTACCTCCTACCCAGTTGACTGCGCAAAGCCCAGTGCTAGAACGCAGACTGGTCGAAGATGCGAGCTCTTGTGTTTCTTGGAAACGGTCCTGGAATTTCACCACTCGCATAGTCTGCTCTGTTGCTCAAACACTCTGCATAATTCTCCTGGCCCTCCTCTTCCTCTCCTTCTCTACCCATTACATCCACCTCTCCTCCCCACCATGCCTCGACTGCACCATCGCATGCGATGTCGCCGTGGTTCCAGTCGAGGATGGGCTTCTCGTTATCATACTTCTCCCTCCGCTGATTCGTCCTCAGAAGAGCTCCCCTCTGATCACTTTCCGGACTTCAGGAACAGCAGGGGTACGCCTCGCAGCCCTGGTTCTGCCCCTCCCTCTGCACGTCCACCACCTCCTTATGTCTTCTCCCCTACACTCCATCTCCATTCTTGTGCTTCTCCCTTTGTTCCCCATTCGTCTTTCCCTTCCACCTTTTGCCAGACTTCCCAACATGCGGAGTTTACTTTTGAATGCAAGTTTGAAAAACCGGTCCTCAAAGCCCATGTTACCTTCACAGTTTGTGAATAATCGGCCAGCCTGGTGCCTCCTCCACCTGCGCCTCCTGGTCCTTTGACTGTTTTTCATGGCCCCACTGGGCCCAGCACCATTGAAGATGAAACAGCCAAGGACACCTTGGCCCAGTTAATACTATCCCTGGTGTTTCTATGCAGGTCCAGCACGTGGAAGGAATGGGCAAAGAAAAAGTGCCCACCTCAACTGCTGAAGACAGAGGTAGCGATGAGTTTGTGTACAGAATTGTTGAAGAACTGCCCTCCCCAATCAATGAACAGTAGTTAGAGGCTACCCCTGAGGTTTTTTTCCTTTAAGCACAATATCATTAAGCTTATTTCGGTTTTCATGCTTCTTCATCCTCTGTTTGTAGAGAGGCATGTTATAGTCTTTTGCTTTTTTGTCGAACAACCTGAATGTAAAGCCGGTTCCCCTTATGAGGGCGGCAGTCTAAACTCTCAATCTGAAAGGGACTGGTTTCCCCATAGTGGGCAGTCCAAATTATGTTTTTTCATGGTAGTCAAGCCCTGTGCTCAGGTTCCCTCAGCTAAGACAGCGGTAGTTTTGTACCATTATATTATAAATTAATAGATTTAGCATTACTTAGAAAAAAAAAAAAAAAACAATTTTCATACAACTTATTTACTTCTAGATACATATGAAATACTTCAGGTAAATGCCATATTATGTGTATACCAATATAGTAAGTGTTGGTAATTTATGAGGATCTAAGAAATGATGGGGTATCCACACATTAGTGCCTTGGTGAATTTTTTGCATAATTTTCTATTTGTTGTAATTTTGTTGCCTAGATTTGTTATAGATTTCAAATAATACAATTATCTACCAATTGTTCTTTATAAATAAGAAGTACAATAAGTAGTCACCTATACTTCCCCACTGTGGTCAATGTTGATGTACGGCCTTCGCCCATTGATCTTACAATTAACTCACTATTCATATTCAATTTTCTCCAGTTCAGCCCAATAAAATAAGGAAAACAGAAAATGAAGTCTTGATTTTTCTTTCCAGTGCTCCTACATAATAAAAATACTCTTAAAAACCAATTAATATATAAATTGTCATCATTCATGCTAAAATCAGTTTGAATTTTTTTAATGAATCTACTTACAATTAATAGATTACAATGCTCACATAATAAGAGATAATTTAGAACTATGATTTCACAATAATAAATTACCCTAGCAGTTCAAACTTCGAACATACCTTATGAAATTAAAATATCGCAGGTTAATGAGCCAATCTAGTTTCCTCGGAGCCAATCTTGAGCTCGACCTAAGTCTGAATGCCTTGAGAGTGCGAGTGTAAGGAACTAGATGCCTAAAGCTTTTATTTTGTGCTTGTGTAATTCATTGTTTGACCATCAAGCCAAGCCACCAGCTATATTAACACTACTTCATGTTGGGGCAGATTGGCATTCTAATTTTTTAGTGCTATAGCCGTACTTTTTCACTACTTCACTAATCACAACCTTGGAAGTTTGCAGGGCAACGGGCTTTATTCTTTCTTTGGTGTTTTATGTAAAAGAAAGGATTTGTGAAATTTCTGTAATAGGAAGGGGAAAACTAAATTGATTCTAATTTTAGAATATCAATAATGATAAGTGGTAATTCCTTTATTAAATTTTTTATTTTGAGTGAGCCAAAAAAGTAACTTTCCTTACTTTTTGAGCACAGCCTTACAATTGCGAAGAGGACTAGTGTTGCAAAATTATTGGTAAGTGGAAATTAAAGGGTGTAAGAACGTTTTTGAAAAAATTTCAAACGTCAAAATTAAGTCTTCTATCCTTCCTAGCACCTCACGGAAAACGAGAATCCACAAATTCTAGTTGTTAAATATGTGCAAAATGCCTTATGACGGGAAAAATGGAGGACTGGTCCTATGCTGCTACATGAGTTAGGGTTTCATGTGGCAACAGGGAACCTTGTATAGTTTTTCAAGGATAGGAAAGGAGAATATTGTCAGTTAATCATCACATGATACTTCATCACCATTTGAAAATTGTGTCCTAATTTGAAACAATAAGACTACCCAACTATTTCATTATTTAATTTAGATTGTGTAATACAAAAAAATATCCTAGATAACTTAAATAATGTAAGCACTGTTGCAAAAATTTAGTGGGGAGAACCTTCAATTACATTTATTTTGAAGATCCACTTGCATTTTAAGCCATTTTAATTAGTCTTTCATGGTTATTCTAGTAAAAATTTCAACCTCTTGTAGAAATTTGTTTGTCACTTGTATTAGAAATGCAAAAATCAAATGTATATAAAAATGATTTGAAATGCAAAAATCAAATGCGCGCTACATAAAAATGATTTTATTAAAAACTACATTAACGTCTGATATCATGTGCGCATTCGCCCTCAGCTCTTGCAGAACAGCATTCGCCCTCAGCTCTTGCAGAACATCATTCGCCCTCAGCATGCGCCCTCAGCTCTTGCAGAACAGCATTCGCCCTCAGCTCTTGCAAAATGGTAAGTTCTTACTGCAGGCCCTTCCTCCTATAGTAGGGTTGACTCTATTTGGGTTTTTTTGGTCAATTCCATTGGATTGTGTTAGGCTGTAGGGTTCTATCTAGATGTCTTCTAATGTTCTTTCGGATGAGTTTCAAAGAGGATGTGTAAGATGTGTTTGTGCTTGCATGAATTTGACTCTACCAGTTTCATGAAGTTTAAGCTATGGATTTTAGTTCGACAAACTCATCCATCTCAACACCCAGTAACGAATTTCCCTTGGTCTGATCTATATTGAAGTTGAAGTGCAAAGTGGTAGAGAATGGGAGATCGAAAGTCATCAACTTTATCACAAGGGTAGTACTCCAGATCGAAATTGATGAGCTTTAGTTCTCCAAATTTGGGGATTTTTTTATATTTGGGGATTTTCTGATGACATGCCAAAGGTCACATCCATACAACCATATCAAGGTCAATGTTGATATCATTCTCATGTAGATATAGGTCACTGATATATAGGGTTAATATCATCATCACTATGCATGGAAATCGAATGGTTACAAAATCTATGATTGTGGTTGGCTCATTTATAATTATTACCCATTTACAGTAAAACACAGAAACACTAAATATGGCCCAAGCAGAGCCTTTACAACAGGCAATAGAATTGCAGCTGCTTCATCAATAACCAATAGCTCCACTTGAGAAAACTTTTCATAATATTGTGGCTGGATATACTGCAGAGCAAACAATTGTAGTTATCATTCGTGCTCCAATATATTAATATACTTTTTACATTGAACTGAAGAAAGGGAAACAAGCAAATTCTAGCCATGATACAATGCTTTGACATAAGAGTTTTGAGTGACATACTTGAAAAAAGAACTCATCCACTGGTATTTATAGTCATTTGAGTTATTCAAGTTAAACACAATGTCAAGAATCAAGATTCAATACCCTCTATTATCTTCATCACCCAATAAAAGATTTAAATTTTTCTCAAAGAAACGCTTATTAAATTGGCAACCATTATTTCTCCCTGCTTTAAAACCCCTACATTTAAATGAAAACAAGAATTTAATTTCAACTACAAAAATCTATTATTGTTCAAGTGTACATGTGTGCATCACTTGTGTAGGGTATTCCTTTTCCACTTTCACATTATCCAAGAATGTGTGCAGTATAGTTCATATTTTTTGTGATTTAGATTATCTTGAAAAAGGAAAGGTAAACTATTTCCCATGGAAAAAGAAGGTTTTCCCTTTTTACTACTGGAAATGGTACAACAAAGTTCCATTTCTACCCGAAACTCCTATGAAACAGGAACCAAATAAAGGCCATGTCCTCAATGGACATCATTTGGCTTTGAAAATGGCCATTGCACCATGTTGTTTCTTGTATTACATCACGATAGTTTCTTAGGTCATTTCTTGTTTCTTGAGATGAAAAACAACCAAAGAAATTGTGAAGATCCTTTCAAGAAACAAATGACCATTTCTCAATCATATCTCAACTATTTTTTATTTTATTCAGTGGTTGCTTACTTTGAGAGAAATTTGACACTTTTATAAGGAATATAACACAAAAACACAAAATGGGAAGGAATTGATGAGGTAGATGACCTTTAGTTGTTGTCAATTAAGAAATGATAATACACGATGCATGTTATGTACTACAAACTAGATTCCTTCCTGGAGTTAGGACACAGAGTATTGAATCAAAGTTGTAGTTTCTAACTTCTTGTATTGGTTCATCAATCTTGAAATTCAGACATTGTATGTCTTCATTGCTTCATGTTTGAATAATTTTCATTATATCGTACAATAGGAAATTAGGAATTATGATTATTATTACTCTATGGATCTGTTAAGTTACTTTTAAGTTTGCATGGTTTAGTGTGAAATTATTCTTGTGTGCCCCTAGGCCCAGGTGAAGGAATGCCAAGGACTGAGAACCCTAGTTTTTAAATGGTATTGTTTATTATACCCAAAAACCCCTCAACATCACTTCTTATTAGTTCTTAGCAATAGTGTTGTAAACAATTTAAGAATTGATATAGCAAAATCTCGCACTTCTCAAGATAAATTCCTAAAGCTAAAGTGTGATACCATGTGTAATACAATAGCCCCATTGTCACCTCACCAACCTCTTTTCACTTTGGGCTAGCTCTCCTCCAAATAAAGGGGGGTTCTCCTAGTAGATGTTAGGGATATAATGGCCCAACCAAACCAAGTCAAGAGCCCCCTAACTCTCTATGTTTACTACCATCAATCAAAATATTGAACAATCGGGTCAGACATGCATCCTGAAGATAAAATTGCCAGGGTATTTTTGGGTAATTTGAAAGGGAAAGTCCCCAAACACATATAATCAAGGAATTATAATGTGATTTCAAACATTAAATATCAACAAAATCATTTAAAGGATATTGAAAGGAAAAAGGTGATGGAAGATAGAAAGTGCCTTATTTAAATGCTCTAAGGATTTTTCAATAGTTGTTCCAAAAGCTTCACTTCAAGGCCCTTCAAGATCGTATCCAAAAATGCTATACCATCAACTTCAACAATGTTGCTCCAAAAATGTCCTCAAGGTCTTCACAACAAGTTTACTAGACGTTGCTCCAACAATATATTCAATAAGGTCTTCAACAAGGGTTACTTGCTCCTTTGTTTTAGCAATCCTTTAATAATGTTTTTATCCACAGATTAGCAATAATGCAAGGAATATCTTTAATAAATATGATTTGAATTCTGCTTCAAGAAGAACAAAACTCTATTTTCAACCAAGCCCAATGTCTTCTTCCAAATAAGGTCTTGTTCTTGTTGAAGGTAAGGCTACTAAAAAAAATAGATCTATTAAGATGATCTCCAAACAGTGCACAAATCCAAACTCCTTGACGCAATATATGCAACAACTAGCCCAAAATCTGTAAAAATTTGAGGTTTGAGGTCTGCAAATAAAAGAGCTCAATAAGAGACCAAATTTCCTGCTCAAATACTTCCTCAAGACCAGCTTCCTGTTGTGACTGAGATCCGCTATTTTGCAAGAGATAACTTTTATAATTTTTCTAAACTACCCCAAAATTAAGCTCAGCCTAAGGTCTGCAATTTTGGTATGAAGTCTCAAGATCTGTAAAAAAAAATGTATAGGTCTTCAAGATAAGAAGTTTGAAAATTTCTAGCTGATTCAAGTCTGCAATTATGAAAAATCCTGAAATCTGTACTAGATTCAAAGTATAACATACACTAGCAATTGCACCGGGAGGTGCAAGAGAACCACATAAAAGAAAGAGTTGCTTGGAGGAGGAGTAAACACATGAAAGGGTGAACATAGTTTCTATTAGATAAAGAGAATGCTATAGTACCATCTGTCCAAGATCATCTATGGTCCCTCAAAAGCACCTTTTTGAAATTTTGGGGTAAAAATTCTAACATGTGAACCAAACATGCCAATATCCAAAATAAAAGCAATTGTTTAGGTCTTCATGAAACCGAGTATGGACATAAAAATCTCAACAATATAATTCTTGTTAGTCATCTTCAATATCAATGACTTGATTTCATGATGAATATAATTTCTGAACTTATTGCTAGTTTCAAAAACCAAGCATAATGAATGGTTTGATCTGTTACCCTTGTTTCTGATACATAAATAGCCAAAAGTCCTTTCCAAACAGGTTGCAATGTTTTCTTCTGATGTGTGATTTTATTTTAAAAAGGTTCTTTACAACAAAATCCTCATTAGTAATACACTGGCATTATTTCAGAACTAGTTATTGCTTGTTCAACCAAAGTTTACAAACCCTGCAAACAGGGACTAGACCATTATGTGATCTGCTAAAAAATATAATTAATGTAGTATACATGTAGCGGATTTTTCTCATCTGCATGAGCTAGATGATTAGGATTTCTCTAACCTACCCTTATGTTAAGGATCCCCTTTGACAACATAAAATCCCCTATTTTTTTAAGACTCTTGTCTCAAATACTAATTTGCATGCCAAAGATTACTCTCATAGTGTGTACAAATTTAGCTCTCAAGGAAAATGGATTTGCCTATGAGCGTAGATATAAAATGCGAAAATTTGTGCCAAATAACACAAGCAGGAAAGTCAGAGCCTTCATTGAAGCTTTTGGAGGCCCTTTATTTTACTATTATACAATTTCTCTAGCTCTTCACGGCCTCCAACCTCTTCCAGTTCCTGTGAAACACAAAAATAAATAAACTATCAATACATCTTCACCTAAGACCACAAATGAAAAACTCTAAACACATTTCAAATACAAAGATACAAACGGTTATAAGGGAAGAAGCAAACTCACTTTTGGTCGAAGGAAAAGACCATATGGTACACCATTAAACTTGTCTACATGATGAAGCTCTAGTGGCATTTAAACAAATCTGTATGAGATCCGCTACTTACTGGAAATAAATATATGTCTAACTCACAGATAATGAAGCGATCTATAGAGCTATGATAAGGAAATTAGGAACAAACCTGATGTGCAGTTGCTACCTTAAGAAGATATGGAACATCAACAATATGCCCAACAGGAAAGCAGCGATGAACAAGACCATTGTGGACAAACATATTTTCCATCCAAAAAATGGTGATACCAAGCCCCTGAGGATTTTTTCAAAATGCATGGTAGGTTGATAATAGAGTGACTAACATACTGCTGTTGAAAATCACCTTGACATAGCTGTTAAATCAAACTTGATTTAAATTTACAGTGATCACATCATTCTTTAAAGAATACTGTCAATTTAGTACTTCTATGAATTTCAATGGTAGCAACAGTAAAAATAGAGGCCAGTACTTAGAGCACCAAAACAAAGGCCTGGCACAAAGCCTTTTTTAAAGAATCCATAAGCCAGTAATGCAATGGTCGGACTAGCGTTGATAATGGAAAACACATCATTCAACTCAAAAGGTCCCTCCCTTGGCCTGTGATGAGACTGCCCAAAGAAAATGTATTGTCAATTACAATCTAAAACTAACATCTCAACAGTCCTGTAATCAATGGAACAAAATGAGATTGCATAGTGCAAAACATATCTGCTATATTACAGTTGGATTAATTTTTTTTTTAAAGTAATTCTTGGTCCACCTTTCTGTAAACTGTAGTTATACCTCATGCATATTGTTGGAATATTTGAAAATTCCAGAACAACAATGGAGAGAGTAATACTCTCCTCTATTAACACAGAGAAAAATAAAAAATTATTTACAGGAGACAGAGTTCAACACTTTGAAAACAAAACTTCTATTCCTTCAAAAAAAAAAATATTACAAATTCTTCCTCACTGAGAGGGATTTCAAAATGGTGACTACTGCTATGACACAGTGCACACAAAGACTTAATTGTTTCACTCAGAAACACACTCTGTCTCTAAAAACATGCTGTTATGTTTTTCACTACTCTGTCTATTACACTGTTGTGTGTATTATAAAACTTTACAACACTCTGCTGTGCAATATTCAAATTGTCTATTGTATATGTTTTAAAATAACAAAATACGCCCCTTTTTTTCTTTTAAATTAGCCTTGGGTCTATTTTAAAGCATATACCATTACATATAATAACAAAACAAAAAACTATTAAACCAAACCTATTTAAAATATTTGGGGCCCACATTACAAATGCCCAAAGTGAAATATTTGCACATATGTTATATATGAGCCAATGGTTTAAATAACTATCGGGCAGTGAAAAAAATTTATAACAAAATATTAATAAAACTATATCATACGTCCGGAATTCAAAAAATAAACTCGATTTCAATCACGAATTCGCGTTCCAAAATAGGATGTTGACGTTGGCCTAATTTGTAACGCAAATTCTCAATCCAATGTGCCTTATAAAAATTCGGGTCCATTTTTTGGCTTTGCGTATGGAGGAAAATTGTGACGCAAAAATCAAATTAATTCCTGCTTAAACTTTTTTGGGCCCGGAAAAACTGCAATGCAAACTGGCACAAAAAAAATCCGATCGAATCAGATTTCGCCATGTGGTCTGGGGACCACTATCCTTCAAAAAAAACTCTCCCATGCTTGCAAATAAACTCCTCCTGTGTATAAAATAAACATTTCTCTGTTTTAACTATACAGAGGATCAAATGCGTTGTTCTCAAATATAGTGAGTGTTCTGCGAAATGGAAAGCGGCCATTCAACGCTCTGATTTCTTTTCCTTTACAAGCTCTGTTTCTCATTGCATAGGACTGTACATTTTAAATTGAATCTGACTATTCACTGATTTGGAAAGCGGCTATATGCAGGGGTTTTTTTAAACAAAGAAAGAAGGCGACTACTGTACAGAGGGCAGTTGAAAATAATAATTCAACATGCCACAGCGAAGCATGCCAGAGAGCTCGGTCAGCCCAGCGAGCCCAGTATTCCATTCCAACCTATAAAAGCACATTTGGAGTCATTATTTTCTGAATATTTAGTTCCAAATCTAATACCAACAGCTCAAGTAAAGAAATTTCACATATTGTGGCTCCCACTGCTAATGAAAATGTGCCAAACATCTCTGTGCAGGGAATCTCTGCACCTTGCATACAAATTCCATCAGAGAACAAGCAAGGTAATATACCCATGTCATCTCATACATATGAGCATAAAGACAAGAGTGACAGAACTACTATAATATTTATTTGCAATGATAATGGTTAGCACCATTGAGTACGAACTCAAAATTCATGTTGCAAAAAATTTATTAAATACAAGTATTTCTGTGACTGCCAAAGAGAGCATGACCTGAAGCTTAGCAAAGCACATGTTAGGTAAGAATCATGTAACTGAACAATGTAGAATTATAGTTTTTATGATGAAATAGATCCAGCATTTTTGTCTGGGCCAACTAAATTTAGTTATATTGCAACATTGAGTGAGAGATACCATATAAGTTCATCATAAAACTCATGGTAAACATTTGTAACAAGAAGATATATATACGATCAGTATGCCTAGTGGTTATCACACTGTTAAAAGGAGAATCAATCTGCTTACAAGGATAATCCAGTTTCTCATCAAAGATGCAATCTGGCCCTTTCCAATTGGAACTAAAGGATCAGGGACCTATTTAGAGATTTTCGGAAAATTTCCATAACTCATATCTACAGGGTTCAAAATTTGTGAGGCAGACACACTCTTTAAGAAGGTTTACAGTGTGAAGTTGGCTCACAGCTGGATAGATGCAGAGACTCTTTTAATAGGATAAGAGGACGACTAACGAGTACCCCAAGTCTCTCAGACCCCCTAAGAAAAATCATAATAGACCATAAAAGAAAAACTGAAAGGAGCACAGCCATGGTGAGAACATGGGGCCGGTTAAGGAGACGTAGACTTTGTCAGCTCAAACAATATATTTCAGAGAACATTATCTCCAGCAAAGAGAGGAGAAACCCATTCGAAAGTTGTTTGAATGGAATACATCAAAAGGCATGTTTCACCAGGAACAGCTAAAATAGTTACTTCAAAAATTAACGTTTTGATAGAACAATATTACAAACTGGTTAATGATTCAATCCTCCAACATACCTTAGGATGGAAAAATCTGCAAGCACCACAACCAGGAGCGTAGAAATCTAAAACAACAAGCTTGCCTCCAGCAATTAGAAGAGAATCAATCAATTCCTGGGCTGAATGAACTTCTACCATATTTGATGTCACTCTTTTTTCCCACCATATTGATAGGTAGGGCGTACATGTCTGTGCTGCACGAACCTAGTAAGAAAATCACCCAACCAGAATCACTCTTAAAAATAGTGTTCTCATTGCTCAAGGTGTGCTTTGGTAGCAAGAATCTAAAGAGGCATGGAATAGGCAGTGTATATCTTTAGCCACCAGACTATTTTTTCCAATAGTAAAGCTTCCTTAGGCCTTGCCATCATCTTACACAGAGGTGGTCTTGTGCTCCATATTGAGAGCCTATTAATGTGAGTTTTGTTGGAGTATATACACATTTCAATCTGTTGCTTTTCTAGTGTTTTGTTTCAATTTTTTTGTGATTTATACATTGCAGACTCAATAATACTGAAATTATGAAGCTTATTTGTTTCGATAATTAATATACCTTTTGAGATTTTAAAATTTCACTACAAATAACCCAATTTAGTCTCATTGTCAACTCGTCTCTTGTTTGGGTGCCTTAATGTGCAATGACATGTTTCCAGGACTGAATTCAATGCAAGGCATATTTGAAACTCTAACTCTGTCTTCCGGTGTCTTATTAGAAATTATTTCAGTTTTCGTTTTGTGTTTTCAAGTTAGATATTGTTTTCAAGTTTTTACATTTATAATTTTATTGCAATGTGGCAGACTGATCAGGGCAGTACAGGAACAACCCCGAGACGGGATGATCACGAAAAGAGGCCAGCGGAAGAACATGTAAAGTGCCAGCATTGCTCTATCTTTAGGTATTTTAGTTATTTACATAATTGAAATAATATTAATTTTGTTCAAATATGCAAACACCTAGCCATGGTACGCCTGATGATTCCCTCTTTGAGGAAGAGCTTTCTTCATCCCTATCTCCAGTGTTCTTGTTGCAAAAAAAGGCACGAAATGCAAGGTCGGAATTTAATACTTTGATAGACGCGCCTCAAACACCTGAAACAGAAGAGAAGATAAAACAACTTATGACCCAGCTAGAAAGATATCAGGTAATAATAAAAAGTCAAAAGGATATTTTTTTTGTTCTGCATGAGATGAATTGTGATAGTTTGATTTTTAATTTTTACATTGACTAAACTAACAAAAAGTTCTTTTGTATGTAGTGTTTTCTGGCACTTGCTGAACCCAGTGTTGGTGGTAGTGGGACACAAGGGCAAGATATTGCCCAACAACCCTCTCGTACACCTTCTACTCCTTTAGGTGCCAGCCAAGAAACACACCCTGCCCAAGCAGACACCCAACCAACCGCTGAACGTGTTGGCAATGATGAGGCTGATATGGCCAACTACATTATTGCGTTTCCTGGAGCTACACGTGTCAGCTCCACAGGGACCATTAATGGCACGTTGTTGATGAACGATGAAGGTGTCCCTATAAAGCACGTACAACTCCCAGGTAAATTTTAATATTTTAACTATTTCATGTACTTTATCTAAAACATATTTATCATGATTTTTATTTTTAAATTAATGATAATATCTTTTTTTTCTTTTGGTTTTATTCTGTGTAGGAAACAATGAGTTCTACAGGATTCTGGAGAGCCATGCGTTGGTAATTTTTGGCCCAACCATACGTACAGGGTGGAATTCCCAGAATTCCAACTTGAAAAAATAACTTCTAGATTATCTAGAAGCCCTTTTTGGGGTCGGCACATTTGACAGAAAAGCGGTGGCTCAGGTAGCCGGCAAATATTTGAAATATACCAGGGACACCTATAGGACGCAATTGCAATTTAACCCTAGACATGAGCGTCCTCTCGCAGTTTCAGAGAGTGAGTGGAGAGCACTCATCCATGACGGAAAAGAGAAAAGGGCAAAGAAAGAAGGAAAAATGCCAACTGGACCCGCAAGGTAAATTACAACTTTAATTCAATAGCTTTAATTTTTTCTATGTCTAAAATAAAAGTGTGCTACGTCATATCTGACTTCAATATTTTGATGATAGGTTGCCTGACACCTCGAAGGAAACCAAAGCTAGGATTGAAAAAAAGGGCCATCACAAGCTAGGCCAAGGCGGCTACTTGAAATTAGCCGCAAGAATTGTAAGTAGCTAAACATCTTATAATTAATTGTATCACCTTCCAACGTTTTTGTAATCCTATCAAATATGATTAGAAATACACAATCATATGTAATGTAGGGTGATGAATTTAGAACATAAACTATAGAGGAAGATAAAAATATCGCTTTCCATTTCGGCTATCAAGCCGTAGTTGAATGTCGTGGAAGCTTGGGGTAGGTCCCAAGATCCAGAATGCCTGATAAGGTAAAACATTAACTTTTCAATATGTTTTTTTTGTCCATAAATTTAATGTCTAACAAATTTTTTTAAATCAGGGGAGCAGCATTGCTGACGAGGAAAATAACCTAGTTGTAGAGCCAGATGTAGATGTTCCTCACGTGCAACCTGATCATTGTAGTGGGGACCAAGCCGACAATGCTACTATCAGTGAGGGTTGTGACGGTAATTAGTTTCCACTTACAATTTTTTCTAATTATACCTTGATGGTTGTCCTTATAACTTTTTTTGTTTAAATGACAGAGAATGTTTCCCTTGAGGATCTTACCACCAGAGAGGAAGACAGGGCAACAGTCCCAATGGTGATAACTGGTGCACCAAGTAAATAATCTCATTGCAATTTTTTTTATTAATATTACCGAACTAGTTCAATGATATTTAAAAACTGACAACTAAAATTTAATATTATCTGTTTTTGTAGGCGATGCCCCGTCACTGGATGAGACCAAACATCATGACTATGCAACTAGGTCAACAATGCGGGTCGAAAGGCATGAAACAGGAGTAGAGCACGATGATATTGATGATGTAATTAGGAGCTTTAGAAATAGGAAGAAGAAAAAGAAAATTTGATAATGTAAAACATTGTATTATTATAAGACAAACGTTACCATACTTGGAACGTTTTTTGTGTTATATAAAAAACTCATTTATCATACTATTTTTATGTCAAGCATTAATTGCAATGTTTCCTTGCGTACTTTTTGTTGAATTGTTTTTTTATTAGTTATTGAATATTTTTTTATGCTCATGAAAGTAAAAAATGAAATATAGATTGGGTATTGGGGAATTGAGAGTGATGTGAGGGGGGGGGAGGGGCCATAAGAGCTTCCACCTACACGTGGTTGGCCCTGTTTAGTAGAGAATAATTTATTGGAGCGATTTAATCTTGGAGCAAACCTCCATCGATCCAGCGTAGCAACAAAAAAGTCACTGTTGACTTAGTTGCTACTCTTTCAGATCGTGGGAGGCTTGTTCCAAGTTCATGCAACTCCAATAAATTGTTCTTGAAACGAAGAGGAGCTTATTTAGGTATGTTTTGACATTTTCAACATATGTTCTAACATTATCATAAGAATGCATCTTAGAGTAAAAAATACTACATCAATTACTTGTATTTATTGTAAAAATCCCACAATTTTGTAAAAAGCCCACAATTTGTAAAAAGCTCACATTTTATTAAAAATATAAACAATTTTGGAAAAAGCCCACAATTTTGTAAAAAGCCCACAATTTTGTAAAAAGCCCACTTTTTGTAAAAAGCTCACAATTTGTAAAAAACCCACTTTTATTTTCTTTTTGCTTATATATTGAGCTCCCATTGAGTTCAACAAGTCTTGGGTTTTCTACCTCATTGAGAGAGATTTATTATTTTCTTTATAGGATAATTTGCATCAATGGAAGAAAACATTAGACGTGGAAAAAAAAATCAAAAGGGTGAAAGGGGTGATGGTAGAGTTTATTTCCCTTGCAAAAAATGTTGTATGAGAAATAATGTTAGAGTTTTAATAGCAACAGCAACAATGCATTGTAGGAAATATGGGCACATTGATGGTGGATCGAATGACTATCATCCCATGGTAATTAATTATCTATCTTCATTTTGATTATATCGTAAAATTTTATATTATTTTAAATTTTTAATATTTTTTATATGCACACTAATGTTTAATTATTAATGTTTGTAATTTTCATAAAGGCACAGTTTCCCCCCAAATTTTTGCAGATGATCAACCAGCTTCCACAGCAAAATAGTAGTATATTAGATGATGTTGCACCAGTACAAGAGAATATTGCAGCAAATATTAGTATTGGAAATGATGTTGTACAAGGTGAAGAACATGAAGCGAATGATGAAGGTAATTTTAATGATCCCATGGAGGTAGATCATGATGATAGTAATGAGACAGTTCACATTAATTATGGGACAAATCAAATGCTCCAAGACTTGTATGGTGAGTCAGATGATGATGGTGGAGATAGCAGTGACGGTATTTATGATGTACCTCTGATTGAAAGGTCAAGTGAACGACTTTTTGAACACTCAAATGCAACTCTTCTCTCTGCTACATTGTTGCTGGTGAACTTAAAGGTTATGAATAATTTGGCAAACAGATGTATGACACAACTCCTAAGGTATGCAATATGTATATATAATCACATATATGTAAATGTTGATTATTTTCCCTTTTTTTAGTTGTAATAAATGTTTAAAATAATAACTTATATATATATATATATATATATATATATATATCTATATCTATATCTATATCTATATCTATATATATCATAGTTATCAAAACCGGCCGGTCAGGACGGCTGCTGGTTGGAACCGGCCTTGCAACCCGGTCAATAGCCTATTCTCACCTATTTTGGCCGGTTAACCAGACCTAACCGGTCGGTTAAGTAAGGAACTGGCCAGTTTATGCATAAACCGGCCAGTTCTGTACTTAACCGGCCAGTTAGGTGCTCCTCCATGAGTTGCAAATTCCTTAGTGTCTCCTCCATGAGCTGCAAATTCCTCTATTATACTAGCAACAAACTTGTCTAATAACTCATACTCAACACCTTATAGTAGCAACAATACACATGATGACTGATAAATACAAGGCTGGATAGCATAAAATCCATGGTAGCATGCAACTCATCAAGTGTACTTGATGACAATTTCTGTTCTCAAAACAATCAGCAGCAACCTTATTTCATACTTAGCTAGGAACTGTCATACCCTCTCTCTCTGCTCACACATAGCAGCAGCATAAATACAAAACCTTTCACACAACATACAAGCAATTTGATCATGGCATCAAGACTGATGCAAATGGTCTGACGCCACTCAAGGGACAACAACATACAACCTAATGAAAATGTGACTGGAAATAATAAATTGACCACTAGAAAATTCCTGATTGGAAATGCACTAAACTGGCTACTGAGTTTTCCGGGTTTTAATGAATCTTTTCAGTGATAAATTTCGTCAAACACATTGTGAGTAGACTGCTGAAGTTGTAATTCTCTCTCAACTTGTTACAAATAGCACTAATAGTGGGTTTCATAAACCAATTCAATACCTCTAAGTGTTGTAGATGTTTTTCTAGAAATTTATTGGCAAGCAAACATAGATAATGAAGAATACAAGATCTTCAAAATGCTGGTCTGATATATATATATATATATATATATATATACTGAACCCAGAATTGTCTTTAAGGCTGATACAATGAATTGACAACAGATCTGAGCAGGGACAGATTGTATGTTATAATATTAACTCAGCAATAAAACACAGTGAATAATATAAGAGAAACCTGATACATTACTTCAACAAGTTTGCTTATGTATTTTTCGATGATATGTATTTCACTTGGTGCCATTTTGATATATTCATCACCTTTTCATGGTATATAAATGAGAAAAAATTTCATATTTTGTCTCTATTGGCTTGGAATCATGGTTGCAAATCTTAAAAATAGTTTTTTTTTATTAAAAAATAATTATGTTTATGTTGCAAATAATTATGTTTATGTTGCAAATCTTACATTAACTAGTTTTTGTTTATGTTGTAGATTGTTGGGTGAATATTTGTTACCATCGCCAAATACTTTACCTCGAACATATCGAGATCTACGTGCTATTATGAAACACTTTGGAATGGAATATAACACTATAGATGCATGTCCTAAAGATCAAATTATATATTATGAAGAACATGCGTTGAAAACAGAATGTCTGAAATGTGGTACTAGTAGATATCGAACAGATCAACTAACCAAAAAGGTGCCTCAAAAGGTTCTTCGTCATATTCCCATAATTCCACGTTTTCAGCGAATGTTCAGGTGTAACATCATAGCACAGTTTATGGATTACCGTTCAAAGAATAAAAGTGGAGATGGTGTTCTTCGAATGCCTGCAGATGGTTCTGCATTTAGAGAAATCGAGGAAAAATATGTAGATTTTAAAAATTAACCTCGTAATGTCAGGCTTTCATTGGCAGCTGATGGTGTTAATCCATTCGGAGAGCTTAGATCTACTTACTCAGTGTGGCCTATTTTCGTTATCAACAATAACATTCCTCCTTGGATGTCAATAAAGAGGGAGCACATAATGTTGACTATGATTATTCTAGGTATTTGATACATTATTTTTTTGAATGTAACAATTTCATTTCTCTCGTTGTTTGCATAAATATATATTTTATTTATTTACTTACTTATATATACATATATCATGGTAGTAATTATTATGTACCGTAATTTTGAACAATTAGGTAAGTACTAAGTCAAAGATATGAATGTATAAATTGAGCCTCTTATCGATGAGCTAATACAGTTATGGCATGGCATCACTATGTATGACATCACTAAACCAATCAAGTAGAAGAGATTCCAATGTCGTGGAATGCTTGTATGGACAATTCATGATGCCCCAGGACTAACACATGTTTGTGGTATGTAGTATTTCGTTGCACTTTAATATAATACATAATTATATAAATTAAATATACCATATTGCATGTTTTAAAAATTATCTCATAGTATATTAATTTTTATTGATCCATCTATTGCAGGTCTTCAAACAAAGGGTAGATTTGCATGTCCAGTTTGTGGCCCTAAGATGAAGTATTGTCATTCGCCAGACTTAAGAAAGATGGTGTCTGATGAGTTTAGGCACTTCCTCTCTAGGAACCATAAGTATCGTACTACTGAAAAACATATTTTCAATGATAAAGAAGAAACTGGATCAAAACCGCGAAGAATGACACCTCAGTTGTGGATGTTGGAATATAAAAAAATTAATAATCGTCAAGCAGATGATACGTAATTTGTGTATATATATATATTATTTGTTTATGTAATGTTTGGAATTTTTGTTTTAACTAATGAATTTATTTTATTTTATTTTATAATTAATATTGTTCTGATTTATTTTATTCTTTGATATCAAGGTCATCGTCATGGTGAAGGTACTAATATTGTACTTCCACCTGGAATGAAATGTTATCCTTCTCAATTCGCGAGGTTACCCTACTATGAGGACCTAAAAATAGCTCATTTGTTTGATACAATGCATGTCGGGAAGAATGTGACAGAAACGTTATGGCGAACCATAGATGGTGCACATGATAGAGATAAAATTGACAAAATTTGTGCTGACATTGAGAAATCAAATCATGCAATGAAAAGTGTGATCGACAGATCAAATAACAATGGACGTCAAAATTATAATAATATTCCATGGCTATTAATAGAACAACAAAGCAATGATGTAAAAGAGGTCGTTAGAAGAATTAAATTTCCAACACGTTTTGCTTGAAACATAAATAATATCTTAATGAAGAAAGGTGACTTCAGTGGGGTGAAAACACATGATTGGCATACCTTTGTTAAGGTAAATTTTTTGGTATACGTTTTTGTATGTTATTGCTTGAATACATATTTTAAATTTTCATTTTTTCTATTTAATTTGGAAAGCAATAACGATTCATTTTTTATTTTTATAGTATGTTCTACCTGTATCTATCCCAAACAACTTCGACAACAATGTCAAACAAGTTATATATGGTCTTATTAAATACATGAGGTAAGTATTTTTTAATTATATGCAAAATCTAATTGATACAATTTCTTTTCGTATTTAATGAAATGATGTATTAACTTACTTGTAATGAAATATATATTATGTTTCATTGAAATAACCTTGTGTAATGATTTGCATATGGTTGTCATTGAAATAAATCCATCAAGATGAAATAAAGTATTGGAAGAGACAAATTCCTCGGCTAATGTGTGAAATGCAAAAGTATCTACCTCCAACATTTTTCAATGCACAAGAACACTACTTGATACACCAAGTTGAGGAGATTGAAATGTGTGGACCAGTACACATAAGGTCAATGTGGATGGTCGAGAGGCACCTGAAATCCTTGAAGGCTTTGGTTAGACAAAGAGCACGACCTGAGGTTTATATGGTGGAGGGATATGTGGTATGTCAATCCATGGTGTATATTAGTCATTATATTCCTATATTAGCTGTGCCAGCCATGAAGGCAGTGGATTGCATTTGGGATGTGAACTCCATGTTGGGAAAAATACTGAGAGGGGGGGGGGGGGGGGGGTGAATCAGTATTTAGGGCATACTCAAATATTTTTACTTTTTCTTTCTCTAAAACCCATACGCTACTTCACTGAGCCCAACTCGCGTATACACATGGATATCCTTCATAAAAATCGCGTATACACAGAGATCTTATTATGAATTTATTTCTTTACTTAGATCTATGCATCACTCATTCATCAGATGATTAGCTAGCAGTAAGCATGTGTAGTAATAACAGAATAAACCATCACACATAAGCAACACACATGAACACCAGGATTTAAGGTGGAAACCCAAGTCGGGAGAAAACCACCGCTACCATTATCTCAGCCTTCAATATTTTATTATAAAGAAAACATCTTACAACCATGTACTGGCGCAGACTCATACCAGCACGCAAGCACCCACCTGCAGAAGGCTACAACCTTCTCTCGTTTACCAGCCTCTCATGGAAGGGAGCTACAACCTCCTGCTCTCGTTTACTAGCTACCACTGGAAGGGAGCTACAACCCCCTCACTGAAGGCTTCAACCTTCAGCACCTCTGCGGACCACGTTTCATCAATTTTCATACTGGATCCAATAGCTTCCATACAACATATCTTGTAGGCCACTTTTCATCAGATTTTTAGACTGGACCCACTCCACACATTTAAGCTCAACATTCATCAAAATGAAACTTATAACCCCATCAATTTACTCATTGAATCATCAACCAATAAACCAACAACTTGATCTTCAATTAACATAATCAGTAGCATATTCATCATTCAAACCCTATATTCCATATTTCATACCACATACTTTAGTAAAACCATATATTCCATACGCGCTTTTACTTCACTAAACCTGCGTATGTACGCGCTTTCATATAGACCAACCCGCGTATACTTCAGTGCATTCTTCAGAAAATCCTCTCTGCCCATACGCGCTTTTCCTTAAGCAGACCCGCGTATACACGCGGTTTTGCTGAAGTGAACCTGCGTATACATCTGTAACTTTTCAGGACTATGCAGCTCTTCATATCAGATAAACACCTCACATTTCATCCCTTACTTCAGAAAGTATTTCGCCTCATCTCAGATCTAAACAATCCATAATCAGATCTAGAAAATACATATACATTTCAAATCTAGAGATCCCTCTTCATTATTTTCTTCATAGGTGCATCATAGATTCATATCTATCAATCAAGAAAAGATTTCATCCATGTAGATATTCCTTAGAGAGATTTATTCATTCACAACCCTTACTCATGCACACTCTTGCATTATGGTTTTCTTCTCCTTAAATAGATTTGGCCTTTATCAATACCATGAGCCAAAACCACACAACTTCCGATGGTATTCCTGCACGGGATCAAATAGATAATCCAACACTCAATACAATGGGTCAATACCATGGTAATGCCCCTAGGTATCATATTTTTTAGAGCGCAAGAGGCATACGCGACTTTGAGCGTGCGTATTCGCGTGTATACACAACTTTGCCTCATAAAAACTGCGTATATGCTAAACCTGAATGTATATGCGGGTTCCCTTCACAAAATTAGAGTATATATGTGGGTTGCCTTCACAAAAGTAGCGTATACATTGTGACATATTATATTTATCATTTTTCTGGCACTTACTGGAAATTTTTTCTCTGTCACATCTGAACTGATCTGTAGATACATCATTCTTACATCTTTAGCACATAGGTTGCTTATCATAGGCAACTCATCAAGTAGGTTTCCATCAAGGACAAATTCATTAAGCATATTCCATCAAAGTAAACACACTGTATCACTTGCCAACAATCTCCTCTTTAACTCATCAAGAAGGTTGTCATCAACTTTATCAAGTGGGTTTCCATCAAGGACAACACTCTGCATCATATTGCCATCATCAACTTTATTTCATCAAGTAGGTTACCATCAACTTCATCAAGTAGGTTGCCATCAAGGACAACATATGCCAACACTCCATCAAAAAATTTGAAGTGGAGCACCTGTTGGAAAAAGGTAGAATGAAGAAAGTGAGAGGTAAAAGATTTATTATGTATAATACATATAATGTTTCATTTTTTTACATCATGTATATGATCATTATATTCATTTAGGTATTATTCTTTCATATTTTATTAATTAATATAATTTACCATGGTTATAAGTAATATTTATTAATATTGGTGAATTATTGTTTTTTTATTCAGGTGCTCAAGATTATGAGGCACTACTTTTATACATTGCAAACAATCTTGAGTGGATGAGTGAATGGATTGAAACATGCAAAGCACATAACGATGGTAGGTTATCATGGCAACTACTGTGTGAATTGATTAGAGAAGCGTATCATAGTGGAGATGGAAGCGTTACAGACAGGGAAATCGATTTAGCATATGGTTTGAAAGATAGAAAGGTAAGCAATTAATTCACCTATTTTATTCATTACTTATTTTATACTATATTTATAATGTGACAACAAGTTTGATTTTTCAGTTAATTTTCATGCTGTGTAAATTATATGATTAATTATTAATTGAGAATGCATCTTTTTCATGTTTGGCATATTGCAGTTGAAACACTACAAGGCTATGCGGTGCAATGGTCGTAAATTTCGCGTTAAACAGTTGGATGATAACAGGAAAACTTCTGATAGTGGGATAACTACAGTATTCTAGGTCACTAATGTTTCCTCCAGGAGTGACAGACATCCTCGAGAATCTGAAAATAGATATTATGGGTTCTTAGATGATATAGTTGAGTGTGACTTTAATTCCTTCAAAATAGTTTTGTTCGACGTCAAATGGCATAGGCTACGAATGAATGTACGTGATGATGATAGAACATTTATTCAACATGACAATGGATTTCCAATGGTTAAAACATCGCAGTTTGAAGCAGGAAAAGATCACTATGTTTTTCCAAGCCAATGCGAACAAGTCTTTTACTTAGAGGTTCCAGCTGAGAACGAATGGTCATTTGCTATTAGATATGATCCAAGAGGAAGGCCAGTATAGTATACTGTAGAGGAAGAAGATGATATTGATCTAGAAGAAGATGATGCAGTGGCAGATGAGCAGGAAGATGCATTGACAGAGGAAGAAGATATCTTAGAAGATGAACCAGGCATAGGATAGGAGGCAACAATTATTGATGATGATGTCAATGTGGATATTATTGAAAATGACATAATTAATGATGATGATGACATGGTCGATCATTTCAACACTGTTTCTGAATCAGATGTTGATAAAGATGTTGATAAGTTGGATGAAGATCAAGAAGATACAGAAGAAGAATATTAATATGGTATCTACTGTCAGTGCCCAAAATTGGTGGTATAGGCCATGTGGGCCTCTTATGGTATCTACTACCAGTGCCCAAAAGACATTTAATATTTATGATATTCGTGATGGAGATCCTGTGATTTCAATGTGTTTGTTTTGAAAGTTTAGGTTTCATATTAAATCATCAATGGGCTTTGAAATAAGGCACATTGAAATCTTGGATACATGTTTCATGCCAAAATCAGTTGTATCTTCCATAAATACACAATCTTGGACCACTCTGTATAAATCTACTTCTCAGACAATATTACATCTCCCTCATTATACAGGTGGTGTTCTTACATGCATAGCAAAGGCATTGTTTTGGAAATCATTTTATAAGTCACTAGATATTTTGGGTACAAGGATCTAGGGTCTCCACATGTAACTGTGTTGCCCGGAGACTCACTCTGCCTATCCTTAAATTTGTAGACATAGTAGTATGCCAATGCTTCTTCCATTTTGTATGCATAAGACGATTTTTCGTCAAAGTCCATAATTGTTTTTAAGTTTTATCCATCCCAATTTTGTTTTGAATGCACAGGTTTTTGGCTCAACACAGATCTGTTATATCTTTTTACTTTTCCTTTACTAACTATTTTAAATTTCTAGTTATATTTAGAGGTGTCTTTTAAGGGATGAGCGGAATTACTTGGATTTAGTGCTGCCCACTCTCAATAGAGGCTTATAGTAAACTATGACACATTGTGATGTATATCAGTGGTAGTTGGGGCAGCGAAAAAATCAGTTTAATTCTTGAATAGATTTATTCTTCTTGGAAATCTTTCAGCTGACAAAAAAAAGGGAATGAAACACACAACCAGTCCCCTTCCTTTTATTGGACCACCTGATTTCTTTTTATGAGAGCATCTACAAGCTAAAGTTACTAGAAGTGGTCAAAAGTGAGTTTGATTATTTGGCAAAGTCCAGCTATTCTTAGCCCTCAACAATGTTTAAATACTTCATAGGCATGTTAACCCCTCCTAGACTGTGTTGCGTAAGTGGGTTTTGCAGAATTTTATGCACTTAGGGTTAGACTCAAATTTTGAAATTTGATGTAATTAGGATTATATTCAAGTGCTGGCCAAATTGGTAAAATCGATACTCAGCCATAGCTGAAAGGCAGTAATATGCAGTGGAGTCATTCTATGAAATGATTCAATTTTTCATGTGAATCTCACATCTAAGGGCCATTAAAATCCCATGGATGGAGACTGATCACGATTCAACATTGTTGTTACTATTAGTGGAGGTGGGTATGGCACAAGTACAATAAAAATACTAGCAACAATAGTAACATCATAGACTCAGAATCTTAATCTCTATATTAAATGAGCATTAGAATTAACTTGATTTCAATGAAATATCTAACAGGTTTGTTCTAAATCGGACCTGAAATGCTCACTTGTAAAGATGTTTGAGGCTTGAGGTTGTATGACACTGCAAAAATTGACTTGTTGAGTACATGATGACATTAGGTCATTGTGAAACTAAATATATGCTACTTTAGTATGAAGATTGATTGCTTTTAGGTAGGCTTTCAGTTGTGTAGAGTGTCTTGATTTTTATCTGGTCATGCATGTATGCTTGTCCTTTAGAGTGTTTTTTCTTAACCTGACAACAGAAATTTTCCGTCCATTCATTGGTTTCAAAGAAGTTTGACTAGTACAAAAGGAGCCTAGACGTGTAAGCACAGTCTAAATTTTGAGTATTCATTGATAAATTAAGCTTAAAATGATAGCTTGGATCTTAATTTATGTGTCAAGTTTTTATAAATGCTTGTTTTCTATTGAAGCAGAGTATATTTTGTTTATTTATTGATATATAGAAACTCAAATTATTTTAACGAGTTCTAATGAAATGTTAGCGATCTTGTGAGCTTTGCAGCCTGGTGGAGAACCTCTAGTGTTATGTTTTGTTGATTTTTCTGATGCAAGATGTGCCGCAACTGCCTTAAAATTGATGTTGGTTGCACAAGGATTCGTTCCTGTTTTACTATCAAATTTTCTCTTTATGGTTGCCTTCTCTTACTACCATTACCTAAAATTTCTAGGCTATGATGGTAAGTTTCTTTTGATAAAAGTTATTAGATCTGAACTGAATTAAGGTTCCATTTTTTAAGTTGTTTCTATACGTTTATCTTTAATACCTCAGATATTTCTATGCATGTGCTACAGTGTTACCCTTCTTGGATAAGACAACATTTTTCCTCTACCCTATTGGATTTATTATTATTCTCTTTCCATTTTGTAAGTGATTCAGAGAGCCTGCAAATGTATATTTCTTTCAGGCTTTTCAAATTTGGTTTTGAACTTTCAAGTTTTTTGTTCTACTAACTATACAATGTTTGTTGTGTTATTTTTTCAATCTAACATGAACAGTATATGTTTGTGCATTGTATGTTTAGTGGTACTTGCTAGCTTCAATACTATACGATATGTTTTTAGTTTCTACTATGGCTAGAAGCGTTCAAAGGGAACCATTTTTATAAATCACCATTACCAGGGCTGGAATTGTAGCTGATATGGGAATGAAAAATGGGTGGTATGAAAATTTAGCCACGTGTAGCTATTTGTAAAGGTGCTAATTTTCATCTCAATCACCTACATTAGTTAGCAGAATTGTGTATAAACCGAATGGATACTTGGTAGTTTTCTGAGTTTGGTTTTTCATTTTGCTGGAGTCCATTCTTGTAAATTAATAGATTATTTTTTCCATCTTCTATGGCAAGCTCTCTCTTTCTCTGAACTACCATTTTATGCCTTTTCATTACTGAATTTCATGTGAAAATTCTCAAGTTGATTGAACATAAATTGATGTGGATTTGCTAGTGAAATCAACAATTGGAAGACATTTAACTTTCTATCGAGATCCATTTTAAACACTAACGAAATGTGATATACAGATGATACCCCATGTTTAATTTTTTTTTTAATTTTTTGGCAACCATTCTAGTCTAAAAAAATTGTGGACATGATCCAGAAGCTTAAGAACTAAATTTGTTGAATCCACATACATCATCCATTTAGTTTTTGTAGATTGCGACAAAGAAATACAGTGTAGCTGATGTTGGACAGTTAGGGCTCAACTGAGAGTGAATATGGAGTATGAAATAGCATATGAGGATATCCAAAACTATGACAGTAGATTATTTATAAACCTTTTCATCAGCTAGTGCATTAAAGAGTCCAGCTAACATAACCATTATTAAACAAATTACAAAGCACTCTTCCACTAGCTAGTGAATATGACCTGGGGAATCTCAGAAAAGATGTCATCAAGTTTACAGCTGATCAAAAATACCACCATGGTTGTGCATTGCATGGTTGATATGTTGTACATGTGGTTTGCATCCAGTTGCTTGCTTCAGGAGATTATAAAGTATGAAATTTAAACAATAAGGATGACAATGTTATTGATGCAGGGGCATTAGACCCAAGACAACTTTTGTACATAAATAAATGTAAAGGGGGGTCTCATGTTTTATTTCCCTATTAAATTATCCATAGTTGAGCTAATTTAGTTAATTTGTAGAGGAAAATTTAACTGCCTAAATGATTAGTGGGCATAGGAAGAGGCAGTCCATCTCTGTCTGTCAGAGCGTTAGTCTAATTTGGAACTGTAGGAATTTGAATAGTTTGTGAGTCATCGAGAAATTCAAATCGATTCATTGTAATTGATATAAAAATAAACCTCCGTGACAGCTTCGGGAGACCTACATAGAGAACTGCATAGGCTGCATATAACTGTAGAGGAGACAGGGTAGAAGAGAAGGGCCAATCGATTGAAGATCTAGCCAGCTAAAATCTTGTAAGTTTGGTCACTGTATAAATGAGGAATTTGTCTCGGTATAACTGTGCATTCGTTGTTTAACTCTGTGGGAGAATACCTTGAGTATTTGTGTATTGATTGATTTAAATTTTGTATGGAATTCCTTGAATCTCTGTGTGAATAATCTCTGTAGTTGAGTTGAATAATGTCCTGTGTAACTGGAGGGATTGAATGGTACTCGGTATCTGATGAGGTGTTGATTTGTTTATGAGTCTCGGTGGTTAACTACGTGATAAACCTGTGTTAAACTAATATATGAATTGTGTGTGTAAGTTCCGTGAGGGCGTGCATAGATAGTACAGGTCAAAGTCCTGTATTAATCGATGTTGGATTTTGTATGGAAGCCACACCCCGCAACTTGTTGAAAATTGAATCCTGAATATGCCCTAACCTCATGTGAATAGACCAACAGGAATCGATGAGGGTTCATGAAGGATGCAGGTAATTTTTATTCCTGGTTGCCGAGCGAGAATCGAGGGAGAGTAGATATTGAACTGTATTCTATGGGCGAGATTCGGTTTTGAAGTCAGGTGGAACCCTGAGCAAGAGTAGTCAGAACCGTGAGGGCCACACAGTAAAGACGGGTTTTTGGCATATCGCCCCACCTTTATACGGTAAGCTGTATTCGCCATTTGGACACAATCAATGCCATGGGCTGACACGTGGCCTTAATTAGTTTTGGAAAACCACTCTCATCGCGTGTTAATGATCGTCAATTAACTCGCGCAATATCCAGTTGGATCGTTGGATCGTCGAAGCCGGTGTGACGTATTATCCACCATTGGATGTGGAAGGCTTGTAGGCACTGGGCCCTATGCATATATATATGTTGATTGCCTTTGTCCTAACTACGGTTTACGGTTTTAACCACGGTATGGCATGTTGGTCGCATTGACACAAGTTTAATAATATATGTGTAGCCCGAACATTATATAAAGCCCTCAGCAGTTGTTTAATTTTTTTTTTTTAATTTTTTATCAAAGCGTCGGAAGACCGATGCCTTCAAAGTGTCGGAAGAACGACACCTTCAAAGCATCTGTAGAGCTACACCTACAAAGCATTGGTAGAGCGACACATTAAAAGCGTCATAAGAGTGACACATTCAATCCATCGGTAGAGCGACACCTACAAAGCATCGGTAGAGCGACACCTTCAAAGCGTTGGTTTTACGATGCTTTAAAAGCGTGGTTAGATGTCAAAAGAGCGACAGGTTAGAAATGTCGGAAGAGCGATGTTCAAAACGTCAGAACGCATGTCGTCGGAATTGTGACAGTTATAAACGTTGGACGAGCAACGGTTTTGAAAACATCGAAAGAGCGACGATTGTTTGGAAACCTCAAAAAAAGTGTCGGTATTGTGACACTTTGGAAAAGAATCAGAATTGCGACGTAATGGTGAACCACATTTTGTCCCACCTTGAACTGTCGCTCTTGCGATGACTCTGTGTCAGAATAGCGACGAAGTGGCCGTCGGAAATTGGGCCAAATTTTCTAGTGGATGAGCAAGAGTATTGTGATAGAACCATCTTCCTTTCAGGAAGCAGTGCAAAAACCAATTTGGGTTGATGAAATCATGGAGGAGTATGACTCCATTTTCAATAATAGTGCATGGGAGATTGTCCCAATATTGGTTGGTAAATCACTGGTTGGATCTAGATTAATCTACAAGGTAAAGCAAGCTGTTGATGGGGTGGAGAAGTACAAGGCAATATTTGTGGCTCGGGGATTCTCACAGATTGAGGGGATTGATTATGATGAGACTCTTGCACCAATTGCAAGGTACTCTTCCATTATATCCATCCTTGCACTCTCAACACATATGGGGTGGCACATTCATGAGATGGATGTGAAAACTGTGTTTCTAAATGGAGTTATTGACAAAGAGTGAACATAAAGTAGCCAAAAGGTTTCGAGATCTTCGACAGTGAGTCGCATTTGTACCGAATCAAGAGAGTATTGTATAGTCTGAAGAAAGCACCTCATGCTTGGTACACTTGGAATGACAACTATTTCACCAGAATGGGCTTCACCAAAAGTGAAGTTTATGCAAACCTATACGGAATTGTGGTTGAGGGTATGCTATTGATTATTTCACTTTATGTTGTTGATCTAATTTTGACTGGTGATGAGCAATTGATACACTCATGCAAGGACTCGAATATTGAAAGGGATTTTGAAATGAAGGACATGGGACTCCTTCATTATTTCCTTGGTTTGGAAATATGGCAGCGGGATGGTGAATTTTTTGTTTCTCAAGGCAATTATTCCAAAGAGATACTGGGTAAGTTTCACATGGAGAGTTGTAAACCAATGGACACTCCTCTTCCAGGAAATTGAAGGCAAGAGGATGCTACTGTCTACAAGCAGTCAGTTGGTTCACTGATGTATTTTTTGAACACTAGACCAAGCATTTTCTACGCAGTTAACCAGCTGAGTCAAGCTATGGTTAAGCCTACCAAGCTCTTTTGGAAGGAGGGGAAGCATGTCTTGAGATACCTGGGGAGCACATCAGGGTATGGATTATGGTACAGATGGACAGAGGGAGTGAAGCTTCAAGGCTTCACGAATGCATATTGGGCAGGCAGTTTATCAGAAAGAAAGAGCACATCAAGGGGGATCTTCAGCATAGGATCGACAACATTTTCTTGGTACAGCAAGAAGCATCGAATTTTGGCACTCAGTTCAGCAGAGGCAGAGTATATTGTAGTAATTCAAGCTACATCTGAGGCCATCTGGATGAGAAAGATCCTGGTTGGTTTGTTTGGTTCTCAAATGGATCCGACAATGATACATTGTGATAACTAGAGTTTCATTAAACTCTTGATTAATCCTATGTTTCATGGTAGGTCCAAGCACATATAAATTCAGTACCACCATCTCATAGGTTGTGTGCGGAGGCACATAACGTTACTTTAGTACATTCCCACAGAAGATCAGGATGCAGTTATTCTGACGAAGGCGCCCACCAGGAAAAAATTCGAATACCATAGAGACAGGATCGTGGTGAAAGATAATCCATTTCTTGTTTAGAGGAGTGTCAACACCTACACTAGTGTGGGAGCAGGAGGTCCAAGCAGCACCTACACTAGTGTGGGACAACATGTCTTAGCATCACCTACACTGGTGTGGGCTAGATTTGGTGCATCTCTATTTTATTTATCCCTTAATTAAGATGGACAATAAAATGTAATATAATCTCAAAATAACTTGTAATAGTTAATTGAGTGTGATAAAATCAGTTAACTCATGAATTCTGAGTTGATGGTAGTTGGTGAGGCATGCAGAGTAATTATAGTGGTAATAGAGTTCAAAGTGCAGCGGTGTGTTAGTTAATTCATGTTGTAATCAGTTTAACTTAGTTAAGTGAGTTAAAATCAGTTGTGCTAGTTGTAACTATTTGTTGCACTAGTGAGAGATCAAGTGAATTAAATATGATCTAATTCACAATCAATGATCTCACATGCAACTGATTATTTACTATTATTTGCTGCATGCATGTCAATTCCAGTGGAGACCCGGTTGAGATCTAGGTGAAAGGAATGTTGACTATCAATTGTAGGATTATTGGATTGCACCCATGCAACCAAACACCCATTGGATTGCCCATGATCCTTGCGTATTCAAGGAAGGAAAAAATTCCTAAAGAATAGGGATTGCATTCCACATGAATTGCACAAGAAAGGCAGGCTGTTTAGAGGTTGAGAATTGGCTAAGTGTTGGTGATTTTTTTCCAGGACAGTGTAAAAAAATTAGCTCAGTACAAGAGCCTCTTGTGAGAAGAGTTGTATGTAATTTTTTCATGTATCCATGCTGACTATACAATAGAAGATAGTGGGGTTTTGAGCAGTAAGCTTTCCCTAGAAAATTATATATGTTGTGGTTTGATTTATTCTTCTTTGCTTCATGTGATTGGTGATTGTTTTTTAATTCTATAATTGATTTGTAGAAGTGAATCAGTATCTGGATTTAGTACATCATTAGATTGGATTTAATCCATGATATACATAATTGTTGTATAATTTCTACATCATTAGAGAGACTCGAAGGTCTAGCCTTGTTGGCAAACCCAATGTCAAGATGCCTAAGCCTATTAATAGGCAGTTTATCTAAGAATAGAGAGTTGATTGATGTTGACTATAGAAATACTATTGTAAAAAATTATTATCAGTAATATAAAGTGGAAATTGGCTTTTCTTCACTTGAGATTCATTGAGTTTTCATGAGTATTTGTCTTATGTATTCTGAAATTTTATCTTCAGTACTCTGATGTTTGATTACTTAGAATTCATGTATATCATGCTCTAACTTCCTTCAAACATTAAAATGTTGTGTATATGTGTATGTTATCTTTTCATCAGAACATCTATAAGCCTTAGCTTACATAAGAATAGTTCACATGTTATTGAGTTCCTTTACACTAACTCCATATGCCAAATGGTAGTGATTTCTCAACATCTTTCACATGCATACAAACATACTTAAAGCACTATTTCAAAGTTATCCATATGTTGAAATTCATTTGCATAAAATCATGTTTATCTTTGAGAGAGCCCTCTCAGGCTGAAAAGGCTAATTTTCAGCTAGAATTATGTTTGAAAGAGTTACTCTAGGTTTACTGGTGGAGCAACCCATATGTACCAATTTAGTGATAATAGTGTCAAAGGAATATTTAGGAGACGTGTTATTGTCATTGGTTGCAAATCTTCCCCTTTTTTTTCAATGCATTTGTTAATGGACTCCAAATATTGTCAACATTACTCAATGTGACAAAAAATGTTGGTGGACAAAGTTGAAGTATCATTGCAAAGGTGTTTTTCTTATAGTTTCATAGTAATCAAGATATGTGTGAATGATTCTTATACAATGATATGAACCTGGTGATTGTATTTTTTTTCGCAAATAATTTTTATTTTTGACATCTGTTGCTAGTGGATTTTTTCCTTTTAGCTCTCCTTTGTGAATAGAAATCCACGTTGAGTTGGAAAATTGGTTTAACAAGATACAACTTGCTTTGAAAAATATATTTTTAATGTGCGTTGAAAAGTTCTCAAAAATATGAAGTAGTTCCCATTGTGCAATTTGTTGGTAGGAGAAATTATTAGTGAAATCAATAGGCCAAACCAAACCATAAAATAAGGTTGAAAAGTTAAGCTCTTCAAAAACAAATCTTGAAAAATCCCCAATGGCTGGAATCCTTAGGAACGCACAAATTGCACAATTTTTGTATGAAGATCATGGATTAAATGTGCCTATGATAATTCATGCACAAGTGTTTCATATTATGGCTCCAAAGTGCTATCAATAATTGGTGATTCTACATCATCTATATCTGGAATATTATTGTCATGAATTTTTTTATTTTCCTCAAAGTGTTTTTTCTAGTCGTTATTTATTACTATGTGTTCATTTTTGTATAGATCCATTTTTCATAATTCATGCAAAGAATTCGTCACTTTATTTGATCGAATGTTTCTTGGAAAATAAGCATTCTTGTATTCCATTTTTCTCTTTAGCATAAGTGCAACTATCATGGACTCATTAATATTTCTAGGTAAGGTTGTTTGAACTTTGTCTAAATTGAAAGGAAAAATTATAATTGTGTCTATTAACCCAATCTATGATATTTTGTACACAAGTTGCCTTTTTTCTATGAAGGTCATCCTTGGTGCCACCAATATTTCCTCTAAAGGTGTTAACTATACAATGGAAATAATTTAAGATTTTAACAAATGTGCAAAGGCAATGCAAATGCGGGAAACTTCCCATTGACAACTTCAACATTGAAATATTTGCAAATTTGCTCATTGACAATGATGGATTTTTCTTTTGTTGTAGCAATAACATTAGGTAGAGTCGATAATGTGAATGTGTCAATGTCTTGTATGCCTTTTGCAAAATTAAACTTTTCACAAATACAACATTCATATGTAGGTGTGCCTTGGATTGATTGCAAATATGTCTCAATTTTTTTAATTAAATTTATATGATTTCCATGTTCTTTATTTAGCAATGAAACTTGTGCACGTATTGCAAATTTTAATTGATGGAACATTCTATGTTTCCCAATGTATTTTTTAGAGAAAGCATTGGAGACAAACTTGCTATTTTTCGTGCTTAATGAAAAAGAATCAGTATCTTGTTCTAAAGTCTTGTGATGTGTAGGAAAATTAGTTAATATTATCTTTTCTGATATTTTATTATTGATTGATTGGAACTCTGGAAAAGAGAAAGATGTAATAGCATTGGTTTCATTATGAACAAGATTCTTAGAAGAAATAGGTGAAACAACATTGCAATTGTTTTCCTTTGACATTGATTCAACTGCTAGTTGTGCATTGTCAGTGTGGATGATATCATTAGTACTATTTATTTGTGTAAGTACGTAATAATGTGTATGCAATATGGAAATTTTAATACACATGAGATATAGAACTTTGGATGAATTGTTTGATGGATACAATCTAAAAGAAATATATTTGATTGTTGCATTCCAAATTCATATGTTAACATTAAGTAGTTCACATATCAATTGGATTGTAAAAGTGATTCCTTCTATATGTCCCTTTGCATATGCCATTGATACATTAATAATATAACCTTGCCAACTATAGAGTACAAGGACAAGAAAATAATACTATCCAAAAATTTCTAGTGAAAATGGGATCTCTGTCACTTACAATAATTTTTGGGTTTCCGTGTAGCTTTTGAATTGTTTCCATAAATGCAGTAGTGATTGTACTGCCTTTGAAAGGATGAAATAGTGAAAAAAAGTGTGCATAGTTGGTAATTCTAGCAAACACCACCATGATGATACTCTTTCCTTCACACTTGTGTAAACCTATGATAAAATCCTTTAATACCTCCTCGCAACACTGATTTGGAATGACTAAATGTTGTAACATATGTGGGCTCTTAATTGTCTCAAAATTATTTTGTTGGAAAACAAAACGTTCTGCCACAAACTTCTGAATATAATATTTAAGGTCATCCCAAAAAAAAAATCCTTCTTGACCCTATGATAACTTTTTAAAAATCCTGAGTTCCCTCCTAAAGGAGAGGTGTGTAATTCCAAAATAATATTATATTTGAGTTGGGAGTTCTTACATACATATAAGCGATATTGCTACCATAATGAATCATTTTTCTGAATAACTGTACCAGATGTATTGGGATCTTGTTGTGAGCTTTGAATTAGTGTCCAAACCTCTTCGTCATTCTTTCATTCATCTCTTGCTTCAATTATCCAATCAGGTTGGATAATAGAAATGGCATAGAGCAATGCTTTCACATCCTCATGCCTTCTTGAGAGTTCATCTGTACAATATTTTTCTTTCTTTTTTTGTATATGATTTGAAAGTCATAACCCAATATCTGTTGGGTGTGGAGCCTGATTATCTTTTTTATTTTGTATCACAGCATTGGACCCTTGTACCTTAATGGGGGTGTCAACGCTGCCCATAATTAAACGCTGCCTGGGGGGTCTAGGGGGGGCAATTGCGACTTTATGGAGCTCCCCCCCCCATGGTGGGGGGTTTCGGGGGTAGCGCCCCTAAAGCTAAAAATAGATGTAAAATTGCCTTGTAAAAGTATAGTAATTTCTAGTCAATTTGGGTCGTTCATTAGGCGGATGATCTGACGGTATAAGTTATGTTTAGTTTAGGGTATTTTTCCCTAAAAAGGAACCCCTTGCTTATATGAGGGTATTGTATTGCCGCTATGTATTGTGTGTGTATTCTCAGAGCAAGAAATAGATAGGGAGACTGTGAGAGAGAACAGAGGATATTACAACAGATTTGTTGTACGTTGTGTCTCTTCATTTTGCTGGATAATAGAAAGGAATGACTCGCTGTTCGAGGTAGACGTAGCCCAAACTTGGTGAACCACGTATATCTGTGTCTCTCTGGTTTTATGTGTTTTGTGTGCTTTGTGTTTTCCGCATATTTTATGTGTTGCATTGCTCTGTAATATTTAATTTTCTAACAATATCTTTGTGAACCAATTTTTCTACTCTTCTAAAGATAATTTTTTTTTCCAAAAAGTATTTAAGGCTATCATAATTTGTTTTTATCTTGAAATTTCTTTCCATTAAGTAAGGGAGCCAATGCTTCGGGTGTGTAGTATTGCCAAAATTTCCTTCTCATAAATAGTTTTGTGTAAATACTTTCCCTTGTTTGGTTGGATTTCAAAAGCAATGTATCTTCTTTATTGCATTAAAACAACACCAATTTGATTTTTTGAGACATCACATTCCATAATAAAGGTTTTTGTGAAGTCTGGTGTAGCTAAGACTAGAGTTTCACACGTTGCCTCTTTAAGATGTTCAAAGGCCTTAGTTTCTTCTATTGTCCCAAAAAATGCATCTTTTTTCAGTAATGTTGTTAGAGGTACTGCTATTTTCCCACAATTCTTAACAAACTCGCAATAATACCCCGTCAACCTGAGAAATCCTCGAAGCTGCTTTAGGGTTGTGGGGATTTTTCATATCTTCATGGATTTAATTTTGTTAGGGTCTACCTTAACACCCTCATGATATACAATATGACCCAAATATTCCACATTTTGTACCCCAAGGAAACATTTGGATGGTTTTTCGTACAATTGTTTCTACTCCAATAGTTTAAGAACCCTTTCAATATGTTGAACATGATCTTTCCAAGACTAGTTGTATAATAGTATATCATCAAAAAACACTAACACAAATTTTATAAGAGAAGGTTTGAAAGTGGAATTCATCAAATCATATACATCAACCTTTATAAATATATAAAATTTCAAACAAAATTTGTATTTTTTTTTTAAACAAAAAATCAAAGTCAATATCTCATTATTCAATAAGAATAATAATAATTGCGTCTAGCAACACTCTACAACCCAGTATTGGGGTGATGTGTAGGTGTAATGTAATAAAAATTTCAACATTTTTATTAGGTCGAGAGACGCTCACCAGCCCAGTTTGGGGTGATGTGTAGGTGGAATGCAAGAAAATTTATCAACATTTTTACATGTGGATTTAATAATATGTTGAATTTATATTAATATGTTTTACATGTCAATTAAAATTAATATAGATTCCAATATGGGGGAGATGTTTTAGTGTCGTCAAACCATTAAAAGTAATAAAAATAATAAAATTCAATTTGTTACACTTCAATTTTGTCTTTATTAATAAAATTAAGAATAACTTTTAAAATGTAGCTCAATTGGTAATTGCCTTGTTCCCAAGTCATTGTAAAGTAAGAGATTCAATGTTCAATTCCTTGTGAGTTAGATCAACAACAAAAAGAAAACAAATGTACATTAAAATATATAAAATATATAAGTAGCACCAATAAGTTAAGATCCATTTTACTTTATAAAATAGAATAATGAATTTGTTACAATATAACAAGATTTTTAACTATGGATATTATTAATCATTCCATGTAACCATGGGCCAATATGATGGCTCATAATATGACATGTCCGAAAACCATTGCTCATTTCACAATCAAAATAATACTTACAATATAACAAGATTTTTAACCATGGATACTCACCCCAATTTACCATAGATATTATTAACCATACCATACTATGGACCAATACCATGGCTCATGAATACCACATGCCCAAAAACCATTTCTCATTTCACAATCAGAATCTTTTATAAATATATATCTTTTTTAATTTAATTTCATTATATTTTTGGATCGAGAGAAACTTTCCATATGAAAGAGAAGTTATAATGTTCTATTATATTATGCTATATATTTAATAATTAAACCAGCCTAGATCCATCAAGCTCTAATAAAGATCAAATCTCTTTAGGTCACCAAACATTTTTTAAGTGCAAAACTTGAAGAAAAATTTACAACCACAACTTAATAATTAATATTATATTAACTAAGATATATGATAAATATTTTTATTAAAATAAAATATAAATCTTAATATATACCATATCAATTTCTTTAATAAAAGATATTTATTAGCGACCAAAATAAAAATAAATATTTTCTTAAAAATATGCATCCGTCGTACTACAGAATTTTATTATCACTTCTAAATCTCACAGCTGAAGCTCCAAATAATTATACTCCAGAGGATATTGTTATTGTTTGAAGGTAGTCATCGTACTACAGAATTTTATTATCATGTCTAAAACACCAACTGATTGAAGGCATGCTTTTGGTTTAACCAAGAAGTATTTCAAATTGGGCAAGGGATAATCCTAATGGATATTCTTTGTGTTTTATGACAAGTGTTTAATAAATGTGCTATATAGGGGTTATTTAAATAGAGAATTGTTTTTCTAGCTAGTTAAAGTATTTTTTCCTAGCTAGTTAAAGCTTCTTCTTTTTCTAATTAATTTTTAAATTTGATATTTTAAATTATTATAAAATAAATATATATATTTTTAAATATTTTTATTTAATTTTAAAATAGAATTAAAAATTCTAACAATAATTTTTAAAAACTAAAAAATATATATTATTATTAACTATAATACTTTTCAAAATTAAATAAAAAACTAAAATATATATTATTTAAGTCATAATAATATTTTTTTTTTAAATAAAAAAGTTATATTAATTATTTTGGAAAATGATTACATAGTTTGCCATCAAGTGAGTACAGAGGTCGTGAGGTCGTGACATCTGGAACTGAGAAAACAATGAAGTAGTCTTTCATGGGAGGCAATTTACATTTGGTTTTGCTAAGAGTGGTCTATCTTACAAAAATGTGGGAGTTGAGCCCATAATAAAAAAAGTCGATTTGGCTTCGCACAGAGCTAAGAAACTGTACAGAACAGAGGACATGGAAATTACATAGAAAATTGATCATAAGCAAAGGAGACCTAGAAACGACAGAGGCAAAGCAAAATATTAGGCAGTCCCTTCGACCGGATTGTCATCCAAGTTGATGGGGCGCTCCGGGGTGATACCATCACGGATGACATGTTGGTATTTCGGAGTAGTAGATGGGCCTACCTCCCCTTTGCTTTCAGGAATCCCATGGCGATAAGTTTTTATGCGCTTGAGCATCAAGTAGTGAGGGGAGTTTTTGTCGACAAACTGGCAATGGTAAACCTCATTCACATAAATCAGGAATTTTTTAGTGAGGTCATCGATTTTCCTCTCCACGACATTGTTACTGTCTCTTTGCTCCTGCAGAGCCAGAGCCAGAGCCAGCATTGTCTTTGTTTGCCAATGGAGCTCAATGGCTCTACTGAAAATATTTTCTCTTGCCCTAGTCAGCCCTGGGTCCGGGATCCAATTGAAATCAGCATCAACTTCCTCTGTTGAAACCTGTTGACAAACCCGCCTTGCATTGTCTTCCAGTTTGAGTATATGGGCCTTGGAGTCCTACGTGCTAAGGTTTTCATATGTTATTGTAGCATTACAAGCGGTAGTGGTCACTCTCATCGTAGGAGGACACTTGGGAGAGGACCATCATGAGCCACGACCACAACCCATGCTACCAGAGGCATGGGCAGCAGAACTTCGGGGAGGCATGATACTAGGGATGGGGGAACAAAGGCCGAGGGGGGGGAGAACACAGGGGGCCGAGAAGATAGGAAGTGAAGGGCTGAATGCATCGAGGCGCAGGGCCGAGTTTAAGTGAGCAAGGGAAGGGAAGGCAATCGGGAGCAATTTAAGCAACACAAGGACTAGAGGCCAAGCATACATAGATAGTCAGCAGGTGAACTGATTTGATGGCGAAGGAGGAAAATTATGAGTCTGTCTGCTCTAATTAGATGGTAGTTAAGATGACAGAAAAGCAGGATCGTAGATAGGCCCCAAGGGTGGCAGACAACTGTGGACGAAGAGGCTGAAGTACTTCACTTGATGCGAAAAAAGGTGCCAAGTAGAGGAGTCATCGGTTATGGACGAGAAGATCCACCTACGATCGATCATGCCCTGACGACTCTGTCGTCATGATGATGGAACAATCTTATTTTACTGTATAGTGCCCATAATCATCCCAAGCTTGGGAAAATCTATAATAGTTTTTAAAATTAAATAAAAAACTAAACAATATATATTATTTTACGCTTTATTACTTTTTAAAAAACTTTTCAAAACATTGAATTCAATTTTAATCTTAGAGATAATACACTATGGAGGAGTCTTTGTGTCTACGAATAGGGAGCTGATGTGACAGCTCCTGATCGTCGGGCTCCAGCGACCCCCCTCCCTCCGGTGACAATCAAAACCCCCATGACCGAACGGTGACGGAGACCAAAACGAAACGGTAACGGACCATTACCGAACCCCACCAGCTCCGCCACTTCTCTCGCGAGGGCCCCTCCTTCGCCACCCGCCGCTCCTCCCCAACCCGCCACCCCCACGTCCGCCGGCCACCAACCCCAAATGTAATGCTCGTTTTCATCACCCGTGCGCTTTCATAATCAGTTTTCATCCATCGTCGGGTTTTCATTGTCAATTTCTTTCATCGCGCCAGGGTTGCAGTGGAGCAGTGGAATCAGAGAATCGGTTATTTGGAGTGGAAACCTGCATTCCATGGCATGCAAAGGTTAGAACTGCCACCCTAAACCACAGTTGTAGTATGTTTTTTGTATTCGATATGAATTGTATGATATGGCAGAGAGTAATCGAATGCACAAGCCGATATAAGCTCTAATAATATTTACATATTCTATTAGCATATCTGACCATTGATGGGATAACTGTGGGATTCAATAGCTATAGTTGTATCCCTTATTTGTGTCAAGAAGAGTTGAAAGTTATTCCTTGATAAGGGGAATTTTTTTTCCTCTAGAGGTAAGCTAGAATATTGGCCCCTCTATCAATTTGAGTTTGGACTTTGAAGTTGAAGTTTAAAACCCAAAGGGGTGAGAAAATGCTTATCCCAATTTCACCAAGTTATGGAGTTTCCCTTTGGCCATATTTTATTCCTTCTTATGGGGATGAATTTTTAAGAGTAGAGTTTGAAAGCATCTAAAGGTTAAAGATGACTTATGTTTCTTATAATTTCTCTTGTTGGGTTAACGCCTCGTTGTATTCTATTTTAGTACTTTTGAAATAAGCATATAATATTAGCAAGAAGTTTTCAAATTTAGGGATTGATATCCTTGGTTTTTGTGTTCATTTGGAATTTTGGATATTAGAGTATTTTAGCCCCGTCTCTTAGTTATATGGGCCAATATGAGGTCATGAATATATGCTATCCATAAGAGGGATTAGTTGAAAAAATATATATACATACCAGAGGAGTATCATGAGTGGAGTTCTTTTATTCCTGACGTGCCAATGTGTTGTTTAGCCAAGGCTTCACATTTCCCAGTCAAAGAAACATTAATCAATACTCCCACATGCTAAAACAAAATCCCTGAATTCTGATAAAAACCTTTCTTTTAGTATTTTTCCTCAAAAATTGTAAAGATTCTTTGGAATCACAAATTTGAGATATAAAATCTGCATAATATGAATACTACAGAGATTTTTTAAAAGACTGAATTTATTTACACCATTCAGAAACACATTTTAAATAACAAAAAGACCACAAAATATAAAAAATTAAGCTAGACCTTTTGAAATAATAAACTTAAATTATTAATTTAAATTAGACAGACAGCACAAGTTCATCAAAATTGATAAAGAAATAAACTTGGTCCTCAAAAGAGGGCTAATGAGTCATTTTTTCACTGGTGAAGTTGCTGAGTGCCAAGCCATACACTATAGTCTACCCCACTCTCATGGAGTCAGTTTCAAAAATATACTCTTCTGACCTAGAAGTACTACAAAAAATCCCGCAATTCTTGAGAATTTTTGACAAATTATATACACCTCTGACCTGGTAGTATTGTTACCAATCTTTTTTCCAAAAAAGCATATACATGACTGGATTTTCTAACCCAATTTCATAGAAAACAACCAATAAACTTGTGAACTGTCTAGAAACGATGACTTTTTTTTAGCACGTAGTTCCATTTATGTACTTTAAAATGGGCTACTAATGAAATTTTTGTCTTATATGGACATTGGGAATCAAATTTCAAAAAAATATTTTTTTCAAATTTATAAAAAATAAAGTTTTCACTGAAATTTTGTGTATTTGTTTTATAGTCAGCTCATGGGCCTTTCCTGAATCTAAGCCTGATGTTACTCTTATTCCTGGCTAAGTCATCGAATGAGTTGAATATAGTATGTTTTCCTAGCATCTAATCTGCGGGAAGTCCTCTCCTTTTAGCACAATGTCTAATAATTTATATAACCCTTCGGCTGCTTTGATTAGTAATTAACTGAATTTTGTTGTTTCAGGTTTTTGGGCTCCAAAGCTCTTTGAACAAATTCATAGCTCTTCAGTGTTGTGCAGCTTTTCAAAACTTTCCAATACATATTCAAAGTCTCAATTATGCATTATGGTTGGAAAGTTATTGTTTCAACAAGTTGACCTAGTTGGATACCCAACTCAGTGCCTCCCAAACTCAGTATATATGTCATGTTGCTTGTGTCCCAAACTCAGTGTATATGTCATGTGGCTTGTTTTACAAGCTCACTATGGTTACTCATCACCTCTTAATAGGATGTTTTTCACATGGCTTCATATTTTTAGACTTTTCATCTCAGTATATCTTTCTGTGGCTTGTGTCCCAAACTCAGTTTATCTATCATGGGGCTTGTTTTACAAGCTCACTATGGTTACTCATCACCTCTTAATAGGATGTTTTTCACATGGCTTTTCTTATTTTCAGACTTTTCATTCCCAATATTGCTGAGCGATAAATAATAACAACAACTTTTAATGGCATATAGAGTAGTACTAGATTCACATCAGGGATTATTACCTCTGTACTTTAAACTTTTATCTACTGTTCTGGTTCAATTAAATTTATTCAAATTTTTTGGGTTTTTTTTACATCACAACCTGATACAATTTTTGTAGTTTTTGGAATCCAAATGATGTCATTTTATATTTTTTCAAGCTATCTTAATCTCAAATAGAGTATCTTTGACTCTTTCTTAGTTTTCCAAGTGAATCATGTAAGAGTAGTCCTAAACATTCTTATAAATCTAGTCAAAGACAATGTCCATGAAATTTTGCCAAAATCACTCCAAGACAGTCACCACCTAGAATCATGGCTAGTGTTCAAAATCAAAGAAGGCATCAGTTAACATTAGGTATTTTTTCACTACCAATCCAATCTCATGATCTACCTAAGAATATAGAGAATTTTTTTCAAAAATTCAATCCAGAAAATCATGAAATTCTAGAAATTTGCATTTGTAAAACTCCAATCTTCACATCTTTCAAATTTCAGCAAACTGTGCTGCTTCTGCAAGGATTTTTAGGGGGTTGTTTTTTGCCACTACGCTCCTCCCTCTTTTACGCTTTTTCTGAACTGTTTGCAATTTTTTTTCACTTTCTACTGGAAGCTCATCAATAATCACAATTGGTTCCTTCAGTTTGGGATTTAACTTGGATTTCAAGCCCAACCTCAATTTGTTTGTAGGCCTTGTTCGTGGCCTCTTACAGTATTCTGTTGCATGCTGAATTTCTGCAACTGTTTCATTTTTGTTGTTCTCTTCGAATTTTGTTTGCTACCGTGTACGCCTCCTGTTAGGGTTGTCAGTGGCTTTTGCAGCAGCTTGATGACTGCTCTCGGCCTCTGTAGCTAAAGCCCTTTCCTTCCTATGTTTTCTAGGAAGTGGCTGTGGAATTACCCTCTCCCTTGACTGTTGTGCTTGCTTCTTTAAAGCATCAAGGTACAAGATCTGAATGAGGCCATGGTAGTAGAAATCATGGGGATATAAAATCTTCCTTTTTCTTGCACAAGCAACCATTTTTATTAAGCTCTGATGCAAGAAATAAGGGAGATTCATCTTATTGAACCCGGCCATGTGTACCAAAAATCTCATGTGATAGAGGAAGACCTTAGAAAAACGCCCATCACATGTTAAATAAAGCTGAGTCTGCCGCATTGGTTTTTCCCACTCTGGTTTTAAAATGCTAGAGTGGACCCCAACGCTCCAGCAAGGGTCATGAAAATTGTCTTTTAGGAAGAAATTCAGGTTTACACCCTGTACTAGTTTCCTTTTGAACCACCTTTCTCCCTCAACCGCTATGTTTGTTGTTTTTGCAATGCCTTCCTCTGTTACAGGAAAAAATAGCCCCTCAACCTTCGCGTTGTTACCATAAAAAGTATCAACGAAATCAGAAGAATATTTCATTTTATGCCCACTGAACAACTTAATGATGGGCAATCAGCCTGCTTCGCTGAAATATGGAAATTCATCAGCACCATATATTGAAAATGTACAAGCTCCATCCAACTCATAATGATATAGTTGCCCACTCTTGCTCATCTGTCACAAAAACATGAGTAGTTATCAGAAATATAGTTTAACTAATGCAACAAGACAGTCATAATGTGCATTAACTCTACCCGATGATGTTACATTCCAAACAAAAAAAATAAAACAAATAAACACCTCGTGAGCATATATAATTGTGCTCTAAGCATGGTTATAGAATAATTATAGGTTATTGATCCAAATAGTAAGCTTTGATTATAAAATACTAGTCAAGCTGGAGGTTTTTCTTATAGCTGTTAAGTGTCAATCTCAATTAGTTCTCTTAAAATATGTATTCATATGATATTTACTCCAACCTGAAAATCAGTGAGAAAACAAGCCACAACAAGAGCTTTTGACAGTGGGGATGACCAACTTCTCCAAATAGCAAGCTTTGTAACCATCCCAAGCATGGCTTGAATTTTCCAGTCAAATCTATTTTCAAGCACAGTAGGCTTTGGTAGTAAGGTATATATGACATTAATTTATCAAAATAATAATTCTAGGAATCTCTCAGGCCTGTGCAAATTAATCAATTGCTAAAAAACTAGTTATAACTTATAAACTATGTTGCAAAAGTTTGAATCCTGCTTGTGACATGTTTCCTGTTCATGGACCAATTAGGGCTGGCACAGAATGTAACTAAAAAACTAGTTATAATTTATAAACTATGTTGCATAGGTTCAAATCCTGCTTGTGACATGTTTTCTGTTCATGGACCAATTAGGGTTGGCAAGGCATCAACAATCTCTCTCACATAAAAGTTTGAGAGTGAGAGGAGATGTCTTCAAAACCAAGGAAATTAGAGGTGAGAATAAATGAAAATAGCTTCAAGGATACTCAGAGAACTTCATTGTGAATTTCTACAACAGATATTGACCAGCTATAACATTGAGCACTGCAAAATACATGACTCATCCCAGTATTTTGGCCAAGTAATTCATCAAATGAGGGCTAGTTACAGGATAATTCGGAAATAATAACGATGGTTATTTATATTACTTTTGCTGCAAAATAGATAAGTGGGTGTGTCATGGAAAAGAGTTAGTGTGTTTTTCTGTGCATTTGAACACTTCATCTAAAATTCGTTCGATCTATTAGGTGCTTAATGCACTACAAGTATCAGTGCATTTTCCTTTTCATTTGGGACATTCATAGAAATTTCCTCAATCTATTAAATATGTAAGCAGTCAATATGGGAGGTGGACTTATGGTGGAAAATGGGAAAGGTTATGATTGAAATGGAAGCACAAAACCAGATTTAGTCCATATGGGACGAGGATTTCGGGTGGGAAATGGAAAATATGACAGGGACTCCATAGTTATTGTGACTGAATACAAAAGCATAAAGCCTAATTATGATTATCATTGGTGAGTATAGCTAGTCAAGGTCTTCGCTTCCATGGCAAATTTATAATTAATATTGCCTCCCATTGGCCTCAATTATTGTGGCAAACATCGGATTATTCCATACTATAGGAGAACCTTATGGAATGCTGACACACAATGAAAAGGTCTTTTTATTGAACATAAAATCATAAAGGCAGATTATTATTCGTCAGTACCGGCTGTAAAAGCCTTCTCTTTATGATTGACATTTTCCTGCAACTGAATTCAATCATTGAGGAAAACATCGAATCAGCCTGATAGCATTAGCCTCTTTTTCTAGAACACGTCCCGTCAATTCAAAGATCTCTCTGACTTTAACGGAAGATCCAATTTTGATTATGCGTTCAAATAGGGATGGAATCAAAGCCCAACAAAATTAAAGCCCTAAATCACTCAAAACTTGAAAAAAATTGTATGAAATGAAAAATTGGAATCGTAAAAATAAATAGGAAGGTAATATCTACAACAGATATTGACCAACTATAACATTGAGCACTGCAAAATACATGACTCATCCCAGTATTTTGGCTAGGTAATTCACCAAATGACGGCTAGTTATAGGATAATTCAGAAAGTTAGCATCTTTAATTGGTGAAAAAGTGGAGTACATTGGAAATGTGTATGTTGGAACATGCATGCCTATCCCGGAAGGTTACTGAACCAAGGCAAGGTTACTGAACACATAGAGAAAGAACTTAAGCCTTTGTAAAAAGTCAATAATAATTCAGTATCCTATACAGCATACCTACCTGTAATTTCTATAGAGCCTTTCCTCAAATCTCTTTGCAGATTTTCTTGAAATTGAGTTATATCTCTGTCTCTAGTTTTGGGAGAATAAATTATCAATAATCGTACGCTGTAGAATAAATTCTCAATGATTCCAGGAATAGAAAATGAGATCATTCTTGACGCAATGACAAATTTTATATACTGAGTGGATGAATAATTCTAGTCCTCTATTAATTTGATGATTTAGATCAAGCACATGACATGAATTGTTACAGCTCTTATTAGTATTCCTACTACTACACCCTTTCCTGAAGACCTTCCCAACTTCTGAACTCCATATCTTTAAGAAATGATCAGTGGGTGCATTATCGTCAGGCATCGTGATGGGTTCCACTGTGTTATTGGTGCAGTAACTAGAAGCAGAAATAGAGGACATGAGCAGTGATTCCTTGGAGAGACGAGCTTCTACTTCACCCCAATTTGACCAAGCCAAGTATAAACCATAATGATAACTGCTAAGGCATCCTGCTAAATGTGATTTTTTAAGAAAACAACAGGTTAGTGGTTCAAACTTTTCGGGGTATATTATCTATGTATTAACAACTTGTTATTCCTGTACTAGTAATTAAAGGAATAACTCCCGCTATACTATTAATTGTTCGTGTAAGATTATTGGATTTAGGTGAGTGGCCACATTCACTCACTGGTTCATTTTCACTGTATGGTGGAAACAGTGCATTTTTATTCATTTCAAAGGGATTTATGAATCATCGCCCAGAGGAAATGGGGAAGTATATTATCCACTGCTTTCTACAACACATGTGAACAATGAAAAGGATGGGAACTTAATCTACATACCTGCTTATGAGAGCTGCTGCAGTTTCCCAGAAAAAAGGAAAAGCAAACACCGTCAAACAGATGTCCTCAGAAACACATTCAAACACCGTCCTCAGAAACACAGTATGCAGGGCTTCCTATGAAATGAAAAAGGAAAAATAGGATAAAAAATTCACAAAAAAAGCAATTGCTGAGGCGGTGTTAAAAAAAAGGCACTTTGGAGCACGTAGGAGCGGTGTAAGACATCCGTACCTGACTTGGACCTCCATAAGGACTAGTTCCAACCACGTGGAGAGAAAGTGATGAAGGTGAGCTAACCTATGAACTGTTATAATTTCAGTTTTGGGATTCTAACCTTATACCATCAACAGATTTATGGTTTTCCCCATCGTAATCAATGGGAAAAGGGTGATCGATATGAGAATATGAGAATATGAAGTCCTTGTGATATATAGTCGAATACAACATTTTTAATTATTCCTTGAAAAGATGCTTGAGAAATTTGAACCATAGTAGATTTAGATGTTGTGAAAGTATAATAATTTGAGTCTATATAACTTGAATTAAATTGAGGACCTAATAACTTGAAATTTGCAACGCTTTTTATGTGTCTACTTGTACCATCTTCCATTAACTAAATTTAAAGATTTTAATATTTTCTTGCTTGAAGATCTAAAAATAATCTTCACGTGGCTTGAATCAACTAAACTCCCTTTTTATATCTTCCATACTTTTTCTAGCGTGCTTTATTATATAAATTTTGTATCCCTGCAGATTCAACTCTATTTTTTATACGATTTTGCGCGCTTGATATCTACAGAATCTTAATTCTATGTATTTCCAATTATTTACATAAATAACTTCTTATAAACTTATCTGAATGCATTTCTTTCTTTTCCTCCTTTTCATGTATAGATCTTGCTACTTCTGCATCACATGAATACGTTCTCCTTCAAAAGTTCAATTTCAACCATAAAGTTCATGTTATTCATATTCCATTCATATAATAGTTCAACATAATCTACCAAAGACATGATATCTTCACAATTTAATGTATAGTGTCCCTGTATTCTAAGCATTTACTATCCTTCGACCTAGTACAAGTATTCAACATTGCAAATTGGCAGGAGACCAGTAAAGCATCTGAGATAAAGGCCAAAGTATTTGGCTTGACAAGAGGAGGTTGGCAGCTAGTGGGGGCTGATCCATGAAAATTCCGAACAGATATTGGTGGAGGGAAGGAAGACCACAGACCTGAAAACGATGGGAACTTTCACAGATCGATAACCTCTCTATATGTCTTTTGTGTTATTTTCATCAACTGATTTTGTATAGGATGTATAAGGCTAGCGGCCTTTGCATGTTGGCTCTTTATTAGTACATGTAACAGCATTGGAATTTGGTGCAGCAGTCAAAAGTTAAAACGGTTGAGGCTAAGCCTCCTGTAGTTCCATTAGAGATGTGATTTTGGAATCTGGATCCATCTTTTACCAGCATATTAATATTTTTTCCAGATGAAATTTTAAAAAGGCCGTGATGTTTCACAGTATGTTGTATTGGCTACAAATTATCAGTTTGCTACACTTTGATATTACAGTTTTGGTCAAATGAAACATTTTGATATTAATTACTGTTCTGTGCACATGACAAATAATATTTGTTTGAAGTTGAGGCTGATGGTGTCATATATGAATGGAAGAATGATATTATACTGATAAAGTTTTCAAATATTTTCAAATCAAGATGTACTACTGAAGAGAATTGATTTTCCAGCACCTTGGAAATTGATTTTCCAGCACCTACAGCAGTACTAGTGCTCCAGCTCCTCGGAAAATGATTTTCTAGCACCTTGGAAATTTATTTCCCAGCACCTACAGCAGTACTAGTGCTCCTGTAGGTGCTAGAAATTGATTTTCCACCACCTTGGAAAATGATTTTCACAGTATGTTATCACTTTGAGATTTTAAAAAGGCCGTGATGTTTCACAGTATGCTGTATTGGCTACAAATTCTCAGTTTTGCTACACTTTGATATTACAGTTTTGGTCAAATGAAACATTTTGATATTAATTATTGTTCTGTGCACATGACAAAGAATATTTGTTTGAAGTTAGGGTTGATGGTGTCATATATGAATGGAAGAGAATGATATTATACTGACATAGTTTTCAAATGTTTTCAAAGCAAGATGTACTACTGAAGAGGATTGATTTTCCAGCACCTACAGCATTACTAGTGCTCCAACTCCTTGGAAAATGATTTTCCAGCACCTTGGAAATTTATTTCCCAGCACCTACAGCAGTACTAGTGCTCCTGTAGGTGCTAGAAATTGATTTTCCATCACCTTGGAATATGATTTTCACAGTATGTTATCACTTTGAAATTTTAAAAATGCCGTGATGTTTCACAGTATGATGTATTGGCTAGAAATTCTCAGTTTTGCTACACTTTGATATTACAGTTTTGGTCAAATGAAAAATTTTGATATTAATTACTGTTATGTGCACATGACAAAGAATATTTGTTTGAAGTTGAGGTTGATGGTGTCATATATGAATGGAAGAGAATGATATTATACTGAAAAAGTTTTCAAATGTTTTCAAATCAAGATGTACTACTGAAGAGAATTGATTTTCCAGCACCTTGGAAATTGATTTTACAGCACCTACAGCAGTACTGGTGCTCCAGCTCCTTGGAAAATGATTTTCCAGCACCTTGGAAATTTATTTCGCAGCACCTACAGCAGTACTAGTGCTCCTCTAGGTGCTAGAAATTGATTTCCATCACCTTGGAATATGATTTTCCAACACCTACAGGAGTACTGGAAATCATTTTCCACTACATCATTTCATGGAGATGCAATTACTATATTCGTGTATATGTACAAATCACCTTCTCATCATTTCCAGCTCCCTAATATCTTTTCACGTATTCTTGCAGACAGTCATCCAGCATGGAAAAGAAATGGAAGTTGGTCATGGCTCTTGAGGTCCAAGACCCAAAAGACAAAGTCATTTTTTCTGGTAAAGATTTAGTTTGCACTGAAATCTACAAAGAAAACATGAATATTGACCGGGTTGCAAAAATTCCCAAAGAAAGAGTTGTTTATTTTATAAAAGGAGAGGAATCGAATCCAGATGCTCCATGTTCCTTCCGGCGTAAACAAAGAAAACCCCCAAGCACAAGAGCCTTACAGTATGAATAGTAAGTATTTTAGAACTACATTGTTTAGATGTTGATATTAAATATGCTTTATATTTACCAGATTTGGTGACATTCCTGTAATTTATTTTGCAGTTATCATTGCTCATATGGTCCAACTGACAAGAGAGAAGAATGGAAAAGCAAAGGAAGGAAGGGATTTGCCAAAAAGAGGGGATTTCAATGCCATTTTATTGTAAAGATTATAGTTCAAGATCCCAACATAGCAGTAATAACATACAATCAGTATGATCACGAAGATGGGCAAGGATGGCCTTGTCATGGTAAAGACAACAATTCAAGTGATGATGTTACTGAGAAAAACCCAAAACTTTCGAAGGACATGATTTCTTATATAGAAAGTTGTTATTTTCTTGAACTTCCAATTGACTCTGTTTGTAAAATACATATAAAGAAATATCTTGACATAGATGCTACATCCAGAGATAGGAATTTCTTCTTACGTAGAAAATATGTTGTAAACATTTAAAATCGTCTAATGAAAGAAAGTTATCAGTTGCATAGCAAAGATGAAATGAGTGTGAATCTTTGGTACTAAAGAAACCAAGATGATTTCTTCTTCTTCTAGAACCCCAATGGCACGGACATCCCTTTTATAGCTAGAATACAAACAAAATGGATGTTGGAAACTATGGTCAAGCTATCCCACAATAGTTTGATAGCCATGGACTCAACATTCAGTACAAAAAAATATGGGGTGAGTTTTTTTTCCAATGATTGCTTCAATAAAATCATTTATGTTAAAATTAACTTCATTTCATTTAAAATGACAGTATCAGTTGTACACGCTTGCGGTCTTTGATGAGCAACAAAGCGGGGTACCAGTTGCCTGGGTGGTGATGTCATGTAATACATCACAAGATATACAAGTATGGCTGGAGAGCCTCATTCTTAGGTGTTTTCGGACTCGTCCCGATTGGAGGGTCAACGCCTTCATGGTTGATGATGCTATGGATGAAATCATTGCTTTGAGGTAACATCAATATTCTTATTTGACATTTCGAATTGCATTCATTTTAAGAATTTCTAAAAATGAATTAAATGTCGCAGGAGAATCATGAAATGTGAAGTGATTTTATGTATTTGGCACGGAAGGAGGGCATGGCTCAAGAATGTTAATCGGTTGGTTAGCAACTCAGAGAAAGAAAAAGAAATGTTCAATGAACTTGGCCATATCATGAAATATTGTTGTACTGATGAAGTGGATGACACAATCAATGCTTTTTTCATCAAATATGCAGCTGAGCAGAAGTTTTTGGACTATTTCTACAAGACGTGGATTGCTGGTGACAAGATTCGTAAGTTTGCATAATATTCCTATTGTGTTGTATGTTTGTCATTTATGTTGGACAACTGATATTTACTAATTGAGTCTTTCCATGTAGGCATGTGGGTTAAAGGCTGTAGAGATTTTCCTCATGCAAACCAGGAGACAAATAATGATGTGGAATCATACCACGGTTACCTGAAGTCAACATTTCTATGTGATAAGCGAAATAAATGCTCTCGTATAATGGATTGGCTATTCTACACTCTCCTAAAAAATGTTGAGCCATGTTATCGATTCAAGGCAATTTTGAAAAAAGAAGGATATTATAACAACCACAAGAAAGAGATGCAGCTTGAATCATCAATGGAAAAGGCTAGAAGAATTCTAGACAGTGATTGTAAGCCTCATGAGAGCATATCTCATGCTTATTGGGAGAGGAGTCAAAGCAAAGCTGACAAGGAATATCTTATCACTTTTCATCGCAGAAATTTTATGACTTGCGATTGTCCATGGTCTATTCGAGGGAACATTTGCAAGCATGCTATAAAGATAGATTGGTTTCATTCCTCCTTGATTGATTTAGACCCTTTATTGTATCTTCATACCACACCCAATTAGTTGAATGTCCCTTTTGAGATAAGTACAGAGGTGCCAAAACTTCCTGCAGATACTATCCCGACCAATATTGAAGATGACAATGTTGAAGAACTTGGTGTGTTGAGAGAGGAGTTGTTTGGTTATCTAGACCTGATTAGAAACAATCCTCCTTCCACTGTGAGCAAGGAAAAAAAATTTATTAATCTGGCTAAAAAAATTTTTGATGATGCTAATAATCTTGATATTATGGATCATGACTTCACAGTTGATTTGGGTTCTTATGAGTCATCTTTGAAGAGAAAGAAGAGTTTCCTTAGTCCAAAAAAAATAAATAAAAGGACAAGTAAGGTCACCTTGAATATTGATTTGAATGTCTCTGCATCCGAAGATGAACCATTTCAGTTTCCACACCTCAACAGGCGTGGTCTCCCTCCCTCCAACAATGCTTCCTCTACTGTTCCAAGTAAGTTCTATAGGGAGACGATATCAGTATGTTTAGATCAAATTCCTGATCTTCCAGGTTTGTTGCTATGTTTAGATCGCTTTGTCGATTTTTCAAGTTTGTTGCAATGTCTTTGGTCTTTGCTATTTATTTTAACTTAATGTAGTGTTGTAACGTTTGAAGAGCCACAACATCTGATCAATGTGATTATAGATGAAGGATGTACACAAACCAACAATCAACCTTTTGATCACATGAGTCAAGGTACATTTGACGAGCTTGTTGATTGATCTACTATGTATTCTGATGCATCTATTATTTGACATGTTATTTTTTTCTTTGATGGAAATTGTGTTGTCATCTTACAAACATAGCTAGTTCGTCATTGGGCCCCCCTCGACCAGAACAGGATTGGGCCACTAACATCACAGACACTGGTGAATTTCCATGTTTGTTTGCATTGTCTTCACTCCTAACGATTAGCACTGGTTGTTGTTCATGTTTTTAATGTAGTGCTAGAATGTTTGCAGGGCTGGAGCATCCAATTAATGTGATTTCAGATGAAGGATGTTCACAGACACATTATAACTATTTTTATCAGATGAGTCAAGGTGCTTAGGACGAGACTTTTAATTGATATTCTTTGTATTCTGATGCATTTATTACTTGTCATCTTATTATCTTCTCTGATGAAAATTTCATTTTCATGTTATAGACACAACTTCTTCAATGGGTCCCCCTCTATCCGAAGATGATTGGGTCACTAACATCACTGAACTTGCAGACAACATAGAAATTGGCTTTAGAAAAAATTTGTGATAAAAACTGCATCTTGTTGTTTATTGTCCGACATACCGAATCATGGCGGAGTGGCAAGCTTTGGTTACATGTGATTCCTACTGTGGAGCACTTTGTTGTTAGGGTTTTATTGGTTTCCCTAGCTAGGGTTAGGAGACCTTAAAATTATTCCAGCTTCTGATAAGCTGCAATTATGTACATGTACTTCATTTTTTATACATAAATGAAAAGAGAACATCAGGAATTCGATGATGCAGTTAATGGATATTTCTTGTTTACTTTTAAATGTTATGTTAGAAAACAGTAAATTTGCTTGATAGTACTGTAATACATAGGCACATTTTCATTCAGTAGCAGAATTGGCGTGTTTTCTGCAAATGCCTCGAACTGTTTTGTGATTTCAAATTTCACTGCAACATTTTTATCTCCATCCTTTGGTGAAATGTGCTTGAGGATGTCTATCTGCAAATTGTTGTTGTTGTGGATGTTTTAGTTGCTGTTGTTGCTGCAAAGCCATTGAGTTGTAGAAATCCATATTGATGTTCATGTTCATGGATTGTGCAAAAGACAAAGGGGCCACCAACATACCTCTTTAGGAAGTCACTATTTGTCAGGTTAGATTAAGCCTTTGTAGCTTTCTGTAGGTAGATTAGCTTCATGAACAGGTGAGCAGGTGCTGCCCTATTGGAGCCACTTTGTATTGATGATGTTTGATGCATCAGATTCATTTGCACCTTCACCTCTTGCGTATAAAAATTTGAGCCATTGAATTTTTTCATAACTATTTGTTCCATATATAAAAATAAATATCTACTATATGATTTTTACCTTATAATTTCAGTGCACATGTAGGGACTCAACTCGCTAGGCACTGTCTTAGTAATTAGAACTTTAAGTCCTTATCCATTTCCATGAGAGGTAGTTGTAATTAAATTTTTTCATGATTTTTGAATAGTCCACTTAGCACTCACTGCATCAGGTGATGCTCGCAGGGGTGAAGAAGTGGGATTGAAAATAGTGAACTGAATCACATAGCATCAATAATCACTTCCGAGGCTTGCACCTGGTAACCAGGACTTCCCGAGAGGTCACCCATCCCAGATCGGCTCTGGCTCAAACGCTCTTAACTATGGAGTTTTCCCCACAATCAAGTCCACTTAGTTTGCTACCCCATTTGCAAAACCTTAGCAAGTATTGTGCCTCATGAACCATTCAATAAGAGCTCCCTTCACTCTTTTTACTTAAGTATTGAGGGGTTTTCGAAGTGCATTATATTAGATATCATGTTTTCAGATTCAGCTACGTTACATAAGTCATTCATCTATGACCATTTCCATGAGAGATAGTGGAAACTGACTTTTCTCATGATTTTTAAAGTTCATAACCAAATCAGATTAGGAATGGTAGTGGTAGAGGTAGGACTTGCTTCTCAGATCTTCAAGTTCAGCACATCAATTAGAGTTATTTATTTACAATTGTTGAATGAAGCACAGGGTTAATTATATAGAATTGTTGAGCTGCTTTTCCCAGTTGTTTGATTATATAGAATACCTACTATAGAGAGTCAAATTTGTTTTTAATTGATACCTTTACTATTCTGAAAAATATCCATGTTAATCTATCATGTATTAGATCCCAAGGAAGTAAAAACAAAAACAATTTTTACCCAACAAAAAAATGGCAAAATAACACAACATAAAATAATTATACCCTAAAAAAGATTCATGTATTATATCGTGAACCATCCAAAATTACAATCGGTTCTTCTCTAGTGAAAGAACCATGCCATCATAACCCTAAGGAAAATTATAAGAATAACACATCCACTTATTTAAGAGTTATCCTGATGATGATTGATGACTTCACTTGCAATAAACCATGATCTGGTGTCATCTCTGACACCTGCATCTACACTTGACATTCCTGCCACTAGTATATCAGTGGACATCCTATGAATGTCTGAAAGCCATTGTATGCTGAAATATTTAAAGTGAGAGCTCCGCATTCTTGCTTCCGTGTATAGGGGTTTTAAATTTTCTTTTTGAATTTCAAAGATGCCATTGCGCTGATTGCAAATGAGTTGCGAGTTCATGTAAACTGCAATATCATTCACAAAATTGTTTTTTGCCTCTTTTAAGCCCTCAATAAGGGCGATATAGTATGCTTCATTATTAGTTGTCCTCCCATGTAGATCTTTGTTTCTGTGCACTACATGATTTCACGCCGGATTGTAAAGCACATATTTAATTGTGGCTTGTCCAAGATTTGGACGACAGGAAACTTCGATACACAATGTCCAATTTTCGACCATTGTCCACACTTTAAAAACCTACAACCTAAAAAAACAATAAATTAATATCAAACATGTATGCATTTATAGAAATAAAAAACCAGATTACCCACTTATTCATTACACAGAAATCAAAACCAGATTATATTTTGCATTCATGTAGTGCTGATTCAACATTCCAAAACAAGATTACATTTTGCATTCATGCAATGCTGATTCATCATTCCACTTAGGTTAGGTCCTTTGAGCTTCAACCTCGATGGTAGGATCAAAACTACATTGAAGATGACTTTTTATATGGACCAACTTTGCAATCCAATCTGTTCATGAAGAAATCTTGTGTTCTCTTGATGTCTTCTAATTAAGAGGCAAACACATTATTAATTTCTGCTTGCTTGTCTTTCAATACTATATCCAGCAGAATCTTCATTTTCTAGTGCAATGCAATGGAGTTGACATGTCATTTTATCCAACCACTAGTGTGACAAAGGAGAGTTGGGAAATAAGAGACCTCTTCCAAAGTCTCATACTAAAAAAATCCTTGCCCTCTCAACACCCATCATGGTTTTGAGATTCCTGATTTCCAGCTGAGTTTCTAGGCCACAACATTGAAGTAAGCCTCAACTGATTCCTGCGAAAATAAATGAGCCTTATGATAGCCCTGGAACCTTGCAACTAATTCCTACACAAATAAATGAGCCCTATGATGACCCTGGAACCTTGCAACCCCCACCCCTGCTATTGTGCATATGTTGCCTAGGCAACACGATGTGCAAGAGGCACCTTCTTACAATGAGCACTAAAACAAGGCCACAGACAGACCTAAAAAATAGATCTACTAAAATTATATCCGTTTTTTTAACACATATATTCATGTTATCAAACACATATGAGAGGTTGATGAGAACTTCGGGAATTCTATGTGTTTTGTTAGAAGAGAGATGAACATTTCACATATCTTCAAAAGAAAAAAGCTGTAACAGATGATAGGAAAAGTTCTAGACCAGAATGTATTTGAATTTAACTTTAAATTTAAAATCAAATTAAAAATTAAATTATTAAATAAATAAATACACAAGATTCCAGTGATTTTCATCAACATTATATTCTTAACTGTGAAAACATATAAAAACAATATCAAGACATAACTCTACAAAATCACAATCCAAACAATACCACCAAACCCACTATCCAGACATAACCAGGACCAAGTCCAGACTCGAAACCCACAGCCTAGAAAACAAAGAATAATTAACTGGCTGTCCAAGCTGAGAAAAACTATAGCACACTACATGTTACCGAAGATTTCGAGGCCTAAGAAGCGAGGGATATAATTTACAAATAATTCGAATAAGAAAGTTTCCAATTTCTAGTTTTCCAGATAATCCACATGATGTAATATGGTAGATTCCTAAACCTTTTGTTGTTGCAATACCAAGCACTTATACATGAAATGAGAGTAATGTTATTCCCCACATATTTAAGCCTTAATAATCCCCTACATCCCTCTCATACATGTCTTGCATATCCACAGGAAACTAGAAGGTGGTCCAGATTTTCTAGTCCCTCCAGGGATATCACACAAATCCCTAGGCCCACAAATCAACATTTTTGAAGATTATTCGAGTCATAATTTTGTCATTGGCAGCGAGCCAACAGAAGCTCCTAATCTTATAAGGTATATTACCTTTCCATATATTATGTGCCCAATTGTAACTAACATGTTTCTTCGTCGTCACCCTTATCTGTCATTTTTGAGATTCCTGGATTTGTGAGAATCTACAAAGACGGAGCAGTTGAATGGTTAGAAGATCGGGGTATCGTTCCCCCTTCTCCAGAGCTCAAATTTTTTGATTTGCATGGTGTGGCTTCCAAAGACGTGGTGATCGATCCTGAAACAGGCATCTTCGTTCGCATCCACCTCCCCGGTCTCCATGTCACCGATGGAAAAGAGAAACTCCCAGTGCTTGTTTATGTTCATGGAGGGGGTTTCTGCATCGAATCCGCCGCTTCACCTGTGTATCACAGTTATCTTAATAAAGTGGCTACAGAAGCCAAGGTGATTTTTATATCGGTGGAGTACAGGAGAACCCCGGAGGATCGCCTCCCTGCGGCTTATGATGATTGTGTTGGTGTTCTTGAATGGCTTGATCGCCAAGCAATGGCAGTTCAAGAGGTTTCTGTGGATCCATGGCTCGCTTCGCACGCAGATTTTAGAAAGGTGTTCGTGGCAGGTGACAGTGTCGGAGGCAACATCGTGCATCAGGTGGGAATCCTTGCGAGTAGAAGGAAATGGGATGGCCTATGTTTCCAGGGGGCCATTCTGGTTCACCCCTTCTTTGATGGAGAAGAAGGAATAGAAGGCATGGAGGATTTTAATAAGATGACGGAAGCCATATGGAGCATCTCTCTCCTCGCAGGGGCGGATAAAGACCACCCTTTTTCTAACCCAGTTGGACCCCGTTCTCCCGATCTGTCGACTCTGGTGTATGAACGAATGGTTGTATTCGTGGCAGAGAAAAATCTGCTGACACATCGCACTGTTTTGTACTACGAAGCTTTAAAGAAGGCAGGCAAAGATGCTAATTTGGTGATGACGGAAGGGGAAGGCCATGTTTTCCATCTCCTCGATCCGAAATCTGACAATGCGTCCATCATGATGAAAGACATTTCAGATTTCATAAATTTCTCTTCTAATTAGTCTAACAACTCACATAATCTTTATTTATAAAGCGCAAATCTTATTTATGTGGTTTTGGGTTATTTACGCATTTTTTTCAAGGTGTGAATAAAAGTATGAAATAGTTTAATTATTATTAGATTTAATAACAAATCCTATTTATGTGGCTCTTCGTTAATTTATTTTGTCAAAGTGCATATACAAGCTTTAAATGGTTTAATTATTACTTTGAAAACCAACCACCTTACTTGGGTAATTAAAGCCTCGATCGCAAACTTGTGGTCAAAGCCCTATAGATCGTTTCGTTGGCACAAGAAAGAGGTGAAGTAATTTAACCAAGTCGTCAAACTTGACTAGATAGTGTTGCACCATAATTATAAAGAAAATTGTTGCAAGCCTTTATGAGATGAGGACTAACCAACAATGCATTGTAAACCAACCAACAAAAAGTCCCGCTAGCCCTTACATGCGAAGAGACATGGAGAACCAACATTGAAGAGATAGAGTAAAGTTTGACCAACAAAAACACCAAGGAGTTGTGATGACCATAGAAAATTTGAAATCCACTCAGGTACTATCTTTGGATACTAACATTGGGATTCGTTACTAGAACATAATGAGCGACTAGTATACCTACTCATGGGATAGACAAAAATATAGAAATTATACAACAAGCATGTATATTTTGGATTCACCCGATCTAACAATGTACTAAAGTTAAATACTGAATCGCTTCTACAAATATTTTGCAGACTTAAAAACATAATCGCTAATCACATGAACATGAAGAAGGATCAATCACACACAACATAGATTATTTCTCGGGGAAAGCTTACAGCTAAAAAGTCCACTATCTTCTATTGTATATTAAGCATGGATCATGAAACAATTACATACAAAACTCTTCTCACAAGAGCCCTCGAGTACTTAGCTAATTGTCTCACACTGTCATACGCAACACTGACCAACACATAGCCAATTCTCAGCCTCCAGACAGCCTTCCTTGCTTGCGCAATCCCTGATGGTAAAGATCCCTAAAAGATAGGAATTCTTGCCTACCTTGACTGCGCAAGTATCATGGGCACTCCAATGGGTGTTTAGTTGCAAGTGTGCAAGCCAATAATCCTACAACTGATAGTCAACTTCCCTTTCACCTAGAACTCAGTTAGGTCTCCACTGGATCTGACATGCAAGCAGCTAATAATAGTAAATCCTCAGTTGCATGTGAGATCACTGATTGTGAATTAATTAATATTTATTTCACTAGATCTCTCACTAGTGTGTCTTCAGTTACAACTAGCACAACTGAGTTTAACTCACTTAACTAAGTAAAACTGATTTACAACTTACACCAACTCATACACCACTGCACTTCGAACTCTGTTACAACTAGAACTACTCTACATGCCAAAAACCTCTAACTCGAAATCCACAAGCTAACTAAATTTATCACTTTCAATTAACTCATTCAAGTCTGCATTGAGAATAGATTACAATTTAATGTCCATCTTAATTAATGGATAACCAAAATAGACATGCACCTAAAAATAGCACTGTGGGCCCCACCCTACTCTGGGTGCTTAATGAAACCTGGTGTTGAATCCAACCAGGTGCTTAATGCACTAGGTGTGGATGCTGAATCTTCTTGTTGAATCTCAACACTCCCTCTCACCAAGAAAGGGATTATCCTTCACCCTGATCCTGTCTCAATGGTATTTGAATTTGCTCCTGGTGAGCGCCTTCGTTAAAATATCTGCATCCTGATCTTCCGTGGGAATTTACTAAAGCAACATGATCCTTCTCTGCACACAATATCTGAGATCATGGTACCGGATATCTATATGGTTGGACCTATCATGAAACACAGGATTAATAGAGATTTTAATGCAACTCTGATTATCACAATGAATCACTATCGGATCTATCTGAGAAGCAAACAAGCTAACAAGATATTTCTCATCGAGATAGCCTCACATGCAGCTTGACTTGCTGCTTTGGTTTCGCTTTCGATGAACTGAGTGCCACGGATCATTGTTTCCTGTTGTACCAAGAAATTGTTGTTGATCCAATGCTAAAGATCCCTCCTCGTGTGCTCTTTTTTTCTGATGGACTACCAACCCAATCTGCATCTGTGAAGCCATGCAGCTTCACTCCATCCATCTGTTTGTACCATAGACCATACTCTGATGTGCCCCTCAAGTATCTCAGGACATGCTTCCCCGCATTCCAAAAGAGCTTGGTAGGCTTAACCATAGCTTGAATCAGTTGGTTAACTACGTAGCAAATGTTCGGTCTTGTGTTCACCAAATACATTAGCAAACCCACTAATTGTCGATAGCCAGTAGCATCCTCTTTCATCTAATTTCCTGGAAGAGGAGTATCCATGGGTTTGCAACTCTCCATGTTAAACTTACCCAGTATCTCCTTTTCATACTTGCCTTGAGACACAAAAGGTTCACCATCCTGCTGCCATATTTCCAATCCAAGGAAATAATGAAGGAGTCCCATGTCCTTCATTTTCAACTCCCTTGCAAGATCTTCCTTTCATGAGTGTATCAAATGCTCATCACCAGTCAAAATTAGATCATCAACATAAAGAACAATGATCAATAGTTTACCCTCAACCACAATCCAGTATAGGTTTTCATCTTCTTCACTTTTGTTGAAGCCCAATCCGGTGAAATAGATGTCTATCTGAATGTACCAAGAACAAATAGTTGTCTATCTGAGTGTACCAAGCATGAGGTTCTTGCTTCAGCCCATACAACACTCTTTTGAGCTTGAACACATGCGAATCACTGTTGAAGATTTTGAAATCTTCATGTTGTTCTATGTACACCTCTTCCTCAATGATCCCACTGAGAAACACAATTTTCACATCCATCTGATGAATGCGTGAGCCCATCTGCGTTGAGAGTGCAAGGATGGATCTTATGGAAGAGTCCCTTGCAACAGGTGCAAAGTTCTGATCATAATCTATGCCCTCGATCTGTGAGAATCCCCGGGCCATAAATCTGGTCTTGTATTTCTCCACACTCCCATCAGCATCTTGCTTTAACTTGTAGATCCATCTTGATCCAACCATTGATTTGTCAACCGGTCTCGGGACTATCTCCCATGCACTGTTCTTGAAAATGGAGGCATACTCCTCCACCATTGCATCAGCCCAAGTAGCCTGCTACATTTCTTCTTGAAAGGAAGATGGTTCAGTCTCGATACATTTTCTCATAATAGCCATGTATCCAGTAAATCGGTCAAGAGACTATCTCTGACTGCGCTATGAAGTAGGGGCTCCTACGTTCTATGCAGCATCAAGTCTCAGCCTATCAGCTTCCACGGTGTGCCTTCTGCCATTTCTAATGGATGGCTCTGCATGAGTGTTTTCCTCCACTCCATGAACCTCCACATGTGGCTAATCCACATCTTGAGGCTCATCCTTGGGAACCAACAGTTCCTCCTCTGCATGCAAGTCCAACTCCCTCTCAAGGGACAACCGCATGGATCTCTCCTCATCAAATTTGATATCCCATCGCACAATAGTCATTTTGTTGTTTGGAAAATACACATGATAATTATGGGGTGTTTCAGTGTACCCCTCAAAAATCCCAACCTCAGTTGTTGGTTCCAGCTTCTTCCTGGCGTCCTTGGTCACATGCACATAAACAGATGAGCCAAAAATCTTAAAGTGTGAAACATCAGGTTTCTTACCAGTGAAATTTTCTTCAAGTGTACTCATGTGAAGTACTCTACGAGGACAATGGTTTTGCGCATGTACCTCTATATTGCATGCTTATGCCCACAGATGTATCGGAAAGTCTTAGTCATGCAACATCACTTGTGCTACACCCATAATATTTTTGTTCTTCCTCTCCTCGACCCCATTCTGCTGTGGGTTATGAGGCAATATGGGTTCTAGTCTTCGAATTCCTTCTTTGCTGCAGAAGTTCTTGAATTCGTTAGAGATGTATTCTCCACCATTATCACTCCTAATTAGAGCCTTCACTTGCTTCCTCGAATCTTTCTCCACCAATGCCCTAAACTCACAGAACTTAAAGAATGTTTGATATTTCTTCTGCATTAAGAAGATCCAACACTTACGAGAAAATTCATCAACAAATATTACATAGTACTATGTTTTGTTGTTGAAGCAACTGAGAAAGGAACACACACATCTGTGTGAACTCTCTCAAGGATCCTCGAAGATCGATTTTCCTTCTCATGAAAGGTGGCCTTTACATATTTTCCCATAGTACATCCCTTGCATGTGTTTGAATGTGAAATTTTACCCCTGGGAAGACCAGTAGAAATCTACTCCATGACTTTCAAGACTCCATGGTGAAGATGGCCCAATCACCTGTGCCATAATTCGCCCTCATCTCGGCTCACCACTTGATCTGCCTTGCCCATCATTGCTGCGCAGCCATCTACCTCCAGCTTGTAGATAGTCTTAACTCGAATCCCTATCTTCTTGGCTTGACCCATTGTTTTATGTCGCAAGAAAGCTTTTCCATCACTAAAAACAACGTCATAGCCTCTATCCTCCAACATTGCAACTGAGACCAAATTTTTCTTTAGACCTAGTACATGCATCACATATTTTAATTGAAATGGTTTACCTGACTCCCTCTAAAAGGTAATGGTACCAATCCCAGTAGCGTTGTACCATCCATTGTCGCCCATCTCAATATGCATCTGGATATATTTCTCCTCTAAGCCACTAAAAAGTTCCATGTCTCTCGTCATGTGAAAGGAAGTGCCACTATTCAAATACCACACAGATCCCAATGCACTGGACACCATGCATGTGATCAATGAGAAGTCAAGTTCAAATTACGAGGTACGGACCTCACCAGTTGCAGATCCAACAACCTTCTTGTTCTTCTTCTTTTGTGGATATTTAATAGAAAAATTCCCATGCTCGTGATAGTGAAAACACTTCACCTTGGATATGTCCTACTTCTTGCCATTATTGGAAATAGATTTAGAATGGAATTTCTTCCCCTTCCTCTTCCTTCCCTTGGCATCCAAAGCACAATCCTCTTCATACTCATTCTTAGATGAAGATCCATCTCTGGTGTTCCGTCTGAATTCCTCCTGCAGCAAATCCGACCACAATTGTTCCTAATCTAGCAATTTTTCCCTTCCATTGACAAAGTCTTGATAACTGTGCCGACTCTTAGAAAGTCCTAGGAGAGCCAAGCTCACCAAATAATCATCAACAACTATTATTCCAATGCTCCCCAGTTCATCCCGACATCGGACAAACTTTGTTAGATATTTTGGAATGGTGTCGCCCTTTTCCATCTTGATCTTCCTGAGTTTATCTTTGAGCGCCAATTTCCTATGGTTGCTACTGCTTTGGAATAGATTCATCAAAGCCTTCCACATTGCATATGGTGTGGCTTTCCCATGGAGGCCTGAGAAAATGTGGTCTCGTACTCCCTCCCACAGGATCCTCCTCGCCTTTGCCACTTTCTTTTGCATGCATCAAGATTTGCAGCATTTGTAGCATCGCGTTTAGGAACATCTTTTTCAATGAATTCCTTCAACCCATTATCTTTGAGTACTACCTCCATCCCATCCTTACAAGAAATTTAGTTCAAGTTTCCCTCGAGTGCATACTCTAACCTAAATCCATTGAAAGACATTTTGATCTTGAATCAGTTGTAGCACCAAGAAAGTCTTTCTTCAAATTCAAATTCCATCCAGTCACAAACTCAAATCTTGCTTCACTTCTGCAATTTCCTGTGCTCTGATACCATGTAGAAATTATACAACAAGCATGTATATTATGGATTCACCTAATCTAACAATGTACTAAAGTTAAATACTGAATCGCTTTTACAAATATTTTATGGAATTAAAAACACAATCGATAATCACATGAACATGAAGAAGAATCAATCACACACAACATAAATAATTTTCCGAGGAAATATTACAGCTAAAAACCCCACTATTTTCTATTGTATATTAAGCATAGATCATGAAACAATTACATACAAAATATTCTAACAAGATCCCTCCTGTACTCAGCTAATTGTCTCACACTATCATGTGCAAAACTAACCAACACATAGCCAATTCTCAGCCTCCAGACAACTTTCCTTTCTTGTGCAATCCCTCATGGTAAAGATCTCTAAAAGATAGGAATTATTTCCTGCCTTGACTATGCAAGTATCATTTGCACTCCAATGGGTGTTTGGTTGCAAGTGTGCAAGCCAATAATCCTACAACTAATAGTCAACTTCCCTTTCACCTAGAACTCACCTGGGTCTCCACTAGATCTGACATGCATGCAACTAATAAGAGTAAATCCTTAGTTGCATGTGAGATCACTGAATGTGAATTAATCAATATTTAATTCACTATATCTCTCACTAGTTTATCTTCAGTTACAACTAGCACAATTGAGTTTAACTCACTTAGCTGAGTTAAACTGATTTATAACTTGCACCACTGCACTTCAAACTCTGTTACAACTAGAATTACTCTACATGCCTCACCAACAACCTCTAACTCAAAATCCACTAACTAACTAAATTTATCACTTTCAATTAACTCATTCATGTCCACATTGAGAATAGACTACAGTTTAATGTCCATATTAATTAATGGATAACCAAAATAGACATGCACCCAAAAATAACACTATGGGCCCCACCCTAATATGGGTGCTTAATGCAACCAAGTACTAAATGAAACCAGGTGCTTAATGCACTATGTGTGGGTGTTGAATCTCAACAAAAAAATCTTCACAAACATACTTCATCGTTAATCAGAATATATAACTATAAATTTTGGAAGATTATCAACAAGAGGAAGAGTAGAGCCTCCAAGAGGGTCCAAAAAGTCCCTTGAAGCTGAGTCAGACACCACCCTGACTCAGATGAGCATCAATATCATCAAGACAATACTAGATATTCCTAAGAATTCATTTAATATCCTTCTCCCCAACAAAGAGGTTATAATTGTCTATTTTTTTATCTTGTAAGACCATGCGAGACAAAGTATCCAATTGTTGGTGAACCGAGAGGGAATGTAAAAAGACAATCTCTTCTTCCTGAACCTTCCTAAAGTTGGGAGTGATTGTAAGCCCTTGTCTCCAATGTCTGAATCAGAGAAATAAGGTCGCTCTCCAAACTCTAGAGATATTAATTGATGAATTTATTTTCGTATTTCCAAAGTGACAAAATCAAAATATGAAGCTAAAAATTCAGAAGTTAAGGGTCTTCAGGGTTTTGGATGATTCTGGATTGCGCCCCCTCTTCAACTCACCTACCTTTGACGAGGAGGCATGGTGGGTATGCATAACCTACCACCCATAATAGGAACTAGAAGAGGTAAATAAACACTAGGAGTATAGACTAAAATGGGATTGGAAAGGCCAAATGCATACAAACCATCCCCCAACTCCCCAAACAAAGGTTAATACAGAGGTTAGTATCAAAGACACTGAAAAATTCATAAAACAAAAAGGGCACAACCTTAGAAACATTGGTGACAACACAATCCCAATACAAGACACTTAAAGTCCCTGGACACCATTAAACCAATATACAACCCTTAGAGAAGATAAAAAATAAAAGAGGTGACCTTGAGTAGGGATATAAAAAAAGAACAATAGCAGAGGCCTATTAAGATAGCAGGTACCCAAAGACCTAGAACAAAAGCTAACCCAAAATTATAGAATAGGGTGAATCATAATACCCAAAAGAGGGTGAACACTTGAAAAGAAAACACTAAAACCCTCGCACTACTACCAAAATAGAAAAATTACCAGGGTACCAATAGTCGCATACCAAAACAAGATAGGGAAATGAGATACCTGGTAAATCATTAGCATGGAGGGCCAAGCTAGAAAGAACCACCACCAGTTCCAATATTGACCCACGTTCAAAATTCTGGAGGAATTAAACAAATAACATTAACTAAGCACCATTACAAACACAAATATAGTTCCAAAGAAGGATGCCTTGAATGAACAAAGGTTCATTACTCCCCACCACATAATGCAACCATCAATCACAGAGAAAAATACCGTCACCCATAATCCCTTTCAATTACTTCCACCAACAATCTCGCCACAACAAGAGCTCTCTCGCCAAATGACCCCAGACCTCTTACACCACAAAACTAGAGGCAACAAGGTGAGGGTAGATCCTTACTTATGTTGTCCTTTGGTACACAATTCGGTCACCCTTCGTGAGCTCCAAGAGAGAATTTAAGGTGATAGGACATAAAGCCATCAACACATGTGTGATTACCATCTTATACCATGTCGCTTCAAAAAATAGACAAATAAAGATCCATAACTCATGTTACCATTAATTACCATAAAAAAAATAACACTTCATCAAATATTAAAATATTAAATTTATTTATATATTTAAAAACACATTTAAATAAATAAATAACAAGTTCACTTAAAATTATAATTATAGTATCAAACTTAAATAAATAAAAAAATAGCCTTCCAATCCAAACTTGAACTAAATAAACAATAAACTTATATTATAAATATGTGACTAACATGCCATTTTAATACGCAATATATGATAAAATAAAATAATGATTTTTGAAATTTGTTTTTAACAATTCAATCGTATGAAAGAAGACGTGATGTAAAATCTGTTGTATAAAAAAATGATATAAAATGTTAATAAGAATTTTGAAAAAAAAATAATATATATATATTAATTATGTTTATTTGGAATAAGATATTTATAAATTTAATTTAATTATTAAGTGAATGGTAGAGACTTAATCTTTATAAATATTTTAGAATATTTTTAGTAGTGGTCACAAATTAAAAATAAGATTTATCTTCAAAGAAGTTATGTCTTTTGTTTCTTTTTAATTAAGTTGATTAATTAAAAAAAATGTGATATGAACATTTGTTTATATGAATATGAGTTATGATTTGTTGGGAATGTAGTATTAGTAAACCATGGTATTGGCCATGGTATTGTAACAAAGTCTATTCATAAGTTAAGAATCTCCATGATAAAGTGGGAATCCATTTCCATGGTTAAAAAAAATTAATAGTGGAATATAAATAAATTAATTTAATATCATTTTTTTATAAATAAAATAATTTAAACTAAAAAAAATTGTGTTCAAAGATTTATCATGCATGTTGAGGGATCAATTCCCTCCACTTTAAAATGGTCAATATATGGTTGTTTATGGGAAACCATGGTTGTCCACATTTAACTATAGTTGACTATGATTAATTATGATTGATTATGGTTGACCATGGTAGACCATGTTGCATATGGTTCACCATGGATGTCCATGTTAACCATGGATGACCATGTTGGCCATGGTTTACCATGTTTACAATGGTTAACCATAATTGACTGTGATAAATTATGATTAGTTATAGTTAATTATGATTGCCGATGTTGATTATTGTTGGCATGGTTGATGATGCTTAACCATGGTTGACCATAGTTGACTGGCATAGATTTTTTAGGTGCAAACCATTTTTGTAGTCTAAAACTTGAAATCTCTCTCTCTCTCTCTCTCTCTCTCTCTCTCTCTCTCTATTTCATTTTTGAATGTATAAATGGATTTAATGCCTTGAATATCTCCTTGGGAATTTGGATTGTGTAATCTATAGCTTAAACTTGTAATTCTAGCAAATCTTTATTGTATTTTAGACTAAATTGAAAATGGACTAAAATGTAAAATAGTGAGATTATTTGCCATAAGAATTATTTTTTTCAATTGCTTTATATCATATCATATATACAACTATTTTTTATAGTGCAACTTTTTGGACCTTGGACATTTAGATGCTGGAATCCGGTGGAAAAAAATAAGGTGAAATCTTGATTTGTGTTATTTAAACTAGTTTGCTGATTGTATATATGGATTTAGCACCCTGAAAAATAGGTGAAATCTTGATTTGTGTTATTTAAACTTGTTTTTTTATTGTATATATGGATTCAGCACCCTAAAAACCCCTAGGGCACTTCTATTGTGCAGGGTTTACCCATTGAACTTTTCATTTCAATAAATTAGTTTTTTGATTGTATATATGGATTCAGCTCCCTAAAAACCCCTAGGGCACTTCTATTGCACAGGGTTTACCCATCAAACTTTCATTTCAATAAATTAGACCAGAAAAATACTCCTAAAAAGCTTCCAAAAAGTGGTACTAAAGACAACTAGTATAATATATATATAGTTGACATTGCAATCTGTTAATTATTTATAAACTATATTGTATACAGTAAAATCATTTTATGTTATTAATATTTTTAAATGCATGTTATAATTATTTAAATCCTCATCTTGAAAGTTTTTATTTATTACCTACATTGATTTTTTTATTATTAATAATATTTTAAATGCTACATCTTAATTTTATATTAAAAAATTGAATGAATTACATATCTCTCTTTGATTATTCTTATCAAGAAGTAATTGAATTTTTTTAATTTTTTACTTTCAATTATTCTTCTTCTCTTTTGGATTGAAATATTTAATTAGTCTCTCTCTCTCTCTCTCAAATTGATATTAATATAAATTAATTGACTTTGATATTTAAATAATTTATTTAAGTTTTGTATTGACATATTGAGAATTATACATTTTTGACACCTAAAAGAGAAAATATATATAATAAAAAATATTTTTAATTTTAATTACTTTTTCTCTCTCTAAATTTTTATAAAACTTTGTTACTTCATATGGATATCGAAATATTTTATTTATGGCTAAGAGTGAGAATGAATCATTTTTATATCGCCTTCATATTGGGTTGTAATATCAAGGAGTGGCATCTAAAAACATGGCAATTGATCCTCAAACAAACATCTTCATTTGTCTCCTCCTCCTTCGCCTAGAGGCCAGGGATGGAAAATATGGAGTTTTTGTGATTGCGTACATTCACAGAGGGGTTTCTACATCAAATTTGTTGCTTCATCTATGCATCAAAATCATCTTAATAAAGTGGTTGTAGAACTGAAGGTGATTTTTATATATTTTGAGTACCAAAGAGCTCATGAGCATTGCCTCCCTGTCTCTTATGAAGTTTGTTTCAATGTTCTTGAATGGCTTGATCACCAAGAAATGTCACAACAAGAGGTGTCTATGGATCCATGTCTCACTTCACACATAGATTTCAGTATTTTCTTCTTGGCATGTCACAATGTCAGATGAAACATCATGCATCAAGTGGGAATTCTTGCAAGTGGAAATAAATGGGATGGCATGTGTTTCCAAGGGTCCATTTTGGTTGACCCCTTCTTTGGCACATAAGAACGAATATAGATAAATAGGACAAGATTTACATGGATACTTCTTGCACTCACAACTTGATTCATTCAGCAAGAAAACATGTAATTTTTAGGATTACAAATTAGTTGAGGAGTTTGAGAAACCTCCTCATAAATAGGATTTAGAACCTAATTAAAACCCACAATCTTAACAAAAAACAACAAGAGATTAATAATAAATTAATCTAGAATTATCCACATTTATCTATTATTATAAGTCTCCCCCTTAATGGAGAGATGTGTTTTATATCAAACCTATCATAGTTATAAACGATTCATACTGTTGAAGATTACAACAAGAAATAGTGAAGGAGGCATCATGAAACATCTTTCCTGATCCTAGTTGGAAAGTGATCACCTAAACTAGGTGGAGGCCACACAGGTGATTTTTGTCGCAAAGTCTATTTTTAGACTATGTCTATTTTTAGACATATGGATCATGGTCTATGAGTTGCAGGATGCTATTTATGGATGATTGGTCGAGTTGGTAAAAATATATGGACCTCTATTTTTAGACATCATGCTCTCATACTTTTAGACCGGCTACCTAAAATGTGTTCATCAAATATTATTAGTCCTTAATAATATTTGGACTATAAACATGATCTTATCCTCTTGGAACACTTCAGTTCGAGCTACAGATGTGGCACATGCAGCCGGCATAAGGAAATTTGAATTTCCTATGGGTTAGTTGAGCTATTGCATGGTTTACATCAGTTAGAACTCATGTGGCAGAGTTTGGTGGAGTTGATGAGACAGTTGATGGAGTTGTGTTCGGTTTAACTTAGTTGAACTAGTTGTATTTATTTTAACTGACAAATACACTAGTGATGAGTGGTGTGAATTAATTATTAATTAATTCACTAATTATTAACTCATAAATCAACTAAAGAACACATCAGTTCACTCAGTGCATGGACAGTTCAGTGGAGACAAGTGTTAGAGGTGGGTGAAAGGGTGAGTCTACTATCAGTTGTGACTATAGATGTGCATGAGATTTGCACACACATTGATTGAGATTAACAATGAGGATTGCGCAGTACAAGTCAAGGGGATTCGAACTTGGATCTCATTCATTCTCATCTTGGATTGCGCAGTAGAGGCAGGCAGACAGTGGAGGAGATTTGAACCCGTGACTTGTTCAGATCTGAGCTAGTTTGTGTGTAACTATTGGAGATAGTACTGAGTACTTGTGAGGAGTATTGTACTATGTATTGTTGTGTATGTTCTCTATCGTCATAATATATAGTATAGTTCGTGGTTTTCATCTATTAGCTTCCCCATTACATACTGTGTTGATATGTGTGCTAGATTATTGTTTTAATGTGCGCATGCGACTGTTTCTATTTCCGCATATTGATGATCAATTGTAGAAGAGGTTATGTATTATGCATGAAGCTTAAACAGTGTGTAATCAGGATAATCTCGGTGAATAATTCAACTATTATTCAAATTTCTACATGGTATCAGAGCGAAATTGATCATTGAATCTATTACAATGATTACAATTTATTTCGGTAGACAGAGTCTGTAAGCGGGCCAGGTAGCCTCTGGATCCATCCTTTCTTTGAAAGGTGATATATCCAATAAACGCCCCTACAGTCGATCTCTGTGCCAGAAATACTTTGTTCTCACATATCTAGAAGCAGTCGAGTTTTAAGCTTGGAATTCGAATTTTGCAGCAGTGTTTTCTTGGTGTCGAAGTCAAAATGTCTTATCAAGGATTGCGATTGAAGTATGCTCTTGAAGGCAGCTTGAATTATATTGCATGGAGAGATAGGTTGGAGGTGGTGCTCGATGAAAATGGGTTGAAGGAGTTCATAGATGCTGAAGTTCCAAAGCCTAGCGATGCAGCCTTGGTTGAGGCTTGGCAAAAGAAGACAGCAAGGTGTCGAAGGATTCTGTTGGAGGGCGTGAAGGAGCACATAGTATCCAGCCTGCATGGAAAAGCTTCTCCATACTTGATGTGGAAAGCATTGAAAGAATTATTCCAGAGCAAGAGAGACCAGAGGAAGTTGGCGCTCAAGGATAAACTCAGGAAAATAAAGATGGAGAAGAATGACACTATTCCGGTATACTTGACAAAGTTTTTCCACTGCAGGGATGAGCTTGGGAGTGTAGGAGTTAGCGTGGATGATGAGGAGCTGGTGAGCTTGGCTCTCCTCGGGCTTCCTAAAAGTTGGCATAGCTACGAGGACTCCGTCAACTATGGTCGAAATTTCGTGATGAGGAGTGACTTTGGCCTGGGATCTTGCAAGAGGAGATAAGGCGAGTACTGTGGATGATCTTCATCAAAAGCATCTCATGAAGAGCATCGCGCTGCAGTCGGTGCTGTACATGTAGTGCATAAGAATTCTTCTCAATCGTGCGGATGGTAAAGAGCGTGATATGTCCAAAGTGAAGTGTTTTCACTGTCACGAGCATGGGCATTACGCCATGAAATTCCCACAGAAGAAGAAGAACAAGCAGGCTGCTGGAGCTGCAGCTGGTGAGGCTCTTTCCTTGCAATTTGAGCTGGACTTCTCATTGATCGCATGCATGGTGTCTAGTGCATTGGGATCGAGGTGGTATTTTGATAGTGGCGCTTCCTTTCACATGACGGGAGATGTGAATCTTTTTAGTGACTTGGTGGAGAAAGATCTCCAACAAAGGAGTTGGTGACAGAGACCAATGCGACCGACATTAGTACCACAACTCTTCGCAGGGATTCAAACTCATTCTTTTACAGATGTAGTCCATGTTCCAAGTTTAAAAGAATTTAATCCCCGCCCGCAATGTTAGAGATAAAGGGCATGAAGTTACCTCATAGGGCGAAAACGCCTTCAGTATATGCACAGACAGTCAAGAAAAGAAGGTTGGATCCACACACAAAATCTCTACAAGATTTGAAGTAGATGGGATGTCTACGGAGCTTCCTATTGTTGGGAAGTGCAAGAAAGACATGCAATTGATGCTTGAGAGGGAGCAAGTTTTGCATGCAGGTAATAGTGAATCTCGGGATGTGGAGCAGCCACAAGATGAGGATCATGGAGTGGAAGAAACCACTCATGCAGAGAAATTTCGTGCTAGATGGGCAGAGGGAGTGCATGCAACTACACCACCAGGTGAGAGGTGGGGCAACATGCATGAATAATCCCAAGAGGAGATTTTTGGGCAGGATTCATGAGATGGTGTGGATCTCATGAATTTAACCTGGCTATGAGGTGCCCACAGCGCAGCAGTAGCATGATCAGTTGGAGTGATGCAGGCAGATCAAAGTGACAGTGTTGGATACTGGAGCGCGGATCAGAGTTGACAGCAAGTGCAAGAGTGCATGGGTGCAAGAGTTCAATAGCGCAGTAATTCCTGATGACATGTGCAGTTGGTACCAGCAGAATTCAAAGACTTTGATGATAGATGCATCAGACTGATTGAGTTGTTTGGATCCTATTCAGTTTAAGAGGAGTTGCAGAGTAGATGCATGGAGTTGCATGGCACTTGTGAAGGTTGCAGGGTGAATGCATGGAGTTGCATGTCGCATGCAAAGACAATCCTTTCTTTTTGAGAGGGAGTGTTGAAGATTGCAACAAGAAACAGTGAAGGAGGCATCCTGAAACATCTTTCCTGATCCTAGTTGGAAAGTGATCACCTAAACTAGGTGGAGGCCACACAGGTGATTTTTGTCGCAAAGTCTATTTTTAGACTATGTCTATTTTTAGACATATGGATCATGGTCTATGAGTTGCAGGATGCTATTTATGGATGATTGGTCAAGTTGGTAAAAATAGATGGACCTCTATTTTTAGACATTGGGCAAAGTCTATTTTTAGACTGCCAGTCTAAAAATAGATCAGTCAAATATTATTAGCCCTTAATAATATTTGGACTATAAACATTATCTTATCCTCTTGGAGCACTTCAGTTTGATGCTTGGATGTGGCACATACAGCTGACAGAAGGAAATATGCTTTTCCTAAGGGTTAGTTGAGCTATTGCATGGTTGAATTCAGTTAGAACTCATGTGGTAGAGTTTGGTGGAGTTGATGAGATAGCTGGTGGAGTTGTGTTCGGTTTAACTTAGTTGAACTAGTTGTATTTAGTCTAACTGATAAATACACTAGTGATGAGTGGTGTGAATTAATTATTAATTAATTCCCTAATTATTAACTCATAAATCAACTAAAGAATACATCAGTTAACTGCAATGCATGGACAGTTCAGTGGAGACCAGTGTTAGAGGTGGGTGAAAGGGTGAGTCTACTATCAGTTGTGACTATAGCTGTGCATGAGATTTGCACACACATTGATTGAGATTGCCAATGATGATTGCACAATACAAGCCAAGGGGATTCGAACTTGGATATCATTCATTCTCATCTTGGATTGCGCAGTAGAGGCAGGCAGACTTGTGGAGGAGATTTGAACATGTGACTTGTTCAGATCTGAGCTAGTTTGTGTGTAACTATTGGAGATAGTACTGAGTACTTGTGAGGAGTATTGTACTATGTATTGTTACATGTTATCTATCATTATAATATAAATATAGTTGGGGGTTTTCAGCTATTAGCTTTCCCCATTACATACTATGTTATATGTGTGCTTGATTATGTTTTAATGTGCGCATGCGACTGCTTCTATTTCCGCAAATTGATGACCAATTGTAGAAGAGGTTATGTATTATGCATGAAGCTTAAATAGTGTGTAATTAGGATAATCTCGGTGAATAATTCAGCTATTATTCAAATTTCTACACATACTTTCCCTTTCCAAGAGGTTTTGTAATAATGTCATCCACATTATCATTGGTATTACAATAAATTAATTTAAGTAATTTCTTTAGACTCCATATTTTCCCTAACAAAATGGTAATTAGTTTCAATATATATGTTTTCATATTAAATGATACACAATATTGTTGGCCAATTTTATGGAGCTTTGATTATCACACTTGATAATTTTTTATCTTTTTTGTACTTCTCCAACAACTTCAATAATTCTTCGCAACCAAACTGCTTCACATGTAGCACTACAAAAAGGTTTATATTTTGTTTCTAATGATGATAAAGAAATAGTTGGTTGTTTCTTGTTGTTCCATGCCACGATATCAGATCCAATGTTGAATACATATCTTGATGTTGATCTTTTGTCATCAATATTCCTAACTCAATATGAATCAAAATAACCATCGGGGTTTCACTCAATAAACCTCTAACATATCACATGCGATCATAGCATATTAAACAATACCCTTAATTTGAGTACATATTGGAAAATACCCCTAAAAATCACATTTTTAAACCCCCTACCAATATAAAGCCAATACACCTTCCCAATTTAAAAAGGCCCTATTTTTCCTATATATTGTAGGTATCCATTTTTTGATTAACATTTTTTATACCCCTTTATATTTTTTCATTAAATTTGAGCTCCATTTTTTATACTTAAATTATATAAAAACTCTTTATCCCCTACATATCCCCCAATATATTAAGTCTTTTTTTTCCTCATTATATATCCCCCAATATGAACCCACGTGTTATGGTATTGCCCCCACAGTGAAACCCCTATGAAAATAACCTGCCAACTTAACATCAAAAGCATTAGTATATTTGATATCATAATTAACAGACCCCTTATTATACCAATGGACACTCTTTGATACTTTCCAATGGGTTTCAATAGGTTTAGCCATGAAATGACTCAACATGATGGCTAAATATGCAATATCTAACCTGGTTATAATGATATAGTTTAGAATTGTAGGGTAACTAACAATGCAATTTGTCATCCACCTCTCTTATGCCATCATAATTGTAGAGTTTTGTACTCTATTCTAAAGGTACTAACTATGCTCTACATTGATCCATTGTGAGCCTTTTGAGTAGATCTCTAATATATTTACTTTATGTAACCAAAGTTTTCCCAACTTATCTCCATACCTCAAGACCTAAACAACAATGCAATTCACCTTGTTATTTCATTTCAACCACCTGTGAAATTTTCATTTTAACTTCACCAATCAATTGAAAAGCATTTGATGTTATTATAAGATCATCAACATAAAGGAAAATCAAAACAACATGCTCCTTCTAATTTATATATATATATATATATATATATTAGGATCACTTTGAATTTTCATAAAACCCCTATTAAGAAAGAAAGAATCAATCTCTTCATGCCATGATCTTGATTCCTATTTCAACCCTTATAAATATCTCTTTAATTTACAAACAAGTTCTTCTTAATCATTTTAACAAACCCTTCTCGCTAAACAAGATATAATTCATATTTTAATTCCCCCTTCAAGAAGGCAGTCTTAACATCTAGCTGATGAAGTTTCCATTTATGTTTTGCAGCTAAAGAAATCATCAATCTAATTGTATTTAAATTAGCTACAAGTGCAAAGGTTTCATCATAATCAATTCCCTCCTTTTTCAAATAACCTTTAGCAACCAATCTAGCTTTGTATTTATCCATTCTCATGAAATTTAAATTTGGGTTTGAACAACCATTTGCATCCTATTGATACTTTATTTCTGGGAAATTCAGTTAATTCCAAAGTATCATTTCCTATTATTAAATCATATTCTTCCTTCATTTCATTTCTCCATTCTACATGTTCATTAGCTTCTTTAAAGTCCAAAGGTTCTATGACAGTCATCACTTTAGTCATTAAGGCATAATATTTATACCTTATAGGTGGTTGAATATTATGTGGTGGCCTTATTGGTATTTCACTACTTTCATCCCTTCTCCTACTTTTTGGTGACTCATCCCCCTCTCTAGGTGTGATTTCACTGCTTGAGGTGTCCATATCACTAGATTCTTCCTCTTTTTTCTACTCCTCTTTGTCAACAACTTCTTCTTGGACATCATCAAATTTAGAAGGAATGTGCATGATTCATAGTTGTCCTCTCTATGGATTTCATCTTCATTTTCATGAAACAAAACATCTCTAATTGAAAATAACTCATGTGTAGGGGGTTCAAACATCTTATATGCCTTATGATCGAAAAAATGACCAACAAAATTATACTTGATAACTTTTGCACCAAGTTTTCTCCTATCTTCTTTCAGAACATGAGAGAAGTATTTGATTCCAAATATTAGTAAATGGTTTACTTCTATTTTATAACCACAAAGAGCTTCAATAGAGTCTTTTGGTTTAAAATTTTTGTTGGAATTATATTTTTTAAATAAAAAACAACACTAATAGCTCCATCCCAAAAATAATTGGTAAGATTTTTACCTTTCATCATGCTTCTCATACATTCCACTAAGGTTTCTTTCTTTCTTTTAGCCACTCCATTTTGTTTTGGAGTATGTGGCACCATGTACTATTTCAAAATATCATGGAATTTCCAGTTTTAATAAATTCACCAATATATATTCTCCCCCTTGATCAAATTGGAGGATCTTGATGTATTTTCATGTTTTCTTCTCAACCAAGTTTTTAAATTCTTTGAAATATTTAAATACATCACTCTTCTTTCTCATAAATTAAACCCATGTATATTTAACTCAAATTTCCAATAAATATCAAGAAATAATATGCTCCTCCTAATTATCCAGTCTGCATAGGCCCACACATATTGGTATGCACAAGTTGAATATCATCCCTTTTTCTTCTATCTATATGAGTAGGGAATTATTCCATACACATTTTCCCTAATGCACACCCTTCACATAAAGAATATTCACTCCTTAATAATGGGATTTCCTATACCATTTTTTGTTTTGAAGTAGCAACAAGTCATGATAATTAACATGCCCATAACTTTGGTGCCAAAGAGCTTTTTTTGTCATGGTTGTGGATGCCAATGCTTGATGATTTTTTCTTGTCACATATATCTTATATAAGCCTCCAAATGTCACACATGTGACAACAACCTTGAAGTGATCCTACAAGTCTTTCATGAGACAATGTGACTTCACAAATTCTACTTTCAAATTATGGTTTGTTATGGTAGAAATAGTTATTAAATTATTATCAATGTTGCAGTAGATACATCACATTATGAATCTGTTTAACACAACCCTTTGGTAACGTTACATGCACACCACTACACCCTTTAATCTAGTGTGAATGATCATCCCCAAGATATATATTTGCACCATTGTTGGTTTCATGGAAATTTTCAAACCAATGTTTATTGCAAGGCATGTGAATAGAGGCTCCAAACTCAACAAACCATGCATTTGAATCATTTTTTTCAGTAGACAGTAAAATATTTGAAACAAATAATGTAAGATTCATAAATTCATTATTAATAACTTCTCCTCCATCAACAAAATGACTTTTGTTCCTTCTATTTCTATGTTTAGATTCATCATACTTTCTTTTAAAACAATCTTTAGAATGATGCTAAGGCTTTCCACCTTTTTAAAATTTCATTCTAACATCATCCTTCGAAGGTATCATACCTTGTTGAGGTTTTGTATAAGATGTTTTTCCAAATGATTCCTTTCTTTTTGGCTGCTTTCCTCCTTTTCTTCCTTCTTGTGGCTTTCCCCTAGAAGGTTTTTTTCCCTTCACCGTCAATGCCAAATATAAATTTTGAGACCTTAGATTTCTCCACCTTCCTTCCTGTTGCATTAATATACCTACCAACTCACCAAAAGTGGGATATTTATCCCTTGTTGCAAGACCTATAATGAACATATGGTATTCATATATCATTCCATTTAAAGTTATGGTTACAAGATCAATTCTAGATATAGATTCTCCTATATCTCTGAGCTTATCTTTCAAGTATTTAACTCTTGAAATAAAATAACTAATGGTTTCATTTTATTCCATCTTAATGGAGAGGATCATAATTTTCAAAGAGACGACCCCATTTGTTCCTTCTATTTCTATGTTTAGATTCATCATACTTTCTTTTAAAACAATCTCTAGAATGATGCTAAGGCTTTCCACCTTTTTAAAATTTCATTCTAACATCATCCTTAGAAGGTATCATACTTTGTTGAGGCTTTTTATAAGATGGTTTTCCAAATGATTCCTTTATTTTTGGTTGTTTTCCTCCTTTTCTTCCTTCCTATAGCTTTCCCCTAGAATTTTTTTTTCCCTTTACCATCAGTGCCAGATCTACATTTTGAGACCTTAGATTTCTCCACCTTTCTTCCTCTTGCATTAATATACCTACCAACTCACCAAAAGTGGGAGAGTTATCCCTTGTTGCAAGACCTATAATGAACATATGCTATTCATATAACATTCCATTTAAAGTTATGGTTACAAGATCAATGATAGATATAGATTCTCCTATGTCTCCCAACTTATATTTCAAATATTTAATTCTTGAAATAAAATCACTAATGGTTTCATTTTATTCCATCTTAATGGAGAGGATCATAATTTTCAAAGAGACGACCCCATTTGTATTTTTGGACCCATACAAGTCTTTAAGTGTAGTCCATGTTTCATTAGAGGTCTTGCAATCTAGAATATGGAGAATGATATTGTCCTTCACGGACATCCTTAACAAAACTTTCTCCTTATTCTCCATCTTCTCACAATCTTGAATTGATGTGGCTATTTCACCTTTAACAAAATCTGGCTTCCATTCCTCTCCACTTTCTATGGACCACACATTGTATCCTTCCATGAAATTTTACAATTTAAATTTTCAATTTACATAATTGGAGCCATATAGATTATTCACCTCATTTAAATAGGTTTATGCCAGAGAATTGTCCATTCTGGAAAAGAAGAGAAAAAATTTCCAAATTTTGCAAAACTCAATCCACTAAAAAGATGCTTACATATCTTGACTTAAAAAACAAGCACATAAACTCAACACAACTTGCTTCAACTCTTTATGTAGCACATAGTATAGAATTTTCAAACACAAATAAATATAATTTGAGACTTACACACCACTATTTCTTTGGCTGGAGTGAGGGTCTCAGCTCAATACTACAGATAAGCAGATCTACACATAAGTTCCAATTTAGGAATGGGCGCATGCACTAGTGTCAAACCTACACTACACTACATGCAACATTCCAAGAACGATAGTGGATTCTTTTATTTTCAAGATCAAAATAATAAACCTCTTTTCTTTGCTATCCTTGTATTTCCAAAAAACATATATTGAGAGCCTCAAATATTCACATATCACACAAAATCAGGAGTAAGATGGAGGCGAGTGTGGTCAAATTAAAATTTTGCAGATGGATGACTAATTTGAACGAGATTGATAGATCACTTCAAAAATATTTCCAAACAAGACCTTAATATTCCATCAATTCAAAAGAACCTCCGTACAGGGTTCACACCAGTAGAAAATGTCATTCAACACAAATATCAATGCACACTTGGAATTCAATTTCAAAGCAAAATATCAATGGATATTTCCACTCAGACTCTACTCTATTTCCCCATTGATTACTTGAATGGTTGCCGCCACTCCTTGTTGTAATAGCAGAGTGAAATTCATTGTTCACATTCTAAAGTTAAGGCGCAATATTCCACATGACTAAAGCATATTGAGCCTCTTCGGCGCTAGACCTCTATAGTTAGAGAGGTTCTCTCCTCCTCCCGTGGATCGAGCTCTTCAAATTCAATCGATGAACTTTCCCAGCAATGATCAATCACATGAAAAAATAAGCCACAACACAAAAATAGCTCCCACCTTTGATCTAATACCAACACATAATTTGATCAAAGAAAAGGTATGGAAGAAGAGTGATGCAACTCACAAGTGAGGAGAAGTTCAACTTGGAGACTGTGTACACTCACAACTAGATTCATTCAACCAGAAAACACACACATTTATAGGATTACAAATTAATTACAAATTAATTAAGGAGTTTGAACAACCTCATCATAAATAATATATATAGCCTAATTAAAACCCACAAACGTAATGAGACACAACAAGAGACTCATAATAAAATAATCTAAAATTATCCACATTTCTCTGTTAGTCTAAGTTGAATTGGATGTAGAGTGGGAACATGGACAAAGGTGTGAGGTTTTAATAAGTTAATGGATTCCATATGAAGAATCACTCTCCCTGCAAGGGCAGATAGTGACTGCCTGTTTTACATCCCAATTGGACCTTGTTCTCCCCCGCTCTCTACTCAGGTGTATGGTCGAGTACTTATATTTGTACCATAAAAGCAAAGATAGATGGTTTTATTTTGTACTGTGAAGCTTTAAAGAAGGTAGACAATGACATTCATTTAGTTGTGATTAAAGGTGAAGGCCATGTCTTTCATCTCTTCAATCCTAACTCTTAAAATGTGTACTCATATTGAATTGCATTTCAAATTAACTCTGAAAATGTGTCCTAATATTGAATTGCATTTAGGATTTTACACATTTCTCGTCTTCCATGTACAACTCACAAAATATTTTTGTATAAAGAGAAAATCTTATGTTTGTAACTTTGATTTATTTTTTTAAATATAAAGAAAAATATAAGATAATTTATTTATGAGATATTTTTAGTTTTAAAAATTTTAATTTAATTTTCATAATTTATATGAATTAAATTTTAAAAACTTTTTTAAAATACTATATTTATTTATATATTTAAAAACACATAAATAAAACACAAATTCAATAAAGTTATTTTATATATTAAAAAAAAAACCAAAAAATCCAATAATCAAACTGCACCAAACTAAATTGAATACTAAAAATATATTATAAATCTATGAGTTTTATCATTCCAAAACACAATCTCTTTTTGAAAAATATCAAATAAAATAAAATAATGAGTTCTTGTGATTTCTTTGAAATGTGTGCTTTTTACAATCCATACTATGAAAAATATATGTGATGTAAAGTTCAGTTTTACCAACGAGATGTGATATAAAATGTAAGTAAGAATTTTGAAATAATTAATTAAAAAAAATCAATTTAAATACATATATTTATATTAATTGTGTTTATAAATTTGTTTTGAAATAAGATTTTTATAATTTTAATTTAATTATGAATAATTATTAAGTAGATAGTAAGAATTTGATTTTTAAAGAATATAAAATATTTTTAGTTATTGCTATAAATTTAAAATTGAGATTTATTTTTAAAGTAATGTTATTTTTAGTTTTTAATTAAATTGACTTATTAAAACAAATGTGAACATCTTTTATATGAATATAAGAGATGAATTTTTGAGATATGGTATTAGTGACTTATGGTATTAGACCATGGTATTGTAACAAAATCTATTTATAAGTTAAAAATCTCCATAATAAGGTGAAAGTTCATTTCCATTAAAAATATTGCTACATGTTTTTTTACATATTTTGATGTATATTTACTTTAGTAACCATTTAATTTATTTGGTTAGACTAATTTAACTTTATTCACATAAAATATACTTAAATGTAATATATTTTTTTAATGTATAAGTATATATTTTTAAATTTTTAAAAATTCATCATAAATAAATAAAAAATAAAAATAAAAATTAAGATCAAATATCTATATATAAAATAATTCATTATATATAATTCTAATTCTAATCTTAAATACATGTGTTTTATATTTAATGAGAATGAGAGATATATAATGTTTTTTTATTTAACATGATATGCAACTACCCCACACACAATTTTAATATTATTTTTTAATAAATAAAATAATTAAAACTAAAAAAAAATATGGTGAAATATTTAATGTTGTATTAGTATGATGGATAGGTGTGATTTATTTTTTACTCAATATGAAGTTTACATGTGGTATATATATAAAAAAAGAATATCAAATCATTTAACCCTCTATTTATCAAGCAAGTCGAGGGATTAAGTCTCTCCAAGTTAAAACTGGTCAATATATGGTTGTTTATGGGTAACCATTGCTATCCACATTTAACTATAGTTGACTATGAGTAATTATAATTGATTATCATTGGCCATGGTTGACCTTGTTGCATATGTTCACCATGGATGTCCATGACTAACCATGGATGACCATGTTTAACATGGGCAAACATGATTGGCCATGGTTGACGATGTTTAATATGACTGACTGTAATTGAACATGATAAATTATGGTTAATTATAGCTAATCATGGTTGAAAATTTTGATTATGTTGATTATTGTTGGCCATGATTTCCCACGATGACCATGGCTGATGACGCTTGACCATAGTTGATAATGGTTTGACCACGGTGTTGCACAATCTCTATAGTTCATTCATTAGTTATGGTTGACCATGGTTTACTATGGTTCACTAAATGTGCTAGTTTATAGTCATCACATTCCAATAACAAGATATGGATGTGACATTGCGATGTCAACTTTTGTTTGTTAATTTGCAACATCAACTTTAATTTGTTAGATTCTGAGTTTGATTTTTTTTCATCAAATTGCAACTTCAATTTTAGTTCATTGTAATGTGAAGTCAAAGTTTTTTCATCAAATTGGAACGTTGTTTTTTGTTTGTCACTTTTGTAATTTCAATTTTAGTGCATCGCATTGTGACAATGATTTTTGTTCATCACATAACGACATTAGTTTTAGTTTATCACATTGTGCTGTCTATTTTAGTTCATCACAATGTGATGTTAATTTATGTTCATGACATTGCGACATCTATTTTTGTCATCTTTTTTGCAACATTGATTTTTGTTTGTCACGTTATGACACATATTTTTTTTATCACATTGTGACACTGATTTTTGTTTAACAGATTGTGACATTTATTTATTTTTGTCACATTGTGACATCAATTTTTGTTCATCATAATACATATATCAACTATTTTATTATATGTTTTTTTGTATTTGAATTAGTCTTTGCGGTAACAAGGTTTTTATTTGATTATCCTCGTCCCATGGTCTTATTATTCTTCCATTGTCACACAGTGATATTATCTTGGTGTATCATGGTTGACTTATGTTTTAATACTTTGTGATTTATAAAATATCATGGATCTTCCACAAGAAATTTAATCACAATAGAAATGATTAAAATAAATTGAAACTTGCAATATGTACTATGAGAGTTAATTTTCCTTGTATTTATGGATTTATTAACTATTTTTTTTCTTATGCTTACAATAAATAAAATGTGAAAAGTAGAGAACAGTGAAATACTAACATAGACCAATCACAATGAACACCAAGGTATGATATGGGAAACCCTTTTAGGAGAAAACTCAACTAGAAGGCGAGTTTGATCTTCTCTCTTTTGTCTAAATGGAATTACTAAAAATTAAAAAGATTATGAACTCTATATGGGGTTTCTGAACACTTGTGGCTCATGGGATGCTATAGAACACAAACATACCTCCACCTCTCTCTCTCTCTCTCTCTCTCTCTCTAAACTACTTTTCTCTACTATGGAACAAAAATGAACTTGAAATACAATGGAACCATTTTCCTCCTAGTGGCCCAATTAGAACACATCTTGATAGTAACCTAGGGATTAAATTCAACCCATTCAACACTCAATATGAGTTACAAATTAACCCTTATAGATTGGGTAGATCCTTTTGTATGAGTAATGGAGGTTTATGTGGAACCTTATTGAATTATGGTGGTCAATCATGATAAGTCAACTTCAAGGAGGCAAAATTTTTCATCTTCACTCAAATTGATGTCATTCTTAGACTATTGGAAAGGTATTTGTGGGTAGAATAGTGTGAGTAGGTGTAACACCTCAATGGAAAATTTTTACCACCCAGAAAATGACATTTAAGGCCTTAAACACAGCCCTAGAGTGTTTTAAACCCTAATTTTTCAAATTGGGTGCTAGTGGCAAAAATTATTCTCTAAGTATATTTCTATAATTTTTCCACCCTAGAAGCATTAAAATGAATAAAAATATATAATTATACAATTAGAATCACATCTCCCCATTTTTGGAGGATTTCCCCAAAATATTTTACTGAATGAAGTGAGGAAATGTTTCTTCTACCTTCTCCCTAAAGTACTATTTAACCTTACCTGGAAGTTATCCTATCAACCTAATCTTCTATAGTTCATGCTACCCTTGTCTTGTAGTTCTAAACATATTCTAAAATATTACATTCTCTCTCAACTCTACCCGAGCATTTGGAGCTATGTCATTTATGGATGGTAGGATCGTCCCTAATCCAACATGGATCACTCATAGAGTTTCATATTTTCCACATTCACCATTGAGTATATGTGCATGTATGATGCTAGAATAAGTTTGAAGGAATAAATTCCCACCTTTTTCAATATCTTGAAACTACCATATTGCAAAGCCTTTATTTTTTTACCAAGACCTTGTAACCTCTCCTTATTCAACAAAAACCATGCTCTATCTCTGACTTTGAATAACTTTTTTCTTTTCTTGTGGTGATCATGCCCAGCCTTTACTTTTACTATGAATGATTTAATATTCTATAATTGCAAAAGGATATTCTTTATCTTCTCAACAAATTTATATGCTCTTAAAGCATCCCTTGTGATATCCTCCCTCACTCCTCCTTGCTACCCATATGAAATATCCAAAGGTGAAGGTGAAAAATATCCAAAAAATTCAAATGGGGATGTGCCAGTAGATGTGTGGAATGATTTTTTATAAGAGTGTTATATATACCATATTTTCATCCCAGGTCATCAAATGTTTTATTTGATAACCCCTCAAAGGTTGTTCCAAAGTCTAGTTAACTACTTTTTTTCCCATCTGTCTATAGATGGAATTTTTTAGATGTATTCAACTTTATGTCCATATTCTCCAACAATGTAGTATAAATTGTAGTAATAAATCTAGTTTCCTTGTTCGAAACAATGCTCCTTGGTATCCCAAAGTGCACGAAAACTTTCCCAAAGAACAAGTTTATTGTTCTTTCCCATTGATAGCCCTTTTACATGGCATGAGAATGAAAATATTGCTTCACCTATTAATATCCACGAATAGGTATTCATGTCCTTCCTAGTTAATGCTAAAAGTCATATAGATTTTGTGGAAATTATTTGCCAAGGATAAGTGTCTACAAGTCTTAATATAGATCGTGTTTCCTATTTCTAGGCTTTTTGTTACAATAAAACATGCATCCTACTATGAATCTAGCTACATATTCTTGCATTATGGGATAGTACACATACCTATATAAGTTTACCATTGTCTTCCCTAATCCAAAATTCCCTATAAACTTGGAGTTTGGAGCCTCTTTTATTAGCTGAAATCACTCACCTTTAGGAACACATAATTTTTCTATCATGTAGAGTAACCCATTATAGAGATGGTAGTCAAATGTGTTGTCACCATCATCCACATGAATCTATCCATATATCTATTGATACACCCTCCTAAAATCATAATCATCTGCATATTCCTCTTTGTACACATCATGGGTAAGAGGATCCATATGCATTAGAGTTCCCAAAAATGTGATTTATTATGTGGGTGGCCTTGAAAGCATGTTGTCCAACATGTTTGTGCTTCTCTTCTTGTAATTTATCATTAAATTAAATTACTATAAAAACCCATCCACTTGTAATTCTTGATCTATTGTAACTTATGTTGTGCCTTTAGGTATTGTAATAGTTGGTGATTTATGTGGATGACTATCTCCATTACCATGAAATAATTCTTCCAGTTTTTGACAACTTGTACTGAGACATATCTACCCATGTCATAGGTATGGTAGCACAAAATCCTTATTGAATTAATACAACTCCCATAACATACCAATCACATCCATGATGGTCCCGAGTGGGTAGTCTAATACTATGTGACAACTTTAAAATAGGATGCATCATCAAGCCATGTAGCATTGAATTTGAAGGGAGCCCTTGGCTTTGGTGTGCATCCAACAAGTTCCATAAAGATGGGAGAGTGATCAAAGAGTCCCCCCTCTCCAAACCACTGCCTATAGTTTGGGATATGGGCAAAAATGTCTTCATGGACCAAAAATATGTTCAATCGTCTAGCAAGGGAGGCATGTCTGATCCTCCTATTGTGCCAAGTAGGTTGTATTTGGGGGAACGGTATGTCCACAAGCCGGTGCAATTCAATGAGGGTCTGGATATTTTCAGATAGAGGATCGATCTGAGAAGAATGTCCCCATGATTCAACCTGTTCGAGAGAGAAATTGAGGTCTCCACCAAGTATGAGCCTGTCATGATTCATGAGGGGGAGGTTGAGGAAGTGACCCCAAAATGCGAGTCGATTAGTGCACGGGCCATATATGTTGAAGATGCGAAAGGGAGATCCAAAATCCATTGATTGTATGTCAGCCCCTAAGTATCCCTCTCCTCCCCAGATATTAAGGAGATTTATCGTCGGGAGATTTATGCCCAGCGCAATACTTCCCGATCGACCACGAGCATGTAGGGCATGAAAGACCTAGCCAGGATATAGACCTTGAAGAATATTGAAAATTAAGGATTTTGGATCAAGGGTCTCTTAGAGGAATATAATATCATAAGGGGTAGATTAAAATAGACGGTGGAGTGCAATTTTTTTGGCCTGAATTGCAAGGCCACTATAATTGAAGAAGAGAATAATCATGAGGGAACATATTCATGGGCGGTCTGTGCTCTAAGGACCCGGTCAAGAGTGTGTTGACGTCCATCGACTATCTCCTAACCAACCTGGACGATGGCTTTAGAAATATATAATTTGCGGGCCACGAGAAGATAACCCAATCTTGGGAGGGGGAATAATAGCTAATCCATGGGGGGGGGGGGATGAAGATAGATTGGAGAGGGATCTAAGAAAATATGGGTGGCTTCCCACAGAGTCAGATGAGGCCTTAGATGGGAGGGGGAGAGTGGGAGAAGGTATAAAGGGAGGGGTCACGGACGAGGGATGAGGAGGAGAGGAGGGGGGAAAAGGGATAGAGGGGTATATAGACCCAGATACAAAGAGGAATGATGAATGAATAACAATATATGCAACAAAAAAATCAGATGCAAAGTAAGGGAGTGAAGTAAATACCCACAGATAGTTGTGTGACAACTTCTCTGGAGCGGGTGATGTGTGACGAAGGGGGCCGAGGTGGATTAACAGCAGGGGCTTCATTCAGAACACTAGCCCGATGATCCAGGTGGATATCAGTGGCCACCCACATATTACATTTGGATCCACACCCTCATTTCTGGCAGCTTTTCACATTCAACACCACTTACTATTTTTAGCAGGTTTTCGGGTCCTGCACTCCCAGAGCCATTGTGGGGCCTTAATGATCCAAGTGGATATTGGTGGCCACCCACCTATTCCATTTGAACCCCCACCATCAGTTCATTTAGTTTTTAAGTTGCAGCACAACTTACTATTTTTAGCAGTTTTTCGGGTCCTGAACTTTCGAAGCTGTTTTGAGGCCTTAAAAGACGTTTTTTGGGAAAAACGGGAGCAACATGGGTCAACATGGGTCCATGTACTAATGTTTCTCACATCAAAAGTTTTACTCCTCAGATAGATCTTTCTAATGAGCTATTGAATGTGTCAAACAAAGATCGGATGCTAAAGTTACGTCCCTGGGAAGTTGAAACACCAACTTACCCAAACGGGGGCCCATAGTTTTGGTGCTTCATCTCCTAGGGTTAGGGTTTTGGATGTTTAGGGTTTCCCATTGTTTATAAATAATAAATAGGTACTCGAGCCTCATTGTAACTCAGTTCAGAGGCCTGTAGCCGCCACATCTCTTCTCAGAGATAGCTACCAATGCCCTAGCTAGTTTATTTCCATTCTGTCTGTAAGCAAATTTCAGTTCTTTGATATTAATGAAATGAAGTGATTTTTCCGTTGCATCTTTGTATTTATGGTTATATGTTTATTCTGTTGTGTTCCTACATAAATCCGGATCACCCGAGGGGGTCAACCACGCTAAGAAGTGTTCCGAGTGGGCGCCTGTGCATATGGAGTCGATGCAGGAAAAAATTCTAATGGCAGGGACTGTGGATCCTTATTTTGCAGGAGGGGGTAGTCCTTGTAGAGATGCTAGACCTCATGACATCTTCTACATCAATAAGGCACACCTTCGTAATCTAGGGGTTGGATCCGAGTAAATTGCTTCCATCACAATGTAATAGATTATTCCAAGCCCTCTATGGTGTCTAAATGAACCAAAATCTGAGCCATGGCCATGATACCTGTTGCAATATAAGATTTTTCGTGATCAAGATAGGACCCAAGAGCATTGCCAGTGTGTGTGAAGGTATCCTTAGACCAGAAGTGCATTGGTAGCCCAGGTAGGTGAACCTAGATGGGTCCAGCACCCAAATGCTCTCACTCAGGGTCAAACAGAGGGCTCCATCTCTTCAACAGGACCGAGGCTTGTTCTATGTGCCAATAACAGGAAAGTACCCATTGCAGGCGTTTGGGCCAACTAAAGCTGAGAACGAACCATCCTCTGGGGAGAATGATGAAAGAGGGTAAAGCATCAATAAAATGCCCCCAAATCTCCATCGTCCATAGCCAAATTCGCTTCGTGTTGTATTTTCGACCCCGAACGTGTTCAACCAAAACCCTTTCTGTCGTGTCAAGTACATCGCCCATCCTGTGTTGGTCTCCGAACACAAGGTCGATGCCATTGTTACCTTTCTTGACGCAATGCAATTTTCTAGATGAGCGCAGATGAGTTACAAGTGAGGGTTATTCCTCTGCCGAATCCGAAGTTGGTTCCTTGATCGTCCCGATTGTATGTGAGGGCGGATCAACAAGGAGAGTGCCCGCATAACACCTAGATGGAGGGGGCGCAACGTCGATCGTGAGGGTTTAGCTGGGTGCAAGTTCAGTGGATGAACATGGGGTGCAGAAGCAAGCAGAGAAGGTATAGGTACCAAGGAGGTGGAGATATCCCGGGGAGGGGGGGATGATTGTGGCTGAAGGAGGGATGTCAAAAAATGGTGAGATGCAAGGGATAGCAGCACATATAGCACTTAATCAACTTCAGGAAGGTGGGGAAGCACTCTAGCAATGCAGATGGCGAAGAATCTGAGTGGTATGCTAGGGAAGAAGAACCCTCCATAGCAAAATGCGGCCAGGTGGGGGCCCTAGATCCATCTGGAAAAACTAAAGATGCGGGATGTGCCATCGTGGATGAAAAAGTCAGGGAGTGTCGTGGAGTGGTCCAGACCGACAAGCCCTCCAATGGGTCTCGGGAATATTCCAGCTGCTCGTCCTCCATGACATCCGATGTAGGTCATTTTATGGTTGCAGAAGGGTGCCAGCCGTTGGAAGGAGTGACAATGAAAGGCAGATGGATATGGGTGAAAATCGGGAGGTTACGATAGGAGGTGTAGGCAGTCTCAACAATAACCTTAACCTAGGGCTGACATAAGCGATCATCTGTGAGACTGCGATGCAGCAATGTGTGTCAGAGCCCCCGCCATAATGTGTCATCCCTGATCTCTGAGCCATTCAAAAAATCTTCCATGTCTATCTATTATAGGTGTAATGTAAGAAAGTTTGTTAACATTTTTACATGTGGAATTAATAATATGTCGAATTTATAATACATAAATGATTGATTTACATGTCAGTTAAAAGTAATATAGAGTCCAATATGGGGGAGATGTTTGTAATATGTCGAATTTATAATACATCAATGATTGATTTACATGTCAATTAAAAGTAAAATAGAGTCCAATATGGGGGAGATGTTGTAGTGTCCACAAACGGTTAAAAGTAATAAAAATAATAAAATTCAATTTGTTACACTCTAATTTTGTTTTTATTAATAAAATTAAGAATACTTTTTTATATTCCCACCGGGTGTAGCTCAATTGGTAATAGCCTTGTTCAGAAGTCATTGTAAAGTAAGAGATTCAATGTTCACATTCCCCATGGGTTAGATCAACAAACAAAAGAAACAACTTTTTAGATAAAAGAAAATTGTAATGTACATATTACATTAAAATATATAAAATATATAAGTAGCACCAATAAGTTAAGATCCATTTTAATGATTTTGTAACCATATTTAAATTTAACTAATAAACACACAAAAACGTTAATACTTACAATAAACCTACACTATAACAATATGTTCAATCATGGATACGCATGTCCACTTTGTCCTATATATTATTAGCCTGTAAATAGACTTTGTTAAAATACCATGGGCCATTAATACAACATGCCCAAAAACTATCTCTCATTTCACAATCAAAATATTTTGTAAATATTTAATTTAAATTTAATTTTATAATATTTTTTTATTAAATCTAAGAACAATTATAATTACTTTTGAGATATATCTACACCTCTATCATATTAAAATATATAATATATAAATAATAACTATAAATTAAGATTAATTTAACAATATAAATTAAAATAATAATTTTGTCAACATATTAAAATTTCATTAATTAGAATATACAAACTTAACACTTCCATTATAACAAGATTTTTAGCCATGGATATTCACACCCACTTTATAATGGATATTATTAACCATACCATACCATGGGCCAATATGATGGCTCATCAATACCACATGTACATGGCTCATTTCACAATCAAAATAATACTTACAATATAACAAGATTTTTAACCATGGATACTCACCCCAATTTACCATGAATATTATTAACCATACCATATTGTGGACAAATACCATGGCTCATCAATACCACGTGCTCAAAAACCATCTCTCATTTCACAATCAGAATATTTTAAAAATATATATATATTTTAATTTCATTAAATTTTTGGATCTAGATAGACTTTCCATATGAAAGAGATGTTGTAATGTCCTATTATATTATGCTATCTATTTAATAATTAAACCAGCCTAGATCTATCTTAACTCTGGATCTATCAAGCTCTAATAGAGATCAAATCTCTCTAAATCATCAATTTTTTTTTTAAATGTAAAATTGGAAGAAAGATTTACAACAACAACAACTCAATAATTAATATTATATTTATTAAAATATCTAATAATTTTTTTTATTCAAAAATATAAATCTTGACATATACAATATCAATTGCTTTACTCGGAAATATTTATTAGCAACGAAAATAAAAAATAAATATTTTTAAAAAAATACGCATCCCTCGTAATACAGAATTTTATTCTCACTTCTGAAGCTCCAACTAATTATACTCCAACGGATATTGTTTATTTTTTTGAAGGAACTCATCGTGCTACAGAATTTTATTATCAGGTCTAAAACACCAACCAATTATACTTCAAAGGATATTGTTTGTTGTTTGAAGGCATGCTTTTGGTTTAATCAAGAAGTAATTCAAACTGGACAAGGGATAATCCTAATGGATATTCTTAGTGTTTTATCACAAGTGTTTAATAAAGGTGCAATATAGGGGTTATTTAATTAGAGAATGATTTTTCTGTCTAGAATATATATATATATTTTAATTAATTTTTAAATTTGATATTTTAAATTATTATAAAATAAATGTGTTTTTTTTATAATATTTTTAATTTAATTTTAAAATAAAAGTTAAAATGTAATTTTTTAAAACTATATTTTTTTAAGCTATAATACTTTTAGAAAAACATTTAAAATCGTTGAATTCAATTTTAATTTCACTACCCAATTTCTACATTAAAAAAAAAAGCAACAAAAGCCACATCCGTCTAGAGGAGCCTTATTTTCGCTGCTATCCGCCCATTAATGCGCCCAGGAATGGAATGACCGCCGTCCAATTAAAACCGTAAATCATCGCGCGGTGGCCATTCCACCCCTGGGCGCATTAATGGGCGGATAGCCGCTGAAATAAAGCTCGCCGTCTAGTGCATACGTACGTGGATTACACCATTAGTGGACTGTCCTTTATGCCAAAACCCCCCATTAAATTAAGTCATTATGCAGCGTCTGTGGACCCACTTGGAATTTCAGTCACTGAACCTTGGTCAAGAATGCTTGGTATCGGCAGTTTTAAATACAACGTGCCTGGGCATTCAGAGTTGGAACAGCGTGTCTGCGGAAAATTTTTCGACTGCGTGTCATTTTTCTTCGGCCCAACAGCTATGGAGTCGTCGTCACCCTTATCTGTAATTGTTGAGATTCCTTTTGTTGTGAGAATCTACGAAGACGGAGCGGTTGAACGCTTGCAAGATCGGGGTACGGTTCTCCCTTCTCCAGAGCTCGAATCTGTTGATTTGCATGGAGTGGCTTCCAAAGACGTGGTGATCGATCCTGAAACAGGCGTCTTCGTACGCATCTACCTCCCTCGCCTCCATGTCACGGATGGAAAAGAGAAACTCCCAGTGCTTGTTTATGCTCATGGAGGGGGTTTTTGTACCGCATCCGCCGCTTCACCTGTATATCACAGTTATCTTGATAAAGTGGCTACAGAAGCCAAGGTGGTTTGTATATCGGTGGAGTACAGGAGAAACCCCGAGGATCGCCTCCCTGCGGCTTATGATGATTGTGTTAGTGTTCTTGAATGGCTTGATCGCCAAGCAATGGCAGTTCAAGAGGTGTCTGTGGATCCGTGGCTCGCTTCGCACGCAGATTTTAGAAAGGTGTTCGTGGCAGGTGACAGTGCCGGAGGCAACATCGTGCATCAGGTGGGAATCCTTGCGAGAGGGAGGAATTGGGATGGCGTGTGTTTCCAAGGGGCCATTCTGGTTCACCCCTTCTTTGACGGAGAAGAAGGAATCGAAGGCATGGAGGATTATAATAAGAAGACGGATGCCATATGGAGCATCTCTCTCCCCGCAGGGGCGGATAAAGACCACCCCTTTTCTAACCCAGTTGGACCCCGTTCTCCCGATCTGTCGACTCTGGTGTATGAACGAATGGTTGTATTCGTGGCAGAGAAGGATCTGCTGACACATCGCGCTGTTTTGTACTACGAAGCTTTAAAGAAGGCAGGCAAAGATGCCAATTTGGTGATGACGGAAGGGGAAGGCCATGTGTTCCATCTCCTCGATCCGAAATCTGAGAATGCATCCATCATGATGAAAGGCATTTCAGATTTCATAAATTTCTCTTCTGATTAGTCTAACAACTCACATAATCTTTCTTTATAAAGCGCAAATCCTATTTATGTGGTTTTGGGTTATTTACACTTTTTCATTCAAGGTGTGAATACTTTAATTATTAGATTTAAGAACAAATCCTGTTTATGTGGCTCTCTGTAAATTTGTTAATTTATTTGGTCAAAGTGGATAGAAAAGTTTTAAATGGGTTAATTATTATTATTTTTTTAATTTATAATTTAAATTAGCAATTGCAATAGATGTTGTGAAGGAAACACTTTAAGGCATAAAATAAAAAGATCATGTCTCACTAATTGAATGAAGATCATGTATAACTAATCCAAAGACTTGTTGATAATTTTTGGCACTAAGAGGTAGAAATGCACGGTTTATTGAAAAAAAATAACTAAAATATATTTACATTTTCTATGTTTGATTTGAAATGCATGGTTTATTGAAAATAAATAACTAAATTATATTTACACTTTCTATGTTTGATTTGACTTTATTTATACTTTTTATATTTGATTTGAGTTTGTTGTAGGGAAAAGATTATTATGATAATATCTATAAAATATAACAAAAGAATGTTCCCAAAAATAACTACACATTATTAAGAAGAGAGTCAACATGACTTTTGTGTCCTATAAAAGATCTTTGTTCTCAAAGTAAATCTTGTACAAGAGATACTGTGAAGGATATGTACTCAAGGATCTACCCAACTCTCATGGGAAGTGTTGGCATCATTGATAATATAAGTAAAAAATTAACTATTTTTTTTTCTTACTTCTAGATTTAGCTTATCGTGTGGTTGGCTTTCCTTTCTTACCTTATGTGAAGCGAAGTAGTTCTCTTTCAAAAATTGTCACTGTATAAGTAAAAGCTTAACTATTTCTATCCTTACTTTTGATAAACTTTCTTCATAACTATTTCTTTGCAAATAAACTCCAAAATAACTAAAAAATGTTCCCAAAAATAACTACACATTAATAAGCATAGAGTCAACATGACTCTTGTAAATCTTGTATAAGAGATACTGTGAATGATATGTACTCAAGAATCTACCCAACTCTCATGGGAGATTTTCGCATCTTTGACCTGGACAACGACATTGTCATAGTATAAGTAAAAGCTTAATTATTTTTTATTCTTATTTCTAAATTTAGCTGTGGTTGGCTTTCCTTTCTTACCTTTTGTGAAGGGAAGTAGTTCTCTTTCTAAAATTGTTCAATCATCTTCAGTGTATTTGCAGGGAATAAAGATTCACTTTTTACACCATGTTAAAAGAAAAAAGAGAGAATAGAACATCATATAACCCATGTAAAGTATTAAACATCAAGCACATGTAAAGTGAGGAGTATTAAATATCAAGCACACTCACTTTGTTAATAAAACGCAAAGTAGATATGCTTTGAGTTTTTCCTTTTCCCAATTTGATTTATCTTTGTTCAGTCAATTTTTCAATACGGTTATAAAAAATTACCATGAAACATGTTTTTCCCATTGTGGATTGATGCCATCGGATCTTAACAGTAATTTTTACTTTTATTACTTCAATTTGTTTAGTTAAAGATTCATAGACTATGATATCTCCTATCTGTTCGTTATAATTTTTTGCAGTAAGACTAGCAAAGTTTAAGATAGAAAATATTGGCTTTATTCACTGAATTGTGTTCGATGTTGAAGAATGACTGTTACTCTTTTTGGAATAATTGGTTCGATGATAAAATATGATTGTCAATGCAATACTTGGTAAGACTTACGAGATTGTTGTATTCAATGGAGAAACATGCAGTTATTCAGAGTTGAGAAATATTTAATTCCTATTTGTCTATGGTTGTAATTCTCCATTTGAAGAGTTTGTTCCTACATAAATGGAAGTAGCTAGAATATACTTTCTCTTAGTTTAGTGTGTGGTTGAAAGAATCTCTCAACCACATTACTATACGTCCAAGATAGAATTCCTATCTTGAGACTATTGCTTGTATAAATATGTGTGTAACATCTTTGATTGAGATATAGAATTTGATTAGAGTTTGCAGTGTGATATTTTATCTCTCAGAACAAGAGGAATGTGCATATAGCCAATTGTCCTGAAGGTAAAGATAATGTGGATTTCTGAGCAAACCCAAAACTGAAGGGATTGAACTAGCCAGATAATAATAAACCATACATTATTGGGAAATTATTTCTTTTCAAAATCAACTAACACAGTTAAATCATCCACCATGAATAACTATTAGAACCATTTTGATACTTAATGGGTTACATGAACATTAATTCAAAAACTCATAAATTGGTGAAACCAAAAATCCAAAATTTAAGATGACCCTTCAATAAAAAAATATGAGATAGTGAGACAAAATAGAAAGAAATGTAGACAAAATTGTAATATTTTTACAATTACAATTAATATCAACCATAAACCATGAGGAAATTATTTCTTTTCAAAATAAACTAACACAGTTAAATCATTCATGATGAATAACTATTAGAATGATCTCGATAGTTAATAGTTACATGACGATTAATTCAAAAACTCATAAATTGGTGAGAACCAAAAATCCAAAATTTAAGATAACCTTTCGACATGAGACACCGAGGCAAAATAGAAAGAAATTTAAACAAAATTGTGATATTTTTACAATTGTAATTAATTGGTTTCCAGTAAGATTATTGTCGATAGTAAACTACATGAGACACTGAGGAAAAATAGAAAGAAATGTAGACAAAATTGTAATATTTTTACAATTGCAATTAATTGATTTCTAGTAAAATTATTGTCACTCAAGAGGAGACGTTCCAAATTTTCTAGATGGCAGTAAACGACATGAGCCAGTGAGGCAAAATAGAAAGAAATGTAGACAAAATTGTAATATTTTCACAATTGCAATCAATTGATTTCCAATAAGATTATTGTCAATCAAGCTGAGACGTTCTAAATTTTCTAGACGACCGAATTCTGTGGGTATAGTCCCTGTCAAACTGTTTGCTGAAATTCGGAGCCACTGAAGGCACGTACAATTAAAAACTGATCTTGGAATAGGACCCCAAAGCATATTAGAGCTAAGGTCTAGTATTCCCAGAGCTTTTAGCTGACCAAGCTCAGGTGGAATTGTTCCTGAGAAATTATTACCAGAAATTTTGAAAGTGCGTAGTAATGAAAGGGTACCCATAGATGGTGAAAGATTACCTTCCAATCCCAAGCCAGCAAGTGTTATGGCCACCACTTTTTCATGCCATTTCTGCACTGGATCTCATTCCACGAGCAGACTTTGTGTGAGTTTCGTGGTGTCGAGTTGAGGAAGGCTCCGAATGGATCAGATATGACCGCATTTCTAAAGGCCAAAAGCCACTACACATCCTTTCTGTCGTGAAGTGTGTCGATGGGTGATGTGAATGAAATCCCAAGCAATAAGAAATATATTTGATTCAGAATCTCATATCAGACCAAATTTCAATCAACCAAAAGAAAAATGATAAAATAGGCGGATCAGTAATTAAGAAAATGGATGTGAAACCGTGTAAGGCCGCAAGCCCCTGTCATTGCTGGGTGACCAGGCAAAGGAGCAGCAGTTGACCGTGCCAATTTAGAACACCGGGGTGAGTCTTCCACGTCATTAGCCTCGCACCTTTCTTTCCAAGAACAGATGAAACAGATAATGGAAAAGATGAGGGATTTCTTCTTGCTTAAACTCACATAAGCAAGAATAAAATTTTAGGCTTCTTGAATAGGAGCTTTGGCTGTTTCCACCCGAATGGAACTGGTTCAATCACTTCTGCATTCGAAATCTTTGGCGGAGAAACCTTTTCTGCAAACTTTAGACAGGAGCAAAACTTAGAGGGGAATAAGCTTTTAGGCCAGCCATCAAGAAACCGTTAGTAAACAGTTTTGATTAATTTTGAACATGTCTATTAAATCTTTTAGTTATTAGTTTTTCATTAATGATTAATTTAATGGCTTAAAAAGTTTCAATCATCTAACATTCTAACTAATGGTGAAAAATAAGACAGAGTGGCAGCTAGGAAAGTTATTTTCAAATAGTGACGCCTTACAGTGTAATTATATTTCTTTTGCGAAACACATGATGCAAGGATATATCTTAATATAAACAGATTATATATTTATATTATGTTTACAAGTTTTTAAAAAGATACTAGAATCAAGAAAACCAACAACTTATTTGAGTAATCAAAACCCCAATTGCAAATTTGTGCTTGGAGCTCTATAGATTGTTATGTTGGCACAAGAAGGGAGTGAAGTAATTTAACCAAGTCATTAAACTTGACCAGACAATGTAGCAACATAATCATAAAGAAAAAGTGTTGGCAAGCCCTTAGGATGTGAGGACCAACCAGCAACACATTCTAAACCAACAAACAAAAAGCCCTAAGCGAGCCCTTACGTGGGAAGAGACGTGGATGACCAACATTGAAGAGATATAGTAAAGGTCGACCAACAAAAACACCAAGGAGCTATGATGACCATAGAACCTTTGAAATCCACTCACGTACTATCTCAAAATACCAACATTGGGATTCGTTACTAGAACACAATGAGCGACTGGTGTAGTTACTCACGGGATAGAAAAAAAATCTTCACAAACATACTTCATTGTTAATTAGAAGATATAACTATAAATTTTGGAGGATTACCAATAAGAGGAAGAGTAGAGTCTCAAAGAGGGTCCGACAAGTCCCTTGAAGCTGAGTCAGACACCACCCTGACTCAGACTAGCATCAATATCATTAAGACAATACTAGAGATTCCTAAGAATTCGTTTAATATCCTTCTCTCCAACAAAGAGGTTATAATTATCTACTTGTTTATCTGGTAAGGCCATGCGAAACAAAGTGTCCAATTGTTAGTGAACCAAGAGGGAATGTAAAAAGACAATCTCTTCTTCCTGAACCTTCCTAAAGCTAGGAGTGATTGTAAGCCCTTGTCTCCAATGTCTGAATCAGAGAAATAAGGTCGTTCTCCAAACACCAGAGGTTCTAATTGATGAATTTATTTTCGTATTTCCTAAGTGACAAAATCAAAATATGAAGCTACAAATTCCCAAGTTAAGGGTCTTCGGGGTTTTGGATGAGCCTAGCTTGCCCCCCCCCTCTCTAACTCACCTACCTTTGACGAGGATGCATGGTGGGTATGGGTAACCTACCACCCCTAATAGGAACTAGATGAGGTAAATAAACAATGGGAGTACAGACTAAAATGGGATTGGAAGGCCAAATGCATACAGATCGTCCCCTAACTCCCCAAATGAAGGTCAATACAGAGGTTGATATCAAAGACACGAAAAAATTCATAAAACAAAAAGGGTGCAACCTTAGAAACACTGGTGACAACACAGTCCCAATACAAGACACTTGAAGTCCCGAGACACCATTAAACCAATATACAACCCTGAGAGAAGATAAACAACAAAAGAGTTGACCCTGAGTATGGAGATAAAAAAGAACAATAGCAGAGGCTTATTAAGATAGTAGGTACCCAAATACCTAGAACAAAAGGTAACCCAAAATTATAGAATTGAGTGAATTGTAATACCCAGAAGAGGGTGAACACTGAAACCCTCACACTATTACCAAAATAGAAAAATTACTAGGGTACCAATAGTCCCATACTTAAACAAGTTAGGGAAATGAGATAGCTGCTAAATCATTAACCTGGAGGGCCATGCTGGAAAGAACAACCACTAGTTCAAATATCAGCCCACTTTCAGAATTGTGGAGGAATAAAACAAAGAACATTAACTAAGCACCATTACAAACATAATTATAGTTTGAGAGAAAGATGCCTTGAATGAACAAAGGCTCATTACTCCCCACCACAGAATGCAACCATCAATCACAGAGCGAAATAGCATCACCCCTAATCCATTTGAATTACTTCCACGAATAATCTCACCACAACGAGAATTGCTACCAATAACCTCTTGTGTAAGAGCTCTCATGTATAATGACCCTAGGCTTCTTACACCATGAAACTAGAGGCAACAAGGTGAGGGAAGATCCTCACTTATGGTGTCCTTTGCTACACAATTCTGCCATCCTTGTTGAGCTCCAAGCGAGAATTTAAAGCAATAGGCCATAAGGTCATCAACGCGTGCGCGATTACCAGCTTGTACCACGTCGCATTTAAAAATAGAAAAATGAAAATCCATAACATAATTTATCATTAATTACCATAAAAAATAACACCTCACAGTTTTGTAAGGTGTTCGTGGCTCGCTTCACATGCAGATTATAATATCTTTCTCTCCAACAAAGAGGTTATAATTATCTACTTGTTTATCTTGTAAGGCCATGCGAAAAAAAGTGTCTGATTGTTAGTGAACCAAGAGGGAATGTAAAAAGAAAATCTCTTCTTCCTGAACCTTCCTAAAGCTGGGAATGATTGTAGGCCCCTGTCTCGAATGTCTGAATCAGAGAAATAGGGTCGTTCTCCAAACTCCAGAGATTCTAATTGATGAATTTATTTTCGTATTTCCTAAGAGACAAAATCAATATATGAAGCTACAAATTCCCAAGTTAAGGGTCTTCGGGGTTTTGGATGAGCCTAGCTTGCCCCCCCTCTCCCAACTCTTTCACCTTTGTGAGGATGCATGGTGTGTATGGGTAACCTACCACCCCTAATAGGAACTAGATGATGTAAATAAACACTGGGAGTACAGACTAAAATGGGATTGGCAAGGCCAAATGCATACAGATTGTCCCCCAACTCTCCAAACAAAGGTTAATACAAAGGTTGCTATCAAAGACACGGAAATATTCATGAAACAAAAAGGGTGCAACCTTAGAAACATTGGTAACAACACAGTCCCAATACAAGACACTTGAAGTCCCCAGACACCATTAAACCAATATACAACCCTGGTGAAGAAGATAAACAACAAAAGAGTTGACCCTAAGTATGGAGATAAAAAAGAACAATACTTCAGAGGCCTATTAAGATAGCACGTAGCCAAATACCTAGAACAAAAGGTAACCCAAAATTATAGGGTGGGTGAATTGTAATACCTAGAAAGGGTGGACACTTGAAAAGAGAACATTGAAACTCTGCGCACTAGTACAAAATAGAAAAATTACCCGGGGTATCAATAGTCCTAAAATCAGATACCTGCTAAATCATTAGCCTGGAGGGCCATGCTGGAAAGAACCACCACTAGTTCGAATATCGGCCCACTTTCAGAATTGTGGAGGAATAAAACAAAGAACATTAACTAAGCACCATTATAAACATAATTATAGTTCGAGAGAAAGATGCCTTGAATGAAAAAAGGCTCTTTACTCCCCACCACAGAATGCAACCATCAATCACAGAGCAAAACGTTGTCACCCCTAATCCATCTGAATTACTTCCACGGATAATCTCGCCACAACAAGAACTGCTACTAATAACCTCTTGTGTAAGAGCTCTCATGCCCAATGACCCTAGGCTTCTTACACCTTGAAGCTAGAGGCAACAAGGTGAGGGAAGATCCTCACTTATGGTGTCCTTTGCTACACAATTCTGCCATCCTTCCTAAGCTCCAAGCGAGAATTTAAAGCGATAGGCCATAAAGTCATTAACACATGCGTGATTACTAGATTATACCACATCGTGTCTGAAAATAGACAAATGAAAATCCATAACATAGTTTATCATTAATTACCATAAAAAATAACACCTCATCAAATATTAAAATATTACATTTATTTATATATTTAAAAACACATTTAAATAAATAAATAACAAATTCAAATTCACTTAGTATACCAATACCAAACTAAATCAAAATTAAAAATATATTAGAAATATGTGGATAACATGCCATTTTAATACGCAATATATGATAAAATAAAATAATGAGTTTTGAAATTTGGTTTTAACAATTCAATCGGATGAAAGAAGATGTACTAAAAAATATATTAGAAATATGTGGATAACATGCCATTTTAATATGCAATACATGATGTAATCGCAAGTGGGTGACCAATCGTTTTTGTACGCACAGGGTTTTTGTCATTAAAGCTGCGGGCAGAACTACCTCTACAACCTTAAACACATCTTCTTCCCCGCTCAGCTTATGCGTGGTTTGACAGGGGACTTCCAGCAATGACGGGCCCCACGGGGGGGGGGCGCTCCGTCTTCCCCCTCAGGACTTAATCATTCTGCTACTGCAGGAACTTCTATGACAAATACTCTGGATCAGCACGCTCCGAATGCTCAGGACAAAAGGACACAAGATATGCCAAAAGACACAAAAGACAAGACTACAGAAGAACAGGCGGGAAAAGCATGTCAAAACGACATCCCTACGGTGAAGTCGGCAACCTGTAAACCAATAGCAACGGATCGACCGAAAATAGAGCTCCCAAGCCATAGAATAAATGGACGCATACAGTTTATGAAAGATCACGCGCTCATTGGAAAATTTATCGGCATTTGGCCAACAGAAAAGGTGCTGCAAAGCTGGATAATGGCAAAATGGAAACCAAAAGGAGACATCACCCTTCAGCTTGGAGCCAAGGGCTTCTTCACGGTGATCTTCATATGCATTGAGGATCGAAATAGGGTACTCGACGGAGGACCTTACTTCCTCAACTCCGCTGGACTATATCTGAGAGATTGGGTGGAGAGGTTCAATCCTGATAACGAAGACCTAAGCTGGGCACCAGTCTGGATACGAATGTACTCGCTACCGCTGGAGTACTATGATGAAGAATCCCTGCAGGACATTGGAAGCGGACTCGGAGAGTTTATAAAAATAGTGGAGGAAACAAAGCTGAGACGATATACATCGTACGCCCGCATCTGCGTCTATATGCGTCTGGACCAAGCTCTTCCTGACTCGGTAAGCATCTTTCACGATGACTATGAGTGGATTCAACCCCTAGATTTCGAGCATGTACCATTTCGATGTCGCAGATGCCACCTTCATGGACACCTCTACAGAGACTGTCCTCTCAATGCCTCCACAAAGAATAAGGACAGCCCAGCCTCGTCTTCTCCAGATGGTTTCACCAAGGTGACTAGTCGCAGAAGATCCAACAAGAAGCCACCTCCGGGGAAAAAACCCGCTTCTACTGTCAACCCCGTACCTCCCTCTAGCAACAGCTTCGAAGTCCTCAACACCATCCCAGATCAAACACCTCAAGCGGAAGCCACCACTACCCCTGTAGACAATACCACCATCCCCAACATTACTAAGAATACCACATCTACACCTCTGGCTGAAAATATACAGTTTGGACTAGTGGAAGATCCCTTCACTTTAAGTGAAGGGAAAACTATAGGAATGGAAGTGGACAGCCTTCAGGACCATCCGGAGGCAGGCAGCAGTCAAGTTCAGCTCATGGATGAAGAGCCAGAAAGCGTAGATCTGGAAGGGCTTGACTTATTAGAGCTTGAGAGAGCGTGCAGAAGAAAAGAATTTGACAAGATACAAGCACATCAGCTAGAAACACTGGAGTTAATAATAGCAAGAGCCTTCCAACAGAAAGCGCTGGGGATCCAACCAGGCAACAAATGGGATGGCAACACAATCCAGAAAGACTCCAAGAAAAGAGGCCGGAAAACAGATCTGGAGAGAACAATCACAGTAGGGAAAATACTGGTTGATTCTGGAAGATATGCTAAACTGACAAAGTTCTATAAGCCCCTCCCAAACAGTGAATCATGAAGCTCACATCATGGAACACTAGAGGACTCAACTGTCCTGGGAAACACAGAATGACAAAGAATATGATAAAGCAGGAGAAGCCTCAGATATTCTTCATGCAAGAAACAAAATGCAATAGCAGTGCGATTGGAAACATTCTTTCCAAAGCTTGGCCCGACTGTCAAACAGTGGCGGTTGGCGCACAGGGGGCCTCAGGGGGACTTGCAATAGCTTGGAAACCTCAAACTATTTCCCTTTCAGACTTTCACGCCTCTCACCATCTTATTCAGGCCACTTTTCACATATTAGGCACCAATATTCATGGCCATCTCACTAACGTCTACTTTCCTCAGGACGCTATGAGTAAATCTGCTCTGCTAAATACTATAGCAGGACTCAACCAGAATAGGATACACCCCCTCTGGCTCATTGGAGGTGATTTCAATATGATCACTAGGCTGGAGGAAAAGAGGGGTGGAAGACCCAAATTGGAAACAGAAAGCAGCTTGTTTAAAAATTTCATACAAAACCAACAGTTAATAGACTTGCAATTCTGCAATGGATCGTTCACATGGAGCAATCGACGAATAGGAAGACAGAACATTGCCTCCAAGTTGGATAGATTTCTAATCTCAGACAACGTAATTCACATAGGGGGTGATCTATCTGCCTCTATCATCCCTCTTCAGGGGTCTGACCATTGGCCAATATCTCTTCAATGGCTAAGGATGGGTCAAACTGCGCGTCGCCCCTTCCGATTTGAAGCCTTTTGGCTAAATCATCATGCATTCAAGGACCTCATCACCTCAACATGGAAAAGCTTTGTATCGCCAGAAGGGTCGCAGATGTTCAAATTCCAACAAAAACTAAAACACCTGAAAGGTCAAATCAAGATATGGAACCATTCCACCTTCGGTAATATCTTTCAAGCACAGAAGCAGTTACACCAAGAGATGGCCGACCTCCAGCAACAATTTATCCTGGAAGGATGCACAGATCAAGACCTGGAAAAAGAACAACAGCTTCGAGCGCAGATGGAGGAAAGATCTAAGCAGGAGGAAATCCTATGGAGGCAGAAATCACGCATCCGATGGTTGAAAGAGGGAGAGCGAAACACTAAATTTTTCCACAGATCAACCATTCAAAGGCGCATGAATAACAACATTACTTTCATCAAGAATGCATAAGGGGAGAAGGTGGAAGAACATGAGAAGATAGAGCAGGTCCTCCTCAATCACTTCCAAGCCATGCATCAAGAACCCCTACAGGACAGATCACAGGCCATTGAAAAGATCACTCAGAATATCCCTAAGTTAATTACTGAAGAGCATAACCAACTCCTGCTTAGCCCTGTTAAACACATGGAGGTCGACACTGCAGTAAAACAACTCAAAGAAGGAAAGGCTCCGGGGCCGGATGGCTTCACCACCACATTCTTTCACAAATTTTGGGATCTGATAAGGGAAGAGGTCTGGATGGTTGTGGAAGAATCGCGTTCGACGCATTGGCTCCTCCCATCGTTGAATGCTACCTTTATAGCTTTAATACCAAAAGAAGAGGATTCTTGCACGCCGGACAAATTCCGCCCTATAGCTTTATGCAACATAATATACAAGATTATCTCCAAAGTCATAGCCAACAGACTCAAACCGCTCTTGCCTCTCCTCATCTCGCAGGAGAAAGCTGGGTACGTGGAAGGACGGAAGATCCTGGACGGCATTATCCTTACGCATGAAGTCATTCACTCCCTGAAAGTGACTAAACAAGCAGGTATGATTCTTAAGATTGACCTATCAAAAGCTTTTGATAGATTAAGTTGGACGTACATCCAGAAAGTGTTATTTTCTTTTGGCTTTTCTCCAACATGGATCAGATGGGTTCATAATCTTATCTCCTCCGCTTTTTTCTCCATTCTCATCAATGGTATCCCCTCTCGTCCTTTCTCTCCCACTAGGGGTATCAGACAAGGGGACCCCTTGTCTCCCTTCCTCTTTGTCTTAATGGTAGAAGGCTTGGGGCGCCACCTCAAAAACGCCCTTCACTCCCACCATCTCTAGGGACTCTCTGTTCACCACTCCCCTGCTATCACACACCAACAATTTGTTGATGAAAATATGGTTTTTGGTTATCCTTCTGTGCAAGAAGCCACACGCCTTAACGCTCTTCTGCTCGACTTCTCGGATGCTTCGGGAGCCTGCATAAACAATGCCAAATCCCAACTTTTTTTCTTCAATACACCTCCCTACACCCAAAGAGCTATTGCCCGAATCCTTGGATTCTCCATAGCCTCTTTGCCTTCGAAATACCTTGGTGCGCCTCTCATAGACTCAGCCTTAAAAAATTCTTCTTGGCGTGATCTCCTTGACAAAATTGATGCCCGCCTCTCCTCTTGGACCTACAGGACTCTTAACACTGCAAGTAGGATTATTCTTATAAAATCTGTGCTACAAGCCCTACCTCTGTATCTCTTCTCAATCTTGGCAGCTCCCAAGTGGGTACTAAAACGAATTAAAACTCTGCAAAGGAAATTTTTATGGGGCTCCAAAGGTTCTCACAACAAATGGGCTTTAGTCAAATGGTCTTTGGTTTGCAAGCCTAAGGAGCAAGGAGGTTTAGGATTAAGAGATCCTGCCCAAAGCAATGAGATTATGGGAGCAAAAATCTGGTGGAATTGGCTAAAGTCCCCCAGCAAACCCTGGGCAACTATCTGGACAGAAAAATATGCTAACCATAGACCTCCGGAGGAACTAATTCGGCTCACACCCACGGAGAAAGGTTCACTAATATGGATGGCTGCTAAACAACACTTTCACTTGATCCAGCGGCACAGCTTCTGGGAACTGAGGAATGGGAAACATGCAAGATTCTGGACAGATGCTTGGGATCAATTCCCAAAGATTACTAACACTTATAGACCTCCCCCAGGACTGGATTGGGACAGACAGCAAACAAAAACGGTTCACCAATATTGGGAAGATAATGAAATACAGGGATGTCGACAATGGAAACTGGCGGATCACATTGTGGGACACATTGAGGAACAGGATCAGGTAGCTCTAAATTCTGAGCTCAAACGACGATGCACCAGAGTTTCTCTTTATCAGGATATTTTAAGATGGGGCTACATGCCTAGAGGCACCTTCTCCTCTCAAGAAGCTTACAGGTTAATCACACATGATCCAGGACCCAAAGATCCTCTATGGGAAAAAATTTGGAATCCTTGGATATGGCCAAAAGTTTCAGTATTCCTATGGCTTCTCGGGCATCAAAAAATTCTTACATGGGATAACTTAATCAAAAGAGGTTTTCAAGGCCCATCCATTTGTCCCAATTGTTGGGCCCAAACGGAAACGCAGAAACATCTGTTGAATGAATTCCCTTTAGCAAGGCAATTATGGGAAAAAGTTAGCTTTAGATGCCAACGCAACTGCCGACCCTCAGAAGATCTAATCAAGACCATAAGAGACTGGCATCAGCACCCCTATACCAGTGAACTACTCAACCACCTTTGGAGCCTTATCCCGGGGTTACTTTTATGGACCATCTGGAAGGAAAGAAATAAACGAATTTTCAGAGACCAAAGAACTCCTCTGGAAGTTATTTGGAGGACCTTCTGTCACAATTTAGAAGAATCCCTCAATCTGCACTCCTGGGATATCAGTGATTTTCCCACCACGGCTAAGGAAAAAACCATCTGGGACAATTGGGGATTTCACCTTCAACGTTCAGAGCCAAGGAGTAAATCACATCAAGATGATAACATCAAGAGAATTTGGATTCCCCCTCAGGGGCTCGCCTTCAAACTCAATTTTGATGGGGCTTCTAAAGGTAATCCAGGCAAAGCAGGGTTCAGAGGCATTATCAGAGACCGCAAAGGCACTGCCTCAGTCATATACTTGGGCAAGATAGGATGGGACACAAACAACTCAGTAGAGCTAGAAGGTCTCTATCAGGGTCTTATTCTGTCTCAACAATTAAACCTTCATCCTCTGGAAATTGAAGGGGATTCTCAAATCCTCATCAACATGGCCAAACAGCTTCTCAACGGAGCCCACGCATAGAAAATTGGCCACAGTTGGAGATTGGAAACTCGTTTGAAGAGCATTGAGGATTGGATCCTCAACAACAGGGCTATCGCTTTTATGCATACTAGAAGGGAAGGAAACAGAGTAGCCGATTTCCTAGCCAATGCTGGAGTAGACAGTGATCACAACCTTATCACAGGCACACCTGAGATTCTTCAAAATGAGGAACAATGACAGGAATACTACTTACTGCTCCATCGTGATGCAGAAAACCCGGATGCGGGTGGTTAATACAACGAAAGGACGTCGGCCAGATGGCACTCCGGCGAGACGTCGGCCTCATGGCCCTGCAAATGTCCGATGGAGTCTGTACTTAAGTGTGATGCATTTAAGTCAATTAATGCTGGGCGCGGTTCACAATTCTAATAGCGAGGTTCGAGATTTTTCTCCGCAGGTTAAACAGGATATGGTCATTACTCCTTTAATGGAGAGGTTAATGCAGGGGGATGGCAGTAGATTAGAGGTTCTTGAATACGAGATGGAGAACGAGCACACCAGAAGCAGCTTCCCCAGGCCTTTAGCAGTGTATTGCTTGCCCACAGTGAGGCTTTCCTCCGAGTGCACTGTCACCGGCAAGAGAACCAGGCTTCATGGTTGCCTTGAGCTTGGCGACAATCTTCATTTCTCCATTGCTGGAAATTGCATGCGTGAGTCTGGGAATTGGTTTGAGAAACTGCCCAGAGCTTCCATCGCACCTCCGCTCTCACATTTGACCAACGTTCAGCTTGGGTTTCAGCACACCTCCAGCTCTCCTGCTCCGATTGACAGCATGCCTCGTCTTAGGCACAGAATGAGGTGCCGTCGCGGCTCTTCCCGGAGAATGTTCAGGCGCTCCTCCCCGTCCTCCAGCACCTCTGCTGCGGACTTTCTTGACTCTGCTAGAACCTCTCAAGCTGCTCGTGGTCGAATTCTTCGGTCTGAGTATTGGCATACCAATCGCCAGAATGCTCCTGCACATTCTCAAACCAGGCACTTCTATTTTCAAAGCGCGCTTAATCGCCCTCGCATTACAGCCTCGGTCACCATTGTTTTCCGTGAGTCCCCTCACGATGAGGCTCCCGTTGCTGAAGGGCGGGATGGTCAATTTGGGCAGAATGATGAAGACATGCCTGAGCAGGACAGAGCCATCACCGAGGATGCTGCTAGTCATGGCAATGATATGAATGTTGACATTGAGCTGATACAAGATGAGCAGCAAAATGCAATTCAAGACCGTGACACTGCAAACGCTCAGCACCAGCCTCATCCGGGCGATGGACAGCGCACCCCTGCTGCTGAAAAGTTCATTCACTCCACTGAGGACCTTTATAATTCTGATGGCGAACCAGATGAGTTTTGGTGCAGGGTCGAGGAAGAGGAACCGGACGAGTAAGCCTCCTCTGTTCCTGGTTTTTTTTGCTATGGCACTGTCTTCAGTATGCAAAATATCTCTGTTTGTTTTTCTGGTTTTGGTCAAAGGTTTATAGGCTTTTTCTAGACTTAGACATTGCCCCTGCATGGGTTCTACGGATAAATTATATACCTTTGGTTAGCATGGAGGGGCGATTACTAGTTAAGGATCATTGCTCTACGAGGCCTCGTCCTCGGAGCCCGGGTCTGGTTAACTCTTTGATGTATGTATTTGTGTTTCGATGATTAATAGATTAAACTTATTTAGAAAAAAATATACGATGCATGATAAAATAAAATAATGAGTTTTGAAATTTGTTTTTAACAATTCAATCGTATGAAAGAAGATGTGATGTAAAATTTGTTGTATAAAAAAAATATGATAAGAATTTTGAAAAAAAAAAAATATTATATAATTTTTTAATTTAAATAAATTATAGTTATATTAATTATGTTGTTTTGGAATAGGATATTTATAATTTTAATTTAATTATTAAGTGAATGGAAGAGATTTAATTTTTATGAAATACTTTAGAATAATTTCTAATCATAAATAAAAAAGTAAGATTTATCTTTAAAGTAGTTATGTCTTTTGTTTTTTTTATTTAAATTGATTAATTAAAAAAAATGTGATATGAACATTTATTTATATGAATATGAGTATTATTTGTTACGAATATAGTATTAGTAAACTATGGTACTGGCCCATGGTATTGTAACAAAGTCTATTCATAAGTTAATAATCTTCATGATAAAGTGGGAGTCCATTTCCATGGTTAAAAAAATTAATAGTGGAATATAAATAAATTAATTTAATATCACTTTCTTTTATAAATAAAATATTTGAAACTAAAAAAAATTATGTTCAAAGATTTATCATGCATGTTTTGGGATCAATTCCCTCTATTTTAAAATAGTTAATATATGGTTGTTTATGGGTGACCATGGTTGTCCACATTAAACTATAGACTGTGATCAATTATGAGTGATTATGGTTGACTATGGTAGACCATGTTGCATATGGTTCACCATGGATGTCCATGTTAACCATGGATGACCATGTTTTCCATGGTTGACCATTTTTACAATGGCTAATCATAGTTGACTATGATAAATTAGGGTTAGTTATAGTTAATTATGGTTGACAATATTGATTATTGTTGGTATGGTTGATGATGCTTAACCATGGTTGACCTTAGTTGACCAACATAGATTCATCTTAACCATGGATCTCAAATATTTTTTAGGTGCAAACATTTTTGTAGTATAAAACTTGAAATCTCTCTCTCTCTCTCTCTCTCTCTCTCTCTATTGCATTTTTGAATGTGTAAATGGATTTAATGTCTTGAACATCTCCTTAAGCATTTGGATTGTGTAATCTATAGCTTAAACTTGTAATTCTAGCAAATATGTATTGTATTATAGACTAAATTGACCACAAAATATACATTAAAATGGACTATAGACTATAGTGAAATTATTTGCCTAAAAAATATTTTTTTCAATTTCTTTATATGATATCATATATACAATTTTTTTTTAACTATATATAATATATACATAGTTGACATTGAAATCTTTTGTTTTATTTATAAATTATCTTGTATACAGTAAAACCATTTTATGTTATTAATATTTTTAAATGCATGTTAAAATTATTTAACTCCTCATCTTGAAAGTTTTTATTTATTACCTACATTGATTTTTTATTATTAATAATATTTTAAATGGAGCATATTAATTTCATATTAAAAAATTGAATTAATTACATATCTCCCTTTTATTATTCTTATCAAGAAGTAATTGAAATTTTTTACTTTGAATTATTCTTCTTCTCTTTTTGAAATGAAATTCTCTCTCTCTCTCTCTCTCTCTCTCTCTCTCTATATATATATATATGAAATTGATATTAATATAAATTAATTAACTTTGATATTATATATTTTTAACACCTACAAGAGAAAACATTAAAAAAAAAATTACCTTTTCTCTCTGTAATTTGTTATAAAAATATGTTACTTCATATGGATATCAAAATATTTCATTTATGGCTAAGAGTGAGTATGAATAATTTTTATCTTGCCTTCATATTGGGCTGTAATATCAATGAGTGGCATCCAAAAATATGGCAATTGATCCTCAAATTGACATCTTCATTTGTCTCTACCTCCCTCGCCTAGAGGTCAGGGATGGAAAAGGCGGAGTTTTCGTTCTTGTGTACATTCACAGAGGGGTTTCTACATCAAATTTGTTGCTTCAACTGTGTATCACAATCATCTTAATAAAGTGGCTCTAGTGCCCAAGGTGATGTGTATATATGTGGAGTACCAAAGAGCTCATGAGAATTACCTCCCTATTGCTTATGAAGTTTGTTTTAATTTTCTTGAATGGCTTGATCACCAAGCAATGTCACAAGAAGAGTTGTCTATGAATCCATGTCTCACTTCACACATAGATTTCAGTGTTATCTTCTTGGCAAGTCACAATGTCGGAGGAAACATCGTGCATCAAGTGGGAATCCGTGCGAGTGGAAATAAATGGGATGGCATGTGTTTCCAAGGGTCCATTCTGGTTCACCCCTTATTTGACACAGAAGAAAAAATACACAAAAATAGGACAAGATTTACCTGGAGACTGTGTGCACTCACAACTTGATTCATTCATCTATAAAACATGTACATTTTTAGGATTACAAAATAGTTGAGGAGTTTGAGAAACCTCCTCATAAATAGGATTTAGAACCTAATTAAAACCCACAATATTGTTAAGACACAACAAGAGACTAATAATAAATTAATCTAGAATTCTCAACATTTCTCTATTATTATAAGTCTCCCCCTTAATGGAGAAATATTTTTTATACCAAACCTATCATAGTTTTAAACGATTCATACTTTCCCTTTCTAAGAGGTTTTGTAACAATGTCATACACATTACCATTGGTATTAAAATAATTAATTTAAGTAATTTCCTTAGACTGCATATTTTCCCTAAAAAAATGGTAATGAGGTTTAATATGTTTTGATATTGCATGGTACATAATATTGTTGGCCAATTTCATGGAGATTTGATTATCACACTTGATAATTGTTTATCTTTTTGTACTTCTCCAACAACTTCAATAATTCTTCGCAACCAAAATTCTTCACATGTAGCCTTACACAAACATTTATATTTTGTTTCTAATGATGATAAATAAATAGTTGGTTGTTCATTGTTTTTCCATGCCATGATCTCAGATCCAACGTTGAATGCACAATACCTTGATATTGATCTTTTGTCATCAATATTCCCAATTCAATATCAATCAGAATAACCTGCCAGCTTAACATCAGAAGCATTAATGCATTTAATATAATAATGAACAGTCCCATTAATATACCGAAGGACACTCTTAGACACTTTCCAATGTGTTTCAATAGGTTTAGCCATGAAATTACTAAATATGCAATATCTAGCCTGGTTATAGTGATATAGTTTAGAATTATTATTAACTGATAATGCAATGTGTCATCCACCTCAGTTATGCCATCATCGTTGTAGAGTTTGGTACTCTATTCTAAAGGTACTAACTATGCTTTACATTGATCCATTGTGAGCCTTTTGAGTAGCTCTCTAATATATTTACTTTATGTAACGAAATTTGTCCAACTTCTCTTCATACCTCAAGACCTAAACAACAATGAAATTCACCGAGGTATTTCATTTCAAACACCTGTGAAAGTTTCCTTTTAACTTCATCAATAAATTGAGAATCATTTCATGTTATTATAAGATCATCAACATACAGGAAAATCAAAACAACATGCCCCCTCTGATATATATATATATATATATATATATATATATATTAGGATCATTTTGAATTTTCATAAAACTCCTCTGAAGAAAGAAAGAATCAATCTCTTCATGCCATGATCTTGATTCATATTTCAACCCATATAAAGCTCTCTTTAATTTACAAACAAGGTCTTCTTAACCATTTTAACAAACCCTTCTAGCTAAACAAGATATACTTCTTCTTTTAATTCCCTCTTCAAGAAGGCAGACTTAACATCTAGCTGATGAAGTTTCCATTTATGTTTTGTAGCTAAATAAATCATCAATCTAATTGTATTTAAATGATCTACAAGTGAAAAAGTTTCATCATAATCAATTCCATCCGTTTGCGAATAACCTTTAGCAAACAATATAGCTTTCTATTTATCCACTCCCTCATGAACTTTAAATTTGGGTTTGAACAACCATTTTCATCCTATTGATACTTTATTTTTGGGAAATTTAGTTAATTCCAAAGTATCATTTATTATTATTGAATCATATTCTTGCTTCATTATATTTCTCCATTCTACATGTTCATTAGCTTCTATGACATTCATCACTTTAGTCATTAAGGCATAATATTTATACCTTACAGGTGGTTGAATATTCTTTGGTGGCCTTATTGGTAGTTCACTAATTTCATCCCTTCTCCTACTTTGTGGTGACTCATCTACCCCTCTAGGTGCGATTTCACTACTTGAGGTGTCGATATCACTAGATTCTTCCTCCTGTTTCTACTCCTCTTTGTAAAAAACTTCTTCTTTGACATCATAAAAGTTATAAGGAACATGCATGAATAATAGTTGTCCTCTCTATGGCTTTCATCTGCATGTTCATGAAACAAAACATCTCTACTTGTAAATAATTCATGTGTAGGGGGATCAAACATCTTATATGCCTTACGATTGAAAATTTGACCAATAAAATTATACTTGATAGCTTTTGCACCAAGTTTTATCCTATATTCTTTCTATTCATGAGAGAAGTATTTGATTCCAAATATTCTTAAATTATTTACTTCTAGTTTATAACCATAAAGAGCTTCAAATAGAGTCTTGTGGTTTTTTTTTTTTTTGCAACTATATCCCAGAAAACATTGATAAGATTTTTACCTTTCATCATGCTTCTCGTACATTCCACTAATTTTTTTTTGTTTTGTTTTGTTTCAGCCACTCCATTTTGTTTTGGTGTATGTGGAACCATGTACTATTTCACGATATCATGGGATTTTCAGTTTTAACAAATGTACCAATCTATATTCTCCCTCTTGATTAGATTGGAGGATCTTGATGTATTTTTATGTTTTCTTCTCAACCAAGTTTTTAAATTCTTTGAAATATTAAAGTACATCACTCTTATTTCTCATAAAATAAACCCCTGTATATTTAAGTGAAATTTCCAATAAATATCAAGAAATAATATGCTCCTCCTAGTTATATAGTCTGCATAGGCCCACACATATTGGTATGCACAAGTTCAAGAACATCCCTTTTTACTATATCTATATGAGTAGGGAATTATTCCATATGCATTTTCCCTAATGCACACACTTCAAATGAATAATATTCATTCATTAGTAATGGGAGTTCCTCTACCATATTTTGTTTTTAATTAGCAACAATTTATGATAATTAATGTTCCCATAATTTGGAGCCAAAGATATTTTGTTGTCATGGTTATGGATGCCAATGCTTGATGACTTTTTCTTGTCACATATAACTTATATAAGCCTCCAAATATCACACATGTGACAACAACGTTAAAGTGATCCTACAAGTCTTTCATGAGACAATGTGACTTCACAAATTCTACTTTCAAATTATGGTTTGTTATGGTAGAAATAAAGATTAAATTATTCTCAATGTCGTAGTACATACATCACATTATGAATCGTTTTAACAAACCCTTTGGTAATGTTACAGGAACATCACCACACCCTTTAATCTAGTGTGAATGATCATCCCCAAGATATATATTTGCACCATTTATGGTGTCATGGAAATTTTCAAACCAATGTTTATTGCAAGACATGTGAATAGAGGTTGCAAAGTCAACCAACCATGCATTTGAATCATTTGTTACAGTAGACAGTAAAATATTTGAAACAAATAATATAAGATTCATGAATTAATTATTAATAACTTCTCCTCCGTCAACAAAATGAATTGTGTTCCTTCTATTTCTAAGTTTAGATTCATCATACTTTATTTTAAAACAATCTCTAGAATGATGCTAAGGATTTCCACCTTTTTAAAATTTCATTCTAACATCATCCTTAGAAGGTATCATACCTTGTCAAGGATTTGTATAATATGGTTTTCCAAATGATTCCTTTATTTTTGGTTGCTTTCCTCCTTTTCTTCCTTCTTTTGGATTTCCCTTGGAACGCTTTTTTCCCTTCACCATCAATGCTAGATCTAAATTTTGAGGCCTTACATTTCTCCACCTTTCTTCCTTCTACATTAATATACCTACCAACTCATCAAAATTGGGAGATTTATCCCTTGTTACAAGACCTATAATGAAAATCTGGTATTCATCTAACATTCCATTTAAAGTTACGGTTACAAGATCAACACTAGATATAGATTATCCTATGTTTAATTTTATTCCATATTAATGGATAGGATCATAATTTTCAAAGAGATGACCCCGCTTGTATTTGTGGACTCATACAAGTCTTTAAGTGTAGTACATGTTTCATTAGAGCCCTTGCAATCTAGAATATGGGGAATGATATTGTCCTTCACAGACATCCTTAACAAATATTTCTCCTTATTCTCCATCTTCTCACAATCTTGAATTGATGTGGCTATTGCACCTTTAACAAAATTTGGCTTCCATTCCTCTCCACTTTCTATGGACCACACATTGTATCCTTTGATCAAAGTCTACAATTTAAATTTTCAATTTACATAATTGGATCCATATAGATTATTCACCTCATTTAAATAGATTTATGCAAGAGAATTAGCCATTCTGGAAAAAAAACAAGAGAAAAAATTCCCCAAAATTTGCAAAACTCAATCCACTAAAAGGATGCTTACATAGCTTGATTGAAAAAAATAAGCACATAAAATCAACACAAATTTCTTCAACTCTTTATGTAGCACATTGTATAGAATTGTCACACACAAATAAATATAATTTGAGACTTACACACCATTATTGTTTGGTTGGATTCAAGGTCTCGGCTCAATACTATAGAGCAGCAGATCTACACACATGTTCCAATTTTGGAATGGGATAGCATGCACCAATGTCATAATGGGCTAGCATGCACTAGTGTCAAAACTACACTACTTGCAACATTCCAAGAATGGTAGTAGAGTATTTTATATTTGATATCCAAATAATAAACCCATTTTCTTTGCTAGCCTTGTCTTTTCACAAAATATATGTTGAGAGCCTCAAATAGGCACATAACACACAAAATTTGGAGCAATATGGAGGTGAGTGCGGTCAAATTAAACTTTTGCAGATGGAAGAATAGTTTGAATGAGATTGACAGATCACTTCAAAAAAATCTCCAAACAAGTACCTTAATATTCTATCAATTCAAAAAAACCTCCATACAGGCTTAACACCAATATAAAATATCATTAAACACAAAAATCAATGCACACTTGTTATTCAATTACCAAGCAAAACATCAATGGAGATTTCCACTCAGATTGTACTCTATTTCCCCATTGATTACTTGAATGGTTGCCCCCATTCCTTGGTCGGTGTAATAGCAGAGTGGAATTCGTTGTTCAAATTCTAATAATAAAGCGCAATCTTCCACACACTAAAGAATATTGAGCCTCTTCAGTGCTAGACCTATGTAGTTATACAGGTTCTCTCCTCCTCCCATGGATTGAGCTCTTCAAATTCTATGAACTTTCCCAGAAATGGTCAATCACATAAAAAAATAAGCCACAATACAAGAGTGATGCAACTCAAAAGTGAGGAGAAGTTCAACTTCGAGATAGTGTACACTCACAACTTGATTCATTCAACCAGAAAACACACACATTTATAGGATTACAAATTAATTAAGGAGTTTGAACAACCTCCTCATAAATAATATCTACAGCCTAATTAAAACCCACAAACTTAATGAGACACAACAAGAGGTTGATAATAAAATAATCTACAATTATCCACATTTCTCTGTTAGTCTAAGATGAATTGGATGTAGAGTGGGAACATGGACGAAGGTGCGGGGTTTTAATAAGTTAATGGATTTCATATGGAGAATCACTCTCCCTGCAAGGGAAGATAGTGACCACCTGTTTTATATCCCAATTTGACCTTTTTCTCCCCTGCTCTCTACTCGGGTGTATGGTAGAGTACTTATATTTGTTCCATAAAAGGATCTACTGACAGATGGTATTATTTTGTACAGTGAAGCTTTAAATAAGGTAGGAAAATACGTTTATTTATTTGTGATTAAAGGTGAAGGCCATGCCTTTCATCTCTTCAATCCTATCTCTGAAAATGTGTCCTCATATTGAATTTCATTTCAAATTAACTCTAAAAATGTGTCCTCATATTCAATTTCATTTCAGATTTCACATATTTCTCTGGCCTTCAATCATAAAGAAAAAGTGTTGGAAAACCCTTAGGATGTGAGGACCAACCAGAAACACATTCTAAACCAAATAACAAAAATCCCTAAGCGATCCCTTCTATGGGAAGAGACATGGATGACCAACATTGAAGAGATACAGTAAAGGTCGACCAACAAAAACACCAAGGAGTTGTGATGACCATAGAACCTTTGAAATCCACTCACGTACTCTCTCCAAATACCAACATTGGGATTCGTTACTAGAACACAATGAGTGGCTGGTGTAGCTACTCGTGGGATAGACAAAAAATCTTCACAAGCATACTTCATTACTAATTAGAAGATATAACTATAAAGTTTGGAGGATTACCAACAAGAGGAAGAGTAGAGCCTCCAAGAGGGTTCAACAAGTCCCTTGAAGCTGAGTCAGACACCACCGTGATTCAGGCTAGCATCAATATCATTAAGACAATACTAGAGATTCCTAAGAATTCGTTTAATACCCTTCTCTTCAACAAAGAGGCTATAATTGTCTCCTTGTTTATCTTGTAAGACCATGCGAAACAATGTATCCAATTGTTAGTGAACCGAGAGGGAACGTAAAAAGACAATATCTTCTTCCTGAACCTTCCTAAAGCTGGGAGTGATTGTAAGCCCTTGTCTCCAATGTCTGAATCAAAGAAATAAGGTCATTCTCCAAACTCTAGAGATTCTAATTAATGAATTTATTTTCGTATTTTTGAAGTGACAAACTCAAAATACGAAGGTACAAATTCCCAAGTTCAGGGTATTCGGGGTTATGGATGAGCTTGTTTTTCCCCCCCTCTCTAACTCACCTACCTTTGACGAGGAGGAATGGTGGGTATGGGTAACCTACCAGCCCTAATAGGAACTAGACAAGGTAAATAAACAATGGGAGTACAAACTAAAATGGGATTGGCAAGGCCAAATGCATACAGATTGTCCCCCAAATCCCCAAACAAAGGTTAATACGGAGGTTGGTATCAAAGACACAGAAAAATTCGTAAAAAAAAAAGGGTGCAACCTTAGAAATACTAGTGACAACACAGTTCCAATACAAGACACTTGAAGTCCTGAGACAACATTAAACCAATATACAAACCTGAGAGAAGATAAACAACAAAATAGTTGACCCTAAGTATGGAGATAAAAAAGAACAATAGCATAGGCCTATTAAGATAGCAGGTACCCAAATACCTAGAACAAAAGGTAACCCAAAATTATAGAATTAAGTGAATTGTAATACCCAAAAGAGGGTGAACACTTGAAAAGAAAACACTGAAACTCTCGCACTAGTACCAAAATAGAAAAATTACCAGGGTATCAATAGTCCCATACTAAAACAAGATAGGGAAATTAGATACCTGCTAAATCATTAGATTGGAGGGCCATGCTGGAAAGAACCACCACTAGTTCGAATATCGGCCCACTTTCAAAATTGTGGAGGAATAAAACAAAGAACATTAACTAAGCACCATTACAAACATAATTATAGTTCGAGAGAAAGATGACTTGAATGAACGAAGGCTCATTACTCCCCACCACATAATGCAACCATCAATCACAGAGCGAAATGTCGTCACCCCTAATCCATCTGAATTACTTCCATGAATAATCTCGCCACAACAAGAACTGCTACCAAAAACCTCTTGTGTAATAGCCCTCATGCACAATGACCTCGGACTTCTTACACCATTAAACTAGAGGAAACAAGGCGAGGGAAGATCCTCACTTATGGTGTCCTTTTCTACACAATTCTGGCACCCTTCCTGAGCTCCAAGCAAGAATTTAAGGTGATAGGCCATAAAGTCATCAACGCATGCGCGATTACCAGCTTGTACCACGTTGCATCCAAAAATAGACAAATGAGTATCCGTAACATAGTTTACCATTAATTACCATAAAAAATAACACCTCATCAAATATTAAAATATTAAATTTATTTATATATTTAAAAACACATTTAAATAAATAAATAACAAATTCAAATTCTCTTAGTATAAACTTAAATTTAAAAAAAAGACCCACCCAATACCAAACTAAATTAACATTAAAAATATATTAGAAATATGTGGACAACATCCCATTTTAATACGCAATATATGATAAAATAAAATAATGAGTTTTGAAATTTGTTTTTAACAATTCAATCGTATGAAAGAAGATGTGATGTAAAATTTGTTGTATTAAATAAATTGATATAAGATGTAAATAAGAATTTTGAAAAAAATATAATAATATATAATATATATATATCTATATATATATTTTAATCTAAATAAATTATATGTATATTAATTATGTTTGTTTGGAATATGATATTTATACTTTAATTTAATTATTAAGTGAATGGTAGAGATTTAATCTTTATAGAATATTTTAGAATATTCTCTGATCATAAATTAAAAAGTAAGATTTATCTTTAAAGTAGTTACGTATTTTATTTTTTTTATTTAAGTTGATTAATTAAAAAAAATGTGATATGAACATTTATTTATATGAACATGAGTTATGATTTGTTGGGAATGTAGTTTTAGTAAACCATGGTACTGGCCCATGATATTGTAACAAAGTCTATTCATAAGTTAAGAATCTTCATGATAAAGTGGGAGTCCATTTCCATGGCTAAAAAAAATAATAGTGGAATATCAATAAATTAATTTAAATCACTTTCTTATAAATAAAATATTTGAAACTAAAAAAAATTATGTTCAAAGATTTATCATGCATGTTTTGGGATCAATTCCCTCCATTTTAAAACAGTCAATATATGGTTGTTTATGGGTGACCATGGTTGTCCACATTAAACTATAGTTGACTATGATTAGTTATGAGTGATTATGGTTGACCATGGTAGACCGTGTTGCATATGGTTCACCATGGATGTCCATGTTAACCATGGATGACCATGTTGGCCATGGTTTACCATGTTTACAATGGCTAATCATAGTTGACTATGATAAATTATGATTAGTTATAGTTAATTATGGTTGACGATATTGATTATCGTTGGCATGGTTGATGATGCTTAACCATGGTTGACCCTAGTTGACCAGCATATATTCATCATGGATCTCAAATATTTTTTAGGTGCAAACCATTTTTGTAGTGTAAAACTTGAAATATCTTTCTCTGTCTATTGCATTTTTGAATGTATAAATGGATTTATTGTCTTGATGATCTCCTTGGGCATTTGGATTGTGTAATATATAGCTCAAACTTGTAATTATAGCAAATATGTATTGTATTATAGACTAAATTGACCACAAAATATACATTAAAATGGACTAAAATGTAAAATAGTGAGATTATTTTCCATAAGCATTATTTTTTTCAATTTCTTTTTATCATATCATATCATATATACAATTTTTTTTTTTAATTATATATAATATATATGTAGTTGACATAGAAATATTTTATTTTATTTATAAACTATATTGTATACACTAAAATCATTTTATGTTATTAATATTTTTGAATGCATGTTAAAATTATTTAACTCCTCATCTTGAAAGTTTTTATTTATTACCTACATTGATTTTATTATTATTAATAATATTTTAAATGCAACATATTAATTTTATATTAAAAAATTGAATGAATTACATATCTCCCTTTTATAATTCTTATCAAGAAGTAATTGAATTTTTTTACTTTGAATTATTCTTCTTCTCTTTTTGGATTGAAATATTGTCTTATGCTCTCTCTCTCTCTCTCTGAAATTTATGGCTAAGAGTGAGTATGAGGAATTTTTATATCTCCTTCATATTGGGTTGTAATATCAATGAGTGGCATCCAAAAACATTGCAATTGATTCTCAAATATACATCTTCATTTGTCTCTACCTCCGTCTCCTAGAGGTCAGGGATGGAAAAGACGGAGTTTCCGTGTTTGTGTACATTCACAGAGGGGTTTCTACATAAAAATTTTTGCTTAACCTATGTATCACAATCATCCTAATAAAGTGCCTATAGAACCCAAGGTGATTTTTATATATGTGGAGTACCAAAGAGCTCATGAGAATTTCTTCCCTGCTTCTTATGAATTTTGTTTTGATTTTCTTGAATGGCTTGATCACCAAGCAATGTCACAAGAAGAGGTGTATATGAATCCATGTCTCACTTCACACATAGATTTCAGTGTTGTCTTCTTGGCAAGTCATAATTTCAGAGGAAACATTGTGCATCAAGTGGGAATCACTGTGAGTGGAATTAAGAAATGGGATGGCATGTGTTTCCAAGGGTCCATTTTGGTTCACCCCTTCTTTGACACAGAAGAACGTATACATAGAAATAGGACAAGATTTACCTGGATATTGCGTGCACTCACAACTTGATTCATTCATCTAGAAAACATGTACATTTTTAGGATTATAAAATAGTTGAGGAGTTTGAGAAACCTCCTCATAAATAGGATTTAGAACCTAATTAAAACTCACAATATTAACAAGACACAACAAGAGACTAATAATAAATTAATCTATAATTCTCAACATTTCTCTATTATTATAAGTCTCCCCCTTAATGGATAAATGTGTTTTATACCAAACCTATCATAGTTCTAAATGATTCATACTTTCCCTTTACAAGAGGTTTTGTAACAATGTCATACACATTATGATTGGTATTACAATAAATTAATTTAATTAATTTCCTTAGATTGCATATTTTCCCTAACAAAATGGTAATGAGGTTTAATATGTTTTGATATTGCATGGTACATAATATTGTTGGCCAATTTCATGGAGCTTTGATTATCACACTTGATAATTGTTTATATTTTTTGTACTTCTCCAACAACTTCAATAATTATTCGCAACCAAAATGCTTCACATGTAGCATTACACAAAGATTTATATTTTGTTTCTAATGATGATAAATAAATAGTTGGTTGTTCCTTGTCTTTCCATGCCACAATCTCAGATCCAATTTTGAATGCATAATATCTTGATATTGATCTTTTGTCATCAATATTCCAATCAAAATAATAACCTGCCAACTTAACTCAAAAGAATTAGTGTATTTAATATCATAATTAACAGTCCCCTTAAGATACCGAAGGACACTCTTTGATACTTTCCAATGGGTTTCAATAGGTTTAGCCATGAAATGACTAAATATGCAATATCTAGCCTAGTTATAGTGATATAGTTTAGAATTCTCATTAACTGATAATGAAATATGTCATCCACCTCACTTATGCCATCATCGTTGTAGAGTTTGGTACTCTATTCTAAAGGCACTAACTATGCTTTACATTGATCCATTGTGAGCCTTTTGAGTAGCTCTCTTATATATTTACTTTATGTAACGATATTCTGTCCAACTTCTCTTCATACCTCAAGACCTAAACAACAATGCAATTCACCAAGGTATTTCATTTCAAACACCTGTGAAAGTTTCCCTTGAACTTTATCAATAAATTGAGAAGCATTTCATGTTTTTATAAGATCATCAACATACAGGAAAATCAAAGCAACATGCCCCTCTAATTTGTTTGGATATATATATATATATATTAGGATCACTTTGAATTTTCATAAAACCCCTCCGAAGAAAGAAAGAATCAATCTCTTCATGCCATGATCTTGATGCATATTTCAACCCATATAAAGCTCTCTTTAATTTACAAACAAGGTCTTCTTAACTATTTTAACAAACCCTTATAGCTACACAAGATGTACTTCTTCCTTTAATTCCCCCTTCAAAAAGGCAAACTTAACATCTAGCTAATGAAGTTTCCATTTATGTTTTGTAGCTAAAGTAATCATCAATCTAATTGTATTTAAATTAGCTACAAGTGAAAAGGTTTCATCATAATCAATTCCCTCCTTTTTCAAAAAACCTTTAGCAACCAATATAGCTTTGTATTTATCCACTCTCTCATGAACTTTAAATTTGGGTTTGAACAACCATTTTTATCTTATTGATACTTTATTTTTGGGAAATTTAGTTAATTCCAAAGTATCGTTTCTTATTATTGAATCATATTCTTCCTTCATTGAATTTCTCCATTCTACATGTTCATTAGCTTCTATGGCATTCATCAATTTAGTCATTAAGGCATAATATTTATACCTTACAGGTGGTTGAATATTATCTGGTGGCCTTATTTGTAGTTCACTACTTTCATCCCTTCTCCTACTTTGTGGAGACTCATCTACCCCTCTAGGCGTGATTTCACTGCTTGAGGTGTCGATATCACTAGATTATTCCTTTTGTTTCTACTCCTCTTTGCCAAAAACTTCTTCTTTGACATCATCAAAGTTATAAGGAATATGCATGCATCATAGCTGTCCTCTCTATGGATTTCATTTGCTTGTTCATGAAACAAAACATCTCTACTTGTAAATAATTCATATGTAGGGGGTTCAAACATCTTATATGCCTTATGATCGAAAATTTGACCAATAAAATTATACTTGAGAGCTTTTTCACCAAGTTTTCTCCTATCTTCTTTCTATTCATGAGAGAAGTATTTGATTCCAAATATTCTTAAATGGTTTACTTCTAGTTTATAACCATAAAGAGCTTCAAATAGAGCCTTGTGGTTTAAATTTTTTTTTTTGCAATTATATTTTTTAAATAAACAACAACAATAATAGCTCCTGCATCCCAGAAAACATTGGTAATACTTTTACCTTTCATCATGCTTCTTGTACATTCCACTAAGGTTTTTTTTTGTGTTTTGTTTCAGCCACTCCATTTTGTTTTGGAGTATGTGGAACCATGTACTATTTCACAATATCGTGGGATTTTATGTTATAACAAATGCACCAATATATATTCTCCCCCTTGATCAAATTGAAGGATCTTGATGTATTTTCATGTTTTCTTCTTAACCAAGTTTTTAAATTCTTTGAAATATTCAAATACATCACTCTTATTTCTCATACAGTAAACCCATGTATATTTCAGTGAAATTCCAATAAATATCAAGAAATAATATGCTCATCATAATTATATAGTCTGCATAGGCCCACACATATTAGTATGCACAAGTTCAAGAGCATCCCTTTTTCTTATATCTGTGTGGGTAGGGAATTATTCCATATGCATTTTCCCTAATGCACACACTTCACATGAATAATATTCATTCCTTAATAATGGGAGTTCCTCTACCATATTTTATTTTAAAGTAGAAACAATTCATGATAATTAATGTTCCCATAACTTTGGAGCCAAAGAGCTTTTGTTGTCATGGTTATGGATGCCAATGCTTGATGACTTTTTCTTGTCAAATATAACTTATATAAGCCTCCAAATCTCACAAATGTGACAACAACATTAAAGTGATCCTACAAGTCTTTCATGAGACAATGTGAATTCACAAATTCTACTTTCAAATTATGGTTTGTTATGGTAGAAATAGAGATTAAATTATTCTCAATGTTGCAGTACATAAATTACATTACGAATATTTTTAACACAACCCTTTGGTAATTTTACAGGCACATCACCACACAATTTAATATAGTGTGAACGATCACCCCCAAGATATATATTTACACCATTTATGGTGTCATGGAAATTTTCAAGCAAATGTTTATTGCAAGACATGTGAATAGATGTTGCAAAGTCAACAAACCATGCATTTGAATAATTTATTACAGTAGACAGTAAAAATTTTGAAACAAATAATATAAGATTCATAACTTAATTATTAATAACTTCTCCTCCATCAACAAAATGACTTCTGTTCTTTCTATTTCTAAGTTTAGATTCATCATAATTTATTTTAAAACAATCTCTAGAATGATGCTAAGGTTTTCCACCTTTTTAAAATTTCATTCTAACATCATCCTTAGAAGGTATCATACCTTGTGGAGACTTTGTATAATATGGTTTTCCAAATGATTCCTTTATTTTTGGTTGCTTTCCTCCTTTTCTTCCTTCTTGTGGCTTTCCCCTGGAACGCTTTTTTCCCTTCACCATCAATGCCAGATATAAGTTTTGAGGCCCTAGATTTCTCCACCTTTCTTCCTCCTGCATTAATATACCTACCAACTCACCAAAAGTGGGAGATTTATCCCTTGTTGCAAGACCTATAATGAACATCTGGTATTCATCTAACATTCCATTTAAAGTTATGGTTACAAGATCAACACTAGATATAGATTCTCCTATGTCTTGCAACTTATCTTTCAAATATTTAATTCTTGAAAAATCACTAATGGTTTCATTTTATTCCATCTTAATTTTTAGGTGCATAAATCATTCTTGCAGACAAGACAGATCTCCCTAGTATCACAAATATAGCTAGAAACAAACAGGACAAATGTAAACTATTTCCTCTAGATTATACATGATTAAGAATTCTATATGACAAAGTGAGGACCTACCTATAACGCAAGTTGAATTCTTTCCTTCGTTTCTCCAAGAAGTCAATTCTCGAGATCTGCAAACAAAAACATAGAAAAGAATCAAAAGAATATGCAACATATATCAATTCATAAATCACAAATCCATCTTAATGAGCAAGGAATTTAAGAAATAAGCCATTTAAGTAAACATATAAACAAATTATTGAGAAAACAAGATCCAATTGTATTATCTCTTAATTAAAGAATGATTCTTACAACCACGTTCACCTTCATGTCATACAAGTCCTTCCAGGGTCCGAAACAAACGTTTCCCTTTGGCCTGACAAGCCCTTGCACTCTTTGAACCAGCCTAACTACGAGTGTGTAATAGTTCTCGTAGCTAGAAAGAAGAGTATATTTCTTCAGCACTTCTCTTCTCTAATACAAGTACTAAGTACAAAGCAAGTACTTAAGTATATTCAAAATGCATAGAGAAGTTTTACATATGTGAGCATGTACCCTTGAGACTGAACCAAAGATTGAATTTATAGGAAAAGGAAAGTGGTTACAGCTCCAAAATGGAAGGGATAGAGTCCCCTTATCAAGGGATTAAGTTCCAAAATCCAAGGAATAGGCTCCTTTTATGAAGGAATGAATATTCATGATAATGGAGGGAGTAAGGCTTCGACTGGATAATGCATTCTAGAAGCTTCCAGCTGGGAGAATATTCGACCAGCTGGGATTCTATAACTTACTTAGGCCTTCAAATTACCTTTTACAAGGGTCCAAACTTTTAATAAAGAAAACGTGCAATCGGCTCTGCAATGTTTGGAGCAAAAGGATGTGGTGCCATAGGTAAAGCTAGGGAAAAGTGTAGTACGAATACTTTTATGATTTTTACAAGCTTTTCTCCAAATTCAGGACATGGTTTAGGAACTTTAGGGTTGTAGAATTCTAAGGGAGCATTATATAGGTGTTGATAAACCCATATAATCAGTAAAATGTCATGGTGACAAAATAATGTGTAACAGATTGCCCCCTAAAGTGCGAAGTCTGAGATAATTCGAAGAGTGAAGTGCTTTATCATTCCAAGGATTTGCTTGCGGACACCGGTTGGAACCTGCAAAAAAAATAAATGGAAACACACACACACACACACACATATATATATATATATATATATATATATACATCATCGCTGAGGTAGGCATTCCCATACTCAGAACAACAACTAACTAAATCAAAACTTAACTAAAATGTTCTGATATAGAAAGGAATTTAAAATTACATCAATAGTAGACACAGTATGGATGCAACCATCTGTCATGAATAGTCTACTGTATAATGAACAATAAAATTCCTTGCAACCTGGATGGTGGAAACTAGATCCAAGGTCTTGATTTCTGTTTCCTGAACTAGTACGATTCTAACCATGCGATTGATTGTGTCGAAGTTGAACATGGTAGAAACCATTTGACTACTAGTGAATGATGTCAACTGTTAACAAGTGTGAGAGAAACCACCAATAATAACAATGGTTCTCAAAGTACTCAGTACAATCTATGAAATGTGAATTTGTGATATGAAGTCGAACATTTCACAGAATCATTCGATCGAAGGTCAATGATGCAACTTGTCGTCGAAGGCGAGAAACCTGCCATTAAGGCATGCAGATTCCAAGGTACTGATAGGATTCTAGATAAACTTCCTAGATGATGAGCTGTATCGATAGAAAGTGACCTGTCGTAGGAAAGCCCACGACATGAAACCATTAGATCAATTTTTATAGAAATACTTTGCAAGGACTGACTCGGGGATGGTCAACGCGAATGGAGACATATGTTTGCAAATGAATGGTTTATTTGAACTGACCTCTTGAACACATAGACACTGCAGATGGTTTGGTGACAATTGACCTATGCTAATACCCAGAAACTGGCTGAAGACTTTCAATGTGGTTTGATTAACTGATAGGTAAAGGATTTTCCCAACCCAGGTAGAAGTGTGACAAAAAGTGTCATGTTCAAGAGTGGTATACTGCTTTTAATCAAAGTTAAACAACTTGATCCATTTCTCTCTTTTTTCCCACTATTTCTGGCAAATACCTCTTTATTTTTGACAAGCTTGAGGAGGGTAACATTTTCTTGTTATATAAGCTCATCCTTTGGATGAGTCCAACTTAGTTTAAAAATCGAACCCTAAGAAGGAGTGGTTTGTTCCTGTTTGTAATTTACAGGTCCTTTACTGTTAAATTTTAACGAGTCCAGTATAGGATAAAATCGGTGTTTTTCAATTTTAGGGAGTCAGAAGAAAAACTTAAGGAAACTCCGTAGGTGTTATTTTTCGTAATTTTAGTCTCTCAAGCCTGAAAAAGGATAAAATAATATAAGAGAGAACTCTATTGGCCATGATTAGTCAACGTATAACTTTTTCGTAAATAGTACATTTCAGTCCAAAAAAGGGGTAAAATTATACTGAAGGGACGACTGTTCAGTTCCTTTAACGAGTTCGAATAGTCAAGTACTCGACGATATTTTCATATTTAAAGAGTCTGAAAAGGGCTTAAAAGAGAACTTAATATTTCACTTTTTCGTAAGTTTTAACGAGTTCGAAAAAAGGGATAAAAATGTACTCATGGTTTTCGATTTTTCATAATTTTTATCGAGTTCGAAAAAGTGATAAAAAGTATACTCGTTTGTCAAAAATGATCATTTTACCCAAAAAATCCTGTATTCTGCATAAAAACTCAAAAATTAAACATACCTGTTTATGATTAATAAAAATAATTTAGAAAACAACTTTTCAAAGTGGAAAAGAAACAAAATTATATTTCATTTATTCAAAAAATCTTATAAAAAAGAGTTTTTCTAAATCATTTTTACCATTTGATTCCAGAGTGAAAATTGAGAGCCTTTTGTAAAAAAATTTCTAGAGGAGATTACGGAAAATTCGCCTGTCAGAATAAAAAACCATCAGCTTCAGGTAATCCACATCATCCTTGCCTTCATTTTTGTTTGTTTACTTTCTTAATTTAGGGCTTAAATTGATTTTTAAGGAGAAAAATATGTTCAAAAATTCACTCACGGGGGTCCGCAGGTAATACAGATGAGACCTGCGAACCCCGACAATTTTTCAAAGGGAAAATTGTCGTGGTCCCGCACTTTATGCATAAGAAGCGTGTGGATCCATGCACTATTTTTGTGCAAAATGTGCGGAGGCGTCGTAAAGAAAATTAAATGATTAATCCTCCCAAAATAAGCCAAATTTTTGTTGAATCCTTAGTTAAACTGAGAGGGGGGGGGGGTGAATCAGTTTAACACATACATGAGCTTTTTAAAAAATTTCATCAAGCTTATTTACAACTTAATTTTATAACCAACTTAATATGTGAACAGTCTTAATATGTAGTAGCAAGTATTAAGATAATGTGACACCAAACTTATTATGAGAGCAGCAAGCATTAAGCAGATTGGATAGAACATATCAACACATAGGCAACACACACAGAGACAACAGATATAAGTGGAAACCCATAAAGGGAGAAAACCACATCTTATTATTGTTTTGATGCAAAGGCAAGCTCCAACTCCCTCTCACCACTGATTTTCTGCAGGCACCAACCTACAGGAGGCTCCAACCTCAGTCAGCTACAATTGACATCTATCAAGCTTCAACTTGATAGGGAAGCTCCAACTTCCTCATTCTATCAAAATAAAAAAAATTCTAATTTACCTTAGATATCAGCTCTGTTTTGTAGCATCTCTTTTTGCTCCTCCTTTTTCTTATCTTCTCTGCCTCAATTCTTCATACTCTGCATTCTCTAACCTCTCTATGCATATCACTGTGATATCCTTTATACAGTTTGCCTCATAAATATTCGTATTCCATAGGGAATTCAAAGTGAATACCCCTGACTCTTCACCTTCTGCCTCCTTACTTCTTTATCCAGCTCATTCAGAAAACTACAACAATTTGTATAACTTTCAGTTTTACAGTGGAGTTTTGTTTCCTATGGAGACTTGCCAGTGCATCACAAACAATATAAACCAATTAAAACATTTACATTTAGTTACAATGTGAATTCTAACTCAACCCATTTAGCCTTTTGGATCACTGTGTGTTGTCTTTTCTGCAGCTGTCTCTGTCTTTTTCCTCTCTGTATGCTTTTCTGTTCACTGCTGTTGCGTAACTCCTGCATATATTTAACTGCGCTTTTTATATAACGCACTTCAACTCTCGGCGTAATAATAAAGGCATTTGTAACATACAAACTTCCCTTTCTATATAACGCAGATGCCTCTCGGTGATATAATCATAATAGACCATTTTAATATATAAAATGTCTTTTCTGTTCAACTAATCGATCTTTTCTTTAAGCTCCGATGCGATTACACCTCTTGCGATGATTTTGATGCGATTGATCGCAATCAGAACTTTCAATGGTATGTTCTGATGTTCTGCTTTACTCCGATGCGATGGTTCACTGTTCACTTGGACTTCATTGTGCCGATGCGATTGGAATTCTCCGATTCGATTAGCAAAGGTCCCACCATGTAATCAAACAAACCATATCCACCGTCCATCCTTCAGTAAATCCGACGGCTATCATCCGATCACTCAATCGCAATTGGAACTTTGCGATGAATCACTCCGATGCACTTAACCCAGAACTCAAACAAATATGAGTCACCATTTATAACATATTGGGTCCGCAATCACCATCGAAACTTTTATTACCATGTTCCGCTGTTATTTTTTTCTTCGATACGATTCGTGAGGGTCCCACCTTATAATGCTTCATTTGTTTTAAACCCGAACAATAGAACCTTTTTATTCTTTTAATCTCGTGCATAGACATATAATACATATGCTTTATATTGTAGCCTTGGTCCCTTGTATATAAAGCACTACATATATATATATATATATATATATATATATCTTGGAGCCTTTTCTTCATAAATATCGAATAAATTTTCCCGACAGTCAAGAATCTTTAACCAACCCTCTAAGGCAGAACATAATAAGCCACATTCTTTATTCGAACCTTAGTCTTAATGCTACAAAAGGGGTCCGACTCTTTTAATTACATACACCCGCGCTTATAGAATTCACTCATGGTTTACATATTAACACAATACATATATCATATGATCATTCATGGGCCCCATGCTCTACTGTTCACCCTTTATGAATTAAATAAACAAAACCCATTTCAAAACAAGTGGTCCATATCTCTATTCACCTGCATATCAACCATTCAACATTTTCTCTAATGGCTAATAACTAACCATTAACACAACAATTCAGCTGGGCCCACCGCAACTTATATCCACGTATATAATGTTTTATACGCCTTGTATTAGAATCTTGGTCCCTTTTTAATACAGCGCTCATATCATATTGAACCCCTTCCTTTGTTTATTATATCAAGTGTATTAACCCGACGCGCACACTTCTTAACCCGTTCTCTAAGGTTTGAACATGCAATAATAAAACACTTTCATACTCCCGACCTTATCACTTAACGCTATAACAATTTATTTGATGCCCTTAATTAAACACGCAAGTGTTTATAACCTTCCAACCATGGCTTATAACATTAACCCAACATTTTATAATGTATTGCATTCACGGGCATGTAACTTACCTTCGCCTGTTTATTAACTTTTGTAATGCACACAATACACTGAAATTCGCATAATACTTGGCCCCGCAACAATGAATGTAGGTCCCACAGCCTCGGTTCTCTTCCCCGCAACTTCTCTTTTTGATCGGACAGTCAATATCCTCTCACGCTCCAACTGAGATTTGGACCCCCATCCGACGGACGACGCGCAATATCGCATTTTTCTTTGGGCCAAGGGTTAACACTCAGAAATTATGCGATGTAAGTGGTATTTAAATACCACCCAAAGACACGTGTCCATCAGTGACATAGATCTCATTCAAAAAGCGAAATCCGCTTACCACTCCCAAATGCACGCGATACTGCTGGTATTTTCACCTCTGGTTTTACTATTTATTCAAGGTTTTGCTCTTGAATCAGGGTTCCAGTTCTAGTGATTCCACTTCAAAGTTTATTTAACCTCCATATTTCATTTTCATGCGCAAATTGTGTATTAGCCCTGCATTATAACTAAAGTGTATATTTATCAATTTATTCCTTCTACCTTTCGGTTCCGCTCATTCTGCAAGGTTCCACATCCTTTGTTTTCATTTCACAATGGATTTATTAACGACTCTGCCTTTGTATTCTCTATCTTTGCCTCTGTATTCTCTGTCTCTGTTTCACTATACTCTCTACAACCTTTCTCTGTTGCTCGACCGTTTTATTTCACGGCTCTGTATTCTCTGTCTTTGCCTCTGTATCTCCTGTATTTGTTTCACTGTACTCTCTGCAACCTTACTCTGCTGCTCAACTCAGTCTACATTTTCTCTATATTCTCTGCATATTCTGCAACCTGGGCTACTTCAAATGGCCCTGCTTTGCAGCTGCTCGACCCTCTACATCCTCTTCAAATGGCCCTGCTTTGCAGCTGCTTGACCCTCTATATCCTCTTCAAATATCTGCTGCCTCTCTGATGCTACTCTACCTCTTTTCTCTCTTTGCCTCTATGTTGTCTCCTTTTTCATCTCCTTTTCCATCAATGACAACATTTCCAACAATTTTCTCACTAAAATTGTTTCTAATCTTTCAATTGTTCCATTGCAGGATATCTATAATGCTTGAGTAGAGAGAACATGAACATGAGGAGGTTGATGAGGTTGCCATGGTTCATCTTCCCACATTACACGTATTGAGGGAATGTGGTTTGTATAAGTTTTGGGCTATTCAGGGAATGAGGGCCCAATTAGATTTACTTACCTGTCTAGTAAACAAATGGGATGTCCAAGATCAATGTTTCATAATTGGCAATCATTGGCTCGAAATTGAGCTGGAAGACATATATTTTCTTACAGGTTTGTCAAAGAGACGAGAACCAATTTCTTTGTTTGGGGCTAGGGCAGGTGACTAATCTATCACTAGCCTTCAGCAAGAGTTTTGCAATGAGGAGACTGATCCCAGAGATAAATGTATTGATATAAAGACAATTATCCATCCTGAGCTCAAGGTGGTTGCATTTACTATAACCCGGTTGTGTGGGAGCGCAACTCCACATGTTGCTACTAGATCATAGATGCAAACCACTATCGATTGTTTCAGAGGCACCATTTTCAACTGGTGTGAGGCAGTATTGGCCAATGTAAAAGGAAAATTGACTAGGGGAAAGAACTCAAAGTTGAAAAACTTTGGGTATGGAGCTATCGTGGTCACGTTTTCTTTGGAGAGAATTCCCTCACTTGCCCCATAGCTTATTTCGGTTGATCATGGTAGAGTCAAAGAGCCTCGGATGGTTTGATGGGTTGCATTGATGGCCCATCACAGTGAGGGAGGTGAAATTGTTTGTTTTACCCCAGCATATTTTCATTGGTTGGAGAATCAAATCTTCGCTATAGAATATTTTCCGTATGCCAGCATAGACTTTCGTGGTGACTGAGAGATGTCCCTTCCTCCGGGAGCACAATGGGATGATTTAGGTAAGAATCATTTTGAAATATTTTAAATTATAATTTTTATTTTGTTTTTGTTTAAAATCGTCCAATACTGATGATAAAAATTTTCAAAATGCAGATGTTGGTCCACACAGGCCAGCCACACTCCGCCACTTTGACAGGAAGAAAATAGAGCCTGTCGCACCACCACAGAATCAGGAAGCTGAGATTCTAACTGACTTTGAACACAACCTAGAGCGGTTGACTTTGGATATCCCAGAGACTTCTATAGATGATGTCCCTCTCCGTATCCAGAGACATGTTATCGGTTTTCCTGGTCAGTTCAAGAGATTCCTGAACAAAGTTTCACGAGCTATTGTATACTATCATGATCATCACCACGGATAGTGGATGATTGTGTAGATTATGACATTTTGTTTTTTGCATCACTATTTTTACCGATTATAAGGTGTTTTAAACCTATAATCGAATACGATGTAATATTTTTTGAAAACATTACTCTATTTTATGATATTACTACTATTTTCGGCTATCTGTCCAACATGTTTATCGAATGTTATGTTGATTTACTGATTTTATTGTTGCAAATGTTTGTTTATAACACTAGTAGCTAATGCATCAGCCAATGTGTTTAAATTTCTCGGAATGTGTTGATATTCAATGTAATCAAACTCTCGTTCCAAGAGACGTACCTTCAAAAATAATCTCAATAATACTGGATTTTAATTTTGTATACTCGATTTAAATGTAATACAATGAGTTCAGAATCTAACCTAATAATCAAATGTCGAATTCCAAATGAAATGGATTCAGATAATAACTTAATCACTTGGCTATATTCTGCAATATTATTCGTCATTTGATCGAGGCTTACCCCATGCATAGATATTAACTCATTAGTGGGTGAATAAATAACCCAAGCTGCGGAAGAAATTTTCTGTGTACTATGACAAGCACCATCAACAAAACCAATATACGTTTGAAGGGATGTTGACATCTGCAATATCAAGAGTAATCCAGATAAGCAGGGGTAAAAAAAAAATAATCTAGGAACACTAGCTACGAAAAGTCTAAGGCACAATAGCTACGAAAAGAACTAAAATACAAAAAAGATCTTCACACAATATTTAAGAATAATATATCTTCAGATAAAGCATGGATCATGGATCATGAAACAATTACATACAAAAATATTCTCACAAGAGCCCTCGAGTACTTAGCTAATTGTCTCACACTGTCATACGCAAAACTGAACAACACATAGCCAATTCTCAGTCTCAAGACAGCCATCCTTTCTTGCGCAATCCCTAATGGTAAAGATCCCTAAAAGATAGGAATTCTTGCCTACCTTGACTGCGCAAGTATCATGGGAACTCCAATGGGTGTTTGGTTGCAAGTGTGCAAGCCAATAATCCTACAACTGATAGTCAACTTCCCTTTCACCTAGAACTCAGCGGGGTCTCCACTAGATCTGACATGCATGAAGCTAATAATAGTAAATCCTTAGTTGCATGTGAGATCACTGATTGTGAATTAATTAATATTTAATTCAATAGATCTCTCACTAGTGTATCTTCAGTTACAACTAGCACAACTGAGTTTAACTCACTTAACTGAGTTAAAATGATTTACAACTTGCACCAAATCATACACCACTGCACTTCGAACTCTGTTAAAACTAGAACTACTCTACATGCCTCACCAAAAACCTCTAACTCGAAATCCAATAGCTAACTAAATTTATCACTTTAATTTAACTCATTCAAGTCCGCATTCAGAATAGATTACAATTTAATGTCCATCTTAATTAATGGATAACCCAAATAGACATGCACCTAAAAATAGCACTGTGGGCCCCACCCTAGTCTGGGTGCTTAATCTAACCAGGTGCTGAATCCAACCAGGTGCTTAATGCACTAGGCGTGGGTGTTGAATCTCAACACTCCCTCTCACTAAGAAAGGGATTACCCTTCACCCCGATCCTGTCTCAATGGTATTCGAATTTTCTCCTGATGAGCGCCTTCGTTATAATATCTGCATCCTGATCTTCCGTGGGAATTTACTAAAGCAACATGATCTTTCTCTGCACACAATATCTGAGATGATGGTACCGGATATCTATATTGTTGGACCTATCATGAAACACAGGATTAATAGAGATTTTAATGCAACTCTGATTATCATAATGAATCACTGTTGGATCTATATGAGAACCAAACAAACTAACCAAGATATTTCCCATCGAGATAGCCTCACATGCAGCTTGACTTGTTGCCATGTTTTCCACTTTCGCTGAACTGAGTGCCACAGATCATTGTTTCCTGTTGTACCAGGAAACTGTTGTTGATCCAATGTTAAAGATCCCCCCTCATGTGCTCTTTCTTTTTGATGGACTACCAACCCAATCTGCATTCGTGAAACCATGCAGCTTCACTCCATCCATCCATCTGTACCATAGACCATACTCTGATGTGCCCCTCAAGTATCTCAGGACATGCTTCCCTGCATTCCAAAAGAGCTTGGAAGGATTAACCATAGCTTTAATCAACTGGTTAACTGCGTAGAAAATGTCCAGTCTCGTGTTCACCAAATACATTAGCGAACCCACTAACTGTCGATAGCCAGTAGCATCCTCTTTCCTCCAATTTCCTGGAAGAGGAGTATCCATGGGTTTGCAACTCTCCATGTTAAACTTACCCAGTATCTCCTTTTCATACTTGCCTGGAGACAACAAATTTCACCATCCCGCTGCCATATTTCAAATCCAAGGAAATAATAAAGGAGTCCCATGTCCTTCATTTCAAAATCCCTTGCAAGATCGTCCTTGCATGAGTGTATCAGATGCTCATCACCAGTCAAAATTAGATCATCAACATAAAGAAAAATGATCAATAGTTTACCCTCAACCACAATCCGGTATAGGTTTTCATCTTCTTCACTTTTTTTGAAGCCCAATCTGGTGAAATAGTTGTCTATCTGAGTGTACCAAGCATGGGGTTCTTGCTTCAGCCCATACAACACTCTTTTGATCTTGAACACATGCAAATCACTGTTGAAGATTTTGAAACCTTCGGGCTATTTTATGTACACCTATTCCTCAATGATCCCACTGAGAAATGCAATTTTCACATCCATTTGATGAATGCGCGAGCCCATCTGCATTGAGAGTGCAAGGATGGATCTTATGGAAGAGTACCTTGCAACAGGTGCTAACGTCTCATCATAATCTATGCCCTCGATATGTGAGAATCACCGGGCCATAAATCTGGCCTTGTATTTCTCCACACTCCCATCAGCATCTTGATTTACCTTGTAGATTCATCTTGATCCAACCACTGATTTGTCAACCGGTCTCGGTACTATCTCCCATGCAATGTTCTTGAAACTAGAGTCATACTCCTCCACCATTGCATCAGCCCAAGTAGCCTGCTACATTTCTTCTTGAAAGGAAGATGGTTCAGTCCTAATACATTTGCTCATAGGAGCCATGTATCCAGTAAATCCGTTAGGAGACTGCCTCTGACTACGTTGTGAAGTAGGGGCTCCTACGTTCTATGCAGCATCAAGTATCAGCCTATCAGCTTCCATGGTGTGCCTTCTGCCATTTTTAATGGATGGCTCTGCATGAGTGTTTTCCTCCACTCCATGAACCTCCACATGTGGCTGATCCACATCTTGAGACTCATCATTGGGAACTAATAGTTCCTCCTCTGCATACAAGTCTGGCTCCCTCTCAAGCGACAACCACATGGATTTCTCCTCATCAAATTTGATATCCCGTCGCACAATAGTCATTTTTTTGTTTGGAAAATACACATGATAATTGTGGGGTGTTTCAGTGTACCCCTAAAAAATCCCAACCTTAGCTGTTGGTTCTAGCTTCTTCCTAGCGTCCTTGGTCACATGCACATAAAAGTATGAACCAAAAATCTTAAAGTGTGAAACATCAGGTTTCTTACCAGTGAAAGTTTCTTCAGGTGTACTCATGCGAAGTACTCTATGAGGAAAACGGTTTTGCGCATGTACCGCTATATTGCATGCTTCCGCCCAAAGATGCATCAGAAGGCCTTATTCATGCAACATCACTTGTGCTACACCCATAATAGTTTTGTTCTTCCTCTCCTCGACCCAATTCTGTTGTGGGTTATGAGGCACTATGGGCTCTCTTTCAATTCCTTCTTTGTTGCAGAAGTTCTTGAATTCGTTAGAGATGTATTCTCCACCATTATCGCTCCTAAGAGCCTTCACTTGCTTCCCCGAATCTTTCTCCACCAATGCCTTAAACTCACAAAACTTAGAGAATGTTTGATATTTCTTCTACATGAAGAAGATCCAACACTTACGAGAAAATTCATCAACAAATATTATGTAGTACTATGTTTTGTTGTTGAAGCAACTGAGAAAGGAGCACACACATCTGTGTGAACTCTCTCAAGGATCCCCGAAGATCGGTTTTACTTCTCATGAAAGGTGGCCTTTACATATTTTCCCATAATACATCCCTTGCATGTGTCTAACTATGAAATTTTACCCCTGGGAAGACGAGTAGAAATCTACTTTATGACTTTCAAGGCTCCATGGTGAACATGGCCCAATCACCTGTGCCATAATTCGCCCTCATCTCGGCTCACCACTTGATCTGCCTTGCCCATAATTGTTGCACAGCCATCTATCTCCATCTTGTAGATATTCTTAACTCGAATCCCTATCTTCTTGGATTGACCCATTTTTTTATGTCGCAAGAAAACTTTTCCATCACTAAAAACAATGTCATAGCCTCTATCCTCCAACATTGTGACTGAGACCAAATTTTTCTTTAGACCTAGTACATGCATCACATATTTTAATTGAAATGGTTTACCTGAATCCCTATGAATGTTAATGGACCAATCCTAGTAGCACTATACCATCCATCGTCGCCCATCTCAATATGCATCTGGAGATCTTTCTCCTCTAAGTCACTGAAAAGTTCCTTGTATCTCGTCATGTGAAAGGAAGCGCCACTATCCAAATACCACATAGATCCCAATGAACTGGAAACCATGCATGAAATCAATGAGAAGTCAAGTTCAAATTGTGAAACAAGGGCCTCACCAGCTGCAGACCAACAACCTTCTTGTTCTTCTTCTTTTGTGGATAGTTAGTAGAAAAATTCCCATGCTCGTGACAGTGAAAACACTTTACCTTCGACATGTCCTGCTTCTTGCCATTCTTGGACAAGGAATTAGAATGGAATTTCTTCCCCTTCCTCTTCCTTCCCTTGGCAGCCAAAGCACAATCCTCTTCATAATCATTCTTAGATAAAGATCCATCTCTGGTGTTCTGTTTGAATTCCTCTTGTAGCAAATGTGACCACAGTTGTTCCCAATCTGGCAAATTTTCCCTTCCATTGACAGAGTCTTGATAACTGTTCCAACTCTTCAGAATTCCTAGGAGATCCAAGCTCACCAAATCATCATTAACAACTGTTATTCCAATGCTCCCTAGTTCATCCCGACATTGGAAAAACTTTGTTAGATATTTTGGAATGGTGTCGCCCTTTTCCATCTTGATCTTCCTGAGTTTATCTTTGAGCGCCAATTTCCTATGGTCACTACTGCTTTGGAATATATCCGTCAAAGCCTTCCACATTGAATATGGTGTGGCTTTCCCATGGAGGCTTGAGAAAATGTGGTCTCGTACTCCCTCCCATAGGATCCTCCTTGCCTTTGCCACTTTCTTTTGCATGCATCAAGATTTGCAGCATCTGCAACATCGGGTTGAGGAACATCTTTTTCAATGAATTCCTTCAACCCATTATCTTTGAGTACTGCCTCCATCCCGTCCTTACAAGAAATGTAGTTCAATTTTCCCTCGAGTGCATACTCTAACCTAAATCCATTGAAAGACATTTTGATCTTGAATCAGTTGTAGCACCAAGAAATTCTTTCTGCAAATTCGAATTCTATTCAGTCACAAACTCAACTCCTTCTTCACTTTTGCAATTTCCTATGCCCTGATACCATGTATAAATTATACAACAAGCATGTATATTTTGGATTCACCCGATCTAACAATGTACTAAAGTTAAATACTGAATCACTTCTACAAATATTTTACGAAATTAAAAACACAATCGCTAATCACATGAACATGAAGAAGTATCAATCACAAACAACACAAATAATTTTCTGAGGAAATGTTACAACTAAAAACCCTACTATTTTCTATTGTATGTTAAGCATAGATCATGAAACAATTACATACAAAAATATTCTAACAGGAGCCCTCCAGTACTCAGCTAATTGTCTCGCACTGTCATATGAAAAACTGACCAACACATAGCCAATTCTTAGCCTCCAGAAAACTTTCCTTTCTTGCACAATCCCTCATGGTAAAGATATCTAAAAGATAGGAATTACTTTCCTTGATTATGAAAGTATCATGGGCACTCCAATGGGTGTTTGGTTGCAAGTGTGCAAGCCAATAATCCTACAACTAATAGTCAACTTCCCTTTCACCTAGAACTCACCTGAGTCTCCACTAGATCTGACATGCATGCAACTAATAATAGTAAATCCTCAGTTGCATGTGAGATCACTGATTGTGAATTAATTAATATTTAATTCACTATATCTCTCACTAGTGTATCTTCAGTTACAACTAGCACAATTGAGTTTAACTCACTTAACTGAGTTAAACTGATTTACAACTTGCACCACTGCACTTTGAACTCTGTTACAACTAGAATTACTCTGCATGCCTCACCAACAACCTCTAACTCGAAATCCACTAACTAGCTGAATTTATCACTTTCAATTAACTCATTCATGTCCACATTGAGTATAGACTGCAGTTTAATGTTCATATTAATTAATGGATAACCAAAATAGACATGCACCCAAAAATAGCACTGTGGGCCCCACCCTAATATGGGTGCTTAATGCAACCAGGTACTGAATGCAACCAGGTGATTGATGCACTAGGTGTGGGTGTTGAATCTTCTTGTTGAATCTCAACAAAAAAATATTCACAAACATACTTCATCCTTAATCAAAAGATATAACTATAAATTTTGGAGGATTATCAACAAGAGGAAGAGTAGAGCCTCCAAGAGGGTCCGACAAGTACCTTGAAGTTGAGTCAAACACCAACCTGACTTAGACGAGCATCAATATCATCAAGACAATACTAGATATTCCTAAGAATTCGTTTAACATCCTTCTCCCCAACAAAGAGGTTATAATTGTCTATTTGTTTATCTTGTAAGACCATGTGAAACAAAGTATCCAATTGTTGGTGAACCAAGAGGGAATGTAAAAAGATGATCTCTTCTTCTTAAACCTTCCTAAAGTTGGGAGTGATTGTAAGCCCTTGTCTCCAATGTCTGAATCAGAGAAATAAGGTTGTTGTCCAAACTCTAGAGATACTAATTGATGAATTTATTTCCATATTTCCGAAGTGACAAAATCAAAATATGAAGCTACAAATTCAGAAGTTAAGGGTCTTCGGGGTTGTGGATGAGCCTGGATTGTGCCCCCTCTTTAACTCACCTACCTTTGACGAGGAGGCATGGTGGGTATGGGTAACCTACCACCCATAATAGGAACTAGACAAGGTGAATAAACACTAGGAGTATAGACTAAAATGGGATTGGCAAGGCCAAATGCATACAGATCATCCCTCAACTCCCAAAATAAAGGTTAATACAAAGGTTAGTCTCAAAGACACTGAAAAATTCATAAAACAAAAAGGAGTATAGACTAAAATGGGATTGTCAAGGCCAAATGTGTACAAATCATCCCCCAACTCCCCAAACAAAGGTTAATACAGAGGTTAGTATCAAAGACAATGAAAAAATCATAAAACAAAAAGGGCACAACCTTAGAAACACTGGTGACAAAACAATCCGAATACAAGACACTTAAAGTCCCTAGACACCATTAAACCAATATAAAACCCTCAGAGAAGATAAACAATAAAAGAGTTGACCTTGAGTAGGGATATAAAAAAGAACAATAGAAAAGGCCTATTAAGATAACAGGTACCCAAAGACCTAGAACAAAAGCTAACCCAAAATTATAGAATAGGGTGAATCATAATACCCAAAAGAGGGTGAACACTTGAAAAGAAAACACTAAAACTCTCATACTACTACCAAAATAGAAAAATTACCAGGGTACCAATAGTTTCATACCAAAACAAGATAGGGAAATGAGATACATGCTAAATCATTAGCGTGGAGGGCCAAGCTAGAAAGAACCACCACCAGTTCGAATATTGACCCACATTCAGAATTCTAGAGGAATTAAACAAATAACATTAACTAAGCACCATTACAAACACAAATATAGTTCCAGAGAAGGATTCCTTGAATGAACAAAGGTTCATTACTCCCCACCACATAATGCAACCATCAATCACAGAGCGAAATACCGTCACCCCTAATCCCTTTCGATTACTTCCACCAACAATCTTGCCACAACAAGAGCTCTCTCGCCAAATGACCCTAGACTTCTTACACCACGAAACTAGAGGCAACAAGATGAGGGGATATCCTCACTTATGTTGTCCTTTGGTACACAATTTAGTCATCCTTCCTGAGCTCCAAGTGAAAATTTAAGGCAATAGGACATAAAACCATCAACGCATGTGCAATTACCATCTTATACCATGTCGCTTCCGAAAATAGACAAACAGAGATCCATAACTCACGTTACCATTAATTACCATAAAAAAATAACACTTCATCAAATATTAAAATATTAAAATTATTTATATATTTAAAAACACATTTAAATAAATAAATAACAAATTCACTTAAAATTATAATTATAGTATCAAACTTAAATTAAAAAAAAAATAGCCTTCCAATACCAAACTAGAACTAAATAAACAATAAACATATATTATAAATATGTGACTAACATGCCATTTTAATACGCAATATATGATAAAATAAAATAATGATTTTTGAAATTTGTTTTTAACAATTCAAACGTATGAAAGAAGACGTGATGTAAAATCTGTTGTATAAAAAAAAATATAAAATTTAAATAAGAATTTTGAAAAGAAAAATAGAATAATATATATATTTTTAATTAATATAAAATATTTTTATATTAATTATGTTTATTTGGAATAAGATATTTATAATTTCAATTTAATTATAAAGTGAATGGTAGATATTTAATTTTTATGAAATATTTTAGAATATTTTTAATAGTGGTCACAAATTAAAAAGTAAGATTTATCTTTAAAGAAGTTATGTCTATTGTTTTTTTTTTTAAATTAAGTTGATTAATTAAAAAAAATATGATATGAACACTTGTTTATATGAATATGAGTTATGATTTGTTGGAAATGTAGTATTAGTAAACCATGGTACTGGCCATGGTATTGTAACAAAGTTTATTCATAAGTTAAGAATCTCCATGATAAAGTGGGAATCCATTTCCATAGTTAAAAAAAATTAATAGTGGAATATAAATAAATTAATTTAATATCATTTTTTTATAAATAAAATAATTGAAACTAAAAGAAATTGTGTTCAAAGATTTATCATGTATGTTGAGGGATCAATTCCCTCCACTTTAAAATGGTCAATATATGGTTGTTTATGGGTGACCATGGTTGTCCACATTTAACTATAGTTAGCTATGATTAATTATGATTGATTATGGTTGACCATGGTAGACCATGTTGCATATGGTTCACCATGGATGTCCATGTTAACCATGGATGACCATGTTGGCCATGGTTTACCATGTTTACAATGGCTAACCATAATTGACTGTGATAAATTATGATTAGTTATAGTTAATTATGATTGATGATGTTGATTATTGTTGGCATGGTTGATGATGCTTAACCATGGTTGACCATAGTTGATCGGCATAGATTTTTTAGGTGCAAACCATTTTTGTAGTCTAAAACTTGAAATTCCTCTCTCTTTCTCTCACTCTCTCTCTCTCTCTCTCTCTATTGCATTTTTTAACGTATAAATGGATTTAATGCCTTGAAGATCTCCTTGGGAATTTGGATTGTGTAATCTATAGCTTAAACTTGTAATTCTAGCAAATCTTTATTGTATTTTTGTAACAGCCTCATTAAAAGTTAACTAGTATTAACTTGTTAAAGACAATTTTCTTATTTTAATTTTCTGGCAAGAAAGACTTAAATTGTTATTTTTTATAAAACAAATTATTTTCACTGAATTATTAAATTAGGAGGAACCAATTCATGAAAAGAAAACCTTTTTAAGTTGTTGGTAAAATGTTTCCAAGAATAGGAGGTGGTTGGGGACAGTTGGAAAACAGTTACCTACTCCTCCAAGGATAAAGCTGAAACCCAGAGGAGGAGTAGGGGTTCTGTGAAATTGGTAAAGGGGAAGTATTTTCTAGAGCTGGTTGGGACTAGTTGAAAATAGCTTACAACAACCCTTGTAAAACCAAAAGTTCTGAGTGTCACTGGATTGGCCATCCAGAGGTCATAGCAGAAGAATCCACTGTTAACCCGTGGCACCGTCCAGATTCTGGAGCTAGGGGGAAGTGGAGGACATAATAGCCTCCCTTGAATGGTTTGGAGGACCACAGCTTGAATCTGAGTATTTCAGATAAGTACTACTGAGAAACCCTAATTTAGTTTGAAACTGAAATTGAAAGATTGAATACAGTGTCATTTATGGGTAAATATTGTGTTGTCGAGTTTCTTTTAAAACTGTAAACTTGGTTTATTTACATTTTTATCTAAGAGAGGAAACAAGTTGTGCAGGGAATAATATTTCTCTGTGGAAATATGTAGACAGTATTAATGATTTTCTTCATGATAAACTGTTCTCTGTTGTCATTACTAGATGGAAGTAAATCAAGACAAATGGCTAAACCCTATTTGTTGGAAAGGATAGAAGGGTAAAGATGGATAGTGATTAGCAAAGAAGAAGACCAATGAATACTATAGATAAAACAAGCAATAGCCTATATGGATTATAAGTAAAAGAGGCGTAAATACATTCTATATGTATACATTCTGCATGTTTGTTATACTACTGAAATAATAGCGGAAAATAGTTTGCTTTTATAACAGTGAAACAATAGCTTTGGATAAATTCGAAAATATTGTTAGAATATGCAATTAATGTTACTGTTTTAAAGACCTAATACATTAGAAAAGGGTACATGGGTCTCGACGGACTGTTGACCCTAGTTCTGGGTGTAAACCCTGAACTGGGATACATCGTCCACGGCCAGTCCCTGCTACTCACGGACTCTAAAACTATGGTGGTCCAGTCACCAGCGCATGCAGAAAACATATTGTATTATAAAAGAAGTAAAGACATAAGTATTACTCATGTAGCAAACAATTGAAAGAAAATGAGGGAGTGAAACCCTTAAAGCAGTGGAAAGATATATCACGAAACCTTTTCTACAGATAAAAATAATTTGCAGAGGATGAAAGCTACAAGTAACTTTCAGTTCGTGCCTAGTAAAGAATGTAAACAATAGTGAATCAATTCATGAAAATCAATAACGAACTGCAGCTTAACAAAATGGAATTTATATTTACATGCATAACATATGTCGCAAGTAGAAACTTCAGAGACAATAAACTCAAGTAATGCTATAATATATGTTCATAGCAATAGCGCAAATGTTCAGTATATAAATTAATATCAGAACTGCTATTCATGGCCTCGGCCCCAAAAATAATAACAGTAAGAATTACTCAGAATGATTAAGGGAATCGTGTATGCCGTTAATAGTACTCATAATAAAATATGGAATGAAACCCTAAGAACTCCTTCACATTTAAGATACAAAAAGCTACATAGAGATTCATAAACCCTAGGTTGGGAATTCAAACCGAGAGCCATATAATCTACGTCTGCAAACTCTCTTCACTTAAGCAATGTACCTGTTGGTAAGAAATGTACATTAGCCGTGGCATGAAGAAGTGCTGGCGAGAATCGTTGGTAGGGTTTTGGTTGAAATCCACTAACCTGTTAGACAAAAACAAACCCTATTGAGAGGCAAGCTCGTAAGCAGGAATAATTAATGAAAAGAGTTCTAAAAACAAAGCTATTTTTGAATGGGAAAAGCTTGGGTGAACTACCTGTTGGAGAATCGACCATCGTTGAACCTGCAAGATTATTTATGCTATGAGTTAATCTAAAATCGAATTGAAAGCCCTATAGCTAGTTTTGTAGCAGGCATGGTAAATAAAACCCAGAATAGTTATAACCAAAATGGGGTTACCTTATGATGTTGGATTTGTGCCATTTCCAGCCTGAAATCTTAGAACCCAGTGCTGAATAGAGAGCCTTTCCTCTCTGAAATCATTAACCTCAGTAAGAAGATGAAACTTCGAATGATAAGATGTGAAACAGCTTGAAAACTTACAAGAAAACGTAAAGAGAACTGGAATAGCATGCCAATCAGAGCGAGGGTTAAGGGTAACAACTCAAAGCTCACCTTAAAGAAAATTGTGATGGAGATGCCAAGGAGAAGCCAAGCTCTGCGAGCGCGCCATGGAGAAATGGATATTGTGGATAGACTAGCTAACTGGCAGAAGTCACTAGAAGTTTCCCTCATGAATTGCGTAGCATCCGAGGCATGGTTAACAGCTATCCAAGCCATTAAAGACCCAGTACTACTATGCATAAATGGAGTTGACATACAATACTATGACGAGAAGCTTAACAGGCCAAGTGGCATGAAACATATCTCAAGAAATACTCATACCATAAGTTAACTTTGGAGATGGATCTGAATGTCAGATAAAATGATTCCAACTTTAATGAATCAGACGGTTGATTAAATATTTAATATTTAATGTTTTAATACTGTTGAATAATGTTTGTAATGTTTCGTACCAGAGCAAAGATCTCATAGTATATGATTGGTGCGACTTTTATATATAGAGGAGTCTATATTATATTTTCAAATGATTTCCAAGGCTGAAAGTAAACTATAGAACTCCCAAGGTTTGTAATAATGTTTAAATCAAACAGATCCTTACCATCGGGGCTTAAGTCATATACATTGTGTAATGATCGAATATATATTTGTATATGCTGTAATATGTTACATGAATTTTTATTTTTTTTATGATGGTAATTAATTTTTGGATGGTAGTGACAAGTGGTATCAGAGCCGGTTGCTACGCTGAGACCCTAAGGGTCTACTAACAGTGAAGCTTTGTATGTGTATAGTGCACTGAGAGAAAGCAAGTGATAATGAGAGGAGCTATAGCATCACAGTCACAACCAGAATAAACTCAAGCACCAACAGTTATGAATCCAGAAATTTGGGTTCAATTAACTGTGGAACAGCATCAAAAGACCAGCCGGTTGCTTGAAGAACAGCAGCATCAAACTAGTTTCTTGTTAAACAAAGTACAACAATTACAAGAAGAAACGCTAAGAGTCCGGAGGGACAATGAGAGACTGTTACAAGACCAAGAGAAAATTCTAAAGAGTTTATATGACAAACTGAATCATGAGATAGATCATCCAAGTGATGAAAGGAATTTACCAGCCGATGAAGATCATCAAACAAGAAATAACACTACAGACAGAATTGAAAATATTCCCTCCCAGAAAATAAAAAATAGGAATTACAATGAGGCAAAGTCAGGCAATTTGTCTGACCAGCAAGATACTAAGAGACAGAAAGTGGAACTGCAGGGAGAATTCCGAAAAATTAAGCCACTAACGTTTGATGGTGAGGCAGAGGAGGTGGCTGAAGCCTGGTTAATCAATATAATAAGTACTTTCAGGTATATGAATATAGCAGCAATCTGAAGGCCAGATTGGCTATATACCAGTTATGAGAAAAAGCCACCCTGTGGTGGGAAGAGGTGAAAAATGTACGCAGCATTGATGAATGAGATATTACATGGGAATTGCTTCAACAGTACTTTAAAGACAAGTACTTAACAGAAAGTTTTTATGATGACAAAGCTAAGGAATTCCATGATATTCGGTTGGGACAAATGACTATGGATGATTACGTTACAAAATTTACTTCCCTGATACGTTACGTTCCTTACCTCCGAGAAGAAAAAGCCAAGGTGCAGAGGTTCTTAAGTAGTTTACCTACTCATATGAGAGAACAGATAGACCATGGATGAAGCCATCCGTAAAGCACAAATGTGTTATCAGCAGGTCAAGGCCAAAGGTGAAGGAGGAAAAAGCTGGAAGCCAAATAAAAGTCAGAAAAATAACTCTAATTTTAAAAGCAGTAAAAGTAGTAACTTTAAAGGCTCAGCACGGAATTCTATCAGCAAGCAGTTTGGTAGGAATCACCAAAGAACCAAGTGGCCAGCAGAGGAGAAACCCACAGAAGCATCTAGTAAGCCAGATCAGGGACAGATTTCTAAGCCTCTCCTACAGTGTTGGGGCTGTGGGGAAGCCCATTATTATAAAAATTGTCCCCAACGAAACAAAAATGAAGCTGTAACAAATCTGTAGGAAGCATCTACTGTGGGGGATGTGGCACGCAATATACCTCGTATCAGTGCAGCCTTGGAAGACCGACAGGCTGATTTTCAACCCACAATGATTGAACTATAAGGTACTTTACTAACTAAACCTGTTTCAATTTTAGTAGATCCCGGAGCAAGTTTGAGTTACGTAAGTCCTAAAATAGTGGAAATGTGCAAGTTAAAAGAGCAAACATTTAAGAATTCCTGGTTAGTTCAGCTAGCTACCGGGGCAAAATGAAAGGTAACTGCAAAAGTTCCTAACTATATATTGGAAGTAGCAGAACAACAGTTACAAGTAGATTTAAATATCTTACCATTGGGGTCTTATGATGTGTTATTGGGTATGGATTGGTTGGAGAGACACTGGACCCTAGTGGACTGAAAAGAAAAGATTATTTACTTCAGAATGCAAGATGGCACGCGAAAATAAATTCAAGGAATTAAAAAGCCTGTGCAATTACGACCAATAATTGTGTCCCAAATGGGTAAGTGTATCAGAAAGGGATGTCAACTGTATGCAATTTAAGTAGGATATGCAGACTCCAAGGAAAAGGCTCCAATAATGGAAGATATTCCTGTAGTACAGGAATTTTTGGATGTATTTCCAGAAAACATTCCTGGTTTTCCACCCAAGAGGGATATTGACTTCACCATTGAATTGCTACCAGGAGCCTCTCCGGTGTTAAGAGCTCCTTACAAAATGAGCGTGCCAGAACTAACAGAACTAAAGATACAACTACAAGAACTATTAGACAAAGGCTATATCCGTCCAAGTGATTCTCCAAGGGGAGCACCAGTGCTATTTGTTAAGAAGAAAGACGGAACCTTATGCATGTGTATGGATTATAGGCAGATTAATAAGCTGACTGTTAAAAAAAAATATCCCTTACCCAGAATCGATGACTTATTTGATCAAGTAAGAGGGGCTAAGGTGTTCTCTAAGATAGACTTAAGATTCGGGTATCATCAGATTCAGATTAAAGATGAAGATATTTTCAAAACAACATTTCGCACTCATTATGGGCATTATGAATTCACGGTGCTGCCCTTCGGATTGACAAATGCACCAACAACCTTTATGAGGTTGATGCATAGAATTTTTCATGAATTTTTGGATAAATTTGTGCTTATTTTCATAGATGACATATTGATATATTGTAAAAGTGAGGAGGAACATAAAGAGGATTTGAGAATAGTTTTGGAAATGCTGAGAAAGCATTAGCTTTATGCTAAGTTTAGCAAATGCGATTTATTTAAAATAGAAATCCAATATCTGGGACATGTTATATCAGCTGAAGGAATAGTTGTTGATCCATAAAAGATCAAAACTATTATGGAATGGCGAGTACCATAGAATGTGGCTGACATTAGATCGTTTATGGGTCTAGCTGGTTATTATAGAAGAATTATAGAAGGATTTTCTAAAATTTCTTTTCCTATTACATCTTTGCAGAAAAAGGGCAAGCTTTTCAAATGGACAAATGAATGTCAGAGCAGCTTTGAAAAGCTGAAACAAATTCTGACTACATCACCAGTACTAAGGGTAGTTGACCTTGATAAAGACTATGAAGTTTGTACTGATGCCAGCAAAGAAGGTGTTGGAGCAATATTAACTCAGGAAGGTAAAGTCATAGCCTACGAGTCTAGAAAACTGAAAGATCATGAACATAAATATTCTACTTATGATCTGGAGCATACAGTTGTGGTGCATGCTCTTCGGGTGTGGAGGCATTATCTACTGGGTAAGTGGTTTGTACTTAAAACAGATCATAGCATTTTGACTAATCATTTTAAGCAAACAGATTTAAATTCTAGACAGGCAAGATGGAATGCCTTTTTGAGTGAATTTGACATGGACATACAGCATGTTAAGGGAAAGGAAAATCGAGTTGCAGATGCGTTGAGCAGAAAACTGCATGGTATTTATGCATTATACTATAATCAGCTAGAAAGCCAACTATTGGAACAAGCTAAAAGAAGAAGCACAGAAAGACTCAGAATATAAATTCTTGTGGCAGTAAATGGAGGATGATAAGAAGCAAGGCAAGGCATCCGAGTATGGAAAGAATGAAGATCAGGTGTTGAATTTTCAAGGAAAAATTTAAGTGCCTAATCGTACAACTCTAAAGGAGTTAATACTGAATGAGTTCCACCGCAGCAATTACGTTGGTCATCCGAGATATCAGAAAGTGCTTACTGCAATAAGAAAGGTATATTATTGGCCAGGTATGTGTAAGAATATTGTTGAGTATCTAAGCAAATGTTTGGAATGTCAGCAAGTAAAGGTGGAGCACCAACATCCTGCAAGACTATTGCAGCCCATACCCATTCCTGAATGGAAGTGGGAGGTTATCTCCTTAGATTTCATCACGAGACTACCGCGAACAAAAAGACAGAATGACTCAATCATGGTAGTGGTATATAGATTAAATAATTCTGCACATTTTATACCTCTACAGTCTATGTACAAGACTGTACAGATTGCTAACATATTTATGAAGGAAATCTTCAGGTTTCACAGCATACCAAAAATTGTGATTTCAGACCAGGATGTTAAATTCACATCTGCATTTTGGAAAACCCTGTTTACGGGTTTGGGAACAAAAATACATTTCAGCACTACCTATCATCCTTAGACTGATGGGAAAACGGAGCGGGTAAACCAAGTACTGGAAGACATGTTGCGCATGTATGTGATGCAGCAGCCAACTAAGTGGGAGGATTACTTGCACCTTGTTGAGTTTGCCTATAACAAAGGGTATCAGGAATCTCTGAAAATGAGTCCCTTTGAGGCATTGTATGGTAGGCAATGTCGAACACCTATAAACAAGAGTAGTCCAGAAACAAAATTATTGCTGGGACCTGAAATGTTTGCTGAAATGGAAGCTGAGGTAAAAAGAATAAGGCAGAATCTAAAGGCTGTGCAAGATCGAAAAAATATTTATGCAGATAAGAAAAGGTCTTATCATGAATTTTTGGTAGGGGACCATTTTTACGTGAGAATTAAGCCCAAGAGGAGTACCATGAGATGGACCTCTTGTGCCAAATTGGCTCCCCGGTATTGTGGACCTTTCCAAATACTGGAAAGGGTGGGACCAGTAGCCTATAGGTTGGCCTTACCCATTCATATTCAAGTACACAATGTGTTCCATGTGTCTTTGCTGAAGCGATATGTACATGATGAAAAACATGTGATTCATTGGCAAAATATTCAAGTAGAACTAGACGGAGAGTTTCTGGTCGAGCCGCAATGCATACTTGACCGAAGAGAAATTGAACTCCGCAAACGAGTAGTTATCCAGGTGAAAGTGCAATGGAAGCACTTCAGACCGGATGAAGCTACTTGGTAGGACGAGAAATTTATGCGCGAAGCTTACCCAGAGCTCTTTGCAGAGCTGGGCTGAAACACCAAGGACGGTGTTACTTCCAGGAGGGGAAGTTGTGACATCCTCATTAAAAGTTAACTAGTATTAACTAGTTAAAGACAATTTGCTTTTTTTAATTTTCTGGCAAGAAAGACTTAAATTGTTATTTTTTATAAAAAAATTATTTTTACTGAATTATTAAATTAGGAGGAACCAATTCATGAAAATAAAACCTTTTTAAGCTGTTGGTAAAATGTTTCCAAGAATAGGAGGTGGTTGGGGACAGTTGGAAAAAAGTTACCTACTCCTCTGAGGGTAAAGCTGAATCCTAGAGGAGGAGTAGGGGTTCTGTGAAATTGGTAAAGGGGGAGTATTTTCTAGAGCTGGTTGGGACCAGTTGAAAATAGCTTACAACAACCCTTGTAAAACCAAAAAGTTCTGAGTGTGACTGGATTGGCCATCCAGACGTCATAGCAGAAGAATCCACTGTTAACCCGTGGCATCGTCTAAATTCTGGAGCTAGGGGGAAAGTGGAGGACATAATAGCCTCCCTTGAATGGTTGGGAGGACCACAGCTTGAATCTGAGTATTTCAGATAAGTACTATTGAGAAACCCTAATTTAGTTTGAAATTGAAATTGAAAGATTGAATACAGTGTCATTTATGGGTAAATATTGTGTTGTCGAGTTTCTTTTAAAATTGTAAACTTGGTTTATTTACATTTTTATCTAAGACAGGAAACGAGTTATGAAGGGAATAATATTTCTCTCTGGAAATATGTAGACATTATTAATGATTTTCTTCATGATAAATTGTTCTCTATTGTCATTACTAGATGGAAGTAAATCAAGACAAATGGCTCAACCCTGTATGTTGGCAAGGATAAGAGGGTAAATATGGATAGTGATTAGCAAAGAAGAAGACCAGTGAATACAGTAGATAAAACAAGAAATATCCTATATGGATTATAAGTAAAAGAGGCGTAAATAAATTCTGTATGTATACATTCTGCATGTTTGTTATACTACTGAAATAATAGCGGAAAACAGTTTTCTTTTATAACAGTGAAAGAATAACTTTGGATAAATGGGACAATATTGTTAGAATATGCAATTAATGTTACTGTTTTAAAGACCTGATACATTAGAAAAGGGTAAATGGGTCTTGACGGATTGTCGACCCTAGTTCTGTGTGTAAACCCTGAACTGGGATACATCGTCCGCGGCCAGTCCCTGCAACTCACGGACTCTAAAACTATGGTGGTCTGGTCACTAGTGCATGCAGAAAACTTATTGTATTATAAAAGAAGAAGAGACATAAGTATTACTCATGTAGCAAACAATTGAAATAAAATGAGGGAGTGAAACCCTTAAAGCAGCAGAAAGATATATCACGAAACCTTTTCTACATATAAAAATAATTTGCAGAGGATGAAAGCTACGAGTAACTTTCAGTTCATGCCTGGTAAAGAATGTAAACAGTAGTGAATATATTCATGAAAATCAATAACGAACTGCAGCTTAACAAAATGGAATTTATATTTACATGCATAACATATGTTGCAGGTAGAAAATTCAAAGACAATAAACTCAAGTAATTTTGTAATATATGTTCATAGCAATATCACAAATGTTCAATATATAAATTAATATCAGAACTACTATTCACGGCCTCGGCCCCAAAAATAATAACAGTAAGAATTACTCAGAATCATTAACGGAATCGTTTATGCCGTTAACAGTACTCATAATACAATATGGAATGAAACCCTAAGAACTCCTTCACATTTAAGATACAAAAAGCTACATAGAGATTCATAAACCCTAGGTCGGGAATTCAAACCCCGAGCCATATAATCTAAGTCTGCAAACTCTCTTCACTTAAGCGATGTACCTGTTGGTAAGAAATGTACATTAGCCGTGGCATGAAGAAGTGCTGGTGAGAATCGTTGGTAGGGTTTTGGTTGAAATCCACTAACCTGTGAGACAAAAACAAACCCTGTTGAGAGGCAAGCTCGTAAGCAAGAATAATTAATGAAAAGAGTTCTAAAAACAAAGCTATTTTCGAATGGGAAAAGCTTGGGTGAACTACCTGTTGGAGAATCGACCATCGTTGAACCTGCAAGATTATTTATGCTATGAGTTAATCTAAAATCGAATTGAAAGCCCTATAGCTAGTTCTGTAGTAGGCATGGTAAATAAAACCCAGAATAGTTATAACCAAAAAGGGGTTACCTTATGATGTTGGATTTGTGCCATTTCCAGCCTGAAATCTTAGAACCCAGTGCTGAATAAAGAGCCTTTCCTCTCTGCAAGCGTTAACCTCAGTAAGAAGACGAAACTTCGAATGATAAGATGTGAAACAGCTCGAAAAATTACAAGCAAATGTAAAGAGAACTGGAATAGCATGCCAATCAGAGCGAGGGTTTAAGGGTAACATCTCAGAGCTCACCTTAAAGAAAATTTCGACGGAGATGCCAAGGAGAAGTTGAGCTCTGCGAGTGCACCATGGAGAAATGGATACTGCGGATAGACTAGCTAACTGGCAGAAGTCACTGGAAGTTTCCCTCGTGAATTGCGTAGCATCCGAGGCGTGGTTAACAGATATCCAAGCCATTAAAGACCCAGTACTACTATGCATAAATGTAGTTGACATACAATACTACGACGGGAAGCTTAACAGGCCAAGTGGCATGAAAAATATCTCAAGAAATCCTCATACCATAAGTTAACTTTGGAGATGGATCCGAATATCGGATAAAATGATTCCAACTTTAAAGAATCAGACGGTTGATTAAATATTTAATATTTAATGTTTTAATACTATTGAATAATGTTTGTAATGTTTTGTACCAGAGCAAAGATCTCATAGTATATGATTGGTGTGACTTTTATATATAGAGGAGTCTATATTATATTTGAAAATGATTGCCAAGGATGAAAGTAAACTATAGAACTCCCAAGGTTTGTAATAATGTTTAAAACAAAACAGATCCTTATCATCGGTGCTTGAGTCATATACATTGTGTAATGATCAAATATTTAGAAATTTGCTGAATAATGAAGATTTATCCACCGAGATTATCCTGGTCACACACTAATTCGAATTCATGCATAACACATAACCTCTTCTACAATTGATCATCAATATGCGGAAATAGGACAAGTCACATGCGCACATAAACACAATATGTAATGGGGAAAGCTTATAGCTAAAAACCCCCAGTTATTTTGTATATTATAATAGAAGAGAACATGTAACAATACATAGCACAATACTCCTCACAAGTACTCAGTACTATCTCCAAAATTTACACACAAACTAGCTCAGTTTTGAACAAGTCACGGGTTCAAAACTCATCCACTGTTTTCCTGCCTCTACTGCGAAATCCAAGTTGGTGTAATGAGAGATCCAAGTTTGAATCCCCTTGGCTTGATCTGCGCAATCCTCATTGGCAATCTCCTCCAATGCTTGTGCAAATCACATGCACAACTAATGTCACAACTAATAGCAAACTCACCCTTTCATCTACCTCTTCCACTGGTCTTCACTGAACTGTCCATGCACTTCAGTCAACTGATGTATTCTTTAGTTGAATAATGAGTTAATATTTAGTGAATTAAATAATATTTAATTCACCTCACTCATCTCTAGTGTATTAGCCAGTTAAACTAAATACAACTAGTTCAACTAAGTTAACCCGAACACAACTCCACCAACTGTCTCATCAACTCCGCCAAACTTCGCCACTTGAGTTTTGACTGAATTCAACCATGCATGAGCTCACCAAACCCCTAGGAATAGCGTAATTCCTTTGTCAGATGCATGGGCCACATCCGTAGCTCCAACTGAAGTGCTGCAAGAGGATAAACTGAAGTTTATAGTCCAAATATTATTAAGGGTAAATAATATTTGACTTTTCTATTTTTAGCCTGGCAGTCTAAAAATAGACTCCACCCAAATGTCTAAAAATAAAGGTCCATCTATTTTTACCAACTCGAACAATCATCCAAGAATAGCATACTGCAACTCCTAGACCATGCTCCATATGTCTAAAAATAGACTTTGCGCCAAAAATAGCCTGCGGGCCCACTTAGTGAAGGCGACTTCATTTCACTAAGCTCCATCATCTTGTTGCATTTTCAACAGAACAAATATTTGTATATACTGTAATATGTTACGTGAAATAATTTTTTTTAATTATGGTAATTAATTTTTGGATGGTAGTGACAATTTTAGACTAAATTGAAAATGGACTAAAATGTAAAATAGTGAGATTATTTGCCATAAGAATTATTTTTTTCAATTTCTTTATATCATATCATATATACAATGATTTTTTATAGTGAAATTTTTTGGACCTTGGACTTTCAGATGCTAGAATCCGATGGAAAAAGTGAAATCTTGATTTGTGTTATTTAAACTAGTTTGTTGATTGTATATATGGATTTAGCACCCTAAAAAACAGATGAAATCTTGATTTGTGTTATTTAAACTAGTTTTTTGATTGTATATATGGATTCAGCACCCTAAAAACCCCTAGGGCACTTCCATTATGCAGGGTATACCCATCAAACTTGTCATTTCATTAAATTAGGCCGGAAAAATACTCCTGAAAAGCTTCCAAAAAGTGGCACTAAAGACAACTAGTATAATAAATACATAGTTGACATTGCAATCTGTTATTTATTTATAAACTATATTGTATACAGTAAAATCATTTTTTGTTATTAATATTTTTAAATTCATGTTATAATTATTTAACTCCTCACCTTGAAAGTTTTTATTTATTACCTACATTGATTTTTTTATTATTAATAATATTTTAAATGCAACATCTTAATTTTATATTAAAAAATTGAATGAATTACATATCTCACTTTTATTATTCTTATCAAGAAGTAATTGAATTTTTTAAATTTTTTACTTTCAATTATTCTTCTTCTCTAAAATATTTAATTAGTCTCTCTCTCTCTCAAATTGATATTAATATAAATCAATTTACTTTGATATTTAAATAATTTATTTAAGTTTTGTATTGACATATTAAGAATTATACATTTTTAACACCTAAAAGAGAAAATATATATATATATATATATATATATAAAGGATTTTTAATTTTAATTACTTTTTCTCTCTCTAAATTTTTATAAAACTTTGTTACTTCATAAGGATATCGAAATATTTTATTTATGGCTAAGAGTGAGAATGAATAATTTTTATATCGCCTTCATATTGGGTTGTAATATCAAGGAGTGGCATCTGAAAACATGGCAATTGATCCTCAAACAAACATCTTCATTTGTCTCTACCTCCCTCGCCTAGAGGCCAGGGATGGAAAAGATGGATTTTATGTGATTGCATACATTCACAGAGGGGTTTCTACATCAAATTTGTTGCTTCACCTATGTATCACAATCATCTTAATAAATTGGTTGTAAAACCAAAGGTGATTTGTATATATTTCGAGTACCAAAGAGCTCATGAGCATTGCCTCGCTGTTTCTTATGAAGTTTGTTTCAATGTTCTTGAATGGCTTGCTCACCAGGAAATGTCACAACAAGAGGTGTCTATGGATCCATGTCTCACTTCACACATAGATTTCAGTATTGTCTTCTTGGCATGTCACAATGTCAGATGAAACATCATGCATCAAGTGGGAATTCTTGCAAGTGGAAAGAAATGGGATAGCATGTGTTTCCAAGGGTCCATTCTAGTTCACCCCTTCTTTGACACATAAGAACGAATACAGAGAAATAGGACAAGATTTACCTAGAGACTTCTTTCACTCACAACTTGATTCATTCATCTAGAAAACTTGTACATTTTTAGGATTACAAATTAGTTGAGGAGTTTGAGAAAAATCCTCATAAATAGGATTTAGAACCTAATTAGAACCCACAATCTTAACAAGAAAAAACAAGAGACTAATAATAAATTGATCTAGAATTCTCCACATTTATCTATTATTATAAGTCTCCCCCTTAATGGAGAAATGTGTTTTATACCAAACCTATCATAGTTCTAAATGATTCATACTTTCCCTTTCCAAGAGGTTTTGTAACAATGTCATCCACATTATCATTGGTATTACAATATATTAATTTAAGTAATTTCTTTAGACTCCATATTTTCCCTAACAAAATGGTAATTAGTTTCAATATGTTTTGATATTGAATGATACACAATATTTTTGGCCAATTTAATGGAGCTTTGATTATCTCACTTGATAATTGTTTATCTTTTTTGTACTTCTCCAACAACTTCAATAATTCTTTGCAACCAAATTGCTTCACATGTAGCACTACAAAAAGGTTTACATTTTGTTTCTAATGATGATAAAGAAATAGTTGGTTGTTTCTTGTTGTTCCATGCCACGATATCAGATCCAATGTTGAATGCATATCTTGATGTTGATCTTTTATCATCAATATTCCTAACTCAATATGAATCAAAATAACCATGGGGGATTCACTCAATAAACCTCTAACATATCACGTGCGATCATAGCATATTAAACAATGCCCTTAATTTGAGTACATATTGGAAAATACCCCTAAAAATCACATTTTTAAACCCCTTACTAATATAAAGCCAATACACCTTCCCAATTTAAAAAGGCCCTATTTTACCTCTATATTGTAGGTATCCATTTTTTGATTAACATTTTTTATACCCCTTTATATTTTTTCATTAAATTTGAGCTCCATTTTTTATACCTAACAATATAAAAACCCTTTATCCCCTATACATCCCCCAATATATTAAGTCATTTTTTCCTCATTATATATCCCCCAATATGAACCCATGTGTTATGGTATTGCCCCCACAGTGAAACCCCTATGAAAATAACCTACCAACTTAACATCAAAAGCATTAGTATATTTGATATCATAATTAACAGACCCCTTAATATACCAAAGGACACTCTTTGATACTTTCCAATGTGTTTCAATAGGTTTAGCCATGAAATGACTCAACATGATGACTAAATATGCAATATCTAACCTGGTTATAATGATATAGTTTAGAATTCTAGGCTAACTAACAATGCAATGTGTCATCCACCTCTCTTATGCCATCATAATTGTAGAGTTTGGTACTCTATTCTAAAGGTACTAACTATTCTTTACATTGATCCATTGTGAGCCTTTTGAGTAGATCTCTAATATATTTACTTTATGTAACCAAAGTCTGCCCAACTTGTATCCATACCTCAAGACCTAAACAACAATGCAATTCACCTCGTTATTTCATTTCAAACGCCTGTGAAATTTTCCTTTTAACTTCATCAATCAATTGAGAAGCATTTCATGTTATTATAAGATCATCAGCATAAAGGAAAATCAAAACAACATGCCCCTTCTAATTTTTTTTGATATATATATTAGGATCACTTTGAATTTTCATAAAACCCCTCTTAAGAAAGAAAGAATCAATCTCTTCATGCCATGATCTTGATTCCTATTTCAACCCTTATAAATATCTCTTTAATTTAGAAACAAGTTCTTCTTAATCGTTTTAACAAACCCTTATGGCTAAACAAGATATAATTCATCTTTTAATTCCCCCTTCAAGAAGGCAGTCTTAATTTCTAGCTGATGAAGTTTCCATTTATGTTTTGTAGCTAAAGAAATCATCAATCTAATTGTATTTAAATTAGCTACAAGTGCAAAGGTTTCATCATAATCAATTCCATCCTTTTGCAAATAATATTTAGCAACCAATCTAGCTTTGTATTTATCCATTATCTCATGAAATTTAAATTTGGGTTTGAACAACCATTTGCATTCTATTGATACTTTATTTCTGGGAAATTCAGTTAATTCCAAGGTATTGTTTCCTATTATTAAACCATATTCTTCCTTCATTTCATCTCTCCATTCTACATGTTCATTAGCTTCTTTAAAGTCCAAAGGTTCTATGACAATCATCACTTTAGTCATTAAGGCATAATATTTATACCTTATAGGTTGTTGAATATTATGTGGTGGCCTTATTGGTAGTTCACTACTTTCATCCCTTCTACTACTTTGTGGTGACTCATCCACCCCTCTAGGTGTGATTTCACTACTTGAGGTGTCCATATCACTAGATTCTTCCTCTTGTTTCTACTTCTCTTTGTCAACAACTTCTTCTTTGACATCATCAAAGTTAGAAGGAATGTGCATGCATCATAGTTGTCCTCTCTATAGCTTTCATCTTCATTTTCATGAAACAAAACATCTCTAATTGCAAATAACTCATGTGTAGGGGGGTCAAATATGTTATATGCCTTATGATCGAAAAAATGACCAATAAAATTATACTTGATAACTTTTGCACCAAGTTTTCTCTTATCTTCTTTCGGAACATGAGAGAAGTATTTGATTCCAAGTATTCTTAAATGGTTTACTTCTAGTTTATAACCACAAAGAGCTTCAATAGAGTCTTTTGGTTTAAAATTTTTTTTGGAATTATATTTTTTAAATAAACAACAACACTAATAGCTCCATCCCAAAAAGAATCGGTAAGAATTTTACCTTTCATCATGCTTCTCGTACATTCCACTAAGGTTTTTTTTTATTTCTTTTAGCCACTCCATTTTGTTTTGGAGTATGTGGCACCATGTACTATTTCAAAATATCACGGGATTTATTGTTTTAACAAATTCACCAATCTATATTCTCCCCCTTGATCAAATTGGAGGATCTTGATGTATTTTCATGTTTTCTTCTCAACCAAGTTTTTAAATTCTTTGAAATATTTAAATACATCACTCTTCTTTCTCATAAAATAAACCCATGTATATTTAAGTCAAATTTCCAATAAATATCAAGAAATAATATGTTCCCCCTAATTATCTAGTCTGCATAGGCCCACACATATTGGTATGCACAAGTTGAATATCATCCCTTTTTCTTCTATCTGTATGAGTAGGGAATTATTCCGTATGAATTTTCCCTAATGCACACCCTTCACATGAATAATATTCATTCCTTAATAATGGGATTTCCTATACCATTTTTTTTTTTGAAGTAGCAAAAAGTCATGATAATTAACGTGCCCATAACTTTGGTGCCAAAGAGATTTTGTTGTCATGGTTGTGGATGCCAATGCTTGATGATTTTTTCTTATCACATATAGCTTATATAAGCCTTCAAATGTCACACATGTTACAACAACCTTGAAGTGATCCTACAAGTCTTTCATGAGACAATGTGACTTCACAAATTATACTTTCAAATTATGGTTTGTTATGGTAGAAATAGATATTAAATTATTCTCAATGTTGCAGTAGATACATCACATTATGAATATTTTTAACACAACCCTTTGGTAATGTTACAGGCACACCACCACACCCTTTAATCTAGTGTGAATGATCATCCCCAAGATATATATTTTCACCATTGTTGGTTTCATGGAAATTTTCAAACCAATGTTTATTGCAAGACATGTGAATAGAGGCTCTAGACTCAACAAACCATGCATTTGAATCATTTGTTTCAGTAGACAGTAAAATATTTGAAACAAATAATGTAAGATTCATAACTTCATTATCAATAACTTCTCCTCCACCAACAAAATGACTTGTGTTCCTTCTATTTCTATGTTTAGATTCATCATACTTTCTTTTAAAACAATCTTTAGAATGATGCTAAGGCTTTCCATATTTTTAAAATTTCATTCTAACATCATCCTTAGAAGGTATCATACCTTTTTGAGGTTTTGTATAATATGGTTTTCCAAATGATTCCTTTCTTTTTGGCTGCTTTCCTCCTTTTCTTCCTTCTTGTGGCTTTCCCCTAGAAGGTTTTTTTCCCTTCACCAACAATGCCAGATCTAAATTTTGAGACCTTAGATTTATCCACCTTTCTACCTCTTGCATTAATATACCTACCAACTCAAAAAAAGTGGGAGATTTATCCCTTGTTGCAAGACCTATAATGAACATATGGTATTCATATATCATTCCATTTAAAGTTATGGTTACATGATCATTGATAGATATAGATTCTCCTATGTCTCCGAGCTTATCTTTCAAATATTTAACTCTTGAAATAAAATCACTAATGGTTTCATTTTATTCCATCTTAATGGAGAGGATCATAATTTTTAAAGAGACGACCCCATTTGTTCCTTCTATTTCTATGTTTAGATTCATCATACTTTGTTTTAAAAAAATCTCTAGAATGATGCTAAGGCTTTCCACCTTTTTAAAATTTCATTCTAACATCATCCTTAGAAGGTATCATACCTTGTTGAGGCTTTGTATAAGATGGTTTTCCAAATTATTCCTTTCTTTTTGGTTGTTTTCCTCCTTTTCGTCCTTCCTGTGGCTTTCCCCTAGAAGGTTTTTTCCCTTCACCATCAATGCGAGATATACATTTCGAGATCTTAGATTTCTCCAACTTTCTTCCTCTTGCATTAATATACCTACCAACTCACCAAAAGTGGGAGCGTTATCCCTTGTTGCAAGACCTATAATGAACATATGCTATTCATATAACATTCCATTTAAAGTTATGGTTACAAGATCAATGCTAGATATAGATTCTCCTATGTCTCCCAACTTATCTTTCAAATATTTAATTCTTGAAATAAAATCACTAATGGTTTCATTTTATTCCATCTTAATGGAGAGGATCATAATTTTCAAAGAGATGATCCCATTTGTATTTTTGGACTCATACAAGTCTTTAAGTGTAGTCCATGTTTCATTAGAGGTCTTGCAATCTAGAATATGGGGAATGATATTGTCCTTCACGAACATCCTTAACAACACTTTCTCCTTATTCTCCATCTTCTCACCATCTTGAATTGATGCTGCTATTGCACCTTTAACAAAATCTGGCTTCCATTCCTCTCCACTTTCTATGGACCACACATTGTATCCTTCCATGAAAGTTTACAATTTAAATTTTTAATTTACATAATTGGAGCCATATAGATTATTCACCTCATTTAAATAGGTTTATGCCAGAGAATTATCCATTCTGTAAAAGAAGAGAGAAAATTTCCAAATTTTGCAAAACTCAATCCACTAAAAATATGCTTACATAGCTTGACTTAAAAAACAAGCACATAAACTCAACACAACTTGCTTCAACTCTTTATGTAGCACATTGTATAGAATTTTCACACACAAATAAATATAATTTGAGACTTACACACCACTATTTCTTTGGTTGGAGTGAGGGTCTCGGCTCAATACTACAGATAAGCGGATCTACACACAAGTTCCAATTTAGGAATGGGCGCATGCACTAGTGTCAGACCTACACTACACTACATGCAACATTCCAAGAACGATAGTGGAGTCTTTTATTTTCGAGATCAAAATAATAAACCATTTTTCTTTGCTATCCTTGTCTTTCCAAAAAATATATGCTGAGAGCCTCAAATAGGCACATGTCACAAAAAATATCTCCAAACAAGAACCTTAATATTCCATCGATTCAAAAGTACCTCTATACAGGCTTCACACCAGTAGAAAACGTCATTCAACACAAATATCAATGCACACTTGGAATTCATTTCCAAGCAAAATATCAATGGAGATTTCCACTCAGACTGTACTCTATTTCCCCATTTTCCCCATTGATTGCTTGAATGGTTGCCCCCACTCCTTGCTGTAATAGCATAGTGGAATTCATTGTTTACATTCTAATATTAAGACGCAATCTTCCACACGACTAAAGCATATTGAGCCTCTTCGGCGCTAGACCTCTGTAATCAGAGAGGTTCTCTCCTCCTCTTGTGGATCAAGCTCTTCAAATTCAATCGATGAACTTTCCCAGCAAAAATATCTCCCACCTTGGATCTACTACCAGCACATAATTTAATCGAAGAAAAGATATGGAAGAAGAGTGATGCAACTCACAAGTGAGGAGAAGTTCAACTTGGAGACTGTGTACACTCACAACTTGATTCATTCAACCAGAAAACACAGACATTTATAGGATTAAAAATTAATTAAGGAGTTTGAACAACCTCATCATAAATAATATCTACAACTTAATTAAAACCCATAAACTTAATGAGACACAACAAGAGACTCATAATAAAATAATCTAAAACTATCCACATTTCTCTGTTAGTCTAAGTTGAATTGGATGTAGAGTGGGAACATGGACAAATGTGCGAGGTTTTAATAATTTAATGGATTCCATATGGAGAATCACTCTCCCTGCAAGGGCAGATAGTGACCACCTGTTTTATATCCCAATTGGACCTTGTTCTGCCCCGCTCTCTACTCAGGTGTATGGTCGAGTACTTATATTTGTGCCATAAAAGCAAAGACAGATGGTTTTATTTTGTACTGTGAAGCTTTAAAGAAGGTAGGCAACTACGTTCATTTAGTTGTGATTAAAGGTGAAGCCCATGTCTTTCATCTCTTCAATCCTAACTCTTAAAATGTGTACTCATATTTAATTGCATTTCAGATTAACTCTGAAAATGTGACCTGATATTGAATTGCATTTAGAATTTTTCACATTTCTCTTATCTTTAATGTACAACTCACAAAATATTTTTTTATAAAAATAAAATCTTATTTATGTAGCTTTGATTTATTTGTTTTTTTTTTAATATAAAGAAAAATATGAGATAATTTATTTATGAGATGTTTTTAATTTTAAAAATTTTAATTTAATTTTCATAATTTATATAAATTAAATTTTAATTTAAAAAAAAAATACTATATTTATTTATATATTTAAAAACACATAAATAAATCACAAATTCAATAAAGTTATTTTATATATTAAAAAAAAAAACCAAAACATCCAATAATCAAACTGCACCAAACTAAATTGAATACTAAAAATATATTATAAATCTATGAGTTTCATCATTCCAAAACACAATCTCATTTTGAAAAATGTCAAATAAAATAAAATAATGAGTTGTTGTGATTTCTTTGAAATGTGTGCTTTTTACAATTCATACTGTGAAAAATATATGTGATGTAAAGTTCAGTTTTACTAACCAGATGTGATATAAAATGTAAATAAGAATTTTGAAAATAATTAATTTAAAAAAATTAATTTAAATACATATATTTATATTAATTGTGTTTATAAATTTCTTTTGAAATAAGATTTTTATAATTTTCATTTAATTATGAATAATTATTAAATAGATAGTAAGAATTTGATGTTTAAAGAATACAAATTATTTTTAGTTATTGCTATAAATTTAAAATTGAGATTTATTTTTAAAATAATGTTATTTTTACTTTTTTAATTAAATTGACTTATTAAAACAGATGTGAACATCCTTTATATGAATATGAGAGATGAATTTTTGGGATATGGTATTAGTGACTTATGGTATTAGACCATGGTATCATAAGAAAATCTATTTATAAGTTAAAAATCTCCATAATAAAGTGAAAGTCCATTTCCATTAAAAATATTGTTACATGTTTTTTTACATGTTTTGATGTATATTTACTTTACCAACCATTTAATTTATTTAGTTAGACTAATTTAACTTTATTCACATAAAATATACTTAAATGTAATATAATTTTTAATTTGTAAGTATATATTTTTATATTTTTAAAAATTCAACATAAATAAATAAAAAATAAAAATAAAAATTAAGATCGGAAATATCTATATATAAAATAATTCATTATATATAATTATAATTCTCTCCAAGTTAAAACTAGTCAATATATGGTTGTTTGTGGGTGACCATGGCTATCCACGTTTAACTATAGTTGACTATGAGTAATTATAATTGATTATCATTGGCCATGGTTGACCTTGTTGCATATGTTCACCATGGATGTCCATGACTAACCATGGATGACCATGTTTAACATGGGTGAACATGATTGGCCATGGTTGACGATGTTTAATATGACTGACTATAATTGAACATGATAAATTATGGTTAATTATAGCTAATCATGATTGAAATTTTTGATTATGTTGATTATTGTTGGCCATGGTTTCCCATGGTGACCATGGTTGATGACACTTGACCATAGTTGATAATGGTTTGACCATGATGTTGCACAATCTCTATAGTTAATTGATTAGTTATGGTTGACCATGGTTTACTATGGTTCACTGAATGTGCTAGTTTATAGTCATCACATTCCAATAACAAGATATGGATGTGACATTGTGATGTCAACTTTTGTTTGTTAAATTGCAACATCGACTTTAATTTGTTAGATTCTGAGTTTGATTTTTTGCATCAAATTGCAACTTCAATTTTAGTTCATTGTAATGTGAATTCAAAGTTTGTTCATCAAATTGGAATTGTTTTTTGTTTGTCATTTTTGTAATTTCAATTTTAGTGCATCGCATTGTGACAATGATTTTTGTTCATCACATAACGACATTGGTTTTAGTTTATCACATTGTGCTGTCTATTTTAGTTCATCACAATGTGATGTTAATTTATGTTCATCACATTGGGACATCTATTTTTTTCATCTTTTTTGCAATATTGATTTTTGTTTGTCACGTTATGACACATATTTTTTTGATCACATTGTGACACTGATTTTTGTTTAACAGATTGTGACATTTATTTATTTTCGTCACATTGTGACATCAATTTTTGTTCATCATAATACATATATCAACTATTTTATAATATGTTTTTTTGTATTTGATTTAGTCTTTGTGGTAACAAGGTGTTTATTTGATTATCCTCGTCCTATGGTCTTATTATTCTTCCATTGTCACAAAGTGATATTATCTTGGTGTATCATGGTTGACTTATGTTTTAATACTTTGTGATTTGTAAAATATCATGGATCTTCCACAAGAAATTTAATCTCAATAGATATGATTAAAATAAATTGAAACTTACAATATGTACAATGAGAGTTAATTTTCCTTGGATTTATGGATTTATTAACTATTTTTTTTCTTATGCTTACAATAAATAAAATGTGAAAAGTAGAGAACAATGAAATACTAACATAGACCAATCACAGTGAACACCAAGGTATGATATGGGAAACCATTTTAGGAGAAAACTCAACTAGAAGATGAGTTTGATCTTCTCTCTTTTGTCTAAATGGAATTACTGAAAATTAAAAATATTATGAACTCTATATGGGGTTTCTGAAGACTTGTGGCTCATGGGATGCTATAGAACACAAAAATCCCTCCTCCTCCTCCTCCTCCTCTCTCTCTCTCTCTCTCTCTCTCTCTCTCTCTCTCTCTCTCTCTCTCTCTCTCTAAACTACTTTGCTCTACTATGGAACAAAAATGAACTTGAAATACATTGGAACCATTTTCCTCCTAGTGGCCCGATTAGAACACATCTTGATAGTAACCCAGGGATTAAATTCAACCCATTCAACCCTAAATATGAGTTACAAATTAACCCTTATAGATTGGGTAGATCATTTTTTATGAGTAATGGAGGTTGATGTGGAACCTTATTGAATTATGGTGGTCAATCATGATAAGTCAACTTCAAGGAGGCATAAATTTTGCATCTTCACTCCAATTGATGCCATTCTTAGACTATTGGAAAGGTATTTATGGGTATAATAGTGTGAGTAGGTGTAAAAATTCAATGGAAATTTTTTACCACCCAAAAAATGACATTTAAAGCCTTAAACACAACCCTAGAGTGTTTTAAACCTTAATTTTCCAAATTGGGTCCCAGTGGAAAAAATTCTTCTCTAAGTATATTTCTATAGTTTTTCCACCCTAGAAGCATTAAAATGAATAAAAAATATATAATTATCCAATTAGAATCACAGCTCCCCATTTTTGGAGGATTTCCCCAAAATATTTTACTGAATGAAGTGAGGAAATGTTTCTTCTACCTTCTCCCTAGAGTACTATTTAACCTTACTTGGAAGTTATCCTATCAACCTAATCTTCTATAGTTCATGCTACCCTTGTCTTGTAGTTCTAAACAAATTCTAAAATATTACATTCTCTTTCAACTATACCCGAGCATTTGGAGCTATGTCCTTTATGGACGGTAGGATCGTCCCTAATCCAACATGGATCACTCATAGAGTTTCATATTTTCCACATTCACCATTTAGTATATGTGCATGTATGGTGCTAGAATAAGTTTGTAGGAATAAATTCCCACCTTTTCCAATATCTTGAAACTACCATATTGCAAAGCCTTTATTTTTTTACCAAGACCTTGTAACCTCTCCTTATTCAACAACAACCATGCTCTATCTCTGACTTTGAATAGTTTTTTTTTTTTTTTCTTGTGGTGATCATGCCTAGCCTTATACTTTTACTATGAATTACTTAATATGCTATAATTTCAAATGGATATTCTTTATCTTCTCAACAAATTTATACGCTCTTAAAGCATCCCTTGTGATATCCTCCCTCACTCGTCCTTGCTACCCATATGCAATATCCAAAGGTGCAGGTGAAAAATATCCAAACAATTCAAATGGGGATGAACCAGTAGATGTGTGGAATGATTTTTTATAAGAGTGTTATATATATACCATATTTTCATCCCAGGTCATCAAATATTTTATTTCATAACCCCTCAAAGGTTGTTCCAAAGTCTAGTTAACTACTTTTGTTTTCCCATCTGTGTATAGATGGAATTTTGTAGATGTATTCAAGTTTGTGTCCATATTCTCCAACAATGTAGTATAAATTGTAGTAATAAATCTAGTTTCCTTTTTTGAAACAATAATCCTTGGTATCCCAAAGCACACGAAAACTTGCCCAAAGAACAAGTTTATTGTTCTTTCCCATTGATAGCCCTTTTACATTGCATGAGAATGAAAATATTTCTTCACCTATTAATATCCATGAATAGGTATTCATGTCCTTCCTAGTTGATGCTAAAACTCATATAGAGTCGGTGGAAATTATTTCCCAAGGATAAGTGTCTACAAGTCATAATATAGATCGTGTTTCCTATTTCTAGGCTTTTTGTTACAATAAAGCATGCATCATATTATGAATCTAGCTGCATATTCTTGCATTATTGGATAGTACACATACCCATATAATTTTACCATTGTCTTCCCTAGACCAAAATTCCCTACAAACTTGGAGTTGGGAGCCTCTTTTATTAGCTCAAATCACTCACCTTTAGGAACACATAATTTTTCTATCATGTAGAGTAACCCATTATAGAGATGGTTGTCAAATGTGTTGTCACCATCATCCAGATGAATATGTCCCTATATCCATTGATACACCCTCCTAAAATCCTAATCATCTGCATATTCCTCTTTGTACACATCATGGGTAAGAGGATCGATATGCATTAGAGTTCCCAAAGATGTGATTTATTATGTGGGTGGCCTTGAAAGCATGTTTTCCAACATGTTTGTGCTTCTCTTCTTGTACTTTATCATTAAATTAAAATGCTATAAAAATCGATCCACTTCTAATTATTGATCTATTGTAACTTATGTTATGCCTTTAGGTATTGTAATAGTTGGTGATTTATGTGGATGACTATCTCCTTTCCCATGAAATAATTCGTCCACTTTTTAACAACTTGCACTGAGACATATCTCCCCATGTCATAGGTATGGTAGCACAAAATCCTTCCTTATTGAATTAAGACAACTCCCATAACATACCAATCACATCCATGATTGTCCCGAGTGGGTAGTCCAGTACTATGTGACAACTTTAACATAGGATGCATCATCAAGCCATGTAGCATTGAATTTGAAGGGAGCCCTTGGCTCTGGTGTGCGTCCAACAAGTTCCATAAAGATGGGAGAGTGATCAGAGAGTCCCCCCTATCCAACCCACTGCCTATAGTTGGGGATATGGGAAAAAATGTCTTCATGGACCAAAAATATGTTCAATCATCTGGAAATGGAGGCATGTGCGATCCTCCTATTGTGCCAAGTAGGTTGTATTTTTGGGGACGATATGTCCACAAGCCGATGCAATTCAATGAAGGTATGGATCTTCTCATATAGGGGATCAATCTGAGTATAATGACCCCATGATTCAGCCTGTTCAAGAGAGAAATTCAGGTCTCCACCGAGTATGAGCCTGTCATGATTCATGAGGGGGAGGTTGAGGAAGTGATCCCAAAATGCGAGTCGATTAATGCACGAGCCATATATGTTGAAGATGTGAAAGGGAGATCCAAAATCCATTGATTGTATGTCGGCCCCCAATTATCCCTCTCCTCCCCAAATATTAAGGAGATTTGTCATTGAGGGATTTATGCCCAGCGCAATACCGCCCGATTGACCACGAGCATCTAGGACATGAAAGACCGAGCCAGGGTGTAGACCTTGAAGAATATTGACAATTAAGGATTTTGGACCAAGGGTCTCTCAGAGGAATATAATATCATAAGGGGTAGATTAAAATAGACGACAGAGTGCAATTTTTTTGGCCTGACTTGCAAGGCCACGATAATTAAAGGAGATTAGAATCATGAGGGAACATCTTCATGGGCGGTCTATGCTCTAAGGGCTCGAACGAGAGTGTGTTGATGTCCATCGAATATCTCCTAACCAGCCTGGATGATGGCTTTAGAAATATATGATTTGTGGCCACGAGAAGATAACCCAATCTTGGGAGGGGCAATAATAGCTAATCCATAGGGGGGGGGGATGCAGATAGCTTGGAGAGGGATCTGAGAAAATATGGGTTGCTGCCCACAGAGTTGGAGGAGGCCTTATATGGGAAGGGGGAGTGGGAGAAGGTATAGAGGGAGGGGTCACGGATGAGGGGAGAGGAGGAGAGGAGGGGGAACAAGGGATAAAGGGGTATGTAGACCCAGATAAAAAGAGGACTGATGAACAAATAATAATAGATGCAATAGAAAAATCAGAAGAAGAGTAAGGGAGTGAAGTAAATACCCACAGATAGTTGTGTGACAGTTGCTCTGGAGCAGGTGATGCATGACGAAGGGGGCCGAGGTGGATGAGCAGCAGGGGCTTCATTCAGAACATTGGCCCGAGGGGGTCAACCATGCTGAGAAGTGTTCCGAGTGGGTGCCTGTACCTATGGAGTCGATGCAAGAACATATTCTGATGGCAGGGACTGTGGATCCTTCTTTTGCAGGAGGGGGTAGTCCTTGTAGAGATGCCAGACCTCTTGACATCCTATACATCAGTAAGGCACACCTTCGTAATCCAAGGGTTGGATCTGGGTGAATTGATTTCATCACAATGTAATAGATTATTCCAAGCCCTCTCTGGTGTCTAAATGAACCAAAATCCGAGCCATGGTCATGATACCTGTTGCAATATAAGATTTTTTGTGATCAAGATAGGAACCAAGAGCATTGCCAATGTGTGCGAAGGTATCCTCAAACCAGAAGTGCATTGGTAGCCCAGGTAGGCGAACCCGGATGGGTCCAACACCCAAATGCTCTCGCTTAGGGTCAAATAGAGGGCTCCATCTCTTCAACAGGACTGAGGCTTGTTCTATGTGCCAATAACAGGAAAGTACCCATTGCAGGTGTTCGGGCCGACTAAAGCTGAGAGCGAACCATCCTCTAGGGAGAATGATGAAAGAGGGTAAAGTATCAATAAAATGCCCCCAGATCTCCATCGTCCATAGCGAAATTCACTTCGTGTTGTATTTTCAACCCTGAACGTGTCCAATCAAAACCCTTTCCGCTGTGTCAAGTACATCGCCCATCCTGTGTTGGTCTCTAAACGCAAGGTCGATGCCCTTGTTACCTTTCTTAACACATCACAATTTTGTAGATGAGCCTAGATGAGTTCCAAGGGAGGGTTGTTCCTCTGCCAAATCCAAAGTTGGTTCCTCGATCGTCCTGACTGTATGTGAGGGCGGATCAACAGGGAGAGTGCCCGCATAACACCCAGATGGAGGGGGCGCAACGTCGATCACGAGGGTTTAGTTGGGTGCAAGTTCAGCGGATGAATAGCGGGTGTAGAAGCGGGCAGAGAAGGTATAGGTACCAAGGAGGTGGAGATATCCCGGGGAGTGGGGGATGATTGTGGCTGAAGGAGGGATGTCAGAAAATGGTGAGATGCAGGGGATAGCGGCACAGATAGCACTGAATCGACTTCAGGAAGGTCGGGAATCACTCTTGCAATGCAGATGGTGAAGAATCTAAGTGGTATGCTAGGGAAGAAGAACCCTCCATAGCAAAATGCGGCCAAGTCAAGGCCCTAGATCCATCTGGAAAAACTACAAATGCGGGATGTGCCATCGCGAATGAAAAAGTCAGGGAGTGTTGTGGAGTGGTCCAGATCAGCAAGCCCTCCAATGGGTCCGGGGAATATTCCAGCTGCTCATCCTCCATGGCATATGATGCAGGTCATTTGATGGTTGTTGAAGGGCGTGGGCCGTTGGAAGGAGTGACAATGAAAGGCAGATGGATATGGGTGAAAATCGGGAGGTTACGATAGGAGGTGTAGGTGGTCCCAACAATAACCCTAACCTAGGGCTGACACAAGAGATCGTCCATGAGACCGCGATGCAGCAGTGTGTGTCAGAGCCCCCGCCATGATGTGTCATCCCTGATCGCTGAGCCATTCAAAAACCATTCCATGTCTATCTATTATAGGTGTAATGTAAGAAAGTTTGTTAACATTTTTACGTGTGTAATTAATAATATGTCGAATTTATAATACATAAATGATTGATTTACATGTCAATTAAAAGTAATATAGAGTCCAATATGGGGGAGATGTTGTATTGTCCACAAACGGTTAAAAGTAATAAAAATAATAAAATTCAATTTGTTACACTCTAATTTTGTTTTTATTAATAAAATTAAGAATACTTTTTTATATTCCTACTGGGTGTAGCTCAATTGGTAATAGCCTTGTTCAGAAGTCATTGTAAAGCAAGAGATTCAATGTTCACATTCCCCATGGGTTAGATCAACAAACAAAAGAAACAAATTTTTAGATAAAAGAAAATTGTAATGTACATATTACATTAAAATATATAAAATATATAAGTAGCACCAATAAGTTAAGATCCATTTTAATGATTTTGTAACCATATTTAAATTTAATTAATAAACACACAAAAAATTTAATACTTACAATAAACTTATACTATAACAATATGTTCAATCATGGATACTTATGTCCACTTTTTCATATATATTATTAACCTGTAAATAGACTTTGTTAAAACACCATGGGCCATTAATACAACATGCCCAAAAACTATCTCTCATTTCACAATCAAAATATTTTGTAACTATTTAATTTTAATTTAATTTTATAATATTTTTTTATTAAATCTAAGAAAAATTATAATTACTTTTGAGATATATCTACACCTCTATAATATTAAAATATATAATATATAAATAATAACTATAAATTAAGATTAAATTAACAAGTGTGTAAATTTTTTTTGGTGAAAATCACATAAAAGAATTTGTGTCGACGCATTTCGAACCAGCCAGTGTGGTTCATCATCAGGACAAGATGAGAAATCTGATCAGGAAACCAGTTTAAGTAGAATAGTTTTGCTCCAACTAGCCGTTGGAAAATCGGCTAGTTTGACTTGAATAGGAAAATTGTTATTATTATTATTATTATTTATTTTAAATTTGATTATGTTTTTATTATAAATTCTATATAAATAAAAATAAAGTAAAAATAAAATATAAAATCAAATCAAATAAATTAAATAAATATATCAAATATAAAATCAAATCAAATAAATAAATAAGTAATAATAATAATAATAATAGTACTAATTAATCAAATAATTTAATATTACTAAAGAGGTAAGATTTAAAAAAAAATAAAAATAAAAATAAAAAATAAAAAATAAAAAATAAAAATAAAAATAAAATTCAAATTCAAATTCAAATAAAAATTAAAAATAAATAAATAAATAAATAATATTAAAAATAAAAATAAAAATAAAATATATATATATCTATTTATATATATATATATTATTTGCAATATATATATATAGACGTGTCATGATAAATTCATTTTGCAATATAAATAATATATATATATATCTATTTATATATATATATATATTATTTACAATATATATATATAGACGTGTCATGAAAATCAGTTCATTTGCAATATCTATTTATTCTTGGAGTTTTTGTGATTTTTTTCTTGTGGCTAAAACTTAGTTTTGGTTGTCACCTAGTTATCATGATTCAAAACTTTGTTATCAACTCAGATCCTTATAGCATTAGCTATATTTTGTGAGCTGATGTGATGTTTTTTTTGTCACAATGATTTAAAAATCAGTTATTATACCACAATATTGACTTTCTCATTGTTTGTTTTGTTTATGAACCCTTTAAAAATACCATAGGAACATTTGATTTTACACTGTGATCTCCCCAGCATGGGCGAGGGTTTCAAAAATTGGAGAGTAAATTGAGCGGCTATTGTTAGATATTGTTGTATAAGATAGGAAATTTGGATGGTTTATAGACAATATGGATGTCATAACAAATATCTATTTTAAATTATTTAGTGTCTCTGGCCACCATGCATCTAATATGATCCATTTCAACTGAGAACTTCAATATCTATTTTGAATTTTTTAGTGTCTCTCGCCACCATGCATCTAATAGGATCCATTTCAGCTAAGAACTTCAATAAATCGTTGTGTGAATGATAACTTGTGACATCCCTAGCCATTTTTTATTGTGGATCAGGTTACAAACTAATAACTTGTGAAATCCCTAGCCATTTTCTTTGATTGTGGATTAGGTTATAAACTAGAATACACTCTCTCTTTATAAGACTCTACAGTATATATTGGATGGAAGGAAATGTTATGATCAAACATGTACAAAAAAAACCCTTTAGGGTTGTCTCAACTTACTCTATTATTAATCACATAGTGTCAATTTTGTAGAACTATAATATACAGTAAGGATTGAGTGGGTTTTTTCTTTTGTAAGTTTTGTTTGGAATTGAAAAATAAAAAAATTATAAAAGCTAAAATTATGTAAGTTTTTTACCCACAATTAGGTAATTAAAGATATGTATATAGTTTTTTTTTTAACAGAAAAAATTGATATTCATTAACAAAAAAAAAAATCGAAAGAGTATCTATGTAGTTACAAACTATTATGTAGTTACAAAATATTAAAATTAAGTAATTAAAGGTAAATTTAGTTTTAATTAAGAAATGAGAATTATGAACATTCATCATTATTACTCAAGATAAATCATGTCCTGTGAAATAATTTGGAAATTTAAAAGAAATCACATATTTTAAAAATTTTCATTATTAATTAAATTTTATATATATTAAGAAATACTACTCATGAATAATAAAACAGTTGTAACATAAATAATATATAACAAAAAACCCATGTATTTTTGGAATAATAAAATAGTTGTAACAAAAATAATATAGAACAAGAAAAACTATGTATATTTGAATCTATGAAAATTTACATACATTTTATTAAGTGAAATTTTAAAAGAATAATGGTTATAAACAATTACAAATAATTTTATTAAATAATTAGTTTAGATATATATTATTTATGAGAGGGATCAATTCTCTTTTCACTCTAAAAGAGGTTTGCATATCAATACATTTGATCCCTCTTGGATCTTGATAGATCTAGAGTTAAGATTGATCTAAGCCATCTTAATTTCCCTATATTCCACTTGAATACCATGGGTCAACACCATGCGCTGTTTTTATAGTTTATTATTATTTGATTTTATTACCTATATTCAATTTAACTTATTAAAAAGAAAAAAACAAGTACTATGAAATAACATATATAAAACTATTTTCTTGTGAATCTAATGGCCTAAAACATTTCAATCGTCTTACATTTAATCCAATGACTCGGACATGGACAGAGTGGCACCTAGGGGAGTTGTTTTCAAATAAGAATGCCTTACGGCATAATTAAAATAATAATTTTGTCAACATATTAAAATTTCATTAATTAGAATATACAAACTTAGATTTTTAGCCATGGATATTCACACCCACTTTATAATGGATATTATTAACCATACCATATTATGGGACAATACGATGGCGCATCAATACCACATGTACATGGTTCATTTCACAATCAAAATAATACTTACAATATAACAAGATTTTTAACCATGGATATTCACCCCAATTTACCATGGATATTATTAACCATACCATTTTGTGGACCAATACCATGACTCATCAATACCACATGCCCAAAAACCATCTCTCATTTGACAATCAGAATATTTTAAAAATATATATATTTTTTAATTTCATTACATTTTTTTGATCTAGATAGACTTTCCATATGAAAGAGATGTTGTAATGTCCTATTATATCATGCTATCTATTTAATAATTAAACCAGTCTAGATCCATCTTAACTCTGGATCTATCAAGCTCTAATAGAGATCAAATCTCTCTAAATCATCAAACTTTTTTTTTAAATATAAAATTTGAAGAAAAATTTACAACAATAACAACTCAATAATTAATATTATATCTATTAAAATATATAATAATTTTTTTTTATTCCAGAATATAAATCTTGATATATACAGTATCAATTGTTTTACTCGGAAATATTTATTAGCAACCAAAATAAAAATAAATATTTTTCAAAAAATATGCATCCGTCGTACTACAGAATTTTTTCTCACTTCTCAAGCTCCAACTAATTATACTCCAAAGGATATTTTTTTATTTTTTGAAGGTACTCATCGTACTACAGAATTTTATTATCAGGTCTAAAACACCAACAAATTATACTTCAAAGGATATTGTTTATAGTTTGAAGGCATGCTTTTGGTTTAATCAAGTAATTCAAACTGGACAAGGGATAATCCTAATGGATATTCTTGGTGTTTTATCACCAGTGTTTAATAAAGGTGCTATATAGGGGTTATTTAAATAGAGAATGGTTTTTTTTGTCTAGAAGTATTTTTTTAAATTAATTTTTAAATTTGGTATTTTAAATTATTATAAAATAAATGTATTTCTTTTTTAAATATTTTTATTTAATTTTAAAATAAAGTTAAAATGTAAATTTTTAAAACTATGTTTTTTTAAGCTATAATACTCTTAAAAAATAATTCAAATCGTTGAATTCAATTTTAATTTCACTACCCAGATTCGACGAAAAAAAAAAAGAAAAAAAAAATGCCACATCCTTCTACTGCAACGTCAGTGCATACGTACGTGGATTAGACGATTAGTGGACTGTCCTTTATGCCAAAACCCCCATTAAATTGAGTCATTATGCAGCGTCTGTGGGCCCACTTGGAATTTCAGTTACGGAACCTTGGTCAACCATGCTTGGTATCCGCAGTTTTAAATACAATGTGCCTGGGCGTTCAGAGTTGGAACTGCGTGTCTGCTGAATTTTTTTCGACTGCGTGTAATTTTTCTTTGTTCCAATAGCTATGGAGTCGTCGTCACCCTTATCTGTCATTGTTGAGATTCCTTTTTTTGTGAGAATCTACGAAGGCGGAGCGGTTGAACGCTTCACAGATCGGGGTACGGTTCCCCCTTCTCCAGAGCTCGAATCTGTTGATTTGCATGGAGTGGCTTCCAAAGACGTGGTGATCGATCCTGAAACAGGCGTGTTCGTTCGCATTTACCTCCCTCGCCTCCATGTCACGGATGGAAAAGAGAAACTCCCAGTGCTTGTTTATGTTCATGGAGGGGGTTTCTGCATCGAATCCGCCGCTTCACCTGTGTATCACAGTTATCTTGATAAAGTGGCTACAGAAGCCAAGGTGGTTTGTATATCGGTGGAGTACAGGAGAACCCCCGAGGATCGCCTCCCTGCGGCTTATGATGATTGTGTTGGTGTTCTTGAATGGCTTGATCGCCAAGCAATGGCAGTTCAAGAGGTGTCTGTGGATCCGTGGCTCGCTTCGCACGCAGATTTTAGAAAGGTGTTCGTGGCAGGTGACAGTGCCGGAGGCAACATCGTGCATCAGGTGGGAATCCTTGCGAGTGGAAGGAAATGGAATGGCCTGTGTTTCCAGGGGGCCATTCTGGTTCACCCCTTCTTTGACGGAGAAGAAGGAATCGAAGGCATGGAGGATTTTAACAAGATGACGGATGCCATATGGAGCATCTCTCTCCCCGCAGGGGCGGATAAAGACCACCCCTTTTCTAACCCAGTTGGACCCCGTTCTCCCGATCTGTCGACTCTGGTGTATGAACGAATGGTTGTATTCGTGGCAGAGAAGGATCTGCTGACACATCGCGCTGTTTTGTACTACGAAGCTTTAAAGAAGGCAGGCAAAGATGCCAATTTGGTGATGACGGAAGGGGAAGGCCATGTGTTTCATCTCCAAGATCCGAAATCTGAGAATGCATCCATCATGATGAAAGGCATTTCAGATTTCATAAATTTCTCTTCTGATTAGTCTAACGACTCACATAATCTTTCTTTATTGAAGCGCAAATCCTATTTATGTGGTTTTGGGTTATTTACACTTTTTCTTTCAAGGTCTGAATAAAAGTATGAAACAGTTTAATTATTAGATTTAAGAACAAATCCTATTTATGTGGCTCTCCGTAAATTTGTTAATTTATTTTTTCAAAGTGCATAGAAAAGTTTTAAATGGTTTAATTATTATTAATTTTTTAATTTATAATTTAAATCATATTTCTTTTGTGAAACACATGAAGCAAGGATATCTATTAATATAAAAAGAATATATATTGATATTATGTTTACAAGTTTTTCAAAAGATATTAGCATTTAGGTAATAGAGATTATCTATAAATTTAAAACATAAAAATTCCAGGGACAATAACATAATGTTATATGGATGAAGTTGAGAATCAAGAAAACCAACAACTTATTTGGGTAATCAAAACCAATCAAGAAAACCAACAACTTATTTGGGTAATCAAAACCCCAACTGCAAATTTGTGGTTGGAGTCTTATAGATTTTTATGTTGGCACTAAAAATGGAGTGAAGTAATTTAACCAAGTCATCAAATTTGATCAAACAATATAGCAACATAATTATAAAGCAAAAGTGTTGGCAAACCCTTAGGATGTGAGGACCAACGAGCAACACATTCTAAACCAACCAACAAAAAGCCCTAAGCGAGCCTTTATGTGGGAAGAGACATGGATGACCAACATTGAAGAGATACAATAAAGGTCGACCAACAAAAACACCAAGGAGCTATGATGACCATAGAACCTTTGAAATCCACTCATGTACTATCTCCAAATACCAACATTGGGATTCGTTACTAGAACACAATGAGCGACTGGTGTAGTTACTCGTGGGATAGACAAAAATTCTTCACAAACATACTTCATTGTTAATTAGAAGATATAACTATAAATTTTGGAGGATTACCAACAAGAAGAAGAGTAGAGCCTCAAAGAGGGCCCGACAAGTCCCTTGAATCTGAGTCATACACGACCTTGACTCAGACTAGCATTAATATCATTAAGAAAATACTAGAGATTCCTAAGAATTCGTTTAATATCCTTCTCTCCAACAAAGAGGTTATAATTATCTACTTGTTTATCTTGTAAGACCATGCGAAACAAAGGGTCCAATTGTTAGTGAACCAAGAGGGAATGTAAAAAGACAATCTCTTCTTCCTGAACCTTCCTAAGCTGGGAGTGATTATAAGCCCTTGTCTCCAATGTCTGAATCAGAGAAATAAGGTTGTTCCCCAAACTCTAGAGATTCTAATTGATGAATTTATTTTCGTATTTCCTAAGTGACAAAATCAAAATATATAAATTTAGTGAAAATGCGGCAAGATGATGGAGCTTAGTGAAATGAAGTCGCCTTCACTAAGTGGGCCCACAGGCAAATTCTGGCGCAAAGTCTATTTTTAGACTATGTCTATTTTTAGACATATGGAGCATGGTCCAGGGGTTGCAGTATGTTATTCTTGGAGTATTGGTCATGTTAGTAAAAATAGATGGACCTCTATTTTTTGACCTATAGGTCGATGTCTATTTTTAGACTGCCTATCCTAAAAATAGGGAAGTCAAATATTATTTACCCTTAATAATATTTGGACTATAAACTTCAGTTTACTCTCTTGGAGCACTTCAATTCGAGCCTTGGAAGTGGCTCATGCATCTGACAGAGGAATTACGCTATTCCCAAGGGTTTGATGGCATCATGCATGGTTGACTTCAGTTAGGACTTCAGTGGCAGAAGTTGGTGGAGTTAATGAGACAGATAGTGGAGTTGTGTTCTGTTTATTTTAGTTGAACTAGTTGAGATTAGTTTAACTAGCTAATCAATTAGTTATGAGTGGAGTGAATTCAATATTATTTAATTCATTAATTAGTAACTCATTATTCAACTCAAGAACACATCAGTTCACTACAGTGCATGGACAGTTCAGTGGAGACCAGTGAAAGAGGTAGATGAAAGGGTGGAGTTAGCTATCAGTGGCGACATCAGTTGTGCATGAGATTTGCACCACACTTGGAGCAATTTCCCATGATGATTGTGCTATCAAGCCAAGGAGATTCAAACCTTGGATCTCTATATAGACAGGCCTAGATTGCGCAATAGAGGCAAGGCAATTGGCGGTGAGTTTTGAACTAGTAACCTGTTCAAAACTGAGCTAGATTGTGTGTAACTTCATGAGATAGTACTGAGTACTTGTGAGGAGTATTGTACTGAGTTTGTTACATGATTTCTCCATTATAATATACACAATAGCTGCGGGGTTTTCAGCTATAAGCTTTCCCCATATATACTGTGTTAATGTGTATGATGATTTGATGTGCTATCGCTTGTTTTATTTCCGCATGTGTGATGATCTGAGTGGAAGAGATTATGTGTTGCATATGAATTCGAATTGATATGTGATCGGGATAGTCTCGGTGGATAATTAATCATTATTCAGCAAATTTCTACGAAGCTAAGCCACAAATTCCCAAGTTAAGGGTCTTCGGGGTTTTGGATGAGCCTAGCTTGCCCCCCCTCTCTAACTCACCTACCTTTGATGAGGATGCATGGTGAGTATGGGTAACCTACCACCCCTAATAGGAACTAGACGAGGTAAATAAAAACTGGGAGTACTAACTAAAATGGGACTGACAAGGCCAAATGCATACAGATCGTCCCCCAACTCTCCAAAAAAAGGTTAATACAGAGGTTGGTATTAAAGACACAGAAAAATTTGTAAAACAAAAAGGGTGCAACCTTAGAAACACTGATGACAACACAGTTACAATACAAGACACTTGAAGTCCCTAGACACCATCAAACCAATATACAACCCTGAGAGAAGATAAAAAAAAAAAGAGTTGACCTTGAGTATGGAGATAAAAAAGAACAATAGGATAGGCCTATTAAGATAGCAGGTACCCAAATACCTAGAACAAAAGGTAACCCAAAATTATAGAATTGAGTGAATTGTAATACCCAGAAGAGGGTGAACACTTGGAAAGAAAACACTGAAACTCTCGCACTAGTACCAAAATAGTAAAATTACTAGGGTACCAATAGTGACATACTAAAACAAGATAGGGAAATGAGATACCTGCTAAATCATTAACCTGGAGGGCCATGATGGAAAGAACCACCACTAGTTCGAATATCGGCCCACTTTCAGAATTGTGGAGGAATAAAACAAAGAACATTAACTAAGCACCATTACATACATAATTATAGTTTGAGAGAAATATGCCTTGAATGAACAAAGGCTCATTACTCCCCACCACAGAATGCAACCATCAATCATAGAGCGAAATAGCATCACCCCTAATCCATCTGAATTACTTCCACGAATAATCTCACCACAACAAGAACTGCTACTAATAACCTCTTGTGTAAGAGTTGTCATGCCCAATGACCCTAGGCTTCTTACACCATGAAACTAGAGGCAACAAGGTGAGGGAAGATCCTCACTTATGGTGTCCTTTGCTACACAATTCTGCCACCCTTCCCGAGCTCCAAGCGAGAATTTAAAGCGATAGGCCATAAGGTCATCAACACATGCGCGATTACCAACTTGTACCACGTTGCGTTCGAAAATAGACAAATGAAAATCCATAACATAATTTACTATTAATTACCATAAAAAATAACACCTCATCAAATATTAAAATATTAAATTTATTTATATATTTAAAAACACATTTAAATAAATAAATAACAAATTCAAATTCACTTAGGATACCAATACCACACTAAATCAACATTAAAAATATATTAGAAATATGTGGATAACATGCCATTTTTATACGCAGTACATGATAAAATAAAATAATGAGTTTTGAAATTTGTTTTTAACAATTCAATCGTATGAAAGAAGATGTAATGTAAAATTTGTTGTATAAAAAAAATTGATAAATAAGAATTTTGAAAAAAAATATAATAATATTTTAATTTAAATAAATTATATTTATATTAATTATGTTGTTTTGAAATAGGATATTTATAATTTTAATTTAATTATTAAGTGAATGGAAGAGATTTAATTTTTATGAAATATTTTAGAATATTTTCGAGTCATAAATCAAAAAGTAAGATTTATCTTTAGAGTAGTTATGTCTTTTGTTTTATTTTTATTTAAATTGATTAATTAAAAAAATGTGATATGAATATTTATTTATATGAATATGAGTTATTATTTGTTGGGAATGTAGTATTAGTAAACTATGGTACTAGCCCATGGCATTGTAACAAAGTCTATTCATTTAAGAATCTTCATGATAAAGTGGGAGCCCATTTCCATGGTTAAAAAAAATTAATAGTGGAATATAAATAAATTAACTTAATATCTTTTTGTTTATAAATAAAATATTTGAAACTAAAAAAAATTATGTTCAAAGATTTATCATGCATGTTTTGGGATCAATTCACTCCATTTTAAAATAGTCAATATATGGTTGTTTATGGGTGACCATGGTTGTCCACATTAAACTATAGTTGAATGTGATAAATTATGAGTGATTATGGTTGACCATGGTAGACCATGTTGCATATGGTTCTCCATGGATGTCCATGTTAACCATGGATGACCATGTTGTCCCTGGTTTGCCATGTTTACAATGGCTAATCATAGTTGACTATGATAAATTATGGTTAGTTATAGTTAATTATGGTTGACGATATTGATTATTGTTGGCATGGTTGATGATGCTTAACCATGGTTGACCCTAATTGACCAGCATAGATTCATCTTAACCATGGATCTCAATTTTTTTTTAGGTGCAAACCATTTTTGTAGTATAAAACTTGAAATCTCTCTCTCTCTCTATTGCATTTTTGAATGTGTAAATGGATTTAATGTCTTAAACATCTCCTAGGGCATTTGGATTGTGTAATCTATACCTTAAACTTGTAATTCTAGTAGATATGTATTGTATTATAGACTAAATTGACCACAAAATATACATTAAAATGGACTAAAATGTAAAATAGTGAGATTATTTGCCATAAAAAATATTTTTTTCAATTTCTTTATATGATATTATATATACAATTTTTCTTTTTTTTAAACTTTATATAATATATACATAGTTGACATTGAAATATTTTATTTTATTAATAAACTATATTGTATACAGTAAAATCATTTTATTTTATTAATATTTTTAAATGCATGTTAAAATTATTGAACTCTTGAAAGTTTTTATTTATTACCTACATTGATTTTTTTATTATTAATAATATTTTAAATGCAGCATATTAATTTTATATTAAAAAATTGAATGAATTACATATCTCCCTTTTATTATTCTTATCAAATAATTATTTATTTGAATATATATATATTTTGGATTGAAATATATATATATATATATATATATATATATATATATATATATATATATATATATATATATATATATATATATATATATAGAGTGATAAATAAAATTAATTGACTTTGATATTATATTTTTTAACACCTACAAGAGAAAAAAATTAAAAAAGTACTTTTCTCTCTGTAATTTGTTATAAAACTATGTTACTTCATATAGATATCAAAATATTTCATTTATGGCTAAGAGTGAGTATGAAGAATTTTTATATCGCCTTCATATTGGGTTGTAATATCAATGAGCGGCATCCAAAAACATGGCAATTGATCCTCAAATCAACATCTTCATTTGTCTCTACCTCCCTTGCCTAGAGGTCAGGGGTGGAAAAGATGGATTTTTAGTGCTTGTGTACATTCATAGAGGGGTTTCTACATCAAATTTTTTTCTTCACCTGTGTATCACAATCATCCTAATAAAGTGCCTATAGAACCCAAAGTGATTTTTGTATATGTGGAGTACCAAAGAGCTCATGAAAATTTCCTCCCTGTTTCTTATGAAGTTTGTTTCGATTTTCTTGAATGGCTTGATAACCAAGCAATGTCACCAGAAGAGGTGTCTATGAATCCATGTCTCACTTCACATATAGATTTCAGTGTTGTCTTCTTGGGAAGTCATAATGTTGGAGGAAACATTGTGCATCAAGTGGGAATCCCTGTGAGTGGAAAGAAATGGGATGGCATGTGTTTCCAAGTGTTGATTCTAGTTCACCCCTTCTTTGACACAGAAGAACGAATACACAGAAATAGGACAAGATTTACCTAGAGACTGCGTGCACTCACAACTTGATTCATTCATCTAGAAAAAATGTACATTTTTAGGATTACAAAATAGTTGAGGAGTTTGAGAAACCTCCTCATAAATAGGATTTAGAACCTAATTAAAACCCACAATATTAACAAGACACAACAAGAGACTAATAATAAATTAATCTAGAATTCTCAACATTTCACTATTATTATAAGTCTCCCCCTTAATGGAGAAATGTGTTTTATACCGAACCTATCATAGTTGTAAACGATTCATACTTTCCCTTTCTAAGAGATTTTGTAACAATGTCATAAACATTATCATTGGTATTAAAATAAATTAATTTAAGTAATCTCCTTAGACTGCATATTTTCCCTAACAAAATGGTAATGAGGTTGTTTGGTCAATTTAGTGTCCTAAATTGATTACATAAATTATCGACCAGGGCTAGTAAACTGATGAAGTGCAAGTGCACAATATATGCTAGAAGCCTCTTTTATTCATTTAGTTTATTGGTGTGATGATTGGATTTTTAGAGATTACTTCTTATGTTCCTAATGAAATTGTTAAATTTAAATTACAACTAATTGATAAATGAAATGTTATGGCAATGAAACTTGCAAATAAATCACTGTAGCTCTTGAAAAGAAACTACTCATGATCTTGTAAAACTACTCTAAAATAAATCATTGTTTCTCTAGAAATAAAACTATGAATCTTCTGCAATTTGACAATTCGAAATGAAAGGTTGATGAATCTACTTAAAATGATAAAATAAGACTTATGAAAGAATCTACATCAAATAGAAAAATAGAATTTTAGAAACAACTGCAACAAATGATAAAATGAAAACATGAAAACTACATTAAAAACATAAAATGCAAAACCTTCACTGTTTGCAGGGGCCCTCCACAAACAGGTGGTCTTCAAAGCTTCATATGAATAGTCAGCTACACATCAAATCTTCAAAGTATTTCTTTGTTACAAAGCACTCTCTAATCCTTTCACTCCTTCTCCTATTTTTCTACATCCCTTGATAGGAGAAAGCTCCTCCTATTTATACAAAAATATGAGAAGTTATCTCATTAATGAAAGTCCATGAATCTCTCCCTCTATCTCTAGAGTTATAATCAAAATAGGAAATGATAAGACACATGTCTTTTTAGAGTTTAAATATAAAAAGGAAGTGAGACACATATCCTCATGATCCCATGATCTTCTCCACTCAAATTCGAATTTGGTTTTGGGAGGCCACATAAAGGTCTTTTAGAAGCTTCCTTTTGACCTACACATGTCACAAAACTCATAACACATATATACATATATGAAACTATGTTAATTTTCTAGTTTCTAATCATAAATTCACTTTAAACACATAAAATAAATAACTTTGAAGGCAAGGATATTAACCAATATATTTATGAAAATGGTTACTTGATGTAGGGTTTTAGGCCTCAGGATGGCTATGAAATAGGGGCTTGAATGATTATATTAATGGAAATATGTATGAATATGGAAAACACTTTTGAGACTCAACATACCCCCCAATTGAAGTTGTTGCATGTCCTCATGCAACTATTGCAATGATTCATTTGTCCATGAGTTTATCTTTTATGAGTTTTGACTCATATAGATTCATTCCAAACTTTGCTTCTTGATATTTTATTTTTAATACATTTGATTGCAACATTTTTTTAATGGTTGGTTCTTATGTGACAATTTTTTTTTTTTTTTTTTGAGCAATGGTTCTTGTGTAACAATGCTTTATTTTCTTTGTTGCATCAAAGTTCATGAAAACATTTAGATACAAATACTTCATCAATGAATTGATCATTTGCAAGGCATATAATCTTTTGGATCATGTTGCAACAATAGTTGGTTGAGAAGTATATGCGGGTTGGAATGAAATGAAAATGTGTGATAGTGTATGACATATGGATATGAAATGATGTCCCTTCCCTCCAACTAAAGATATGACAATGTGAAAAAGGGAGTGAGGAATTTTTCCAAAGTTACAATTTTAGCATTTTGATGAATTACATGACTAAAAATTAGAAAACCATATACCTTCACTTACCTTAAATGTTTGATGAATTATGAAAAATGTAGCTATTGGCGCTTCTGGATCTGGAAAATGTCATAGTGCTGGATCATGTGAATATCATGCTGCTAGATGAAGTGAAGGAATCTGAAGTACTGCTGCTAGATTGTATGAATCTGAAGATGATGTCTGAAAGTGGAAATGTTGTACTCTCATATCGCTGAAGGAATGCTGTCGCAATTGCTAATGGAGTCATGAAAAATATATAGTCTTCACCTGCTTCAAAAATCCGATGGTACAATTCTAGTCATGCGAATGAATGTATCGATGTCAAGCATGAAAAGTAGTCATTGGATTACTGACCATTAATGGATGTCGTTAACCAATGCGAGGCAAACTCACCATTGATGTCAATGAGTGCCAAGGTACCCTAATACATCTTGCGAAGAGTGAATAAATGATCTAATGTCGAGCCACTTGCAAGATCCAACAATCAAGGGACATTGATGTATTCCCATCATTGTCGGCGAGAGAACCTGTCATTAGGGCATACAAGTCTCAAGGTACTAATGATGACTCTAGTCTCTATCCCAGATAAGGTGCTGAAGTCGATGGGTCGAGACTTGTTGAAAAGTGGGCCTTAAGGAATCCCACATCAGTCAACGCGAGTTTGTACAAAAATGATTGGTAGGACTATAGATGAAAAGTTCTCAGAATCAGGCAGTGTATATGGTAGGGTAATGTAATCATGGAAAGAAAAATTGGGATTTTTCTTGACAAGGAAAAATGATTTGAAAAATAAGAAGGAAATGATGTATGCTTTTTAGAAAAATAGGCATGTATGAAGTCATGAAGGATGGAAGATGGAAGATGGATTGCAACATAGGGATGATTAAGGTGCTTGGAAGGAAAAATGTGAGTAATCATGACACAAAAATGAATTTTTTGTGTAATGGGAAATGTCACGATATGTGTAGTGAAGAATTAGTTCCTTCATGCATCCAATGATGCATGTGTCATTGTGATTTATAAGAATCACTTTTGCATTAGATCGTCTTCAACCCTGAAAAAATTAGCACCATTCCTACATAAAAATTGTCGCCTTTGTGTGCCATCTCCATCGATCATTCCTGTATGAAGTGACTCAAAAACAAATTAACTCATTTTCAATAATTTATGAAATGTCCATTTAGTATTATTTTTCGAAGTTACGCTAATCATGGATGACAAGGGTGTCACATCGTAATGTTGAGCTTTATACATAAGATTCTTGTTGATCTACATAACACCAATCTCATTCCACTTGTTAGTAAATGCATCCTAACTTTTGCCCACAAATTCATGTTAAAATGAATGACAATTCTAAAAACCGGAAAATTTGTCGCCTTTTTTTTTAAATAACAAATAAATAAAAAAAATTTATTATTTATTTTAAGTTTATATATTATTTATTTTTATTTTAAAAAAATAAATAAATAAAAACAACAAAATCTATTTATTTATTTTTAAATAACAAATTAAAAAAACACACTTTTTTTTAATTTTTAATTTTTTTTTAATAAAGAAATAAATAAAAACAAGAAAAAATTATTTTTATTTATTTATTTTTTAAAAAACTGATAAATAAAAATATTAAAAGAAACTAACACTAAAATGAAAAATTTTATTTATTTTATTTTTTTCAACCTCATCGATGTTTAAAAAAAAAAAAAAAACAGTCAACGACCAAATAAAAATAATTAGGCACCCTTTCATTGTCCCTCCTTGTTTTGTTTTGGTATAAAATTGGCATATGGAAATAGTATTTCAAAATGGCAGCGGGTTGGCAAAGATCTTCAATGTTTTTGGAGATTTCAGAACAACTTCTCTGAATTATCTGCAAACTAAAATTTTGCAAGATGCCAAGTGAAATTGAGAATGAATGGAATGTGTATCAAACACAAACGAACTCTCCCACCTGAAATGTACCATGTGGTTTGAATGCCACGACAAAATTTTATTTTGATTTGGTTTCTCTCACCTTGTTGAAACGGTTCAATGTGTATTTATAAAAATCATTTTTTTCTCACGGAAACAACAAAAGAGGGCTTTGAAGAACCGTAAAATCCTCTCTAACAATTGCGAAATCCAGGAAACCGCTACTGGGATATCTAATTTCCCCTGTTCCTGAAAAAACCCATGTCGTGGATTTTTCAAATTTGTCTAGTTTGTTCAAAAACAGTGTTTCAAAATCGTGTGTTTATGCTGCTGCGTTTTTTGGAACTCATTAATGAATTCAATAGCTGTATTTTTTATTGCAGGTTTTAAACGGCAAAAATCCGAGTGATAGCAACAATATGCCATTGAATTTCTCACCTCCTTCATTTGACCTCGTCTTGTTCGTAAGCTGTGAGGCCATGCTCTGTAGAGGCATGCCTATAATTGTTCCTGAGCTACCAGCACTGAAAGCCTGAGTTGCATGTATGTAGTGATTTTCTTTTGACATGATTTGGATTGAAGTCGGAGTTGACTTCACCGCTTGTCATGATCCAAATTTTGAGCGTGAGTTCATAAATTTTATTGTCGATTGCATGCCGAGTAAGGCCGAAGCCGAACCATGGAAAAAAATACAAAATCAAATTCGGAGGCCAACTTAATGAATAACACTAGCACAGCATAAAACCAGTCGATACATGTTTTCTTTTGGGTATACTATGGTTTGTTTATTTGCAATGAGCTGGTAGCCATATTCTGCGTTCTCTGTGGTGGAAACAAGAATTTCAGGATTTGTGTTTCAATTCGTCAATTCGTTGTGGCTAACGTGGAAGGGCAAGCAGTTAGCCCAACCCTTGGATCTATGGCACCCATGGGACCATGATCGCAAGGATAAGTCGAGGGTGATAGATTTTAATAGTCGGCCCTATGTCGTGCATATGCCTTTACATTTTTCATTTGAGTTTATTTCAAAATTTTTAAGTGTTTTATTGATTTTTTTTTTTTTAATTGTGGTCGCAATATAGATTTGTTTTATTCTATTGTTTTGTTTGTTTCATATTTTTTTATTTGTTTTATTTGTTTTTTTTTAAATTAATGTTGTGGCATGTTTTGTTTGTTTCAACTTTTATGTGTTGATTTATTTTAGATGACTTTTATTTTTATTATTACTTTTTTCATTTTTTTTAATTTTTTTTTTAATCTTAAAAAAAAATGATGTTAACTCTATCTCTATATAAACAAAATTGTTAGTTTTCAAAAATAAAACAATTATTATTACTTTTTTTTATGTCTTACTCTACTTGACAAAGAAATCTTATTCAAGTATATGAATACTTCCAATGGAACCATGTATGTAACAGGATGATAGATAAACTCATATGAAGATTTGAAATATACTTTTTGATATGTACTTGTATATGAGAGACCAATTTCCTTAATTGAGATGATATCAGAAGATACTGAAGAATTGAGCATTGGTCGATGACTCTTCTGAACCAACATTCCTTGGCTTCCTACTATCATGTAATGCAAGTATTCAAAGATGTGATCTTGTATTCCTTGGCTTCCTACTATCATGTCATGCAAGTCTTCAGAGATGTGATCTTCATTTATAGAATCAAGTGATAGGCAAACATGAAACTTTTCAATATCCGGTTCCAATAACTTCTCTTTATCAGTAGACATCCATGATTCTTGGACCTTATTTGAGTTTTCTTCTTATGGTTGTTGTTATTCAATGATAGCTGGTGAATAATTTTGCAATACCTCAAAATTGTGAGTTGATTGAGGTGTTTTATTGTTGGGGATATGAAATGGTTGTGCATGTAGTGGAGTGGGAATGGATCTTTGGGGTGCTTGTGTGGATGATAATGGGAAAGGTAGAATTGAGGTCGAATTAGGATGATATTGATGTTGTGGTGGAGGTGAATGGTATGGATAATATTGAGGATGATATTGAGGATAGAGAGGGAAATATTGAGGATATGGTGGATTTCCTTTGTAGGGCCTTTTCCAACTTTGTTTCCAAGATTGTTTTTGAGGTTGGGATTGGGATGCCTAAGGCTGCCAAGGCAAGGGTGTTTTCCAATTACCTTGAGATTATTGTGCATAACCTTGAAACTGTACATAAGGATATTGCATCATATTGGGTTGATGAGGCTGCCATAGTCCTCTTGGAGCTACATAACAAAGTTGATCTTGTGTTTGATTTGCTCCATTATCCTTCTGGTAAATTGCCTTCAACCCTGGTAATGATGGGCAATCTTTAGTAGTATGTGATCTTGCACAAATTTCACAAATTTTAATGTTATCAAGTGGACATTCATGCAAAGCATGTTTCTTTCTACATTTAGGGAAAAATATAAATGAAGCAACTTTTTGCCTATTTTGCATTCTTAGCATGTTATTTTGTTCATTTAAATTACCAAGAATGTTTAGAAAATTGTTAGGTTCAGTTTGACTTACCAATCCTGGCGCCGACTTACTTACTCTTGCCATAAATGGATCTTGAGGGGATCTTATATACTTTGCTTTTCCTCTTGATATGTTCTTGCACAGTTCAAAAATCTCTTGAAATGACAATCGACAGACATCTCATTTTCCCACCAGATTAATAAGATCAATCCATTCATCGTTTATAGCATTTAGTAGGAGAGTTTTTAATGCGTCTCATCCTAAATTATGCAATTTAGATCTTTTGATATTATAAATAAATCTCTCCACTAAATCTTCTAGGCTTTCATCCTCTTTTTGGTTCATCTTAAAGACTTCATTTCTAAGGTCACGGTGCATGCAATAATCTTTATATTTTTCCAAAAATACTCTTTTCATATCATCCCATGTCCTTAAAGAATTTGTTCCTAAAGTCATGAACCATCTAAGAGCTCTATCCTTCAATGTTGCCGGAAACAAATTCATTTTTTGAATGTGAAATGAGTAGCCATAAGATCTACAAATTATTTCAAATTCGAAAAGAAAGGTTTCCGGGTCTTCTGATCTCATACCTTTGAAGTTAGGAAGTACGGATGGAGGGATGTTCTTCATTTGAACGCTGATATCAGTTTCTTGAATGGGAAATCCAAAAGGATCTTCCTCATTGTCATCGTCTCCATCCATTTCTTCAACCTACTTTGTGACCTCTTCTTCTACCTGCAAAACTAAGAATTCATGATGTGGATGTGTGGCTCTTACTACACCATGTGATATAGTGGGTGTGGTAGGTGATTGGAGTTTTTTTTTTTTTTTTTTTTAATGAAAAGAAAAAAGCTCCTATTTACACTTCCCTGGCAACGACGCCAAAATGTTTGGTCAATTTAGTGTCCTAAATTGATTACCTAAATTATCGACCAGGGCTAGTAAAATGATGAAGTGCAAGTGCACAATATATGCTAGAAGCCTCTTTTATTCATTTAATTTGTTAGTGTGATGATTGGATTTTTAGAGATTACTTCTTATGTTCCTAATGAAATTGATAAATTTAAATTACAAATAATTGATAAATGAAATATTATGGAAATGAAACTTGCAAAGAAATCACTAGAGCTCTTGAAAATAAATTACTCATGAACTTGTAAAACTACTCTAAAATAAATCACTGCTGCTCTAGAAATAAAACTATGAATCTTCTGCAATTTGACAATTCGAAATGAAAGGTTGATGAATCTACTTAAAATGATAAAAGAATACTTATGAAAGCATTTACATCAAAAATGGAATTTTAGAAACAACTACAACAAATGATAAAATAAAAACATGAAAACTACATTAAAAACATAAAATGCAAAACCTTCACTTTTTGCGGGGGCCCTCCACAAACAGGTGGTCTTCAAAGCTTCATATGAATAGTCAGCTACACATCAAATCTTCAAAGCATTTCTTTGTTACTAAGAACTCTCTAATCCTTTCACTTCTCCTATTTTTTTTACATCCCTTGATAGGAGAAATCTCCTCCTATTTATACAAAAATATGAGAAGTTCTCTCATTAATGAGAGTCCATGAATCTCTCCCTCTATCTCTAGAGTTATAATCAAAATAGGAAATGATAAGACACATGTATTTTTAGAGTTTCAATACAAAAATGAATTGAGACATATATCCTCATGATCCCATGATCTTCTCCACTCAAATTCTAATTTGGTTTTAGGAGGCCACATAAAGGTATTTTAGAAGCTTCCTTTTGACCTAGACATGTCACAAAACTCATAACACATATATAGATATATGAAACTATGTTAATTTTCTAGTTTCTAATCATAAATTCACTTTAAACACATAAAATAAATCACTTTGGAAGACAAGGATCCTAACCCATATATTTATGAAAAATGGTTACTTGATGTAGGGTTTTAGGTCAGATGGCTATGAAATGAGAGCTGAATGATTATGACATAATGGAAATATAAAATATGTATGAATATGGAAAACATTTTTGAGACTCAACAGAGGTTTAATATGTTTTGATATTGCATGGTACATAAGATTTTTGGCCAATTTCATGGAGCTTTGATTATCACACTTGATAATTGTTTATATTTTTGTACTTCTCCAACAACTTCAATAATTCTTCGCAACCAAAATGATTCAAATGTAGAATTACACAAAGATTTATATTTTGTTTCTAATGATAATAAATAAATAGTTGTTCCCTTCTTTTTCCATGCCATGATCTCATATCCAAAGTTGAATGCACAATATCTTGATATTGATCTTTTGTCATCAATATTCCCAACTCAATATCAATCAGAATAACCTGCCAGCTTAACATCAAAAGCATTAGTGTATTTAATATCATAATTAATAGTCCCCTTAAGATACCGAAGGACACTCTTTGACACTTCCCAATGGGTTTCAATAGGTTTAGCCATGAAATGAGTAAATATGCAATATCTAGCCTGGTTATAGTGATATAGTTTAGAATTATTACTAACTAATAATGCAATGTGTCATCCACCTCACTTATGCCATCATCGTTGTAGAGTTTGGTACTCTATTCTAAAGGTACTAACTATGCTTTACATTGATCCATTGTGAGCCTTTTGAGTAGTTCTCTAATATATTTACTTTATGTAACGAAATTTTGTCCAACTTCTCTTCATACCTCAAGACCTAAAAAACAATGCAATTCACCAAGGTATTTCATTTCAAACACCTGTGAAATTTTCCTTTTAACTTCATCAGTAAATTGAGAAGCATTTCATGTTATTATAAGATCATCAACATACAGGAAAATCAAAACAACATGCCCCCTCTGATTTGTTTGGATATCTCTCTCTCTCTCTCTCTCTCTCTCTCTCTATATATATATATATATATATATATATATATATATATTAGGATCACTTTGAATTTTCATAAAACCCCTCTGAAGAAAGAAAGAATCAATCTCTTCATGCCATGATCTTGATTCATATTTCAACCCATATAAAGCTCTCTTTAATTTACAAACAAGGTCTTCTTAACCGTTTTAACAAACCCTTCTAGCTAAACAAGATATACTTCTTCTTTTAATTCCCTCTTCAAGAAGGCAGACTTAACATCTAGCTGATGAAGTTTCCATATATGTTTTTTAGCTAAAGAAATCATCAATCTAATTGTATTTAAATTATCTACAAGTGAAGAGGTTTCATCGTAATCAATTCCCTCCTTTTGCGAATAACCTTTAGTAGCCAATATAGCTTTGTATTTATCCACTCTCTCATGAACTTTAAATTTGGGTTTGAACAACCGTTTTCATCCTATTCATACTTTATTTTTTGGAAATTTAGTTAATTTCAAAGTATCATTTCTTATTATTGAATCATATTCTTCCTTCATTGCATTTATCCATTCTACATGTTCATTAGCTTCAATGACATTCATCACTTTAGTCATTAAGGCATAATATATATACCTTACAGGTGGTTGAATATTCTCTAGTGGCCTTATTGGTAGTTCACTACTTTCATCCCTTCTCCTACTTTGCAGTGAATCATCTACCCATCTAGGTGTGATTTCACTACTTGAGTTGTTGATATCACTAGATTCTTCCTCTTGTTTCTACTCCTCTTTGTCAACAACTTCTTCTTTGACATCATAAAAGTTATAAGGAACATGCATGCATCATAATTGTCCTCTCTATGGCTTTCATCTGCATGTTCATGAAACAAAACATCTCTACTTGTAAATAATTCATGTGTAGTGGGGTCAAACATCTTATATGCCTTATGATTGAAAATTTGACCAATAAAATTATACTTGATAGCTTTTGCACCAAGTTTTCTCTTATATTCTTTCTATTCATGAGAGAAGTATTTGATTCCAAATATTCTTAAATGGTTTACTTCTAGATTATAACCATAAAGAGCTTCAAATAGAGCCTTGTGGATTTTTTTTTTGCAATTATATCCTAGAAAACATTGGTAAGATTTTTACCTTTCATCATGCTTCTCGTACATTCCACTAAGGTTTTTTTGTTTTGTTTTGTTTCAGCCACTCCATTTTGTTTTGGAGTATGTGGAATCATGTACTATTTCACAATATCATGGGATTTTCGGTTCTAAAAAATTCTCCAATCTGTATTCCCCCCCTTGATCAGATTGGAGGATCTTGATGTATTTTCATGTTTTCTTCTGTACCAAGTTTTTAAATTCTTTTAAATATTAAAATACATCACCTTTATTTCTCATAAAGTAAACCCATGTATATTTAAGTGAAATTTCCAATAAATATCAAGAAATAATATGCTCCTCCTAATTATATAGTCTGTATAGGCCCACACATATTGGTATGCACAAGTTCAAGAACATCCCTTTTTCTTATATCTGTATGAGTAGGGAATTCTTCCATATAAATTTTCCCTAATGCACACACTTCACATGAATAATATTCATTCCTAAATAATGGGAGTTTCTCTACCATATTTTGTTTTAAAGTAGCAACAATTCATGATAATTAATGTTCCCATAATTTTGGAGCAGAAGAGATTTTGTTGTCATGGTTATGGATGCCAATGCTTGATGACTTTTTCTTGTCACATATAACTTATATAAGCCTCCAAATATCACATATGTGACAATAACGTTAAAATGACCCAAAAAGTCTTTCATGAGACAATGTGACTTCACAAATTCTACTTTCAAATTATGGTTTGTTATGGTAGAAATAAAGATTAAATTATTCTCAATGTTGTGGTACATACATCACATTATGAATATTTTTAACATAACCCTTTGGTAATGTTGCAGGCACATCACCACACCCTTTAATCTAGTGTGAATGATCATCCCCAAGAATATATTTGCACCATTTATGGTGTCATGGAAATTTTCAAACCAATGTTTATTGCAAGACATGTGAATAGAGGCTACAAAGTCAACAAACCATGCATTTGAATCATTTGTTACAGTAGACAACAAAATATTTGAAATAACTAATATAATTCATGAATTAATTATTAATAACTTCTCCTCCATCAGCAAAATGACTTGTGTTCCTTCTATTTCTAAGTTTAGATTCATCATACTTTGTTTAAAACAACCTCTAGAATGATGGTAAGTATTTCCACCATTTTGAAATTTCATTCTAACACCATCCTTAGAAAGTATCATTTCTTGTTGAGGATTTGTATAATATGGTTTTCCAAATGATTCCTTTATTTTTGGTTGCTTTCCTCCTTTTCTTCCTTCTTGTGGCTTTCCCCTGGAATGCTTTTTTCCCTTCACCATCAATGCCAGATCTAAATTTTGAGGGCTTAGATTTCTCCACCTTTCTTCCTTCTGCATCAATATACCTACCAACTCACCAAAAGTGGGAGATTTATCTCTTGTTACAAGACCTATAATGAAAATCTAGTATTCATCTAATATTCCATTTAAAGTTATGGTTACAAGATCAACACTAGATATATATTCTCCTATGTCTCGCAACTTATCTTTCAAATATTTAATTCTTGAAATAAAATCACTAATGGTTTCATTTTATTCCATCTTAATGGATAGGATCATACTTTTCAAAGAGACGACCCTGTTTGTATTTTTGGACTCATACAAGTCTTTAAGTGTAGTCCATGTTTCATTAAAGGTCTTTCAATCTAGAATATGGGGAATGATATTTTCCTTCACAGACATCCTTAACAAATATTTCTCCTTATTCTCCATCTTCTCACAATCTTGAATTGATGCGGTTATTGCACCTTTAAAAAAATTTGGCTTCCATTCCTCTCCACTTTCTATGGACCACACATTATATCCTTCCATCAAAGTTTACAAATATAAATTTTCAATTTACATAATTGGAGCCATATAGATTATTCACCTCATTTAGATAGGTTTATGCAAGAGAATTAGCCATTCTGGAAAAAAAAAAGAGAGAACAAATTCCCCAAATTTTTCAAAACTCAATCCACTAAAAGGATGCTTACATAGCTTGATTGAAAAAAATAAGCACATAAAATCAACACAACTTTCTTCAACTCTTTCTGTAGCACATTGTATAGAATTGTCACACACAAATAAATATAATTTGAGACTTACACAAGTAAATATGACTAGTTTGAATGAGATTGACAGATCACTTCAAAAAAATCTCCAAACAAGTACCTTAATATTCTATCAATTCAAAAAAACCTCCATACAGGCTTAACACCAATATAAAATATAGTTAAACACAAAAATCAATGCACACTTGTTATTCAATTCCCAAGAAAATTATCAATGGAGATTTCCACTTAGATTTTACTCTATTTCCCCATTGATTGCTTGAATGGTTGCCCCCATTCCTTGGTCGGTGTAATAGAAGAGTGGAATTCGTTGTTCACATTATAATATTAAATTGCAGTCTTCCACACGATTAAAGCATATTGATCCTCTTCAGCGCTAGACCTATGTAGTTAGACAGGTTCTCTCGTCCTCCCGTGGATCGAGCTCTTCAAATTCTATGAAGTTTCCCAGAAATGGTCAATCACACGAAAAAATAAGCCACAATACAAGAGTGATGCAACTCACAAGTGAGGAGAAGTTCAACTTGGAGACTGTGTACACTCATAACTTGATTCATTCAACCAGAAAACACACACATTTATAGGATTACAAATTAATTAAGGAGTTTGAACAACCTCCTCATAAATAATATCTACAGCCTAATTAAAACCCACAAACTTAATGAGACACAACAAGAGACTAATAATAAAATAATCTAAAATTATTCACATTTCTCCATTAGTCTAAGTTGAATTGTACGTAGAGTGGGAACATGGACGAAGGTGTGGGGTTTTAATAAGTTAATGGATTTCATATGGAGAATCACTCTCCCTGCAAGGGCAGATAGTGACCACATATTTTATATCCCAATTAGACATTGTTCTCCCCTGCTCTCTACTCAGGTGTATGGTCAAGTACTTATATTTGTTCCATAAAAGGATCTACTAAGAGATGGTATTATTTTGTACTGTGAAGCTTTAAAGAAGGTAGGCAAATTCGTTGATTTAGTTGTGATTAAAGGTGAAGTCCATGCCTTTCATCTCTTCAATCCTAACTCTGAAAATGTGTCCTCATATTGAATTGCATTTCAGATTTCACATATTTCTCTGGCCTTCAATCATAAAGAAAAAGTGTTGGAAAACCCTTAGGATTTGAGGACCAACCAAAAACACATTCTAAACCAACCAAAAAAAATCCCTAAGCGAGCCCTTACGTGGGAAGAGACATGGATGACCAACATTGAAGAGATACAGTAAAGGTCGACCAAAAAAAACACCAAGGAAATGTGATGACCATAGAACCTTTGAAATCTAGTCACGTATTATCTCCAAATACCAACATTGGTATTCATTACTAGAACACAATGAGCGACAGGTGTAGCTACTTGTGGGATAGACAAAAAATCTTCACAAACATACTTCATTGTTAATTACAAGATATAACTATAAAGTTTGGAGGATTACCAACAAGAGGAAGAGTAGAGCCTCCAAGAGGGTCCGACAAGTCCCTTGAAGCTGAGTCAGATACCACTTTGACTCAGGCCAACATCAATATCATTAAGACAATACTAGAGATTCCTAAGAATTCATTTAATATCCTTCTCTCCAACAAAGAGGTTATAATTGTCTACTTGCTTATCTTGTAAGACCATGCGAAACAAAGTATCCAATTGTTAGTGAATTGAGAGGGAATGTAAAAGGACAATCTCTTCTTCCTAAACCTTCCTAAAGCTGGGAGTGATTGTAAACCCTTGTCTCCAATGTCTGAATTAGAGAAATAAGGTCATTCTCCAAAATCCAGAGATTCTAATTAATGAATTTATTTTCGTATTTCCGAAGTCACAAAATCAAAATACGAAGGTACAAATTCCCAAGTTAAGGGTCTTCGGGGTTTTGGATGAGCCTAGCTTGACCCCCCTCTCTAACTCACCTACCTTTGACGAGGAGGCATGGTGGGTATGGGTAACCTAGCACCCATAATAGGAGCTAGACGAGGTAAATAAATAATGGGAGTACATACTAAAATGGGATTGGCAAGGCAAAATGCATACAGATCGTCCCCCAACTCCCCAAACAAAGGTTAATACAGAGGTTGGTATGAAAGACATGGAAAAATTCATAAAAAAAAAAGGGTGCAACCTTAGAAACACTAGTGACAACATAGTCCCAATACAATACACTTGAAGTCCCGAGACACCATTAAACCAATATACAACCCCGAGAGAAGATAAACAAAAAAATAGTTGACCCTGAGTATGGAGATAAAAAAGAACAATAGCAGAGGCCTATTAAGATAGCAGGTACCCCAATACCTAGAACGAAAGGTAACCCAAAATTATAGAATTGGGTGAATTGTAATACCCATAAGAGGGTGAACACTTGAAAAGAAAACACTGAAACTCTCGCACTAGTACCAAAATAGAAAAATTACCAGGGTATCAACAGTCCCATCTTAAAAAAAGATAGGGAAATGAGATACCTGCTAAATCATTAGCCTATAGGGACATGCTGGAAAGAACCACCACTAGTTCGAATATCGGCCCACTTTCACAATTGTGGAGGAAGAAAACAAAGAACATTAACAAAACACCATTACATACATAATTATAGTTCGAGAGAAAGATACCTTGAATGAACAAAGGCTCATTACTCCCCACCACATAATGCAACCATCAATCACAAAGTGAAATATCGTCACCCCTAATCCATCTGAATTACTTCCACAAATAATCTCGCCACAACAAGAACTGCTACTAACAACCTCTTGTGCAGGAGCTCTCATGCCCAATGAACCCAGACTTCTTACACCATGAAACTAGAGGCAACAAGGTGAGGGAAGATCCTCACTTATGGTGTCCTTTGCTACACAATTTTGGCACCCTTCCTGAGCTCCAAGCGAGAATTTAAGGTGATAGGCCATAAGGTCATCAACATATGCGCGATTACCAGCTTGTACCACGTCACTTTTGAAAATAGACAAATGAAGGTCCATAACATAGTTTACCATTAATTACCATAAAAAATAACACCTCATCAAATATTAAAATATTAAATTTATTTATATATTTAAAAACACATTTAAATAAATAAATAACAAATTCAAATTCATTAGTATAAACTTAAATTAAAAAAAAGAGCCAACTAATACCAAACTAAATTAACATTAAAAATATATTAGAAATGTGTGGATAACATTGCCATTTTAATACGCAATATATGATAAAATAAAATAATGAGTTTTGGAATTTGTTTTTAACAATTCAATTGTATGAAAGAAGATGTGATGTAAAATTTGTTGTATAAAATAAATTGATATAAAATGTAAATAAGAATTTTGAAAAAAAATATAATAATATAATAATATAATAATATAATAATATATATATATATTTAATTTAAATAAAGTATATTTATATTAATTATGTTTGTTTGGAATATGATATTTATAATTTTAATTTAATTATTAAGTGAATGGTAGATATTTAATCTTTATGGAATATTTTAGAATATTTTCTGGTTATAAATTAAAAAATAAGATTTATCTTTAAAGTAGTTATGTCTTTTATTCTTTTTTATTTAAGTTGATTAATTAAAAAAAATGTGATATGAACAATTATTTATATGAACATGAGTTATGGTTTGTTGGGAATGTAGTATTAGTAAACCATGGTACTGGCCCATGGTATTGTAACAAAGTCTATTCATAAGTTAAGAATCTTTATGATAAAGTGGGAGTCCATTTCCATGGCTAAACAAAAATAATAGTGGAATATAAATAAATTAATTTAAATCACTTTCTTATAAATAAAATATTTGAAACTAAAAAAATTTATGTTCAAAGATTTATCATGCATGTTTTGGGATCAATTCCCTCCATTTTAAAATAGTCAATATATGGTTGTTTATAGGTGACCATGGTTGTCCACATTAAACTATAGTTGACTATGATCAATTATGAGTGATTATGGTTGACCATGGTAGACCATGTTGCATATGGTTCACCATGGATGTCCATGTTAACCATGGATAACCTGTTGGCCATGGTTTACCATGTTAGCCATGGTTTACCATGTTTACAATGGAAAATCATAGTTGACTATGATAAATTATGATTAGTTATAGTTAATTATGGTTGACGATATTGATTATTGTTGGCATGGTTGATGATGCTTAACCATGGTTGAGCCTAGTTGACCAACATAGATTCATCTTAACCATAGATCTCAAATATTTTTCAGGTGCAAACCATTTTTGTAGTTTAAAACTTGAAATGTCTCTCTCTCTCTATTGCATTTTTGAATGTATAAATAGATTTAATGTCTTGAAGATCTCCTTGGGCATTTGGATTGTGTAATCTATAGGTTAAACTTGTAATTCTAGCAGATATGTATTGTATTATAGACTAAATTGACCACAAAATATACATTAAAATGGACTAAAATGTAAAATAGTGAGATTATTTGCCATAAGAATTATTTTTTTCAATTTCTTTATATCATATCATATATACAATTTTTTTTTTTAACTATATAAAATATATACATAGTTGACATTGAAATCTTTTTATGTTATTAATATTTTTAAATGCATGTTAAAATTATTTAACTCCTCATCTTGAAATTTTTTATTTATTACCTACATTGATTTTTTTATTATTAATAATATTTTAAATGCAACATATTAATTTTATATTAAAAACTTGAATGAATTACATATCTCCCTTTTACTATTCTTATCAAGAAGTAATTGAATTTTTTTACTTTGAATTATTCTTCTTCTCTTTTTGGATTGAAATATTGTCTTATGCTCTCTCTCTCTCTCTCTCTCTCTCTCTCTCTCTCTCTCTCTCTCTCTCTCTCTTTGTGTTATTTTTTCTCTCTGTAATTTGTTATAAAACTATGTTACTTCATATAGATATCAAAATATTTCATTTATGGCTAAGAGTGAGTATGAAGAATTTTTATATCGCCTTCATATTGGGTTGTAATATCAATGAGCGGCATCCAAAAACATGGCAATTGATCCTCAAATCAACATCTTCATTTGTCTCTACCTCCCTTGCCTAGAGGTCAGGGGTGGAAAAGATGGATTTTTAGTGCTTGTGTACATTCATAGAGGGGTTTCTACATCAAATTTTTTTCTTCACCTGTGTATCACAATCATCCTAATAAAGTGCCTATAGAACCCAAAGTGATTTTTGTATATGTGGAGTACCAAAGAGCTCATGAAAATTTCCTCCCTGTTTCTTATGAAGTTTGTTTCGATTTTCTTGAATGGCTTGATAACCAAGCAATGTCACCAGAAGAGGTGTCTATGAATCCATGTCTCACTTCACATATAGATTTCAGTGTTGTCTTCTTGGGAAGTCATAATGTTGGAGGAAACATTGTGCATCAAGTGGGAATCCCTGTGAGTGGAAAGAAATGGGATGGCATGTGTTTCCAAGTGTTGATTCTAGTTCACCCCTTCTTTGACACAGAAGAACGAATACACAGAAATAGGACAAGATTTACCTAGAGACTGCGTGCACTCACAACTTGATTCATTCATCTAGAAAAAATGTACATTTTTAGGATTACAAAATAGTTGAGGAGTTTGAGAAACCTCCTCATAAATAGGATTTAGAACCTAATTAAAACCCACAATATTAACAAGACACAACAAGAGACTAATAATAAATTAATCTAGAATTCTCAACATTTCACTATTATTATAAGTCTCCCCCTTAATAGATAAATGTGTTTTATACTAAACCTATCATAGTTCTAAACGATTCATACTTTCCCTTTCCAAGAGGTTTTGTAAAAATGTCATACACATTATCATTGGTATTACAATAAATTAATTTAATTAATTTCCTTAGACTGCATATTTTCCCTAACAAAATGGTAATGAGGTTTAATATGTTTTGATATTGCATGGTGCATAATATTGTTGGCCAATTTCATGGAGCTTTGATTATCACACTTGATAATTGTTTATATTTTTTTTACTTCTCCAACAACTTCAATAATTCTTCACAACCAAAATGCTTCACACGTAGCATTACACAAAGATTTATATTTTGTTTCTAATGATGATAAATAAATAGTTCGTTGTTCCTTGTTTTTCCATGTCATGATCTCAGATCCAATTTTGAATGCATAATATCTTGATATTGATCTTTTGTCATCAATATTCCCAACTCAATATCAATTAGAATAACCTGCCAACTTTATATCAAAAGCATTAGTGTATTTAATATCATAATTAACAGTCCCCTTAAGATACCGAAGGACACTCTTTGATACTTTCCAATGGGTTTCAATAGGTTTAGCCATGAAATGACTAAATATGCAATATCTAGCCTAGTTATAGTGATATAGTTTAGAATTCTCACTAACTGATAATGAAATGTATCATCCACCTCACTTATTCCATCATCGTTGTAGAGTTTGGTACTCTATTCTAAAGGTACTAACTATGCTTTACATTGATCGATTGTGAGACTTTTGAGTAGCTCTCTAATATATTTACTTTATGTAACAATATTCTGTCCAACTTCTCTTCATACCTCAAGACCTAAACAACAATGCAATTTACCAAGGTATTTCATTTCAAACATCTGTGAAATATTCCTTTTAATTTCATCAATAAATTGAGAAAAATTTCATGTTATTATAAGATCATAAACATACAGGAAAATCAAAGAAACAGGCCCCTCTAATTTGTTTGGATATATGTGAAAGTTTCCTTTTAACTTCATCAATAAATTGAGAAGCATTTCATGTTATTATAAGATCATCAACATACAGGAAAATCAAAGAAACATGCCCCTCTAATTTTTTTGGATATATATATATATATATATATATATATATATATATATATATATCACTTTGAATTTTCATAAAACCCCTCTGAAGAAAGAAAGAATCAATCTCTTCATGCCATGATCTTGATTCATATTTCAACCCATATAAAGCTCTCTTTAATTTACAAACAAGGGCTTCTTAACCGTTTTAACAAACCCTTTTAGCTAAACAAGATGTACTTCTTCTTTTAATTCCCCCTTCAAGAAGGTAAACTTAACATCTAGCTAATGAAGTTTCCATTTATGTTTTGTAGCTAAAGTAATCATCAATCTAATTGTATTTAAATTAGCTACAAGTGAAAAGGTTTCATCATAATCAATTCCCTCTTGCAAATAACCTTTAGCAACCAATATAGCTTTGTATTTATCCACTCTCTCATGAACTTTAAATTTGGGTTTGAACAACCATTTTCATCCTATTGATACTTTATTTTTGGGAAATTTAGTTAATTCCAAAGTATCTTTTCTTATTATTGAATCATATTATTCCTTCATTGCATTTCTCCATTCTACATGTTCATTAGCTTCTATGACATTCATCAATTTAATCATTAAGGCATAATGTTTATATCTTACAGGTGGTTGTTGAGCGTTGGAAAAGGGATGAATTCACCATGTGTTTTCTCATTCTTTTACTTTGAACATAACTCTTTTTACTTTATAAAGGTTATTTATTACAAAATTATGGTAGAATTGTAAAGATTTATGTTTATTGTAAAAAGTAACTAAAAACTGCCTTTTATTGTCAAAAACAGGAATTAAGCGAGGTGAACAGCTATACCAAAGGCGAGGCTAAAGCGGGAGAAGCTGTTGTTCCTCCAGTGATAGATCATATCTGGCCAAAGAGAAGAAAATCAGAACACATTCCTAAGAGAAGGCATGGGAAAGCTCGGCTTCAACCGAAAGAGATCGAGTGATAGCTAAAAGAAGAAAGGAAGTGAAGATCGCTGTTCAAATATTATCTCGTTCCTTGTCTTGTCCGTCGAGATTGTTATATAAGGCAATGGATTTAGAGATTGAAGGGGTGGAATGATTGATTAAATACATTCCTTTTGTAATTCTGCACTTTATTGACTCTCGTGATCAGAGAGCGGTCACTTGTAAACATTTCTATGTTCAGTTAATACAAAGACACTTTTTCGTTCTATTCCTCAAGTTCTGAAGTAACCCATTAGTGTTTCACTGGTGCTAAGGTCCCGGCCCTGGTGGAATTAACCTGCTGTCTGTATTTCTATCCTTTAATTACTGTTGTTTGATAATTGTGTTTGGTTTTATTGCGGTTCCAGAGTTAACTGATTACTATTGAATTGCTTATTGATATTGCTGTGCATGCTAATGAATTGCATTGATGTTCCATTTCAACAAAGATCTTAACTCCTGCAACATTCATCTTGTTATTACTTATAAGGATTTGTTGTTCAACATTTAACTCTATTTGTTGTTCCATTGGATTGGTTTTCCTTTCGATTACTTAATAACGTTCGCTATCGACAGGATTGGTAGGATTAGCTATTTGATTCCTTTAAGTACAGAGTTGCCGTTCATATTCATTAATTAGTATTTGCTATTCAATTACAGAGTGCTGATCATTTCTGATTCATTATTTTCAGATTGCAGAAAGATTGTTTATTTACATTGTTACAGTTTGTTGTTTATGCACATAGCCATTCAATTATAGATTTCTGTTCATTTCTAATTCTTGTTTTTAAAAATAGTTCTTCTTCATTTACTTTCAACAACAGTTAGTTCAATTTCGATTTCCCTTTGATTGATTGAGAGAAGGACTGTCAACTGTAGAGAACATTGGTTATTGCTTCCTCGTTCCCAGATTGATTACCTTGTTCTAGTTTGATTTCAGTTGCATTAATTTGTAAAGGAATGAGTTATTGCTACTGTATCCTTGATTAATGTTTTGCAGAGTGAATAGTTAAGTTTCAGAGTATTTGAGTTATGTTATTGTAATTAGATTCCTTTTCAAGCATCCGTTTACTCTTGTATTTAGAATATTGTACTACATCTCTCACAACATTACTCTTAGCTCAAATTGCAGCATCAGAAAAAGTACACTCTTGAAATAAAAAGTCGTTCCTGGATTGATAATTATTGTAGAATAAATAGGCGTTAAAAAAAGACACCTTTTATACCTCAACATTTTGGCGCCATTGCCGGGGAGAGTGTATGCCATTGAGAAGGAGTGATGCACATTTGACCTTTTTTCTGCTTTGGAAGAATTGGGTTTTAAATACGAAAGGTAAGAACCTGCGCACCAAGCAAGGAACATACTTGCTCACTGCCCGCTTCATAGCAGAATTTGGTAAAATTATTTCTTTAGGTAGGAAAGAAGGCTTGTTCTTTTGAATGAATACAAAAGCTATAAAAAAAAAATTCCTCCCAAATCTGAAAAACCTAAGGGACTGGTAACCCTCGAGTGAACAACTTTCATTGATGAAATCCTTAAGAAAACTGAATCTCAGCCATTAGTAATACCTAGGAAAGTTATTTCCAGACAACCTACTAGTTCCCTTTAGGCCATAGAGTCACCATCTGTAGCCTTTGTTGAGATACATAGTCAAACGGAAGGAGTTGAGAAATATTCCCAAGAAATTGAGAATCCCTGCCTAATTTATCCAGAAGAAGGGAACTCTAGTAATCTCCGCGAAGGAGAAGGGGAAATAGGGGAAACAGAAGAACCAAAATCTCCTATTGAAATAGTCCAAACAGTGAGTAGCCCAAATAAGGGAAGCACTGTCAACGTCAATCAAAACAAAGGACTTGAATCTCCTAAGACAGTAGGCCAGCAAGGAATATTTATTATTCCAGATCAAGGGAGTTCTCCCAAGATCATTCCTATTCCTCCTAGTCAGCCTAGAAATTCCCTTGAGATACCAGAAGGATATTGGAACATATTTGATCAAATGGCCCAGAACTAGAACCAGAACTGGCAAACACCTCAGCAGAATTCCTCACTGCAATATCCCATTGTGTATACTGCAGTTAATGCACCTATGAAAGCTATTCCTCTTCAACATATTACTACATTTCATGGCTTGAAATTGGAAGATACAGATGCCTTTCTGTTTGAATTCGATGTATTATGCAGGGGGTATGACTATACCACCTATCCCAAAAAATTATAACTATTTCCTTCCACATTAATAGGAGCAGCCTTACAATGGATTATGGGGCTATATGGGGGTGTTATAAATGATTGGTATCAGATGAAAGCTACATTTCTAAAGAAATATCAGGATTATTGCAGGTCCCGAGAACTAAAAGATGAAATATTTCAGATGACAGCAAAACCCAATGAAACTCTAGAATAATATGTGGAATGGTTTCAATACAACCTCCAGAGATCTCCTTATGCATCTTTACCCTTACCTGATAATGTGCTGAAGACTACATTAATTAGGGGGATGAAGGATTAATGGATTTAAACATCAAATATTATGGGAAAAGGAGACATATATTAGGAAAACTATGCTAACATTATTGATCTATGTATCAAGAGTTCGAGAGGCAATACAAGGCTAAAATCAGTAGAACGTGACATTGTCACAAGGGATAATAAGACCTCCAGTGAAGGTGTAACTCGTGCAGAGATTAGAAATCTACTGGAAGATTTTAAAAAAGATATTCTAGGGACTCTAAAAACGTAGTTCGACATTATGCAAGCCAAAAAAAAGCAAGCAGAAGCAGAACAAAATTTGGCAATATTCTGTCCTAAATGCAGGAAGAAACAAAACCACAAAGAGTGCCCGCTGGATATAATCAAAGTTTGTGCCATTTGCACGAAAGATCACCCCACAGAAGGATGTCCCTCGCTTCCTGGGTTAAAATTAGTCTATAAAGAGGCAGAAGAAGAATCAGAAGTGGTATGCTTACTTAATCAGTGCCGACAATAGCAGCCACGATAGTCAGGTATGCCAACTGATCCATTCTATTCTTTTCAGCCTCCTCAATATAATGCTGAACAATATAATGCAATGTGGAAAAATTAGCCACCTTTCCCCAATTGGTCACAACAGTCATTTCCTACATCATCATGGCCAAATCAAGCAAACCAAACTAATTGGCCAAATTTTCCTTTCTGCTCACCATTTTGGAAAAACAATGCTTATCCAACACAATGGCCCCCCTCCACTTCGCACAGTAAAGCCTGGCAGTCAAACTGGAAAAGACCTACAAATCAGCCAGTTGGAACAATTCCCCTTTCTCAACCTACACTTCCAGCTCCTTATCCATTGCCACAAAACCCCCAGACCAATTTAACACCACAACTCCCAGCCCAACCCAACCCAAACCCAAACAATAGGTCAGTTTAGTTTGTCCAAATAATGGAACCACTAGAATTAGAAATTGAACTGAGGGAGTGTAATGACCTTCAATCGAGGTCTAGGCGCATAGTGGAAACAAAGAGAGACAAAAATGTTCACACTAAAGATCTGTTACCTGTAGAACAAACATTGCAAAAAGAGAAGGTGGTTCAACAAAAAAATCAACATCAAACTCCACAACAAGCAACCACCTATTCTCCACCATTCCCAGAATGATTAATCATACCTCGCCCATTAGAATATCCTAATTTTGATCTTCTGGGAGAATTAAAAAATTTGTGTATAAAAATCCCTCTCCTCCAAGTTATCCAAGAAATCCCTATTTATGAAAAAACCATTAAGGAATTGTGTATAAAGAAGCCAAAGAGGAGAACAACAACCAACCCAATTGTCCAAATAGTCGATACTCTATCTAACTTATTATCAGGAATGGAAACACCTCTAAAATATGAAGACCCAGGAAATCCTATAGTGACAGTGCAAATCAATGGGCAATTGTTCCTAAATGCCTTAGCTGATTTGGGAGCTACAATCAATATCCTAACAACCACCACCTGTCAAAAACTTGGCATTACATCATTAGAACCAACAACAACCTTATAATAATTGGTTGACCGATCGGTAGTCAAACTAGAAGGTACACTACAAGATGTAATGGTATCTGTAGATTCTTGGGAATACCCTGCTAACTTCCTGGTTATCAACCTAAAGAACCGACTAGATGGACCCCCGTTAATTCTAGGTAGACCTTGGTTGGCAACTGCTGTTGCTTATATTGGCTGCCGACAAGGCAACATGACAATAACAAGGGGAAACTATGTCAAGAACTTAACTTTATATCCCCCAACCCAACCAAGCCTATCAATAATCAAAACAAGGAAGCAACCTGTATCATATCTTATGGAAAATATGAGATCACCACTAACCATAGAAGATGCCCTCGATTTTAAAGATCAAACAAAGGATGATATAATTAATAGTTTTATTAACAAACCACAAATCAGACCCCATCTACAATGTCACATGATCAAGGCAACATTTGATAATAAAGAAGAAGAAGATCCCCTGAAAGACATTCTTGATCAAATAATACCTACTACTTCTGTGTACAATATTAAGATTGTGGAAATTGAACTAGGAAAAACTTTAAACATTAACAAAAATCTGACTGTTGAACAAGAAAAGAAGACGGTCCAATTACTACAAAAATATAAATGAGCCTTTGCATGGGATTATCTAGACATGAAGGGAATTGACCCCCAGTTATGTACACACCACATCTATACCGAAAAATATGCAAGACCCATTCGCCAACCCCAACGAAGACTAAACCCTCATCTTAAAGATATTGTGAAAGTTGAATTACAAAAGTTGTTGGATGTTAATTTCATTTACCCAATATCTGATAGCAAGTGGGTCTCCCCATTAGTAGTGGTACCAAAAAAGAATGGAAAGTGGAGAATATGCGTAGATTACCGAGAACTGAACAAAGCAACTCAGAAAGACCACATTCCCCTTCCTTTCATTGACCAGGTATTAGATACATTGGCAGGAAAGAAATTATTTTCTTTCCTAGATGACTTCAATGGGTACAATCAAATCCAGATTGCCCCTGAGGACCAAGACAAAACCACTTTTACCTGTCCTTGCGGGACATTTTCCTACCGAGTCTTACCCTTTGGCCTATGCAATGCCCCTGCTACATTTCAGAGGGCCATTCTCAGCATCTTTTCAGATTCAATAAATGAACGGCTCGAAGTGTATATGGATGAATTCACACCTTACGAAGATGATTTTGAGCCAGCATTAGAAAAATTAGAAAAGGTGTTGCAAAGATGTATTGAAACTAGGCTTTGTTTAAGAGATGAAAAGTGTCATATGATGATGACCGAAGGACTTAGCTTAGGAAATTATATTTCAGCAGCTGGAATTCAGGTGGATCCAGCCAAAATTCAGATAATTTTTTTAATACCTACACCCACCACACAAACAGAGGTACGTAGCTTTCTTGGATTTTTCAGTTATTATAGAAGATTCATAGAACACTATTCTCGAATAGCTGCACCTTTATACGCACTAACAGGGAATGTTGATTTTATTTGGACAGACAAATGTGATCATGCTTTCAAGGATCTGAAAAATATTGTATCAACAACCCCAGTGCCGAGGGGCCCAAATTGGAATTTTCCATTCCAAATTTCATCTGATGCCTCAGACACAATGATTGGAGTAGTACTTGGGTAGGAAGAGGATAAAAAACCATATGCAATCTATTATATTAGCAAAAATCTATCTCCTGCTGAGTTAAATTATACTGTGACTGAGAAGGAATTTTTAGCTGTAGTTCATGCTGTAAATAAGTTTAGACATTATATAACTGGGTATCTTGTAGTTTTATATACCGATCACTCTACCATTAAATTTTTAGCAAACAAACCTGTTACAAATGGAAGAGTGAAAAGATGGTTGAATTTATTGCAGGAATTTGATATCGCAATTAAAGATCGACCTGGAAAAGAGAACCATGTAGTTGATTTCCTGTCACGAATGCCAAAGCCAACAGATGCAGCAGCAGTCGAAGACCCCTTCCCAGATGAGCATTTGTTTTCTGTTACTGTTAGAACCCCATGGTAAGCTGATATAGAAAATTATTTAGCAATAGGTAAATTACCTAAACATCTAACCCTTAATGAATGAAAGCAAATAAACAACGTAGTACCTAATTCTCTTGGATTGGGGGCTACCTGTTTCATACAGGGTCAGATATGCAAATCAGGAGATTCGTTCGAGAGGACGAGGTATTTGATATTCTAAAAGCATTCCATGATGGGCCATGTGGAGGACATTTTGAAGATCTTAGAACTGCCCATAAGGTTTTACAGACAGGCTACTATTGGCCTACCATTTTTAAATACGCTAAAAAATTTGTGCAGGCCTGTGATAGCTGCCAAAGGGCGGGTCACCCTAGACAGTCCGACGAAATGCCTTTCAACCCACAACTAGTAATTGAACCATTTGAATGTTGGGCCCTCGAATTTGTTTGTCCCTTTAACCCCCCATCAAACCAAAGAACATACATCCTAGTTGCAACCGAGTATGTCACTAAATGGGTTGAAGCAGAGGCACTTTCGAAACCTATAGAGGACTCTGTAATAAAATTCCTTTTCCAAATCTTTGTACGATATGGCCTCCCAAGGGACATAATCACAGATGGAGGACCGCAGTTTGTAGGTAATAAAATCGCTGAAAAATTACAAAATTACCACATTCAGCACAAAATTACAACCCCATACCACCCACAGGCAAACAACCAGGTAGAGAGGACGAATAAAGTAATCAAATCTATATTGAAAAAAAAAGTTGCCTCACATAGACGTGACTGAGCTTAAATATTTCCGGAAGCCTTGTGGGCATACCAAACAACATGGAGAGGTACTATGGGGTATTCACCATATCAATTGGTATTTGGAAAAGAGCCCATCTTTCCAATAGAGTTTGAAATTTAGACATTAAGAACAACCCAGGAGGTGGGTTTAGATTTAAATGAAGCCCAGGCCAGAAGATTACAACAAATCAATGAGTTGGATGAAATGAGGCTCTCTTCTCTTCAGCACACTGCATTAATTCAACAACAGAGAGAAAAATGGCACGACGCCCTCATCAAAGAGAAAATATTCCATGAAGGAGATTGGGCACTCCTATATGACTCCAGGTTTCAGAATTTTCTAGGGAAACTCCAGACACGATGGCTTGGACCTTACGAGATAAAAAAAGTGCATAATAATGGCACCATTACATTAACCACCATTGATGGATCTGGACATTCCTTCAAAGTAAACGGGCATCAAGCGCGACTTTACCATAAACCGCTTACTCGAGAATCCTTATACCAACAACTACGGGAAGATTCTACCATGAAAATTCTTGCTGAGGGAGATAAATCCTCCTCGACACCCATTCATTAAATCATTTATTTTTTATCGAAATTTGTACATAAAGATTGTTCTTTTACTTTGCTCCTTTTTTGTATGGAATTTCATTTTTTCAACTATTTTTATTTTTCTTATTGTGAATTTTTGCTGTTCCTTTCCAAAGGAACAACATTTTTGTTGTTCCTTTCGAAAGGAATAGAAACATTGTTGCGAGTATTTTTGCTGTTCCTTTCGAAAGGAACAATAGTTGTGCTGTTTATTTTTGTTGTTTTGCAGATTGTTTTTGCTATTCCTTTCGAAAGAAATAGCAATTTCGTAGATTGTTTTTGTTGTTCCTTTTGAAAGGAACAACATTTCTGTAGATTATTTCTGCTATTCCTTTCCAAAGGAACAACACTTTTGAGTTCATTTTTCTTTTTTTAGAACAACATTTTGAGGATTTCTAATGACTTTTCTAAAGGAAAACATACTATTTATACAAGACTACACAAATTAGAGCTTACTGGAATCTGCAAATCAAAAGAAATTGTCATTTTTTTAAAGAAATTGTTTAGTAGTGATAAGAAGAAAGAAAAAGGACATAACCACCAATATTACTATGATGTCTTACTATCACTAAAATTAGTATGATCGATTATCTTTATCATGTTGGTTCTTCCCCAAATTTTTATAACTTTCTTTGATTTTTATTTATTGAGTAAGAATAAGGGCATATTATTTTCTATAGAGATGTTTAGACTTCTTCCACCATCCCTACTCTTAAGGATTGCTGAGCCATCCTTTATATATAAGTAGGAAAGTGCTATATCAAAAAAAAAAAAAGACAAAAAAATATGTATATATATCACTAAAAGTTTTATGATATGGCAGATGGAGGATAGGGGGTCTCATCAAGAGCCAACTTACCATGATCATAAGGAAGAAGTGAAGTGGAATTCCCATTATGGCCACCACACCAGGGAAATGGTCCAATGGAAAATTGAAAAAACAAATTAAAAATTCCTTGGAATAGGAGGTCTCATCACAAGCTGGCCTGCCCACTTTTCACTTCTTTCTAGTGAATGGCATTGTAATTTATCTGGTCCTCAAGCCAGCACAATGGCCTCCATTATGACATCACACAACACTTCCCTAGGCATAAATAAAGGATAGTGGTTCCAAGGGTGAGAAAGCAACTTTGTCAAGGTTATGGACACCTGTGGGCAATAGAGCTCTGCTGATGGTATTGGAGTCACATTTTTACAACTCAATAGTAATGTTAAACCCTTTTTCCTATATCTCTATCTAAATATCAAATGAAAGTATGATTCCTAAACCCTTGGTTCTGAACCTATTATACATGAAATTCATCATAAATCAATCACATTAGTTTGAGTGTGTAATAAGTGCATTAGTACTTATTCACATCAGTTGTCCCTTGTCCTTATCTTTGAATCATTACAAACGTTTCTATATCTATTTGCAATTTAATCACACACATCGATTTCAGTAATGCAATAATTTGATTGATTGTATCATAAGTATGCATGCTTTTTCCTGTTGTACAACTGTTGTGTAGTACTTTACTCTCTTACTTGATGGTCGAGGACGACCTATCATCCTTCAGGGGGGCCGTGGATGCCTCTTAATGACTACATGCAGATCAAATCCCTATATTTCTTTACTCGCACATGAATCAAATCCCTATATTCTTGGTAATAACAAAACTTAACGATATTATTCTGATATTTACTAAATACTGTGATGTGTTGTTCCATTGCATTCCCGTGCATTCGTAAGAAATTAACAGTGTGCAGAGAAGATGGGAGGTCGACCAATTTGCAGTGAGCCGCAGGTGCTGGTTGTTTCTGATGTTGCACAAGAAATTCTGGAAAAATTGGGATGGATTACATACCTCACAAGGCTACGACAACCTCATGAAATAGTAGCTATCGAGTTTTTACAGAATTTACAGGAAGGTTACTCCATGGTTAGGGGTAGACAGATAGCAGTAACAGATGAAATAACTGCAGAGGTGTCTGGTCTACCAGCGGAAGGAACCATATGGACTCATAAGAAGGTCAGGATTCAAGAAGCCATGAACATATTCCAGGAAGTAGGATAGACATTGGTTGTCAAAGGCAAAGGAGTTTAGTCGGCATCATTGGGAGAACCATGGACGGAATTGGAAAAAGTAGTACAGGCCTATATAACATGCGATGGAAGGAAAGACGTGGTAAGACCTCGCCGCCTTAAGTTATTGGCAGTATTAAAGCAAAAATGTACTGTAAACTTGCTTGCATTTTTAAATTCCTTACTGCATGATATTGCCCATATTATAAGAAAATATCGGCACACAGACATGGTGGTAAGCCACCATTGTTTAATCAGATTAATAGTAAGTTGCAGCCTTACCCAACAACAGACCAGTTGGGAAGAACTGATATTTTCGATTGATGGAGGGTTAGCCTTACCTTCCCCAAAACGAAAGAGAATGGATAGCACAGCAGTAGAGCCATCAAAACGTAGACAATCCTCCCGTTAAAAAAGAAGTAGGGGAATGATAGAAGGCCTTCTGGGTAGCAGTAGCCAACCCTTGGAATTGCCCAGCTCGGAGGATGAATATCCCCCACAACTGGAAGGAGGAAGTCCCCGCACTGATGAGGATGAAGACGAAATGAGTCACCACACTAGTGGTGAGAAAAAAAGCAGTGCAGGAGATGATGAAGTAGAGGGAGAGATTCGCTACTCTGATGAGGATGAAGGAAGTCCTCATACTAGTGTAGAGGGAGAGATTTGCTACTCTGATGAGGAAGAAGGTAGTTATCATACCTCTGAAGAGGACAAAGATAATCGTAGCAGTGAGAATGAAATAGAAGGAGCAGAGCCTCCCGAAACCACCACTGCAATTTCACCACAAAGCCCTTTGCAAGAGGACCAATTGGCCCAAATTTTGGCCAACATGAGTGAATATGTGTAGCCCCACAACCCACTTAACCTTAATGTTGATATCAACCAATTGCAGGAGCAAGCTATTTCCAATAAAGAAACGGCTGAAGGAATGCCAGATGAAATGGAAGGATGAAACCCTAACGGAACAGCAGAATCAGCTGGGGTTACTTCCCCTGAGAAGTATGGACAGGAAGAGGTGAACACTGAAGCAGTGTTCCAAACTGAAAATTCTCAGGGAACAGCAAAGCCAATTGAGGTTATTTCCCCTGAAGAATGCAGCTGGGAGCATATGAACATTGAAGAAGTGTTCCAAGAAGAAAACAGAGAAGCAAGCCCAACCGAAGGCATGGCTGCTAAGGAACAAACCCCCGCTAAGCAATTGGGTTCAAAAAAAGGAATAGCCATTCCATCAAGGAATAGAAAGAAAGTAACTGAACTTGATAAACTTCGGAGGGAGCGGCAGAAGCTGCAGAGGCTAGTGGAACAACTTAGGCAGACTATTAGGGTTCTTAAAATGAAGAAAATACCCAAACAAACCCCAAAAAAGAGAAGCATAGTCACCAAACGAGCCCCGAAAAAGAGGAAAGTGGCCACTAAAACAAAGCCCCAAGTCATAGAGACTATGGAAAACCGGGCTGAGCCTAATCATGAAGATATGGAACAGCAGGCAGTTGTTCCAAATGCAGCTGCTCCAAATGGAGAAACCTCAAGTGAAAATGCACAAGCCTGTAGTCAAAACACTTTTAGTGATCCTACATTAGCCAAACTCCAAGAGGAGTCGGCACAGGCTCGACAGGAAAGGGAAAAACTTGAAGAAGATACTGTCCCTAGAAGAAAATACCCGGAGTTGCAGCAACAGATGAAGATCATCCATGCAGTAGAGGCTGAAGCCTATGAGAAGTGTCAAAAGGCAGAGGAGAAGGTTGAAAAGGTAATGAATAAATTAAAAATAGCCCAGAATCGAATGGATATTCTCTGCTCATTACACACAGATGTTTTATCTTGTAGATGCCCTGCCAAGAATTATGCTTTATTTTTATTAGAGAGATATTTACAGTTAAAAATTAAAACAGTTAGGGCAAGAAAATCTATAGAGTTAAACACTATAGATGATTTTGTAACATGCTGCAAACTCTATGGGGTTAAGGTACAGTGTCTCCTGTGTGAGTTCTATTTGCATAATCTCATATTGGAAAATGATATTGAGACAAATCCCAGCCCTTTTGTGGGTGACATCCAATACCAAGCATTTATTTCATTTGTTGTTAATCAGTTAAAATGGCTCAAAGCCTATAATGCTTTTCAAAGGTAAGAAAATGAGTTAGACTTGTGGGTTAGGAGTGAACCAAAACACCCATTACAATTATGGGCTAGGCAGAAGAATTTGATGACAAGAGAAGGTGTTATCCAGGCATTGGGGCCTATCCATAAAGTAATTGTCTTGAACGGGATGGAATATTTTCTGTCTATTAGAAACCAGGCCTACATAGCAGCTAAGGTTCGATGGGGCATTTCCAATCGAAATATTCAAAATAGAGAGCCATTTAACTATAAAAATTTTGGATTAGCTGCAGACCGCTTGGTTCTCTATAGCAACCTCATTTTGGGGGAAGGCCCATTCTGGCTAGGATGTAGGTTACGAAGCCCCATTGTATGGTATCCTGTAGCAGATTATAAAACCATCTATGAAATACCTGAAGGACAGACAAGGCATGTCTTCGAAGCTTTAGCTGCAATGCATGGTTTTAGGCCTTTTGATGAAAAACCTTCTCCGGCTTATTCTTTAACTGCTTTTCATGTAAACTATGGTTTTCATGAGGACATGAAAAAGGTTAAGAAGGGGGGTATGTTGAGCGTTGGAAAAGGTATTAATTCACCATGTGTTTTCTCATTCTTTTACTTTAAACATAACTCTTTTTACTTTAGAAAGGTGATTTATTACATAATTATGGGAGAATTGTAAAGATTTATGTTTATTGTAAAAAGTAACTAAAAACTGCCTTTTATTGTCAAAAACAGGAATTAAGCGAGGTGAACAGCTATACCAAAGGCGAGGCTAAAGCAGGAGAAACTGTTGTTCCGCCAGTGATAGACCATATCCGGCCAAAGAGAAGAAGGCATTGCTAAGAGAAGGCAGGGGACAACTTGGCTTTAGTTGAAAGAGATCGAGTGACAGCTAAAAAAAGAAAGGAAGTGAATCCCTCAGGATCCTTCGATCCTGAGGGATCGATGTTCAAATCTTATCTCATTCCTTGTCTTGTCCATCGAGATTGTTATATAAGGCAATGCCTTTAGAGATTGAAGGAGTCAAATAATTGATAAAAGACATTCCTTTTGTAATTCTGCACTTTACTGACTCTCGTGATCAGAGAGCGGTCGTTGTAAACATTTTTATGTTCAATTAATACAAAGATGCATTTTTGTTCTATGCCTCAAGTTCTGAAGTAGCCTAGCAGTGTTTCACTGGTGCTAAGGGCCCGGCCTTGGTGGAATTAACCTTTTGTTTGTATTTCTATCCTTTAATTAATGTTGTGTGATAATTGTGTTTGGTTTCATTACGATTCTAGAGTTAAATTATTTTCTTATTTATATTGTTGTGTGCGCTAATGAATTGCATTGTTGTTCCATTTCAACAAAGATCTTAATTCCTATAACATTCATCTTGTTATCACTTATAAAGCTTTATTGTTCAACATTTAACTCTATTTGTTGTTCCATTGGATTTTTGTTCCTTTTGATTACTTAATAACGTTTTCTGTCGACAGGATTGGTAGGATTAGTTATTTGATTCCTTTAAGTACAAAGTTGCTGTTCAGATTCATTAGTTAATATTTGTTGTTCAATTCCAGAGTGCTGATCATTTCTGAGTCATTAGTTTCAGATTGCAGAAAGATTTTTTATTTACATTGTTACAGTTTGTTGTTTATTCACATAGCCATTCAATTACAGATTGTTGTTCATTTCTAATTCTTGCTTTTAAAAGAGTTCTTATTCGTTTACTTTGAACAGTAGTTAGTTCAATTTCAATTTCCCTTTTATTGCTTGAGAGCAGGACTGTCAACTGTAGAGAACACTGGTTATTGCTTCCTCGTTCCCAGATTGATTGCCTTGTTCTAGTTTGATTTCAGTTGCATCAATTTCTAAAGGAATGAGTTATTGCTACGGTATCCTTGATTGATGTTTTGCAGAGTGAATAGTTAAGTTTCAGAGTATTTGAGTTATGTTATTGTAATTAGATTTCTTTTCAAGCATCCATTTTCTCTTGTATTTAGAATACTCTACTATATCTCTCACAGCATTACTCTTAGCTCAAATTGCAGCCTCAGATAGAGTACACTCTTGAAATAAAAAGTCGTTCCAGGCGTTAAAAAAAGACACCTTTTATACCTCAACAATGGTTGAATATTATCTGGTGGCCTTATTGGTAGTTCACTACTTTCATCCCTTCTCCTACTTTGTGGTGACTCATCTACCCCTCTAGGTGTGATTTCATTGCTTGAGGTGTCAATATCACTAGATTCTTCCTCTTGTTTCTACTCCTCTTTGTCAACAACTTCTTCTTTGACATCATAAAAGTTATAAGGAATATGCATGCATCATAGTTGTCCTCTCTATGGATTTCATCTGCTTGTTCATGAAACAAAACATATCTACTTGTAAATAATTCATGTGTAGGGGGGTTAAACATCTTATATGCCTTATGATCGAAAATTTGACGAATAAAATTATACTTGATAGCTTTTTCACCAAGTTTTCTCCTATCTTCTTTCTATTCATTTGAGAAGTATTTGATTCCAAATATTCTTAAATGGTTTAATTCTAGTTTATAACCATAAATAGCTTCAAATAGAGTCTTTTGGTTTAATTTATTTTTTTTGCAATTATATTTTTTAAATAAACAACATAAATAATAGCTCCTGCATCCCAGAAAACATTGGTAAGATTTTTACCTTTTATCATGCTTCTCGTACATTCCACTAAGGTTTTTTTTTTGTGTTTTGTTTCAGCCACTTCATTTTTTTTTTGGAGTATGTGGAACCATGTACTATTTCACAATATCATGGGATTTTCTATTTTAACAAATGCACCAATCTATATTCTCCCCCTTGATCAAATTGGAGGATATTGATGTATTTTCATGTTTTCTTCTCAACCAAGTGTTTTAAATTCTTTGAAATATTCAAATACATCAGTCTTATTTCTCATAAAGTAAAGCCATGTATATTTAAGTGAAATTTCCAATAAATATCAAGAAATAATATGCTCCTGCTAATTATATAGTCTGCATAAGCCCACACATATTGGTATGCACAAGTTCAAGAACATCCCTTTTTCTTATATCTATATGAGTAGGGAATTCTTCCATATGAATTTTCCCTAATGCACACGCTTCACATGAATAATATTCATTCCTTAATAATGGGAGTTCCTCTACCATATTTTGTTTTAAAGTAGCAACAATACATGATAATTAATGTTCCCATGACTTTGGAGCCGAAGAGATTTTGTTGTCATGGTTATGGATGCCAATGCTTGATGAATTTTTCTTGTCACATATAACTTATATAAGCCTCTAAATCTCACACATGTGACAAAAACGTTAAAGTGATCCTACAAGTCTTTCATGAGACAATGTGAATTCACAAATTCTACTTTCAAATTATGGTCTGTTATGGTAGAAATAGAGATTAAATTATTCTCAATGTTGCAGTACATACATCACATTATGAATATTTTTAACACAACCCTTTGGCAATTTTATAGGCACATCGCCACACAATTTAATATAGTGTGAACGATCATCCCCAAGATATATATTTGCACCATTTATGGTGTCATGGAAATTTTAAAACCAATGTTTATTGCAAGACATGTGAATAGAGGTTGCAAAGTCAACAAACCATGCATTTGAATCATTTGTTACAGTAGACAGTAAAATTTTTGAAAATAATAATATAAGATTCATAAATTAATTATTAATAACTTCTCCTCCATCAACAAAACGACTTCTATTCCTTCTATTTCTAAGTTTAGATTCATCATACTTTATTTTAAAACAATCTCTAGAATGATGCTAAGGCTTTCCACCTTTTTCAAATTTCATTCTAACATCATCCTTAGAAGGTATCACACCTTGTTGAGGCTTTGTATGATATGGTTTTCCAAACGATTCCTTTATTTTTGGTTGCTTTCCTCCTTTTCTTCCTTCTTGCGGCTTTCCCCTGGAACGCTTTTTTACCTTCACCATAAATGCCAGATATAAGTTTTGAGGCCCTAGATTTCTCCACCTTTCTTCCTCCTACATTAATATAACTACCAACTCACCAAAAGTGGGAGATTTATCCCTTTTTGCAAGACCTATAATGAACATCTGGTATTCATCTAACATTCCATTTAAAGTTATGGTTACAAGATCAACACTAGATATAGATTCTCCTATGTCTCGAAACTTATCTTTCAAATATTTATTTCTTGAAAAATCACTAATGGTTTCATTTTATTCCATATTAATGGATAGGATCATACTTTTAAAAGAGACGACCCTGTTTGTATTTTTGGACTCATACAAGTCTTTAAGTGTAGTCCATGTTTCATTAGAGGTCTTGCAATCTAGAATATGGGGAATGATATTCTCCTTCACGGACATCCTTAACAATGCTTTATCCTTATTCTCCATATTCTCACAATATTGAATTGATGCGGCTATTGCACCTTTAACAAAATTTGGCTTCCATTCCTCTCCACTTTCTATGGACCACACATTGTATTCTTCCATCAAAGTTTACAATTTAAATTTTCAATTTACATAATTGGAGGCATATAGATTATTCACCTAATTTAAATAGGTTTATGCAAGAGAATTAGCCATTATGGAAAAAAGAAGAAGAAAAAATCCCCCAAATTTTACAAAACTCAATCCACTAAAAAGATGCTTACATAGCTTGATTGAAAACAATAAGCACATAAAATCAACACAAATTTCTTCAACTCTTTATGTAGCACATTGTATATAATTGCCACACACAAATAAATATAATTTGAGATATACACACCATTATTGCTTTGGTTGGAGTCAAGGTCTCAGCTCAATACTATAGAGTAGCGGATCTACACACAAGTTCCAGTTTGGGAATGGGATAGCATGCACCAATGTCATAATGGGCTAGCATGCACTAGTGTCAGACCTACACTACATGCAACATTCCAAGAACGATAGTGGAGTCTTTTATTTTTGATATCCAAATAATAAACCCCTTTTATTTGATAGCCTTGTCTTTCCACAGAATATATGTTGATAGCCTCAAATAGGTACATATCCCACAAAATTTGGAGCAAGATGGAGGTAAGTGCAGTCAAATTAAACTTTTGTAGATGGATGACTAGTTTGAATGAGATTGATAGATCACTTCAAAAAATTCTCCAAATAATCACCTTAATATTCTATCAATTCAAAAAAACCTCCATACAGGCTTAACACTAGTATAAAATATCGTTAAACAAAAAAATCAATGCACACTTGTAATTCAATTCCCAAGCAAAATATCAATGGATATTTCCACTCAAACTGTACTCTATTTCCCCATTGATTGCTTGAATGGTTGGCCCCATTCCTTGGTTGGTGTAATAGTAGAGTGGAATTCTTTGTTCACATTCTAATATTAAAGCACAGTCTTCCACATGACTAAAGAATATTGAGCCTCTTCGATGCTAGACCTATGTAGTTGGAGAGGTTCTCTCCTCCTCCTGTGGATCGAGCTCTTCAAATTAAATCGATGAACTTTCCCAGCAATGATCAATCACACGAAAAAATAAGCCACAATACAAGAGTGATGCAACTCACAAGTGAGGAGAAGTTCAACTTGGAGACTATGTACTCTCACAACTTGATTCATTCAACCAAAAAACACACACATTTATAGGATTACAAATTAATTAAGGAGTTTGAACAACCTCCTCATAAATAATATCTACAGCCTAATTAAAACCCACAAACTTAATGAGACATAACAAGAGACTGATAATAATGTAATCTAAAATTATCCACATTTCTGCATTAGTCTAAGTTGAATTGGATGTAGAGTGGGAACATGGACGAAGGTGCGGGGTTTTAATAAGTTAATGTATTTCATATGGAGAATCACTCTCCCTATAAGGGCAGATAGTGACCACCTGTTTTATATCCCAATTAGACCTTGTTCTCCACCGCTCTCTACTCAGGTGTATGGTCAAGTACTTATATTTGTTCCATAAATGGATCTACTGACAGATGGTATTATTTTGTATTGTGAAGCTTTAAAGAAGGTAGGAAAAGATGTTGATTTAGTTGTGATTCAAGGTGAAGTCCATGTCTTTCATCTCTTGAATCCTAACTTTCAAAATGTTTCCTCATATTGAATTTCATTTCATATTAACTTTGAAAATGTGTCCTCATATCGAATTGCATTTCAGATTTCACACATTTCTCGTCTTCAATCTAACAAATCACAAAATATTTTTGTATAAAGAGAAAATTTTATTTATGTAACTTTGATTTATTTCATATTATTTTAAATATAAAGAAAAATATGAAAAATATATTTTTTTAATTTTTTTAATTTTAATTTAATTTTCATAATTTATATGAATTAAATTTTAAATTTTTTTTTTTCCACAGAAAAAAATCGAACTTTCTATTAAAAATAGATAGTCACATAGCATATGCAGAGCATTTTAGTGCAACTCCATTCTCATTTTTTTCAATGAGAAATGGTGGACTCAACTACTTTGCAATACCTAGGGTCATTGCCAAAGCAACCTGTATACAAGAAAAAAAAAAAAAAGCACCACCCATTATTCATCACCCCCCAGATATAAGCCCGAAACAGAGATGAGGACAAAAGGTAGAAGGTGCCAGCAGAAGCCCAAAGCTTCCAATTCCAAAAAGAGAGACCAGATGTAGAAACTATCTCGGTCTCCAGAATTTTTTTTACAGTATTACAAAAAGAGGACCCAAAACCTCCTTACATAAGGAAAACAGTTCTGGGCCCTTAATAGAAAAGTAACAGTTTGGAGTTGAAGTAGCATAATATGTACAAAAAGAAATAAAAGCAACAGAGTCAATCAAAGACTGGTTGTTCCAGAACATGAACAACCCCATTTCCCATCTCGGTTACTGTTCAGGACCCCAAATCTTGCTGAGAACCATCTTTAGATAGGCGGTCTACTTCTTGGTTCCTTTCCATGTAAATGTGACAAACAGTGATCTCAGTGAAAAAAATTTTGAGCCAAAGAATCTCTTTAAGAAAAGGTAACAAAATGTAATTTCTATACTGATGAGTCCCATTAAACCAATTCACAACATTATTAGAATCACCAAAAATCTGAATGTGCCTCAAATGTTTCGAAATCAACCAGGAAAGGAGAAAATCAAGGGCTTTAAGTTCAAAAAAATTGTTTGTCCCTTTCCCAAGACCCACTGAAGCTCGTAAGGATATAGCAAAAGAAAGGTGAATAAATAAACCAGCACCACATTGCCCATTCATATCAGAGGCCCCATCGAAAAACGCCCATGGAATCGAGTCCTTTATTACTTCAGGTTGGATATTGTGAGGGGGGCTTGGGCCTGAAGGAGAAGGTATGTTGTCATAGATGGCAGCTCCTTCCGCGACTAGTCTTGCAATTGGGAAAGATTGGTAATGAAATATAGCCCTGTTTCTGTCTATCCAAGTTCCCCACGCAATGAGGAGAGGGATTTATCTTACTTTATCATCTGGAGCCTCTTACCACCACTAGGACCAAGCTTGCAGAAAGTCCTCTCCATGCCATCTAAATGGAACATTAATGAGCCTTAAAGTTTCTGCCTAGAGACTGACATTGAAAGGGCACAAGAGAAAGATGCGAAGAGATGTTTCTTCATTATTCTTGCAAAGGGAGCACTACTCCAACCCCAATTTTCCCCTCTTTTGGAGAAAACCCCACCTAGGCACCTTTTTCTGTAGGATACACCAGAAAAAAAGTCTGGTCTTGGCTGGGCATTTCAATTTCCAGATCGGTTTGTACCACCAGTTCAGGGCCTCCCACCCTTGCTGGGACATCAACCATTTATAACCCAATTTTGGAGAGTAGATTCCTGATTAAGCATGGAACCAACGCAATTCATCCCTTGAGTCATTGATCCAGAGAGAAGAGAATTGTAAGGCTGAGACATACAGATGCCATTTCTCCATCCACCTTTCTTCAAGTTGGAGCTCCACTCCAGAGAGCCAGCCTTGTTTCAAGAAGGAGGAAGATCTGTGATCAACTACCTGACTCAAAGTGTATAAACCTCTTCAGTTTAGGAAGTTTACCAATTCCGAAGAGAGAGAGACCCTGTCAGAAGAACCTACCCATGGGTCATAGCCAAGATGGACCTGTGTGCCATCGCCTACATTCCATGCCAAGCCTTGCTCAATGGTTTATACAGAAGCAACAACTTCTTTCCATACAACTGAAGCATTTTTTGAAGACTTGAGTGGGGAACGAACCCATTCAAGAACAAATCCTTGACTAATAATACTTCCTTTTGATGACCGATACCCAGAGCGATTCTGTCGAGATCAATCGCCAAGCAAGTTTGGTTGCAAGGGATTTTGAAAAGGAGAGCAGATTTTTAATACCCCAACCTCCCCACTCCTTGGGTCTAGTGATTTTATCCCAAGCGACCCAAGGGGTGACATGATCCAATTTTGACCCCGCCTAAAGGAATTTACTGCATAATTTGTCAATAGAGACCAAAATACCTTTCGGAACCCAAGAGAGACTGGCCCAATAAACTGGGATTTCCATCAACACTGACTTGATTAATACCAGCCTTCCTGCCCTTGACATCCATCTGAAGCTCCATTGATTAAGTCTTTTCTCAATTTTAGCCAGAAGCCATTTCCAGTCACGGATTCAATAGTTGTCAGGCTTGAGGTGAAAGCCCAAATACTTGAAATTGTCCTGAATGGATTTGACTTCAAAGTGAAGAAGCCTTTCCACTCTTCCAACTTCTTCTGCAGAAATACCAAAGGTGGTGAGAGTCGATTTTTGTTCATTGATTTGGAGACCTGTAGCTTTCAAAAAAAGGTCCAGAATATTTTTCAAAGCTCAACAGTCCTCCAAAATTTTAAAATATTTTTAAGAATATTATATTTATTTATATAGTTAAAAGCACATAAATAAATCACAAATTCAATAAAGTTATTTTATATATTAAAAAAAAATGCCAAAAAATCCAATAATCGAACTGCACCAAACTAAATTGAATACTAAAAATATATTATAAATCTACGAGCCTTATCATTCCGAAACACAGTCTCTTTTTGAAAAACATCAAATAAAATAAAATAATGAGTTGTTGTGATTTCTTTGAAATGTGATTTTTACAATTCATGATATGAAAAATATATGTCATGTAAAGTTTAGTTTTACTAAGAAGATGTCAGATAAAATGTAAGTAAGAATCTTGAATATATATATATATATATATATATATATATATATATATATATATATTGGCTTTGAAATAAGATTTTTATAATTTTAATTTAATTATGAATAATTATTAAATAGATAATAAGAATTTGATTTCCAAAAAATATAAAATATTTTTAGTTACTATAAATTTAAAATTGAGATTTATTTTTAAAGTAATGTCCTTTTTACTTTTTTAATTAAATAGACTTATTAAAAAAATGTGAACATGCTTTATATGAATATGAGCGATGATTTTTTGAAATATGGTATTAGTGACCTATGGTATTAGACCATGGTGCTGTAACAAAATCTATTTATAAGTTAAAAATCTCCATAATAAGGTGGAAGTCTATTTCCCTTAAAATATTATTAAATGTTTTTTAAATGTTTTGATGTATATTTACTTCACCAACCATTTAATTTATTTGGTTGGACTAATTTAACTTTATTTAGATAGAATATACTTAAATGTAATATATTTTTTAATTTGTAAATATGTATTTTTTATATTTTTAAAAATTCAACATAAATAAATAAAAAATAAAAATAAAAATTAAGATAGAAATATTTATATATAAAATAATTCAATATATAATTATAAAATAAATGTGTTTTATATTTAATGAGAATGTGATATATAATGCTTTTATTATTTAAAATGGTATGTAAAACAAACACACACACACACACATATCTTATTTTTTAATAAATAAAGTAATTAAAACTAAAAAAAATTATGGTGAAATATTTAATGTTGTATTAGTATGATGGATAGGTGTGATTTATTTTTTACTGAATATGAAGTTTACATGTGGCATATATATATAAAATGAACATAAAATCATTTAACCCTCTATTTATCATTTAAGTTGAGGGATTAAGTCTCTCCAAGTTAAAACTGGTCAATATATGGTTGTTTAAGGGTGACCATGGCTATCCACGTTTAAGTATAGTTGACTATGATTAATTATAAGTGATTATCATTGACCATGGTTGAACTTGTTGCATATGTTCACCATATATGTCCATGATTAACCATGGTTGACCATGTTTAACATGGGTGAACATGATTGGCCATGGTAGACGATGTTTAATATGACTGATTGTAATTGAAAATGATAAATTATGGTTAATTATAGCTAATCATGGTTGACAATGTTGATTTTGTTGATTATTGTTGGCCATGGTTTCCCATGGTGACCATGGTTGATGACGCTTGACCATAGTTGATAATGGTTTGACCATGGTGTTGCACAATCTCTATAGTTCATTGATTAGTTATGGTTGACCATGGTTAAATATGGTTCACTAAATGTGCTAGTTTATAGTCATCAAATTGCAATAAAAAGATATGGATGTGACATTGTGATGTCAAATTTTGTTTGTTAAATTGCAACATCAACTTTAATTTGTTAGATTGTGAGTTTGATTATTTTTCATCAAATTACAACTTCAATTTTAGTTCGTTCAATGTGAATTCAAAGCTTGTTCGTCAAATTGGAACGTTGTTTTTTGTTTCTCACTATTGTAATTTCAATTTTAGTGCATCGCATTGTGACAATGATTTTTTTTCATCACAAAATGACATTGGTTTTAGTTTATCACATTGTGATGTCTATTTTAGTTCATCACAATGTGATGTTAATTTATGTTCATTGCATTGCGACATCTATTTTTTTCATCATTTTTGCAAAATTGATTTTTGTTTGTCACGTTATAACATATATTTTGTTGATCACATTGTGGCACTGATTTTTGTTTAACAAATTGCGTCATTTATTTTTTTCGTCACATTGTAACATCAATTTTGTTCATCATAATACATATATCAACTATTTTATAATATGTTTTTTTTTTTGTATTTGATTTAGTCTTTGCGGTAACAAGGTGTTTATTTGATTATCCTCGTCCTATGGTCTTATTATTCTTCCATTGTCACAAAGTGATATTAGCTTGGTATATCATGGTTGACTTATGTTTTAATACTTTATGATTTGTAAAATATCATGGATATTCCACAAGAAATTTAATCACAATAGATATGATTAAAATAGTTTGAAACTTGCAATATGTACTATGAGAGTTAATTTTCCTTAGATTTGTGGATTTATTAATTTTTTTTTCTTATGCTTACAATAAATAAAATGTGAAATGTAGAGAACTATGAAATACTAACATTGACCAATCACAATGAACACCAAGGTATGATCTGGGAAACCCTTTCAGGAGAAAACTCAACTAGAAGGTGAGTTTGATCTTCTCTCTTTTATCTAAATGGAATTAATGAAAATTAAAAATATTATGAACTTTGTATGGGGTTTCTGAAGACTTGTGGCTCATGGGATGATATAGAACACAAAAATCCCTCCTCCTCTTCCTCCTCCTCTCTCTCTCTCTCTCTCTCTCTCTCTCTTTCTCTACTTTTCTCTACTATGGAACAAAAATGAACTTGAATACAATGGAGCCATTTTCCTCTTAGTGGCTCGATTAGAACACATCTTGATAGTAACCTAGGGATCAAATTTAACCCATTCAACCCTCAATATGAGTTACAAGTTAACCCTTATAGATTGGGTATATCCTTTATTATGAGTAATGGAGGTTGATGTGGAACCTTATTGAATTATGGTGGTCAATCATGATAAGTCAACTTCAAGGAGGCATAACTTTTACATCTGCACTCCAATTGATGTCATTCTTGGACTATTGGAAAGGTATTTGTGGGTAGAATAGTGTGAGTAGGTGTAACACTTCAATGGAAAATTTTTACCACCCAAAAAATGACATTTAAGGCCTCAAAACAACCCTAGAGTGTTTTAAACCCTAATTCTCCAAATTGGGTTCCACTGCCAAAAATGATTCTCTAAGTATATTTATATAATTTTTCCACCATAGAAGAATTAAAATGACAAAAAAGAATATAGTTATCCAATAAGAATCACACCTCCCCATTTTTGGATGATTTTCCCAAAATATTTTACTGAATGAAGTGAGGAAATTTTTCTTCTACCTTCTCCCTACAGTTCTATTTAGCCTTACTTGGAAGTTATTTTATCAACCTACTATTCTATAGTTCATGCTACCCTTGTCTTGTATTTATAAACATACTCTAAAATATGATATTCTCTTTCAAATCTACCTGAGCATTTTGAGCTATGCCCTTTATGGATGGTAGGATCACCCCTAATCCAACATGGATCACTCATAGAGTTTCATATTTTCCACATTCACCATTGAGTATATGTGCATGTATGGTGCTAGAATAAGTTTGTAGGAATAAATTCCCACCTTTTCCAATATCTTGAAACTACCATATTGCAAAGCCTTTATTTTTTTACCAAGACCTTGTAACCTCTCCTTGTTCAACAAAAACCATGCTCTATCTCTGACTTTGAATAATTTTTTTTTCTTGTGGTGATCATGCCTAGCCTTATAATTTTACTATGAGTTATTTAATATACTGTAATTGCAAATGGATATACTTTATCTTCTCAACAAAGTTATACGCTCTTAAATCATCCCTTGTGATATCCTCCCTCACTCCTCCTTGCTACCCATATGTAATATCCAAAGGTTAATGTGACAAATATCCAAACAAATTTCAAATGGGGATGTACCAGTAGATGTGTGGAATAATGTTTTATAAGAGTGTGATATATATACCATATTTTCATCCCATTTCATCAAATGTTTTATTTTATAACCCCTCAAAGGTTGTTCCAAAGTCTAGTTAACTACTTTTTTTTTCCCATCTGTCTATAGATGGAATTTTGTAGATGTATTCAAATTTGTGTCCATATTATCCAACAATGTAGTATAAATTGTAGTAAGAAATATAGTTTCCTTGTTTGAAACAATGCTCCTTGGTATCCCAAAGCACACGAAAACTTTCCCAAAGAACAAGTTTATTGTTCTTTCCCATTGATAGTCCTTTTACATGGCATGAGAATGAAAATTTTTCTTAACCTATTAACATCCACGAATAGGTATTAATGTCCTTCCTAGTTACTAGTAAAACTCCCATAGAGTTAGTTGAAATTATTTCCCAATCATAAGTGTCTACAAGTCATAATATAGATCGTGTTTCCTATTTCTAGGCTTTTTTTTACAATAAAGCATGCATCCTATTATGACTCTAGATACATCTTCTTGCATTTTGGGATAGTACACATACCTATATAAGTTTACCATTGTCTTCCCTAAACCAAAATACCCTACAAAATTGGAGTTGGGAGCCTCTTTTATTAATTGAAATCACTTAGCTTTAGGAACACATAATTTTTCTGTCATGTAGAGTAACCCATTATAGAGATGGTAGTCAAATGCATTGTCACCATCATCCACATGAATCTATCCCTATATCTATTGATACACCGTCCTAAACTCCTAATCCTCTGCATATTCGTCTTTGTACACATCGTGGGTAAGAGGATCCATATGCATTAGAGTTCCCAAAGATGTGATTTATTATGTGGGTGGCCTTGAAAGCATGTTGTCCAACATGTTTGTGCACCTATTCTTGTACTTTATCATTAAATTAAAATACTATAAAACCCCATCTACTTCTAATTATTTATCTATTGTAACTTATGTTTTGCCTTCAGGTATTGTAGTAGTTGGTGATTTATGTGGATGACTATCTCCTTTCCCATGAAATAATGCTTCCACTTTTTGACAACTTGTACCAGGACATATCTCCCCTTGTCATAGGTATGGTAGTTGAAAACTTCCCCATGAAACATTTCAGAATGGTAGCACACAATCCTTCCTTATTGAATTAAGACAACTCTCATAACATACCCAATCACATCCATCTCCACTTGGAAGGGATATTACAAGTTTGGTAATGCAAGAACATGTGCTTAACTATTTTTCTTCTTCAACTCTTCAAAAAAAATTTGTTGACCATTCCCCCATTGGAAAATTTTACTCATTTTTTCTATGGCATGGATTGGTGTGCCTACTATTGAATATTAGGGTATGAATTTCCTCAAGTATCTTTCTTCCCCATGGAAACTGTTGAACTTAGAAACATTAGTAGGAACCAACCACTTCATGATAGCCTCCTTATTGGTAAGTTCTATTTTTACCTCCTATCCACCAATCACATAGCCTATGTACACTAAATAATAGTGTGAAAAATCACACTTGAGATTTATTAGCACTAGGTGATTCTTCAATGTCTTTAGTGCATGCATCACATGTGCCACTGTGCTCCTCCTAGGTAGCACTATATATTAGCATATCATATAAATCATTAATAAAAAATGATTCTAGATATGGGTTTCATATATCATTAATTAATCTCATGAATATAGTTGGTGCATTGTATATACCAAATGGCATGACTAACTACTCATACAAGCCTTTTATGCTTTTGAAGGAAATCTTATAGGCATATTCTTATTTTACTAGCACTCGATGATACCCTAATTTGAAATCTAGTTTGGTGAATTATTTTGGTTACTGCAATAGGTCTAATAGGTCATCAATAATAGGAGGGGGTACTTGTTCTTGAGTGTAATTTTGTTTAACACCCTATCATCAATGAAAGTTATTTAAGTTCCATCCTTCTCAGGGAAAAATATGATGTGAAACCCACATGGTGAGGTACTTGGTCGAATGACACCCTACTCTAGAATTTGTTGCAACTACTTATTCACTTACCTTTATTCTGAAACAAATTATCTATATAACCTAATGTTTCGAAATGGGGAGTCTAGAAACAACTAATTCTTGTGCTCTAGTTCCCTCTTGAGTGGTTTCCCTTTAAGATATTGGAACACTCCCCTATATGCATGTCAAAAATATTACAATTTATATATATGTTAGTTATTGAACCTCTCTATGGATTACTTTCCTATCATTAAAATAGTGAAACGATACTTTTTTCTAGAACTAGTCATTTTTTGGCTTGGCTAGAAAATACCAACAAAATTTTAGACTCGCCTTTATACACATTAATGATGAATTATTTTTTATCCTTGAGGAGGTAGTATTGGTTTTTTTTATGCATAAATATTTCCCAGATGTATATATAGGTACTCCCAAACACCACTCCACATACTTAAGGTGGAACTACATCCAATTCTACTTCATTTAAAAAAAAATTCACTTATAGAAAATTTTATTTTACACTGTTTTGTTACATTGATTTCTACATCCTTATTTACCCATCCAAATGGATATGGGTTAGGGTGATTTTGAACCTTTAGACTCAATTTTGTTACTATTTCTATTGCAATGAGACTTTCCTATCATGTTGAGTTGAAAAAAGCATCAATTTTAGTCTTCTTGGCATGTATGTTTATATGGAAGAGTTTATTCATCTCCTTCTCCTCTCATTGTTGAAGGATAATCAAATTCACCCCCTCCCGAACTAATGTGTATACAATATTATCATACACATACAATATTCTTTCCACTTGTTCAATAAAATTTGTGGCTATGATATTTTTCTAGTTCGTGTCCTTCTTCAGGTTCTTTGAGTCGAGTTCTAGAAGTAATTTCCAACACTTCTCCTCTATGTTACCATAAATGTTATAGTGGTAATTGATAAGATATTTTAATTGGTGTGTTTTGGTTGTTTTCTTCTTATCCTCCCCCATTTTTTGATTCTTATTCCCTTATTTGGAAACTTCCTAGTGCTCTTTCTATTTTTATCCACTCAAATGCACTTTCTTTTGGAGTATCTTTTCATAGGTAGTTATGTAGACCCCCCTAGGTACTTCATGGGTATGTCTAGGTTCTTGATAGATATGCATAACATTATTTCTATGTTCCTAGGTTCTATAGTGTACTCATATACACTATACCCCTATCTTTGCTTGGATTAATTCCACTAGATCCATTCGTCCTCTACATTAATCATAGACTAGAAATTGGGAAAAGTTTTAAAATCATACCACTTAGTTACTAGAGGATCCACATCCATTCTCAGGATTTCCATGTGGCTTTCTCACCAAGTCAGGGCATGGTATTCTAACTTCAAACAAGGAAATTAAAATTTTCTTTCCTCATTTATGTGGTGAACACTAAAGTAAACCTCTAACTGTTTCAAGTAGTGATTTAATTTCAAAGAATATATCTCACCTTGATATGGATTAATATACACCTTTGATTCCATCTTGACGAGACATCATGAATGGGTCATGACACTCTAACTTGGATAATTTTTTTTGGTTTCCTAGACTCCTTGTTTGGTTCTACTTGTTCCCCTAATTTCCCCTCCAATCTAATGTCTGCATTGGAACTTCCATATCATTTGAACAACCCAAGCTTATTGGTTAGGTCCACAAAGAGGAGGCTTGCATTATGATTTATATTTGTGACTTGAACTTCAAGTTGCACAAAACCTCCTATACCAGATATCAAGGGTTATCATAAACTAAGCCGTTGGCCATGGATAATGTTTTATGACTTTTTTATTAAACTGATATGATCCCATATAACTTCCCACAAAATAGCGAAGGAAACTTGTTCTGATGCCAATATGATACATAAACTACTACGTATATTCCATTGGATAACTCGTTATAGCATATTTGATAAAAATATATTGAAATCCAAAATATATACTATAGTGATTAAATTTCCTTAGATTTATGTATTTATTAATTTTGTTTTCTTCCTATTATAATAATAAATAAAATATGAAAAGTATAGAATAGTAAAATACTAACACACATCAATCATAATAAATACCAAGATATAATATAACAGACCCTTTTCAGAAGAAAACCTAGCTATAATATGACGCTATTGTTCTCTCTTTTTCCTAAATGGGAATAATGAAAATGCAAAAGAGTAGGAAATCCCTATGAAATTTCCTAAGTCTTGTGGCCTATGTGATGATACAAAATAAAAACTGCTATGTTGTGTTCTCACTCTATCCACTCTTATTTATTTTTATCTAGTATGGAACAAAAATGCACTAGAATATAATGGAACCCATTTTTATCCTAGTTTCCCAATTATAACACAAATTAATGGTGTCTGTGGAAAACTACCTCTTGTAGACAAGAGATATCTCCCTAAATTTGGTAAATAGGTCTAGAAAAAAAAACACAAACGAGAAACTTTCCCTAGGTTTAACTGTAATCAAATTAGCAATGGAAATGAGATTGGGATGAACTATTACCTTTCTATGAAGGTTTTCCTCATTGGCTGCATTTTGTATCACCTAGTATCATCCTCAATGCTTTGAAGAAAAGACCTACAAATAACACAAATAAACAAACCATCAAAGCACATATAATCCAAAAATGGTTTGATAAAACCTATATATATGATCAAGTAAGTATATACTTAATATTTCCAAATAGATACATAATAATTTGTGGGAAAGAAACATGTAACTATATTATAATTAAGAAAAGGTTACAATTTGAAGTCACCTTGATGTTGTAGGTCGCTTTCTAGTTTCTCTTTGTTTCAATTCCTTTCCTTTAAGAGTATTGAGGTCAAAGGTTTGATATTTTAATAGATTTTCACCAAAGCCAAAATCCTTTATGATATTTGCTAACTAGCCATCTCAATGGGAGATGGTTGTACTTGTAGGCTTGGGAAATAATATGAAGAGGATAAGGGAAGGAGGTTGAGATCCAAAAAGTTAGGGGTGCGAGTTAGATCCACATCAACCCGAGGAGATGCCACCCACAAGGTTTCTATTATATAAGATTCTTGTATTTGCATTCGTTAAAATAATTACACACCCTATGAATGAAAAAAGTGCAACAATATTGCAGGTTGTTAGGTATGAAACCTATGACAATAAGAAATGTTACAGGTTTTCAGTGTGAAACTCGCAACATCCTTTTGAATTGGGTTTTTTTAAAGGAATTTACACAATATTCTTATCTTCTAGAGAAAGGTTTTCCTTCAATCTTCTTGAGGGATTAATGGAAACATGCTTCACATGGTGAAGGATAGTGGTACGACATCAATGGCGATGGATGCAACAAAATAATGAGTAACATAATGTCCCCTAAATTATGAAGTCAGAAAAGGAGTGATGACTAAAGTATTTTGTCATGCAAAAGATTTTAAACAAGGAATAGATTGGTCCAAAAATTTCCAAAAAAAATCAAGGAATCACAATACAATAATATCATATGGTCATCTATGAGGTAGGAATTCCCATACTTATAAAATAAGTGACTGAAAGTATAATTGATGACATGGAAAGATCCTTGTCAAATAAGGATGGTCATGGCCACCAACATACATTGTGGATCTATGAAACGATCATAAATACTTAAATAACTCCATCACAACTTGGATATAACAGACATGATCTATGGTCTTCATCTTGATCATGTCACAATATGAATCTAATGATGTCAATCAATATGTTGGGGTCGAACATGGTAGAAATCATCTAATTATTGGTTAATGATGAAAATTATTAACAGATGCGAAATAAACCATTGAATAATGACAATAGATATTAAGGTACACAAGTACATTCTATGGAATGTGAATAAATGATTTGAAGTTGAACACTCATACAACCAATCAATTGAAGGTAAATTATGTTAAACCTATAATTAAAGGCAAGGAAATTTTTGATTGAGGCATGTAATCTCCAAGGTTCTGAATGGTTTATAAATCAACTTCCTAGATAATGTGTTGAAGTAGATAGGAAGTGATTTTTCGCAGGATGGCATTGATGTATCTGACACAAAATACATACAACAGGTACAAATAATTGAAGGATAGTAGAGAAAAGAGTGATTTGGGACTAACTTAAGGGTGGTTTAAAAAATAGAAGGATTTAAGTACTGTAAAAAATAGCTAATTTAGGTTCAAATTATCTTAAACAAATTGATCACACAACAATTGTCATGGAAGAAATGATTTAGAAAGCAGATAAAAAAAAAGTGTAATACTTCTCAAAGGAGTATGATCAATAAAAGACAAGTGGATTTCCAAACCTTGACACAAATAGTGAAAGGTTGTCATATTTAAGAGTAACTTGTTGCCATATATATATATATATATATATATACGCACAATATTGAGGAGCATAACATATGATTGAATTATAAGTTCAACCTCTCGACGAGTCCTTTGGAGTATTTTTAACAAACCATAGGAGGGAGTGGTTCGGTCCCAATTTGCAGATGGATCCATTATTGTTTAAGTTTTATAAGTTCAATCAAGGAAAAACTTGATGTCTTTTCATGTTTTGAGAGTTTGAAAATAAATAAAAGGAAACTCCAATATTACCTTTTTTTTAAGATTTAACGAATCTAAAAAGAGGATAAAATATAACTCGACTAGATTCTTTCAATGTAAAAATTTTAACAATTCCGAAAAAGTTGACCTTAATGATTTTTCATACTTAGGGGGTTGGAAAAGAACATAAAGAAGACTCCAAGGGAGGCCTTCTTTTGTAAATTTAATATGCTATAGTTTAAAAAGGATAAAACAATCCAAAGGAGAACTCTTCTAGCCATGGTTAACTAGAGTATTTATTTTTCGTGATTAGTCTACTTAGTTTGAAAAAGGGTTAAACTTATACTAAATAGATGCTCTTTAAAATCCTTTAACTAGTGTGAAATAAAACAAGCTCACTTGGAAATATTTTCATGTTTAGGGAGTCTAAAAATACCTTAAAGGAAACTCCATAGAACTCCTTCTTCATATAGTTTTTATGAGCCCGAAAAAGTGATAAAAATATACTCGATAATTATTCTCATGTATTTATGAGCATGATAATGAATAAAGACTAAACTTGAGATAGTTTTCATTTCTAAAAAAGCTTCAAATAGAGAAAAAACTATGCTTGAGATAGGTTTCATTTTTACAAAAGCTTGAAATAGAGAGAAAACTATGCTTAAGGGTGGTTTCCTTTTTTCAAGAGCTTCGAACAAAAATAATTATGCTCAGAGGTTGGTTTCAATTTTATGCAAGATTGAAACCAAAAATAACTATGCTTATAGGTCGGTTTCATTTTTATGCGAGCTTGAAACCAAAAATAATTATGGTCGAAGGTTGGTTTCATTTTTATGAAAAAATTAAACTAAAAAATAATTGTGCTCGAATGTTGGTATTGTTCTCCCATCATAACAACAAAGGCTAGTGGCTTAATTCTGGCATAATGACTAGAGGAATATGCCCCACAACCTTTATGGAGGGAAATTTGTTTCAATTTTTAACAAGTTTGATATGGGAAGGAACTATGATCATGCAACCTATTTCATTTTTAACAAGATTTACATAGAAAATGAACTATTCTCAATCAACTTGATCCACTTTTTAATGAGATTCAAGCATGAAATTAATTATCCTCATGACACTTACCTTGATCATGGCGTCCAAGAGGTCTTCATCGGACAAAAGAGAAATTATATGGAAGAAATACATGTCAAGGGACTCAATAGGGGTAGGAAGATCATGCTTCATTGTCCCAATTGAAGGGTTCACCATTGTTGGGCCGTTAATATGCCATTATTATTATCACTTGTGAATGCTTATTCCACCTATTTCTACCATTCTTCATCACGTCATTTATTATAATTTATTATTTAAATCCATTTTATAATGATTTATGCTCTTATGAATGAATATTATTTATTCTCTTTTATTTCTAATAAATTGATGATTATGAATTATTTTATCAATGATAGTTTTAATAAGTTGGTTATAACATTATTCACAATTTTTAGCCTCCAAGATAATTTCCAGATTGAAGATTTGATCATTAAAAGTGCCAACTCAGAAATGCGCTGGAATAAGGAGTGACAATTTTGAGGTTGAGATTCTGAGCAAATGAAGATGAATCTGGAAAATCCGGAACATGGGTTTTGTTCAGAACGGACCCAATTAACTTTACCAAAGAATGGTTTTCCCAAATTCGGCTTGTACTGAGAGAAACGCAGGGTTCTTTGAGCACGATTTTCTCAGATCTGTGGTTGCGGCCGTCCTCCAAATCTCAGCTACAAAGCCAAATTCGACTTGCTGTTGTTGAAAGAGGGATGTAAATCTATTTTATTGTTGATCAATTGGTTGGAAGAAATTCAATATTATTATTAGAGATCCTATTTGCTATTCAATTTCTCCTCCTTCTGATTATAAAAGGAGAACATGTATTGTGTATTGGGAATGGAGAGACTTTTCTTATTGTAATTTGCAGAATTGTGCATCGGCTCTTGTTAAGAGAGTGTGAGCTGTTTGTAAACATTATTAATGCCTGATTAATAAAAGAGTTCACTGTTGTTCCATTTCTGTGGTAAAGGTGTTAAAGCGTGGCAGCTTGCTTGCTGGTTTTTGAGGGCGACTTCTTTGGTGATGCGATGTTTGTATTTCTATTAGTTTAACTGTTGTGTGAAGTTAAGTTTATTACAATTAAGTGGTATTGCTAATTGGATCAAATACAGAGTCATTGTTATTCCATTCTTTACAAAAAGCATGATTCATGATTCAATTGTTATAAAATGTTGTTTTTCTGTATCTAATTCCAGTTGTTATTCCTTTTGTTTATGAATTACGATAGTTGATTGTTGCGTGGCTGTCGACAGGATTAAAGAGTAGAAATCTAGTTTTCTTGGTTATGAATTGAATTCACTGTTTATTTTACGCTGCTATTCAATTCCTATTCATTGCTTTCAGATTGTTGTTCCTTTCCAGTTTGCGTTTGAGATTTCATTTCCTTTGAGTTGTTTTCACATGCTTTGAGATCTCTAAACTATGAAGTGAAACTAATCATTCAGTCCCAGATTTGGTCATCTCACTCGATTTCTAGGGGGAAGAATTATTACTACTCTTTGCATCTAATCGTCCTATAAGTTCTTTATAGTGTAGTCTTTACATTTCTGTCATTTGTAATTAGATTTCTTTTCAAGCAGATTTCTTTTCAAGCATTTATTATTTCTGCATTTGTATTTCTATACTACATCTTCATAAACATTACTCTTGAGTAAATAGCCACCTAAGACTGAGTACACTTTTGAAAAAAAAATTCGTCCCTGGGTTGACAATTAATGTGAGGTAATTAGGAGTTACAAAGACACCTTTTTATCGCTCCACATTTTGGCACCATTGTCGGGGAGAGTGTAGCCATTTCTAAAGAGTAGTGTGAATCTGATGAGTGCCTGCTAGGGAAGAGTTGGATCTTAAAAACGGAAGGTAAGAACCTACGTGCGGAGAATGTAAAAGCCCTGCTCCACTATCCGCTTTCCTAACAGATTTGTTGTTGCTTTGTTGGGTAGAAATAGATGTTTGAATTTTTGTGTGAATGACTAGGGAAAAAATAGAAATTTTGAAAAATGAATCACATGATTTCATTCAAGTGGTGATGTAAGCACCACCCATTTCACTAACTAATTGACAGGAACATTGGAAGAAGGAGCTTCGAAGGAACACATGAAGAACATCTTATATTATGGTAAGAAATGGCTCACATTTCTACTTTTGAATTTCCTATCAAAGATCTAGGAGGAGTGACACAAATGCACATAATTCCCCCATATTTACCAAATTTTCATGGTTTAGCAAATGAAGATCCAGATACATTCTTATTTGAGTTCGAAATACTTTGTAGAGGATATGATTATTGTACTAATGATCAAAGATTGAAAGTGTTTCCTCTTACTCTAAAAGGAGCAGCTCTCCGATGGTTCATGAGCCTAGGTGGGAATTGCATCCAATCATGGGAGGACATGAAGAACATATTCTTGAAGAAGTACCAAGACTATTGCAAATCCAATGAAGATATTTTCGGTATGATACAAGGGGAAGATGAAATTTTGGAGGACTATGTAAATCGATTTCATTATAACCTTCAAAAATCAAAGCATAAGCATTTGGAAAAAGAGATCTTAAAAACACTCCTTCTTAAAGGAATCGAAGATGAATTTTTAGAACTCTTAAATCTGATAGGAAAAGGTGATGTTTTTCAGTTATCATATGATGATGTTTGTGAGTTGTGCATAAGGTATTCAAGAGGAATCTCCAAGGTTGGTAAGAATTCTAGAGATGTTTGTTCTTTCTTTTCCAAATCTGCTACAAGAATAGGAGACATAAGAGCTGAAATCAATGATTTATTTGAAAATTTTAAAGTTGATTTTATTAGCTCCCTAAGTTCAAAATTGGAAGTTTTGCAGGTTCATAAAAATGAAGAATTTGATGAAGTGTTTTTCCCTCATGACCGAAAGGAGCAGCCCATAGATGGTTACTCTTCCTTATCTAGGATGGAAGTATCATATCAAAGAGGTGAGGAAGCTGCAACAAGGTCAAAACCATGTAAATCATGGCCTACAGGTATGGTTCAAAACACTTCTTCTCCATTCTCTTACTTGCATAATCCATTATGGAATACTCACATGTTAGAGCAGCCATGCGAATCGCAATATAACCACCACCAATCTTTTCTACAAGTTTGGCACGGTTCACCTTATGATTGAATGACTACTCTCCCTCATCTTGTAGCACAAGCACATTCTCCATATTCTCCACCAGCTCTTCCACAACATCCTGCTTGCATATCAAATTTATCCACTCAACCCAACCAACCACATCATCACAATGCTCCATTCCTTACACATTTTCCTGCTCAACTAATTCTACACCCCCACCATAACAAACCAGTACAACATGCTTACAATGTTGAACTGCCAAATTTATCCACCCTTCCCACCCATTCTATCTCACATGCGCCATTAGAGAAAACTTACAATGAGATTCAGAATGTTTCAAATTCAAAAATTGTAGAAGCTATGGAAGCAAATGAGGTTTCTTCTAGGTTGCACTAACAAACCATTTTAAAAGCTCAAGAACTTCATGGTATGATGGGAAATCAAGAAAGTAACGGATATATTGAAGATTGGTTTCATTCCATCACGTGTTTGCATCATCACTCTATGCTTCAACAATTTTTGATACCATTTTTTCAAGGGAAGTTGGCTTCTCATACCCTAATTTTCATTAATATGCATTTTTCAAATTTGGGTATGTGTATACATGAAGCCTTATTTCGAAAATGGCTCCACTGGAAGTACTCATATACGTAGTCATATTCATTTTTCAAATCAAAATATGTTAGTATAGAACATAAAATAAATAAGGGAATAAATAAATGCATTTTGTTTTTTATGTAAAACTAGTTGTTTTTTGTTGCAACATGCTATGCAAATCAATATTGGTGATAATTTTTTTTAATTCATTTGTGTATGTAGATGACTTATAATGGAAATAATAGCTCTACAAACACTCATATTCATTTTTTATCACCAATTTGAAAAAATGCTTGAATATCATTTTTTGGCTTGCGGGCTTGATGAACTTTCTGGAAAAACAGTCGGGACAGTCATGTTTTGAGGGACCAAAAATGAATATTTTTAAAACCTGTTTCTACCCTAGATAGCCCTTGATGTCTACTTTCTAACCCAATTTGAATCATTCAATTTGGATTTGAAACGAAAAAGTTAGAACCAAAACATTGACCGGATGTCTAGCGGGCAGCTCAGGAACAAAGTTGGGACAATCAGTTTTTAGAGGCCTAAATGACCATATTTTTAAAACCTGTTTCTATGGTAGATTTTCCTATGAATCTAGTTTCCAATTCAATTGGAATCACTCATTTTCGATATCGTATGGGGAAGTTATGATCAAAATATTGACTGTCTATCGTAAATCAGCACCCTTAAAACGTTGTTTTCCCGGATGTTCCTTACAGTATTTCACCTATCAATTCTTCTTTTCTTCAAAACCTGTTTCTATTGGAGATAAATAAATGAATCTAAGTTCATTTCCAATTTGAATCATTCGAATCCGACATCAAACGAAGAATCTATGCTTAAAACATTCACTGTTGTTCTAAGTGGGGTAAGCGAAAATGACTCTGTTATGCAGGTTGTTCTAAGTAAAATTGACATATCATATCATTGAATTTTTAAAACCTGTTGCTATTGGAGATTAAACTTTGAATTATCTCTCATTTGGCTTTGGAATCACTCAATTTGGACTAAAAACAAAGAAGTTGTGACTAAAACACTGCAGGTTAGCATGATTGGCCACTGCTCTCCCGCAGGTAACAAATAAATTTTACTTTGTTATTTTCTCCGTGGATTTGTTTTACAGAGTAACTACTTGTTAGTTTTTGCATAATTCTTGGATTAGGGGAGCCCGCGCACCTCTCTTTCTCCATGATTTAATGTTTTCTTGCAGGTAGACACTCGTTTTTTGCAGGTCTTGGGAAAATAAAGAAGGTCAATTTATGGACGAATGATTTTTGAAAGAAATTTTATGAAACAAAGGAATTTCATCTAACTCATTACCCAACGGATTCGTAATAGAAGAAATGAAGAATTGATTTCAATTTGAAGATTCATGTCTTATCACTACTGCCAAAACATTTTTCAAAGAGATCATTTTTTTGACATAACATCATAGCTGTTGTAACCTAATTTATTTATTTACATACTGTTTTTGTTGTTTTTTTTCTAATTTCTCTTATATTTTGTGTTTCAGGTATTGCTTCATTCAAAGTGTAACTCATCCTCAGCATCAATACCGTGAACAACTAATTTGTTTTTGCATGTTTGCATTGTATGGCTGTCCATTTTGCTGTGGAACGGCACTTGCGTTTTTGCTGTTCCTTTTTCCAAAGGAACGACATTTGCATTTTCACACTTTTTGTGTGTATTTTTTCTTTTTGGTGTGCATTTCCTTTGTTGTTCCCTACAAGGAACAACACTTTTTTGAGTGTTTTTGCTGTTCCTTTTTCCAAAGGAACGACATTTGCATTTTCACACTTTTTTTGTGTGTATTTTTGTTTTTTTGTGTGCATTTCCTTTGTTGTTCCCTACAAGGAACAACACTTTTTTTGAGTGTTTTTGCTGTTCCTTCAAAGAAGCAACACTTTGGGAGCAACCCTTCTTTCCTCTTGTGGGACTATTCCTAGTTCATCTCAACCACATTTTACTGATTCCCCTTCATGGCATGAAGTACACTACTTTTATGAGGACAAGAATTATGGATTCTATTGAAGCGAGTTAATATTATTCATGTTATGATCTTTAACAGGACAGCTCCTTGATGATAGATTATTTTCAAAAGGGACACAATTATTTATATACTACTTTACTGCATTGTTTTCTGTTCAACATGATATTGATTGATCATCTTAATACCATGCTGGTTCCACCCTTCTGGATTATAATCTTCTCTGTCTGTAATAAATGAGATTATGGGTATATTTTTTCTATTGACATGTTCAACTTCTTCCACCATCCCTGCTCTTAAGGAGTACTGAGCCTCCCTCTTTTTATCATAAAAATGTGTAATAATAACAAAATTTTGTTCGCAGATGGAGGATAGGGGGTCTCATTACGAGCCAACCTACCATGTTCATAAGGCTGTAACAAAGTGACATTCCCATTATGGCCACCACACCAGGGTTATGATCCATTGGATAGCCCAATTATCCTTGGAACAAGAGGTCTCATCACGAGCCGGCCTGATCACTTTTGCTACATCCCAGTGAATGGCAGTGTGGTTATCTGGTTACCACGCCAGCACATTGATCTCTTCTGTAGAACAACAATGTAACTCTCTAGTTATAAATTGAGGATTCTCGCTCATATGGGTTAAAAAGCAACCCTGCCGAGGCTATGGACGCCTGCTGGCAGCAGCGGCTCTGCTTATGGTATTGAAGTTATATCTTATCGTCAATTATTACTATAATACCCTTTTCTTATTTTTTCTTTTTATCAGAGAAGTTATTTCCTTAATTTTTTTTTTTTCCCTGTTTTGAACCTTTATGCATGAGAAATTGTTTTCAGATCAATCACATCATTTTCAGCTAGAATGCTGTCAGTTAAGCATTTTTTTAGCATATTGTTGTCCTTTTTCGTTTTGCATAAACTATCATCAATCCAAAGCGTCCTATCTCTTATTCATAACTATCTTTACACACTCTGCTCTCGTTATAATCATAACTCTCGTTGTCCTATCATTGATATGTGTACTCTGCTTCATTTACTGATATATTGTTCATTCCCGTGCCTTGCCGTCAACACAACACCTCTCATATGCTTTATGGTCATGGAATTCCTTTTCCAATTGGAGGGGGGAATGTATGCATTATGGGATTGCATGCGATATGATTACTGCACTCTACCATCACTTGTTGATTTGCCAAAATATTAGTATTGCATGTATACATAAGTTTTTCTGATTGAAATTTTTGCATGCATCTTATCTATTGCTTACACTATAAATTCAAGAACATTGTATGCCAAATAGTGCTTTGTTTGCAGGAAAACAACACGTATGGGCAGAATTCTATTCATAGCATGACCACACTATTGCACTTAACAGAAGAGGCTCGCGCACGTGAACAGTTCTTCAGACATGATGTGCTTACCTGGATTCTACCTTTTGCATCACTTTCAGCACCAACTCTGCCTACATCAGCTTCAACACCTGCCAGTACATATATGTCAATCCACATTTTTGGAGGTAAAACTTGAGGTAAAATCGCATAATTTTCTGATTTATTACGAATTTAGGAGAATTTCAAAAACGTCCATTTTGAGCATCATTTATCATCCTTCAGTCCACATCTATACCACTCCCTATTTTTCAGCGGGATATCATTTTCGAGTATGGGGGAGTGTTCCTTTCATTCATTTCTTTCTTATGACCATGTCATCCATATTATTTATCATCCATTGTTATTCTTATTCATTCTCAACACCTCCATTATTCCATGTTGTTTTACACCAAGCATAGAATTCAACAGCTGGTAGCAACCACCTCAATTTTTTCTAGCATCGCATGAGGGCATGCTAATTTTTCAGAGAGGGGGAGGAATTGCTACGCATGATGGATGTTTTCAATTTTCTTTCTCATTTAAGGCATATAATTTCATTTTTACACAATGCAGAAATTGATTTCCATAATATTTTTAAAACTATGAACTCAATTATTGTGATTTTTGGAAAATGCAGACGTATCATTAATACAAACCCAGATAATTTCAAGATAAATTGGTTCATAAAATTTCGGAAATCATGCACTCTCACCTACAGCCATTTTGTTTATATCTCATGATCCGTGCATCAAAACAGTCTGATTTTTGGATCATAAAGGCATTCATATATTATAAATCTACTTGCCAAATTTCAACAAAAGCTGGTTTGTAGTTTTTGAGAAAATGGTTAATGAAGTTTGCTGTTACTTATATCATATTTTGTTGCAACTTCATATATACATATAGTTGAATGTCAATATAAAAATTGTTATGCCTTCATCAATATTACTAAAAGTGAATATTCATTAATTAAGGAAGAATTCATTTGTTCTATCCATTTCATGAGCTGAGATGAACATATTTTTTATTGCTTGGTTAACACATGGGTTTTTGTTTTTGGGTTGCATGAGGACATGCAATATATTCAGTTTTCGTTGCATGAGGACATGCAACATATTGAGTGTGGGGGTATGTTGGGCCGTTAATATGCCATTATTATTATCACTTGTGAACGCTTATTCCACCTATTTCTACCATTCTTCATCACGTTATTTATTATAATTTATTATTTAAATCCATTTTATGATGATTTATGCTTCTATGAATGAATGTTATTTATTCTCCTTTATTTCTAATAAATTGATGATTATGAATTATTTTATCAATGATAGTTTTAATAAGTTGGTTATAACATTATTCACCATTTTTAGCCTCCAAGATAATTTTCAGATTGAAGATTTGATCATTAAAAGTGCCAACTCAGAAATGCGCTGGAATAAGGAGTGACAGTTTTGCGGTTGAGATTCTGAGCAAATGAAGATGAATCTGGAAAATCCGGAACATGGGTGTTGTTCAGAACGGACCCAATTAACTTTAATGAAGAACGGTTTGCCCAAATTCGGCTTGTACTGAGAGAAACGCAGGGTTCTTTGAGCACGATTTTCTCAGATCTGTGGTTGCGGCCGTCCTCCAAATCTCAGCTACAAAGCCAAATTCGACTTGCTGTTGTTGAAAGACGGATGTAAATCTATTTTATTTTTGATCAATTGGTTGGAAGAAATTCAATATTATTATTAGAGATCCTATTTGCTATTTAATTTCTCCACCTTCTGATTATAAAAGGAGAAGCATGTATTGTGTATGGGGGGATGGAGAGACTTTTCTTATTGTAATTTGCAGAATTGTGCATCAGCTATTGTTAAGAGAGTGTGAGATGTTTGTAAACATTATTAATGCCTGATTAATAAAGGAGTTCACTGTTGTTCCATTTCTCAAGCGCTGGAGTAAAGCACAGCAACGCTTCACCGGTGGTTGAGGGCCCGGCCCTGGTGGAGCGATCTGCTGTTGGTATTTCTATTAGTTTATTTCCGTTGTGTGAAGTTCATTTATTACAATTAAAGAATTGAGTTATTGCTAATTGGATCAAATATAGAGTCATTGTTATTCCATTCTTTACAAGAAGCATGATTCATGATTCAATTGTTATAAAATGTTGTTTTTCTGTATCTAATTCCAGTTGTTATTCCTTTTGTTTATGAATTACTATAGTTGATTGTTGCGTGGCTGTCGACAGGATTAAAGAGTAGAAATCTAGTTTGCTTGGTTATGAATTGAATTCACTGTTTATTTTACGCTGCTATTCAATTCCTGTTCATTGCTTTTAGATTGGTGTTCCTTTCCAGTTTGCGTTTTAGATTTCATTTCCTTTGAGTTGTTTTCACTTGCTTTGAGATCTCTAAACTATAGAGGGCAGAGCTAATCATTCCAGGTCCCCAGATTTGGTCATCTCACATCGATTTCTAGGGGAAAGAGTTATTACTATTGCATCCCTAATCGATGTCTAGCAAGGTTGTTGTAGTGTAGTCTTTACATTTCTGTCATTTGTAATTAGATTTCTTTTCAAGCAGATTTCTTTTCAAGCATTTATTATTTCTGCATTTGTATTTCTATACTACATCTTCATAAACATTACTCTTGAGTAAATAGCCGCCTCAGACTGAGTACACTCTTGAAACAAAAAGTCGTCCCTGGGTTGACAATTAATGTGAGGTAATTAGGAGTTACAAAGACACCTTTTTATCGCTCCACAACCATGTCACCTATTGTATCTAGGTCCAAAGAAGTCAAGGATATATTGAGAGTCTCTTTTTCATCGGAAAGTGAAGGCATGAGACATGTTTCCACATAATTAACCTATGGAATAGGGGATACCACTTGCATATAAGGAAATTTTAGGGAGGTTGAATGGTTGGCCGTAAGATCAATACCAACAAATGAAATATGGTCAATAGTCTATGTTTTGATTATGTGGGAAAGAAATCACTCAAAATGGTATGAAAATGAAGACTTACATCACATACATAGTACCGTAAAAGGAGAAAATTAAAATACAAAGGGCCTTAGAATACCATGACATCAATACAGATTGGCTTCCATGCCAAGGTAATGGGAATATGAAGAAGGATCTGTAAAGATTCACTGGACCTTCTGTCAAAAGCCAACAAATTTTGAGTAATGGAAAAAAGTTGAGGGGAACCTACAACTTACCAAGCATTCAAGGACATAATGCTAACAAAAGCACCTTCATATATAATAGTGTGATCAAATGTATATATATCACAAGCCTTCACAATGATTTGGAAAGGAATGCATGAACAAATATGAGGCTATATTAGTCTATTCCAATCGAAGTAAATGACCTCAGTGCTTGGAGGGGGATTTTGGGAATGGAAGAAATACCCCCTTGTAGAATGGAATTTGAAGCAACACGAAAAATGTGATTAATATCAAATTAAATCTATAAAGGGATAGTGGGATAGACCAATGAGTGAATTGGATAGATCACGTCAACTTCCCTATTGAAGGGAAGAGTTGGATCGATCAATGATGAATTAGACTAATCACTTAATTTATGGTTTTAATCTAATTATTTGGTGGATGATTCTATGAGGTTGATACCCTTCCAAAGAAACCTAACTAGGGATGCTAGAAAATCCTATATCAAACTCAATCTGGGATCCTATAGTGACTTTCCTTCCTTGGATCATACATTCCTAAACCACTTCTAGTTACCCACTAGCTAGGAACCTAGGACTGACCTTTTGTCAAACTTAAAATGAGATAATGTTACTCACATATATGACCATATTCATGAGTGGAAAAGATGAAAAAGGTTAGTATTAAATAGGCTTTATGTTCTTACAGACCAGTTCACCTGATCCTTTTTTCCACCTATAGCCAAAGATGTCATTATGATTAGAGTGGAAACTGAGAAGTAGGTGATCTTATGTGCTAAAAACCATGATATTATTTAATCTCAGTCAAGCACATTGTATGAGACCATTACTAATTCTCCTCAAACTTATATTGATCCATAATGACCCAAGCGAATACCACTTTCTGATGGTGTTATTGGTTTTGTTTCTTTTGATAATGTGAGCTAGCTAGATTCTTAACTAGGTAAAATTATTGTCATGTATAAATCCCTAATAAATGCATATGGTTCTAAATAAGAGCCTTCTTCTAGGAAGTCTGCTAAGGTTCTCAAAATGAAGTCCACAAAGCCTAATAATCCTCAGCAACATAGCGGTAAAAATAAAAAGAGGAACTAGTAGTACCTTGGAGCTTGCAGAACTAAGTGGCGAGCTTCCTTATAATCAATGGTGGGTTTATGTCATTTACTCTTGATCATTCGAGTCTAAGAGTGTTTGAAGTCGGCTCATTTATTCACACTTAGTGGATTGTGCTAGGTACCTCAGGCCCATTTTTGTCATTAGTGGGTCCCCTTGTGTCTGTTAATAGTTTACCCCACTGACTGATAATTAAGTAGTTATCTACCATGCTAAACATAAACACATATATTTGCATGTTGTTTATTTGTACCAGTGAGGTTATGTAGAAAACCCTAGGTTAGGGAAATTTTACTCATTTATGGTACCCTTCCTGGGATGCATTGGAGTTATGTATCATTTAAATACTTTGAGGACTACTCTATGGCACCTCTATTTTATGTTTCCATTGTCTTAATAATGTATACTATGCCATATATCTATGTTGTATCTTTTGGTCACTATGATCTTTTTGATTTGTTACATGGATCCACTATGTATTGTTCATGGACATGCCCTAAAATTTCGTGTCTTGGATCCAAAATGTAAAGGTGGTAGCTATGTTAAGTTTCTCTTTATGACCGAGGATGGGTATGTCTAACTTGGGAATATTATTAGCAAGGTTGAGACTTAACAACTTAGTTTCCTATGATTTGTTTTTTCAATCCTATCTCCTTCCTCCCATTTTGAGCTCTGAGTTTTTTATAATGCATTCTAGCCATTAGTTTCTCTTATGATCTCATGCATTAGGGGCATTTTTAATAATCCTATTTACCCAAAAATGAGTTATCTACACTTTCCTTTATAATTTTGACAATTATGCATAGCTTTGAACCTTCATTTTGACCAAATTTTAGCATTTACACTGGGAGACCTTGTAAAGCCTGCATAATTACCTAGGCTACTAACTCATAACTATAGTAATTTATGTAGTATTTCCCTTTATGTAAATGTTGAACCTTTATAGAATTTCTCTTTCCTAAGGAGATAAGATTGATGAGTTTCCATTTTTACTCAACTAGGGGTGAATTATTATGGAAGTTTCCTAACTTCTCTTCTCCCTAAGAATATTGAAGAATTCTTCTAGGGAGGCCTAAAGGCCTATTTATATTTTCATATCAAAGGGTAAGGATACTAATTATTTGAGATATAGCATCATTCTTATAATCAAAGATGTTTATCATCTTGAGAGGTTAAAGGATACCAGGCTACTAGGCTAGAAGAGAGGATTATTTTATGTCATTCAGGGTATATCATTTTTATCTCATTTTTATTAATAATACAAGTATATTATTTCTCTTCTGTTCATATGATGTTATGGTTATTATGTTAATATTTTCATTCTATTTATGCTAATCTTCCCTTCCTGAAGAAAATATTTTCTTGGCTTTTTTTTTGTGGGTTGGTTTTGTGGATCATGATTTCTTGGAGTTGGATCACGAACCTATGTTGAGGGTTCATATGTGTTTCTTTGAAACATTTTTTTGATATTCTATGCATGAATGTAATGAATGAAAAGGGTTTTCATTTATTTTCTTGTTGTGACTCATTGCACACACATTTGTCTAGTAATCCTTGGGCAAGGATCATAGAATAATAGCTCCTTGTGGTTGGGTAATTATAACTACTACTAAAGGAACTTATCTATTTTGTGTGTCCATAGTTTATATGAATATTGGAAAACTAGCTTTATTGTACTATCCCCCGCATCAATATTAAATAAATCTGTTTAAGGCTCGTCTCAAATTAGCCAGTTATGTGAGGGTTTATCTGTCAATTTTGTGTTTCTTTTAGGAGAAATTTATTAAGTAAATTAGCTTTTAAAAAATCATAAAAACAAGTAAATTGTAGAGAATATAATACATAGAAAATAAATTACATAGTAGCTGATAATGGAGTTCACCCATCCTGTGCTACATCTCCATGGATCTGCTTCAATGACTTGGCCCTCTTTGGATTAATGGTCAATTATATGATTACATGCCCCTACAGTGATCCAATGGCTTTGAAACCTACTCCATTTGATTCAGAAGACTCAAAAACCTCAAAATAGACTCTTATGACTCTGCAAATGGTCTTCAGATGATCTAGACATGGCCCCCTCTCCTGGTGGCCCTAGGCTTCTTTAATCTTCAAAGTGAAAAAAAAACTTAGAGAGGTGCTCCTCTGCAACCTACACCATCATGCTCATAGCATCCAAATCATCTAGGATTGACTCTTTCTGAGCCTAATTTGGTCGAAAAATCTCCAGTTATGGCCTAGGAAACCCCTCCAAATCTGGAAAAACAATAGTTATGCCCGACAAAAATGGAGGTGGCACCGAAAATCGCGGACCCACTAATTAGTGCTAATCCGAAATTAGTGTTAGTTTGTAGATTAATTAGTGGAAAATTTTGTTTAAGTGAAGGTTAGGCGTGTTAAGTGCGTTTAACCAAAATCCATAATTAGATTTTAGATTAGCGCATAATTCATTGGTTTAAGGGTTAAGTAACCCGTTTTAAAACAAGTCCTATGCTAATAGCATTAGCCTCTGCCACTGTCACGTCATGAGGTTTTGTGATAAGGGCTGGCCCTTTTTAACTTTTCCAAAAACCAAAGTTTGAAACAAATATTACAATTCATTTGCATTGTTATATAAGAACTTCGATGGTGGTCTATTGGGATTATTTGTGCATTGTGTGGGGGAGGTCGCGAGGTTGAGCTCGACCTCTGCCCAACCACAAATAAAAATTTTTGACCACCATATTTTGGAATTTTCAACGATACATAATAATATTTCAGCCTTTCGGCGACATGTGGCAACCTCTGGGCTAGCTGCATGTCAGCATCACATTAGTTCTCCACAAACGAGCCATAAACTACCACATAGCCCAGAAATTTGTACAAACCACAAATTGACACTTGGCATAGTTTCATTGGGAAAAATGAAGAAATATTCATAGAATATTATGTTTTGCTAACTGGGCCACCATGTCACCATTCTCTCCTTTTCGAAAAAAAATTAGTTGTTTAGGAAAACAAACAACAGGCTCTATCTTCCTTAGAAGGAGTCGGTTTTTGATGAAATGAATTATGCCATATTCCTAGCGATGAGAACTTCTCAATCATTCAGGTTCTGATTGATTCTAAACACTTCCATTTTTTTTCTTAACATTGAGAACCTAACCATTCCTCCCTAATAGAAGCCTTTTGGACCCAAAAATCTCTTTGATTACTGAACATGTGGATGAGGGTACAATTCCCTCACCCTTCTAGTCTTAATCCAATGAAATTTTCCCATTTTCACCAACTTGATCTTTTCACAAAACCTAAGATTTTTTCTTGACTCTTGAGATGCTCTCTTGCTATTGTAGACACCTTCATACTGTAGTTTCCCTTAATTTGTAGAGAAACGAGCTATTATTGCAGAAAAAAACTTATTCCCACCTCAGTCGTCAATCAAAGGAAACTTGAAAATTGTATCACCTCCCATAGTGTCATCATGGAAATTCTTAGTTGATATTGCTTTGTACTTGCATCGACTTTTGACCAAGTATTTTTTCCATCGCCATGTACCCTTTGGAAAACAAAAACAAGCACTTATGGAACCTATGCCTTCTTTGAATTTCTTTGGCACTTTCTCTTTTATTTTTTCTCTCTCGTACACCGGCATCTTGTTTCTAACACTGCTCAACACTGACGTTGACTACTCCAATTATTTGACATATTTTTTACCTCCTCTCAAAGGCAACCTGTTAGAGTCCTGAAACATCTTACTACAAGCATAATCAACTTCAATGAAATCAACTTGTTCATTCGATGCATCTTTTTGAAAGGCTTAATTGAAAAAATCTCTATGCTTGATCATTAACAAAGTCAAATTTTGACTTGAATTCACTATTCTCTTCATTTCTCCCGCATGTATAAGAAACAAACTTGTCTTCTTCTTATGCGCTCTAACTATGTACTAAATTCCATCGTTAAACAATTGATACTTATTCTCATGACGATGAATCAAGATGGAAAATCCTCACATAATTTTTGGAGGATGATTGAATCGAGAAGAAAAAAGTGGAAAAGATGCCAAAAAGATTGCAACAAAAACAACAACCATTGTAGACCATTTGATGTGTTGACGCAAAGAAGCTAAAGAGATGGTGAATGCATTCTTCCATATGTGGATTTTGGAACCGTGGAGGTAAAAATAATGGTCATTTATTTTCTTGTGATCACTGATATTGGAATTCATTGTTGCGGTTCACTCAGATTGGCTTCACTTGGAAAAGTGGTTTCCAAGGTGAAGCTTGCATCAAATGCATTTTTATGAAAAGGAGTAACATGATTCTTAGTGGGAAGGCCATCAGTCAACTTTCCAGGCACCAAGGGATCTCTTTGTTACAAAAAGGTGTTTTATCTATTAAAAGGTAGCCAAAAAATGTTGGATTGGGTCAACAGTGAAAGGAGGACATTGGTTGAAGTGCCAAACCATTTGTAAGACAAGGCATGTCAGTGAACCCAAGTGGTTGTCATGGAGATTTTTCCAAGTAGAATCAAGCTGTTAGAACTTGGGAAAGAGAAGAGGATTCAAATCTCATCAAATAACCAACTTTTGTGGGTTCGAAAGCCTATCAGTAGGAAGGAGTGATTGAAATCTAGATTGGGGGTAAAAAATTTGGTAAAAATTCAAAGTTCTCAGATTTTCTCCAAACTAGAATGACTAGATAGGTCTTATTTCTAGGAATCCGACACACTTTGTTTCGCTCAAAATGGAGTCTGTATGTTACAGTTAGAGCTTGTTGTCCACTTGACCAAACAGGTGAATTTTCAAAAAAAGAAGTCAAAGGGGGTCAAAGGGGTCAATTTCTTGGTCAAAAGTGGTTTTCCTCTAACTAATGGGGTTCTAACAAATATCAAATGGTGGTTTTCTTGAATTTCTTGTTTGTTTTTATTTTTTTATTTGGTTTTGAATGAACCGATGGTATGTTGACACGTGGCTAGCTCAGAGGCTGCCACGCTATTCTCCAAGGTCGAAAGTTTTGACTATGTATGGGTCAAATTTAATAAGTAAGTTGGGGATTTTTTTTTTAAGTTGTGGCTGGGCAGAGGTCAGGCTCGACCCCGTGACCTCCCCCACACTACGCATATGGCCTACCAACTAGGCCACACATTCGGTCTTAATAACATAAGCAATCCGTTTATATTTATGTTAATTTAAAGGTTCAGGAGAAGGTATGGGGGCCAGTGCCAACGAAAATGACTGTCGGCCCATGACCATGATGGAGGTCCATTTTCTAATGGCAGAATTAGCATTAAACATGTTTAATGAAGCACTTAACCCTTCTTATAAATGCATTAATATTTTTTTAATGAGGATGTTAAATGCACGTTTAGTGCTAAACCATGGATTATCACTAGTTAACTGTGAACTTATCCTAATTAATCCACTTTTAATTCAACGTTCAGTTTGGAGGAGTCTGCTAATTTCAGTGGGACCCCCAGTTTTGGCAGGCTTAACTGGATTTTCTCTAGTTTTAGTGGAGTTTTTCTAGGAAATACTGAATAAGCCATAAATTTGTCATATTTCGACCAAATTAGGCTTCAAAAGAGTCAATATTGGATGATTTGGATGCTATGAGCATGATGGTTTAGGTTTCAGAGGCAGAGGATAAGTTATGTAAGTGTTGTCTTCACTTTTAATATTGAAGAAGCCCTAGGGCCACCAGGAGAGGAGGCCATGTCTAGATCACCTGAAGGCCGTTTACAGAGCCAGAAGAGGCTACCTAGAGGGTTTGATTCTTCTGAATCTAATGGAGAATATTTCAAAGCCATTGGATCACTGTAGGTGCATGTAATCAGATAATGTACCATTAATCCAAAGAGGGCCAATCCATTGAAGCAGGTGCTTGGAGGTGTAGCCGAGGAGCGGTGAACTCCGTTATCGCTATTCTGTAATTTTTTTTCTGTGTATTATTTCTTTACAATTCACTTGATGTAATTTAAAAAAAAATATATAATTAAATCATGATTTTCTCATTAAGAAAACACAAAACTTGACACATAAACCCTTTCACAGCTTGCTAATTTGAGACGATCTTAAACACATTTATTTAATACAGACGAGGGAGTTAGCACAAAAAAACTAGTTTTTCCATATTCATATCATTTTTATGTGTCCATAGTCCTACTAATGTATATTGTGACATAGATCCTTATTGTATTTTCTGGTGGCTATTATCTTTCTAATTGGTCACATGGATCCACTACATATTATTTGTGGTCATGTCCTATAATTTTATGTCATGGATCCGCAATGTATAATTGGCGGCCATGTTTAGTTTCAGTTTATGACTGAGCATGGGTATGCCCAACTTAGGGATGTTATCATCAAGGTTGATACTTCAACATTTGAGTTCCTTAAATTCAACTTTGTAATCCTTGCTCCTTCCTCCCATTTTGAGCTCTAAGTTTTGTTATAATGTGTTTCAGCCATCATTTTCTCTTCTCACCTCATGCATTAGTGGGAATCTATTAAATTCCTAATTTATAACCCACTGCAATGAGAGAAACAAAAGTTTGACTTACCTCAATTACTGTCTAGAATGCATCACCTTTCACCTTCACGTTTACTTATGTGGGAGTTATTACATGTTAAAAGGGTGAAATTACATATAGTGATTTCTCATAATTAATTTTTCAAAATTTCATAATTATGAAATAATAATTATTTCATTATTTATAAAATGTTCATAATTGAGAAAAAGGGTTCTATAGATCGTCATTCCCAAGGATATCAACTTGACCCACTTTTGTATGTGTTAGAAAAGGATCCATTATTGTAGAATTTTCCTAACTTCTCAAGCCCCTAGGTGTCTAGATACATTCAACCTAGTCAAAGTTCTTTCTTTGCTCCATTAGTATTGGTGCATAAGAAGAATGGATCATGGCACATGTGTCCATATTATATGGAGCTCAACAAGCTAACTATTAAAGATAAATTTCCCATTCTTATCATTGACGAATTATTTTGGATCTTCATTCAAGATATCATCAAATTAGAATGAAGATTGAAGAAATTCCCAAAAAAACATTTAGAACTTATGAGGGTCATTATGAATTTTTGGTCATTCATTTTGGCCTTACCAATGCACCTTCTACATTTCAAGGGTTGATGAATTCTGTTTTCAATCCCTTCCTTAGAAAATTTTTGTTAGTGTTTTTGATTATATACTAATCTACAACAAGTCTTGAAAGGATCACATTAAACATGTTGAAAGGGTGCTAAAACTATTGGAGAAACAATTATATGAAAAAATCTCCAAATATCTCTTTGGAGCACAAGAGGTGAAATATCTGGGTCATATTGTATCTCATGAGGGTGTTAAGGTAGACCCTAACAAAATTAAAGCCATTAAGGAATGGAAAATCCCCACAATGGTAAACATCTTCGAGGATTTCTCATGTTTATAGGGCATTATCACAAGTTTGTTAACAATTATGGGAGAATAGCAACACCTCTAACAATATTATTGAAGAAAGATGCATTTTCTTGGATTCCATAAGCAACTAAGGCCTTTGAACATCTTAAAGAGGCAATGTGCCAAGCACTAGTCTTAGCTATGCCAGAGTTCACATAAACCTTTATTATGAAATGTGATGCCTCACGAAATTGAATTGGTGTTGTTTTAATGCAATAATAAAGACCCATTTCTTTTGAAAGTCATCGAATCAAAGGAATGTATTTACAAAAACCTAGTTATGGGAAGGAAATGTTGGAAATACTACATGAAATAAAGAAATGGAGACCTTACCTAATGGGAAGACACTTCAAGGTAAAAAAACATCATGATAGTCTTAAATAATTTTTGGAACAAATATTATCTTCATAAGAGCAGTAAAAATGGTTCACAAAGATGTCGGCTTATGACTTTGAAATCGTCTACCAAAAAGGGAAGAAATTTTTTGTTGTAGATACACTCTCAAGAAAATATGAGGATGTTGAAGCATTGATTTGTGCCATTTCTATTATCCAACAAAATTGGATAACCAAAACAAGGGATGAATGGAAGAATGACGAAGAAGTGTGGACACTCAATCAAAAGCTACAGGTAGATCCCAAACATATGATAAATTTAGCTAGAAAAATGATTCATTATGGTCCAAAGATCACTTATATCTTTGTAATAATTCCCAACTCAAACAAAATATTCTTCTGGAATTGCATACCTCTCACTTAGGATGGCACTCAAGATTTTTAAGAACTTACCACAGGGTCAAGAAGAAATTTTTTTGGGATGACCTTAAATATAATATTCAAAATTTTGTGGAGAAATGCAGGGAAAATTTTAGGGGCAAATTTTAGCCCAAAGGCGAATTTTAAAGGGTTTTAAATTTTAGAGGGGCAATTTTTTAATATAAACCCATTTTGTATAGTTTTATAAAATTAGCCCTATAATTATTTAAAAAACAATTAATTATTAAATGTTAGTCCAAAAAAATAAGCGCGCACAAACCTTCCACCCTGCATTCGCCTCCGATTTTCTGGTTTGGAGCGTATTTCGCCCCATTTTTTCCTAGTTGGGGCTTGGAAGTTGGAGGAATTCACCCCATTTTTTACTGGTTGGAGCTTGGGGCTTGGAAGTTGGAGGTGATTTCCTGAGCATCTAGTCCATTGGCCTCTCCACCTCAAATTTTTGTATAAATTTTCCAGTTTCCATCGATCCCTCTGACCAGCTTTGCAAAAACCCTCGACCTAATCCCGATATCAAGACCCTATTTGTTGACCATGCGTGTGTGCCTTCGAATGAAGCTCGAACTCCTCCTGCAAATAGTTCTCTTGTTGGTGCACTTTCAAAAGGGGGTACATTTCCTGCTGTAGGTGCACATATTGTAAGTCATGACTTCATTAGTTCAGAAATTAATTCGTATAAACTGCAACTAATTTTTTCAGTTGATAAATTTCTTTATCTTGGAATTAATCATCAGATTAACATGCATTCAGCTATGTTGCAGAGTTACTATCAATCTAACATGCTCTATAAAATTTTGATTGCAACCATTCCAACCTGCAGCCACTCATCCAAGTGCCCTTGCAGGATGGATGGTGAATTCTTTTCCTCCAGCCCCACATACTGTAGTGGTTGCTACACCATCTTCTCTGGTTTCACAACCACATCCAGGTGAACTGAGATGACCATATTTCGTGTAGTAGATTAAGTTCCATATTTTGGTTTGAAAATATGTGATAACACGCCTGACTGTAGGTATTTCCCAGGAAGAGAGATGAGAAAAGATAGCATCTTTCTCAAAGATGATGAGCATGCCAATATTTAGATAGGATATAAAATTTTAATTGATTTTTTGTTAAATGACTTCAGCTGCTTTGCTAAAACACCCAAGGACTCCACCCACCAATAGTAATCCCGGATTGGATTATCAATCTGCAGATTCTGAACATCTTGTGAAACAGATTCGTCCTGTTCAAACTGATGAGGTATGGACACAGGAGGCAACAGTTTACGCTTTGAGATATAATCCTTTGTCAAATTTGTCTGTGGGTAACAGAGGGGTTCAGAAAGTATTGAAATGATGTATAAATTGTTTTATTTTGGAGCTTCCTTAGCTCTCATTGTGTCTTGACTAAGATTCCAACCTTATAAAGGTGTTTGTTGGTTACATTTGTATTGGAAATATTTGATGTAATGATTGAATACTTGACTGATAGCTTATGCTGGCTGTGAGTCTTTTGCTAAACTAGTTTCAACTTTCAATGAGTAGTGTTGGACTATGGAGATCACTCACCTGTGTGTTAGTGAAGCACATGCACATACACACACTCAGAACTACTAGATGGGTTTCAGCAGTGTGTTAAGGGTCTTGTGTTATTATGGAAATCACTCAACTGTGTGGTAGTGCACATGCACACACACATATTCGGAATTGCTTTATGGGTTTCGGCAGCGTGTTAAGGGTGTTTTTCTTTTATTCCAAGATATCACAAACTTATTTTCATCTCCATTCTGTAATTGTAGGTGTCCTATCTGGCTCCAATTCATCCTCTTAGCATGTACCTGCAAGAAATTTCTAAAATTGTTTCAAGAACCTTTAACCAGAGTTCAAATGTTATGAGCATGGATTTTCACCCACTGCAGCGAACGATACTGCTAGGTGATCTATCTGTAATCTCTGAAATATTTTGTTCAATGTGGCCCCAAATATTCATTATATTGGGTGTGCACATTGATTTATCTGTATGTCAAAAGTGTCTCACCTTTTAAAACTTGGGCACCAGGCTTATCTTCCAGTTGGAACAAATGTTGGCGATATTGGAATTTGGGATGTTGGTTCACGTGAAAGATTGGCTGTCAGAGCCTTTAGTGTATGGGATATCTCAGCTTGCTCAATGTCACTGTAGTTATGTCTGTCTATTTTATGGGATTGCATTCTGTTATTTATTAATTATTAAAATTTGTTGTAGAAGCATACTTTCTAGCCTATTGGCTTCTTGGTGCTTTTTGGTGCCATATACTTGATAATTGCCAGGCTTCTGACTAAAGCTCTTATGTACATGCTTTTGGTTCTTGTTAGGCAGCACTTGTCAAAGATCCAGGTATCAATGTATTTGGAGCCCAGATGGGACATTGTTGGGTATGTGATTACACCTTGTTTGTGAGTGTCATGTTATTCATCCTTGAATTTTGCAGATTACCTAGGAAAGTTTGATACTGTTAGCCTCAAAATGTCACTGAATTTGGCTAGTATTTTTTTCCATGGCCTTGTATTGCTTGTAGGAGCTGCATTTTCCAAGCATATTGTCCACTTATATTCATATACTGGTGATGGTGAGTTGAGGCAACATCTAGAGGTTCATAGTGCACACCCTGGCTTCAAAACCCACTTTCCTTTTTTTTGTGGTCTTTATCTGTGGTGTCCAATATATTAATTCTTCCTTTTTTCTTTGAATCCACACAGATTGATGCCCATGTCGGCGGTGTGAATGATATTTATTTTGCTCACCCGAATAATAAGCAGCTTTGTGTTATCACTTTTGGAGATGATAAAGCTATTAAGGTATAAGTTCCAATCCTTTATGCTATAACAGGCAACTAGCGATGCCAATAACATTTTATTATTGAAAGGCCACCATATAGATATTTTCAGATGTGATAGATTGGTCTCAGGAGTGTTCAGTGACTTGAGCAAGTGTGGGATGCTGTAACTGGCACTAAGCAGTACACATTCGAAGGGCATGAAGCTCCTGTATATTCAGTCTGCCCTCATCATAAGGAGAATATCCAGGTCAGTTATGATCTGAGTACCATAATAAAAAAACCTATCAATAATTTTTTTGAGAAGCCTCTCTCTAATTTTGAAGGGTTTCTTTAATTGGGTACTAGTTCATGCTTGTATTTTTTTGGGGGCTATTCTATGCATGTAATTGTATTTTGCACTATCTTGTATTTGTCTATGGTTAATGGCAGTTCATTTTCTCTACGGCTATTGATTGGAAGATCAAAGCTTGGCTTTATGATCTACTGGGATCTAGAGTAAATTATGACGCCCCTGGGCATTGGTGTACTACAATGACTTATAGTGCAGATGGAACACAGTATGATTAAGTTTTCTAAACTATTATGCTTTTCATGGTGAATATTTAGCTATGTCATTTCAAGAACGATAAGGATGCTTCTTTAATTAATTGAATTACATGGGGGATTAGGCTCTTCTCATGTGGAACAATCAAAGAAGGTGATTCATACTTGGTTGAGTGGAATGAAAGTGAGGGAGAAATCAAGAGAACATATTCTGGATTCTGCAAACGGTCCTTAGGAGTTGTGCAGTTTGATACAACGAGAAACAGGTTTTTTGCAGCTGGTGATGAATTTCAAATTAAGTTCTGGGACATGGATAATACCAACATTTTGACAACTACTGATGTTGAGGGTTGTTTGCCTGTAAGAAGATATTTTCTATTTTGGTTATGATCAAATATCAGATCCGAAACTCTGATTGTTATCTATTTTAGATTAGATATATACCCATCTAGATTGTTTCTTGTCAAATTTTGCAGGCAAGCCCTCGTCTCCGTTTCAATAAGGAAGGGTCCTTACTTGCTGTGAGTACAAATGATAATGGGATCAAGATTTTAGCAAATGTTGATGGAGTTCGCCTACTTCATATGCTTGAAAATAGAGTGTTTGAGGGGACAAGGATACCACCAGAGGTGGTGTCAGCAAAGGTACTATGCTGCCCCCACTTCAAATTGAATACACGTGTACCCAAACTTCTGCATCTCACTACTATTGTCCTTTTTGTAGGCTCCAATAACAAATGCCACGGCTGCTATGGTAAACACGGCTGCTCCACTTCCTGTTCCAATAGAATGGTTAGAAAGGGTTCCTCCTGCTGTATCAATTTATACTATCGTGAGAGTCATTCCACTTGAAGAATTGGATATTTGGCAATTGACCAAACTAATCTATAGGAAAATTGGGCTTTAATTATTACATCAGATTCTCCTTTTCAATCTGTTGTAATCACCCTGCTTTACAAGTTGGGGTTTATTTTAGCATTCTTGAATAAAATAAATTAACCATCAACCAATAACCATGTATACAGAATAATCTTGACAGTAGCTGGGCAGCAGATGTGAAACCTAGGCTTCTGGATGAGGTTGCAGATAAGAGTAAGAACTCGAAGTTAGCAGAGATCACTGATATCACCCAGTGTAGGTCTCTTAGGTTGCCAGATATGCTACCTGCTGGAAAGGCAAGTTGTGCTAGGGATCTCATTTATACCCTAAAAACCAAGAATTTGTCGCATATCATAGTTGTTGGACCTTATTTTCCGTATCATAGAATTTTTTTTGTGCTTGAACTAGATATAATTTTCCATGTGTTTTACAGGTAGCCAGATTAATATATACTAATTCAGGGGTTGTTGTCCTAGCTCTTTTCTCCAATGCTGTTCACAAGCTTTGGAAATGGATGCGTAATGATCGCAATCCATCTGGCAAGGTACAGCTCTAAAAGTGTCCTAATGTACTGTTTGTTTTCAGTTTTAGAATTCTGCATTTAATAAGCATTTGAAAGATGGCAATTCATTTTCCAGTCCACAGCAAATACTGCACCACAACTGTGGCAGCCAGTGAGTGGGATCCTTATGACAAATGATATGAGTGACACAAATCCATAAGAAGCAGTCTCATGCATAGCCTTGTCAAAGAACGATTCTTATGTTATGTCTGCTTCTGGTGGGAAGGTGTTACATACCACCTGTTTTGGACGAGTTATGAGATAAAGAGCACAACTTATTGAAATTTTTTTAATATTATGTGTCACAATATCAAACATTTGGTAATTACTTCTATAACATGATTCTTTTTCTAGATTATTTCCTTTGTTGTGATATAATTCTTCTTCTCATGAGGGTAAATTGAAGCATGCCAAACTCAGTTAGATGTACTTTGATCACTAAACAAATTAATCATAGATACATGTTTTCATGAGGGTAAATTGTTTGTTCTCATGATGGTAAATTGAAGCATGCCAAACTAAGTTAGATGTACTTTTATCACTAAAAAAATTAATTATAGATACATGTTTTCATTCAACAGTTTCATGATGAGAGGAATAAATCTGTTAAGAAGCTGCAAGATAATAGAGATTCACGCAAAGAAAATATTTGTGATGTTTTGAAGCTTGGCGGTAGAGCTTGTAACACATTTTATAAATAATTGTGTCTAGCTTTTGGACATTTTTTTTTTGGGTTGTGGTCTACCCTACGTTGTGACATGTCAAACAGTTTTTGAGCTTGCTAAATCTGAACATTGAATGTATTTATTGTGACTCTGATATCCATAAATCAATCATATTGTTTGTATATTAAACATGTTTTCATTGATTACAGAAATATTTTTTGAATGCCATTTCTGACTTATATCATGCACATATCTAAAGTAATTTTGACATGCATGGTGTCTCTTCTATTCTACTTCCTTTTAAAGTAAGAAGACTTTTTGCAGTAAAATGTTTTGAGAGTAAACCTCTGAAAATGCATTTTGGTAATAATGGTCCAAGGGATTAGTCTAATATGATTGGGATACTTTTGTTTATAGCCCACCATTTAGTATGACATTTCGTGTTTAGTGTTTCTTAGATTACTCACCGACTTACTTGTGAAACACTGAAAAAGCACTACCACCAACTGGTTTTAGACTTTTAGTTACAATTAATCTTAAGAAAATCTTCAACAGGTTTCCCTCTGAAACAAAAATAATATCAATAAACTGTCCTGAATTTACCAGGCATTGGAGTTGCCCAAATTCCTATGCATTGTAACTATTGTAGTAACTCTTGGGATACTTTTGTGTATAGCCCACCCTTTAGTATGACATGTTCATGTTTCATTTTTAAATTGCGAGGTTGAAATGCATACAAATTATGCTTTGCCTTTAAACCTAAGAAGTTCCTATTGTTCACGGGGTTTGGAATTGTGGTTTGACATGGAGGTAGGCATAGAGGGATATTTTTACAGTCACACCAGCCTGTCAATTAAATCAATGTGCACTATCTCTGAATTTTGAACTACTCCTTGGTGAATCAAGGCCAAAAATAATGCAAAGCCAACAAAACAAGACCAAAAATATTCTATTGCCAGTATTTAGTAGACAAAACAAAGTGGTATAGACCTTAGACATTAAAATTATGGCTTGGATTTCATAAAATATGAATGATATAAATGTTGATGATGTATTGCTCAGACTAAATGGAATGGTTAAAATTGAAATTTCCTCTGTAGTTCTATTTACACACGTTGGGTGCAGAGGTAGATACAGGCTGATCTGTATGACTGTCTTTTCTAGTTGATTTAACAAATATTACTCTGCCAAGAAAATGAATGTCTATTTTAATAGGTTTAATGGATTCTACAAAACCATATTGAGGAAGGTAATGTAATTTAATTATAGCATTTTGGAAATGGACATATAGTCCTAGCTTAAGTTTGCTAAGAATTGTTGAAATTGGGTAGCTCGGAAGGTATTTCCCCTTGGAAAAACCCTTGGGGTTTTCTGGTTTGTTGTTTGGGGTTTTGGACCCAAAGGAGTGGGCTTGGAACCCAAGGAAAGACATTTAATAATCTAATTTAAGTATGAGTTTCTTTAAGGGTCAAGTCAGCTCAGGTTGGCCAGCGAGACCAAGAGACAGGACCGTTGGGGTTTCACACCCCTTGGAAAAGTATAAATACAAAGATAAGGAAAAGTAAAGGACAATCTTCTTGTGTGGTGAGAAAAGGTGAAAAAGGAACTACAACAGATGAACCTGCACAACAGGTCACTGAAATGGTTGAGATTGAAGTAGAATTGCAAGTTGAGCTAGAATACATACAAATGGATTTTCTCCAATCAAATTCAAAGCATCAAAGGAGTACATTAGGTTCTAGTGAGGTGAGTTTTATGGTGATTCTATACCTTATATTTATCATGATCCTTTTGGGTTTGAGTAATTCAGTTGATGTCTAGTGTTTTATAGTTTCCACACATTAAGTAGAATTTTTAATGTTGATTTTCCACTAAGAAAGATAGGTGTCATTAAGGATATGTCTATTTCAGGGATTGTTAGGATTGTATACTAACTTGCAGGCTATTTTAAAAATCCATTTAGCATGTGAATGCCTCTAATGCTGCCTTTTTTCAATAGAAGCTGTAAAAAGCTTTTATATTTGCTATCAGAGTGAAATAATGCAATGTTTTTCTTCCAGGAAAATGCCCTACTTTCCTTAAGAATTTTTCTTTTTGTTTGCATCACTGAACACCTCCAAACTAAGGGGAACATAATTTGTAAGTTTTCCTCATTGCAATTTTCAATTAAAGTTGGGACTCGTTGAAACTTCTATGTATTTGCCCTTGTTTTATCCTTACCCCCTACACAATTTTGGATAGAGTTTGAACCACCTAAAGCATTTTCCTTTCTTTTATTTACATACCACCTGTTTTGGACGAGTTATTACATAAAGAGCACAACTTATTGAAATTGTTTTAATCTTATGTGTCACAATATCAAACATTTGGTAATGACTTCTATAACATGATTCTTGTTCTAGATTATTTCCTTTGTTGTGATATAATTCTTCTCGTGAGGGTAAATTGAAGCATGCCAAACTCAGTTAGAATTGACCACACTAGTTACACTAGGAAGAGTGTTAGATTTCCTAGTTGGTCTCACCTCAGCCTTGAGAAGTTGAGCAGCACCAGGATTGCAGAGCTAGATTGTGGTACACCAGTCAGAAATATTCTTAAATACAACAAGAAGCTTATAACGACACCTTCGAGGATAGAAGAATTAGTTGTTGGGTCACACCCACCAAGTATGGCACAGTAGTTGAGGAGATTAACACCATCATCTTAGGTGCATTAAGAATTGACCACACTAGTTACACTAGGAGGCTAGTCATGGTAATTCTCTAGGGTAGGGTTCTAAGCCAAGATATGGGGATTGACACTAGGAAGCTAGAGTGGGGAAGCTTGAGACCATATGGTCAAGGGATAACATCATTACCTGCTTGTTGCTTGGTGGACTATGTTGGAATTTGGGTAGCTCAAAGGAGTTTTTGAGAGGTGAAAACCCACCAAAAGGAGTTGGTTGGGAAAGTTACCCAAGTAGTTGGAGTTTTGACCCAAAGATGTGGGTTTGGACCCAAGACAATTAATTATTTATTCTAATTTAAAAACTGTCATGATCATAAAAACTATCTTCAAGGGGTATCTGAAGTATTTTTCCATGATGGCATCAAATTTATTAGCATCTTAACTTCCCTTTAGAGCAAAACTAAGATGGTTAGTGATTTACATTTAGTTTAGGAGGAGAAAGATGCATGTGCAACATGCTTGCCTTGAAAATAGTGTTGGAAGATCTTTGGTGAACAAATTAATTCTCTAGTATATACAAATTACAATTATGAACATGAAATAAGTCCCAGTTAATGCATAAGAAATCTGATCATCCATTGATTGAGATTTTCTTTGATAAAAGGGATAAATACCTAAATTTCCCAACTAACTCATCATAGAAATCTATAAAGAGATTATGGTATAATCCTTCAAATGGTCACTCTAGATTTCCTAGTTCATTCATGAACTCTATTCTGGCGAGTAGAGTAATGTAATGATATCTTGTCTTCTAGTACTTGCAAAATAACTGTAATTTGACTTCCAAGATTTCACAGATTTTTCCTTGGGCACTTGTCGTAGCCAAACACTGAAGTTTTTTCCCCTGTTAACAGGATGTGTTATCCTGTTTTGTGATGAAGAGCAAAGATCTATTTATGATGCCAGTATTCTCCACCAGAGAACTACAAAAGTTTTCTTCTTTCTAAGTATCTCCATGACATGGTCTGTAGGTACTTGCAAAAAAATTCCTTGATCTTAGTTGGTTCTTCATGATTTTTTTTTCTTTTTCGAAAGAAATAAGCAAGTGATTTTATTGTATATACAAAATTACAACTGCATATGCTTGTTGGAAATATGATGCAGGATGTTGTCCTTGATGGCAACCCACTGAATGAAGATAAATACATGCGACTATTGACATGTGCTGTCCTTGATGGCAATTCACCTAATGAAGTTATGCTTGACTTGATGGACTTGGTAAATGATGTAAATCTGATGTGATATGATGTTTGTTGACAATACGATGCTGAGTGTTGTCCTTGAAAGGCAACCCACTTGATGAAGATGATGACAACTTACTTGATGAAGTTGTGCTTGATAGAATATGGTTTGATGAAGTAAATATGATGTATCTACAGTGTGAATAGAAGGCAATGAAGAAAGGAATTCAGCATGTGCTAATTCTATGATGAAAAAGAGTATGTCTCTAGGTATACGCGGATTTGCCTAGGGGAAGTCGCGTATGCACGCGGAAAGGAACGTTCCAAGTCGCGTATGGGAAAAAGCGCTCAAAAAGTGCAAAACCAGGGGTAACCACCATGGTATTGACCCATTATATTGGGTAATGATCCGCCTAATTGACCCCGTCCAGGTAGTTTTGGGCTCATGGTATTGTTTTGGCCCATGGTATTGAAAAAGGGGCTCATGGTATTGAAAAAGGATAAACCTATATAAAGAGATGAAATTCATTATGCAAATTAGATGTGTGGTGCAAGATGTCTGAGCTTGAATGAATACTTCTCTCTGGAGTATATCTGAATGGAAAGGGTTACAATTGAATGAAGGATCTGAATGTATGATGCACCAATGAAGGAGTGATGAAGAAGGGGATCTAGATCTGAAATATACTTGTATTTGCTAGATCTGTTTATGGAATGACTAGATCTGTGATGAGGCGAACATCTAGGCGAACATCTGCCTGAAGTAAAAAGGTAAATCTGAACTAAATATCTGATCTGCAGAAGTATGCTGCTCTATAATGATTGAAGATCTATACGCTACTTCGCCGCGGAGGAAGTGCGTATATACGCGGCTTCGCTGAAGAGAAAGCGCGTATGCGCAATGAAATACATACAGAGGTATACGCTGGTTTGTGTGGACGGAAGCGCGTATATACGCGACATCAGTGAAGGGAAAGCGCGTATGCAAACTAGGGTTTGTTGAAGCAAGGGGTATGAAATATCTGATCTGTTCTGCTGTGTTTCTGCTATCTGATCTGTGTTGATAAGTATCTGTTGGTGATGTATGTTTGTGCTTAAAAGTATGGAAAGGGTCCAGTCTGAAAGTATGATGAAATGTGGCCTGCAAGTGGTGTTCTATTGAAGTTGTTGGATCCGGTGTGAAAATTGATGAAATGTGGTCCATAGAGGTGCTGAGGGTTGTAGCCTTCAGTCAGGGGGTTGTAGCTCCCTTCCAGGTGAGGCTGGTAAACGAGATCGGGGGGTCGTAGCTCCCTTCCAGGAGAGGCTGGTAAACGAGTCAGGGGGTTGGAGCTCCCTTCCGGGAGAGGCTGGTAAACGAGCGCAGGTGGGTGCCTGCGTGCTGGTCAAGTCTGCGCCAGCACATATGTTGTAAGATGTTTTCTCTATAATAAAATATTGAAGGTTGAGCAACTGCAGCGGTGGTTTTCTCCCGATTTGGGTTTCCACCTAAAAATCCTGGTGTTCATGTGTGATGCTTTGTGTGATGGTTTATTCTGTTCTTACTGCACATGTTTACTGTTTATTGAACATCTGATGAATGAATGATGGAGTAATATAAGTGAAGATTTAATGACAGATCTAGATCTCTGTGTATACGCTAGTTTCATAAAGGGGATCCACGTATATACGCTAGTTTACTGAAGGAAAGTAGCGTATGGGTTTTAAGGAATGAAAAAGTAAAAAGATTTGATTATGCAGTAAATACTGATTCACCCCCCCCTCTCAGTATTTTTCCCAACAATTGGTGTCAGAGCAGGTTCTTCTGCAGAAGCTTGATCGCTTGAAGGAGATCCGTCACAATGGGAAGTATACAAACAAAAGTTTTGCTGAATTTTGGTGCAAAAGTATGGGCACTCATGAAGGAATGTGAAAAAGAGAAGGGTACTTTTGTGGATTCTCTAGAAGACAATAATCTTCTTGAAGAGAACACTCAACTCAAGGTAAGCCACGAAGAAAAGAACATAATCATAGAGACTCTTGAAAATCAGCTTAAAGCAAAAAAAAGGCGCAATGAGGAATTGGAGTGTGAAGTAGTGAGTCTAAGGAAAGATAATGAGAAAGTGAAATCTCTCAATCTTAGATTTTCTAAAGGTTCAGAAACCTTAGATGAGATTATCAAGGCACAACGGTCCCCTCTTATAAAAACAGGTCTTGGATATACTGGGGAATCTTCCCAAACATCAGCACCAAACTTTCTAAAAGCAGCCACAGCCGGTTCTCTACATTCAGCCACTCAGCAGGGGAACAAAGGAACTTTACAGGTAAAGCATGATCATCTCAATGCAAGAAACACTAACAGGGAGATCTTTCAAAATGGATACAACCAACAGGTAAACTCTAATAGAAGATTTCATGAACACAGAAATTTCTACTTCAATGGACAATGTTTCTCATGTCACAATTTTGGTCATAAAGCTGTTCAATGTGTTGCATATAAAACCATCATGACAAGAGAAGCAAGAAAGATAAGGATGAATGACGAACCAAAGAAGAACACCTATAACAACTTTTCTCCTCTTCAAAACTAAGTTGAATGTACTTATTGCAATAACTTTGGTCATGAAGAATCTGAATGCAGGAGCAAGGTCCAGCCAAAAGAGCATGATCTCTCAAGCTCTAAAGTGTGGAAAAAGGAAGAAATACCGGTTGAAAATTGTGGGATAGCGTTATTTGCAGAGGGTGAAGAAAATCAATGGTACATTGATAGTGGGTGTTCAAGACACATGACAGGTGACAAAAGCAAACTTCATACTTATAATTCTCTAGAAAAGGAAAAGAAAGTTACATTTGGAAATGATACTCCTGTTGTAATTAAAGGAAAAGGGGCAGTATTTCTAAAAGAAAAAGTGAAGGCTAAAGATGTCATGTATGTGGATGGATTAAGGCATAACCTTTTAAGTGTTAGTCAAATGTGTGATCAAGGAGCATAAGTGGTCTTCAGTTCCAAAGAATGTGTGGTTCGTGATCTTGATACAGGTAAAATCATTATAAAAGGAAAAAGAAATCCAAGCAACCTGTATGTACTAAACGACATAGATCAATGTTACTTGAGCAAGTCTTCAGAAAATTGGTTATGGCATAGAAGGCTAGGGCATCTGAGTTTCTCCCAAATCAACAAAGCAAGCAGACTTCAAGCTGTTCGTGATCTTCCCAAGATCAATCTTCCAGAAAATACCATATGCAAATCTTGTCAATTTGGTAAGCAGACCAGAGTTCGATTTAATGCCAAAGAAGGATCATCAAGTAAGCCTCTTGAACTCATTCATACTGACATCTATGGACCTATGAGGAAAAATTCATTACGTGGGGAAGAATACTATATCCTATTTATTGATGATTACTCCAGAATGTGTCATATCGCGTTTATTAAACACAAAGATGAAGCTTTTGAAAAATTTCATAATTTCAAAGCATTGGTAGAAAATGAATTGGATTTAAAAATCAAGTGTCTTAGATCTGATCGAGGAGGAGAATATTCATCAAATGAATTCTTTGAATTTTGTGAACAACATGGGATTAAAAGACAGTTCTCTGTAGCAGGCACTCCACAACAAAATGGTGTGGCAGAAAGAATGAATAGGACAATTGTTCAAATGGCTAGAGCTATGCTTGCTGATTCTAATGTTCCTGACATGTTCTGGAGTGAAGCAACACGTGCAGCAATTAACATTCTCAACAAGGCTCATGTTCGGGTAAATAGTGACAAAACTCCATATGAACTCTGGTATGGTAATTCTCCCACTGTGAAGCATTTTAAAGTTTTTGGAAGTAGATGCTTTATCAAAAATAATGATGAGAAGCTTGGCAAGTTTGAACCTAGATCATATGAAGGGATACTTCTTGGTTACTCATCTTCAAGCAAAGCATTCACATGTTACAATAAGAGGCTTCAAAAGGTTGTTGAATGTATTGATGTTGTTATTGATGAGTCTCCTGCAGCTCCTAAAGAAGAAAAACAAACAACAAACGAAGATGATAGCGACATATGGCCTTCTACATCAGATGGAAATGATATAGACAGTGAATCCAATGAAGAACCTGGAAATGATCTATCTGAAAAAGCTCCATCCAGATACGTTCAAAAGAATCATCCTGAATCTCAGATTATGGGAGACAAGGAATCAGGTGTACGAACAAGGAGAACTTTTGTGGGATCTTCTAGTCATCAGGCACTTTTATCCACAATTGAACCACTCAATGTCAATCAAGCTAGCAGAGATGAAAGTTGGAACCAAGCCATGAATGAAGAGATTGATCAAATTGAAAAGAATGACACTTGGGATTTGGTACCAAGACCACATGATAAAAATGTCATTGGAACTAAATGGATCTTCAAGAACAAGTTAAATGAGAATGGGGATGTTGTAAGAAACAAAGCTAGACTGGTTTGCAAAGGGTATACTCAACAAGAAGGTATATACTTTGAAGAAAATTTTGCTCCTATAGCTAGACTTGAAGCCATAAGAATGTTTCTTGCTTTTTCAAGTTATCAACAAATCAAAGTTTATCAAATGGATGTTAAATCTGCCTTTCTTAATGGTGATCTATAAGAAGAAGTATATATAGAACAACCGGAAGGATTCATTTTGGGAAATGATGCAAATCTTGTTTGTAGACTTAAAAAGGCTCTATATGGTCTCAAACAAGCTCCAAGGGCTTGGTATTATCGTCTTGACAAATATCTTCATCAACAAGGTTTTTCAAAAGGGTCTGCTGATAGCAACTTATACACAAAAATTGAAAATGATAAATTATTGATTGTGGTTGTATATGTTGATGATATCATTTTTGGGAGCAACGAAGAATCTTTGAGTCAAAAATTTGCTTTTGTCATGCAGCAAGAATTTGAAATGTCTTTACTTGGGGAACTAACATTCTTTCTTGGCTTGCAAGTGCATCAAAAGGAAAATGGTATTTTTCTATATCAAGCAAAATATCTTAAGCAAATTCTGAAGAAGTATGGCATGGAAGAATGCAAACCTGTAAGTACACCAATGATTACCGGATGCAGTCTCAGTTCTAATGATGATTCTCCCACAGTGAATCAACCAGAGTACAGATCGATGATAGGAAGTTTACTTTATCTCACTGGGACTAGACCAGACATTATGCATGCTGTTGGGATTATTGGACGATTCCAAGCTAATCCAAAAGAGTCTCATCTTCAGGCTGTTAAAAGAATATTCAAATATCTTCAAGGAACTCAAGACTTTGGTCTATGGTATCCAAGGAATGCTGATCTTACTCTTCATGCTTACACTGATGCAGATTGGGTTGGAAGTATTGATGATCGGAAAAGCACTAGTGGTGGTGCATTCTACATGGGGCCCCGGTTAGTATCTTGGTTCAGCAAGAAGCAAAATTCTATTGCCTTATCAACAGCTGAAGCAGAGTATGTAGCTGTCGCATCTTGTTGCACTCAACTCCTATGGATGATGCAAACCTTGCAAGATTTTCAAATCAAATGTGGAACTCCTATCTCCATTATGTGTGATAATACAAGTGCCATCAGTATCTCAAAGAATCCTGTTATGCATTCGAAGACCAAGCACATTCCCATCAAATATCATTTCCTACGTGAACAAGTGGTTGAGCAAAAAGTGAAGTTGGAGTATGTTCCCTCCAAAGAACAAGTTGCTGATATCTTTACCAAACCCCTGCCCAGGGAAGCGTTCAAGTATCTAAGACAGAAGCTGGGAGTGTTCTCTGCCAGTCAACAGAACAAATATGCATAAATTTTAGAAGATGGCTTGGGATACGCGGGTTTCCTGAAACACAGTCGCGTATGTACGCGAGTTCATTCACAGAAAACCGCGTATGTATGATTGCTGACAATTTTTGCTTGGAGTCAGCTCTCTTCAGCACAGCTACAGTGCTGTTTGGTATCTCTGATACTGTTTGGTATCTCTTGTGGTGTTCCAGTTCTCATAATTTTGTTTCTAATGTTTTGATAAAAATGCCTTGATGATTTGTTGGTGATGAAAGTGTTCAGGATGCACAAACTAAGGGGGAGCCTTAGTCATTTGGAAAGAATGCGTGGATGCACAGATTCAGGGGGAGCATTGGCTTTGCTGAGTATAATGCATTGTTGGCATTATGATGGTTCTGAAATATGTTCTCTTTCTTGAGGACTTTCTGGTGTTGGTCTTAAATGGTCACTTCAGTATACATCAGATCTGCAGAACGCTTCTTCTGCATGAGGAGAAAAGGGGGTGAGTATGTTGGTTTTGATCCGCCCGTTGCCCTTGATGTCAAAGGGGGTGAGTGTGTTGGTTTTTGATCCGCCCTTTGCCCTTGATGTCAAAGGGGGAGAGTGACATGGTGTTTGAATGCAGATAATGGTGTCAAAGAATTGGAAGAGTGACATGGTGTCATTGTATTCTTGTTTGAATGAAGAGACAGAATGGTGTCACATATTTGGGAGAGTGACATGGTGTCATTGTATTATTAATGTATCTATCTGTTGTGGTAACCAAACACCATCGTGGTTGCCATCAAGTCCAAAGGGGGAGATTGTTGGAAATATGATGCAGGATGTTGTCCTTGATGGCAACCCACTGAATGAAGATAAAGACATGCGACTATTGACATGTGCTGTCCTTGATGGCAATCCACCTAATGAAGTTATGCTTGACTTGATGGACTTGGTAAATGATGTAAATCTGATGTGATATGATGTTTGTTGACAATACGATGCTGAGTGTTGTCCTTGAAAGGCAACCCACTTGATGAAGATGATGACAACTTAGTTGATGAAGTTGTGCTTGATAGAATATGGTTTGATGAAGGAAATCTGATGTATCTACAGTGTGAATAGAAGGCAATGAAGAAAGGAATTCAGCATGTGCTAATTCTATGATGAAAAAGAGTATGTCTCTAGGTATACGCGGATTTGCCTAGGGGAAGTAGCGTATGCACGCGGAAAGGAACGTTCCAAGTCGCGTATGGGAAAAAGCGCTCAAAAAGTGCAAAGCCAAGGGTAACCACCATGGTATTGACCCATTGTATTGGGTAATGATCCGCCTAATTGACCCCGTCCAGGTAGTTTTGGGCTCATGGTATTGTTTTGGCCCAAGGTATTGAAAAAGGGGCTCATGGTATTGAAAAGGATAAACCTATATAAGGAGAAGAATTTCATTGTGCAAAGAATGAGGGTGGGTGCAAGATGTCTGAGCTTGAATGAATACTTCTCTCTGGAGTATATCTGAATGGAAAGGGTTACAATTGAATGAAGGATCTGAATGTATGATGCACCAATGAAGGAGTGATGAAGAAGGGGATCTAGATCTGAAATATACTTGTATTTGCTGATGGATCTGTTTATGGAAAGGCTTAGATGCGGCACCTGCAACATACATGCGAGTAAAGGAAAAGGGTTGAATCTGAACCAAATATCTATTCTGAAGAAGTATGCTGCTCCATAATGATTGAATATCTATACGCTACTTCGCCGCGGAGGAAGCGCGTATATACGCAGCTTCGATGAAGTGAAAGCGCGTATGCGCAATGAAATTTATCTTGAAGTATCTGCAATTGATATGAGTGAAAGCGCGTATATAACATCAGTGTGAGGAAAGCGCGTATGCAAACTGGGGTTTGTTAGACGAGGAGTGAAATACGATACTTTACTGCTTGTGTTTCTACTGTACGTCTGTGTTGATATGCATCGGTAGTGATGTATGTTTGTGCTTAAATGTATGAAGAGGGTCCAGTCTGAAAATATGATGAAACGTGGCCTACAAGTATTGTTCTATTGAAGTTGTTGGATCCAGTGTGAAAATTGATGAAACGTGGTCCGAAGGGGTGCTGAAGGTTGTAGCCTTCAGTCAGGGGGTTGTAGCTCCCTTCCAGGAGAGGCTGGTAAACGAGTCAGGGGGTCGTAGCTCCCTTCCAGGAGAGGCTGGTAAACGAGTCACGGGGTTGGAGCTCCCTTCCAGGAGAGGCTGGTAAATGAGCGCAGGTGGGTGCCTGCGTGCTGGTCAAGTCTGCGCCAGCACATATGTTGTAAGATGTTTTCTCTATAATAAAATATTGAAGGCTGAGCAACTGCAGCGGTGGTTTTCTCCCGACTTGGGTTTCCACCTAAAAATTCTGGTGTTCATGTGTGATGCTTTGTGTGATGGTTTATTCTGTTCTTATTGCACATGTTTACTGTTTATAGAACATCTAATGAATGAATGATGGAATGATATAAGTGAAGAACTAATGGCATAATTAGATCTCTGTGTATACGCGAGTTTTATGAAGGATATCCGCGTGTATACGCTACTTGGCTTCAGAAAAGTAGTGTATGGGTTTTTAGGAATGAAAAAGTAAAAAGTTTTGAATATGCAGTAAATCTTGCAGTTTCACCCCCCCCTCTCAGTATTTTTCCCAACAATGCTTGTGGCCCAAAATTTCCCTCATAAAAGAACAGGGGGATCAAACTGTTTTGCAAAAGAGAACATCAACAATTATAAAAAATGTTAAGAAGATAGAAAACATCTATATTTGAGATGAGGTCATCCTGTAGAAATCATATCAGCCCAAGATCTTGCAATATCAGATCATATATTGTTTTTATAAAAAAAATATTGTTAGAATAATGCTGATAGGAATTCATAACTGTAGGGTTTCCTGTGCAAAAAAGAGAAAACATCCATAGTTAGTCTCTAATTATATTTGAAACCGTGTGTGTGAAAATATTCTATGGAGCCTTCCAAAGTCTTTTAAAAAAAAATTCAAGATCCTCTGTCCATTTCCACTTCAACTTTCATGAGTCTGTCTGCTTCATGGTTCTACTCCCTGTAAACATGCGGGAAAGAGGGATGAACGAATATGCTGGAAGATTTTTTGATGTCTTGAAAAGGTGGCAAAAAAGTATAGTTTTTCATTGAGAACACACCTCTCATCCAGTTGATTGATAAGAATCACCATAAATATGTGTATTTGTAATTCCTTTTCTCTAGCAATTTGGAGAGTAATCTTTAGGGCCATCAGTTCCCTGAAATTGTTAGTAGTTGACCCAAGAGGTTGTCCCTTAATGACATGTCATAAAATTGCAAGCAATAACTGTTTCCATAAGTAAATAATAATTTTAAATACATACTCGTGCTGGAAATATCCATATTGTGCTAGGAATGGAGCTGAAATCATAAAAGCCAAGCCTCTATTTCAGGCTTTGGATTTCTTCATTTTCTATTATTATTACATTTTTTGGAAAATCCATCTTATATTACATTATTGCAAAAAGTATATTATGATAACAACTTTTTCCATATAATGGTAGTTTGTACTTCCAAATCAGTCAAAACTCTTTCACTTGCATAATTGAAAAGTTAAAACTATTCTAAGATAAACTCCATATTTCTACTTCTTATTAGATTGAGCCTTGCCTATCATGTACAAGAAACCCTTATTTATGCTTACACCTAAAAGGAAGTTGAGTAAATCAATGCCATCGAATAACAGTAGCTAGACAAATGAAATGATTTTACTAGGATACCAGTCTGATAAATGAAATTTTTGCTTCCTAATTGGCATGCCACTGACCTAGATATGAGTGTATTATCAATTACAATTTTGATTTTTCAATAGTAATAATTATTTAAGTTAAAGTATTATTAGTAGCTTGTCCTCTAATATTTCAAATAGCTGGTTGAGGTGAAGAATATCAGAGTAAATTGGAAAGGTTTTGACTTATTTTTTATAAATCTATATAATTTATTTCCTTGATGTGCAGACAAAATATTTCAAATAGGTCATCAAGTTTCTGGCAATAAAAAACAAAAAGTTTCTATTTTCGAACAAGATATGATATATGATGTGGCACACCCTTCTGTTTGTGGTGAAGGGTGGTCCCATGTAGAGAATTCTACAGGATCTATTCTCAGTCAGAAAGAAGGCCCTCAATCTTTGGCATATGGACCAGAAACAGGGAAGATGCTTGAACACCCATCTTCTGCAGCCTTAATTGAGTCAATTGTTGTAGATAATTTTCATCCTGAAGTGACAAAATGCATGATCAATTCTCAAGAACAGAGCAGTGTAGAACATGTGAGACTTGAAGATTCCGACATTCCTCCTCCTATCAGTGAAGTTTCCAAAATTCATAAAGACGGGGAACTTGAAAAGGAAAGAAAAGGCCCAAGTTCTAAAGGCCTTGAAAAAATCTCATATCAGAATTTATATTTTCAATCTTCAAGGGAACTATTTATTTCTGATCAAGAGCAGAGTTTTGCAGATAGCTCGACAACAGGATTTACAAAAGCAGGGGAACTGCAGCAGGTACAAAATAATTGCATTACAAGCCCACATATAAGTGAACATGAAATAAGGTTTTTGGATACATAGATTAGAAAAAACAAATCTGCACAAAAGAATATTATAATGACAGATGAGGATATTGACAGAAATATGAAAGCTACTGTAATGTCACTGGAACAGTTTCCTAAAACATCCCTTCAAAATGCGGTTGAGCACAAGCCTTTAGCCTCAGAATTTCTACTACCAGATGTAAGAGATTCTGACTTGAACTTTCAAGTTATTGACAATGTAGAATCACGGGCTCTGCTAGAAGAATTAAAACACAAAAGCAATGGGAAAATTATGGAGCAATCAGTAGTGGATAAAAGGCATTAGTTTAAAGAATTTGTCAGTGACACATCTTTAGCAGTTCATCCTACAACAACAGTAACAGTGGACAATTATTGGCATTGGGATGTCAGCAAGAATGATCCTTAGAATCTCGAGAATCCTTTTAAGTACGCTACTGATGGTAATGAATTGTCACGCTTTGGGATTTTATCTTCTCATAATATTTTCAGAATTAACTTTGGCTCATTTTATACTAATAATCTAGAACTCTTGGATGAAAAAGATTAGATACTTGTTTAACATTACAATCATCTGTTGGGAAATAGAAAATGTAGTTCCTCACCATCCAAAGCCAATTAAAAATATGATATATCCCTTTTGGTTATTGTGTTCCTTATCTTGGTTGGGCCTTCGTCTATGATATTATGGTTCTGATCTAGACATGTGATGTCATTGTAGATTGCAAAAGTATAAATATATAAATGTACTTAAAATTAAAACCTTACTTTTAACACAGATTATTCAGACATTGGAAAAAAGGTCGCTAGGAAATACAGGTACTCTGGGAACAGCTGATGTTATTGCAAAAATTTTGCAAAATCCATATTTAGGAGATTGATAATGTAGTTTGATCCAACATGGATTCTTAGGATTGTCAAAGTGCAATGCCATAAGTAGAATAGTATTGAAAATAAAATTCCTATCTAACTCTTTCAGGTCTAGCGCTATCTATGAATTGGACCAAATGTTGATTGCTGGACACAGTATCTACTGTTTAGGTCGTGGGGCATCTGAATCCCTGCAGTAGTATCAATTAAGTTGTTTCGCACCCTGCCGAGTTTCGTTTAGTGGCTGTTGTGATTGGATTTCCTCCATTCTACCCAAACAATTGTTTGAGAAAGGTTTTTCATATTTTTATGCTTATGTTTGATCTTACAACAGAGCAGAAAACAAAAGATTGTTCTTTTACAGAATGATCATTTATCAACTTTTTCCACATATTAACAAAAACAAGGTTCTCTAGGTAGGCTTACCATGTGATATGCTTGATAAAATGAATAGTTGGAATGACATCTTTCCTCATCACATTTTCATATTATTCTTTTCCAGTAGCAGTTCTATTTTTTAATTAAGGATCATCACTATTTTGGTACATATGCAAGGCCTATAAATTTTAGTTCAGTTAAGTAGAGAAAGAAATGAAAATTTTCAAGTGCATGAGAAGAAAAAAAAAATATTTTATTATGTTTGGCGATCAGTGAGAAATTTAGGATTGGAATAGAGTGGCAATGGCAAGATTATTATTATTTCTTAGAAGTTATAGGTGGTAATTTTTTTTACTAATTGGCCTAATTTCTTGCAATTTCATATATGTGGGGAAACATAAATCAATCAACAGAGAATTATCAACTGACACTATGGGAAAAACTACTAGAGAGAGATGTCAATGAAGCAATAAATTAGGAGACATACCAAGAATGGGGAAATGTTGGAACTTCACCTGTGAACCCATTCATTCACGAATATAGGATTTCTAACAAAGTGGAGCCTCAATTATTTTCTATTAAGGGAGGACAGGTGCAAACATCTAGGCAGCTGAACAATGACTCTACAGGTGATAACCTTATTTAAATTTTAGAATGCTGATAGATACATTTTTGTATGTTTATCGTTATATGAGATTATATTGACAATTAGTATAGACATATTAATCTACTAATTCCTCTGGCAAAGGATGATGCTCTCGCTATCAGAGAGTCTATCTTTTCTTCTCTTTCAATTACAAGAAAGATAATACTATCATTAAATGACAGAATCCTGAAATTTATCTAATTTTATGATCTATGTAATCCGGATTGATTAGAAATTTGTTTTCTACTTTCATTTTCAACCTGAAAATCTTGACTATAATATTGCAGCACAAAGTATCACACGACTTGTAAGAGTTTGTAAGTTGCAGAAAGATCTTGAAGCCTAGCCCTCTTGCACATCTTAAACTTTTGTGATAGTCTATGATTTTGTACTGGAAAAACAAGACCACAATTAGCACTTACTAGGACATTAGTTTCAACTTTCAAGCAATTCATAAAGGAAATATATAGAATGGGGCTCTTAGTGCTATAATAAGGGTGGTGTAACCGAGAGAATGCTCATTACTAGTTGCTTAAGTCAGCTGACACAATGAAACGGGACATGGAAATATGAGTGTCCAAGATGAGACATGATGAATTTGGAGTGTTTGTAATGTCCCCTATGGATTAATTTCTCAAGGAACAAAGTAGCCTATCAATCCCCATAGGCCATAGTCTTTGATAAAGGAGAAAACCCCAATTACACAGTGTTTTGGCAGCATGGGGTAAGTTTTGGGGTAGCTGGGGAAAAAAGCCCAAATTTGGGGTTGCGATGAGCCCTTCTCAATTAATTAAGGAGGGAAAACCCCCACAAGAAAATCTATAAATACAAGAGGATTGCATGATGAAACCGCTACAATCATTTCTTATTTTCTTCTTTCTAGTTAGATTCTTGGATGATGAACCCACAACCACCATTCCTTTACTTGGTCATTGGCATAACTAACAAATCATCACAAAAATATTGAGTGCTACACATTCTACTCACAAAGTACATGTACAATGACATTTATCCAATTTATGTTTTTACATTTCTTACTGTAGACTTGGTGGGAAAATTCTTTTGGGAACCTACAACCATAACAATCTTCTACAAGTTGTTGAATTGTTAATGTGTGGCACAATACATTGTATTTTACCTTTGAGTTGAGTGTTATGTTCCTTATTATTATTGGAATGATATATTAAAAATTCATAGATATTGAAGTGTTCAAGATAAAATTGTTTTTAATGGTAAAATAAAAGAAACCAAGAGAACAAATTGCATACTAGCTCAAGCTAAATGAGCATTTGGAAATTGTTGGTTATTAAGTAAAGGATGAAAATTATCTAGGCTATAATTGCTTCTCTGTTCATGCTTGATGTAGCTGATCATGTCTCAAACATTTGTTCCAATTTACCATTAAACATTGTTTTATTTAATTTCTTGTCTTCTGTGTGAAAGAGGGAGGAATGAAAATGGTTTGTGAATAGTAGAGCATTAAAAATATTGTTGAGACTTAAGTGAATGGGTGTGAAAATGGTGGACTACATTTTGAGAAAATTCAACTCACACCATTCCCCTTGATGCCACATCCTATTAAGCTATATGCACCACCAACTTGGTAGCCATTAATGATGTCTAAGTGATGAAAATGTTTATGTGGGCCACTGTTGATGGGAAGATATATAACCAAAAAATCATAGGGTAAGGGATGAGTTGAAGGATATATATATTCTTAATGTTTTTGGCTAATTGCATAGATACATAATTTTACCCTCAATGGATTCTCTATAATGGAAGTGTTGAGGATGTATTAGATATGATATATTCTCCATTAAGTAGTCCTCAACCCAAAATAATAGGAATCTAGTTAGAGGAAATAAATATTAATTCAGTGTCCTCACTACATATAGGAAACCATTAATAGTAGGCTATAAATCCTTTACCACATATTTGATTGCTAAGCATGAACAATCAAGAAATAATACGAAAACATGATTTGATTGTGTTTCTCTTGTGTGAGAGGTGGCATTGGCATGAAAGCTTGAAACCAAGGATATCATTTATAACAATTTTCTTCTCATATTTTCATTAAAATTAACTAAACCTTATAGCTCTAGAAAAACTTAGTTTGGACTTAGAATCCTATTCATTATTGGCATTGTTAGTAAGTTTCTTTGTGTGAGCTACAATGAGAACAAAGTCCTTGTATCCATTCCAAAAATAGTGATTTTTGTACAAGACTAGGAAGGGAGGCCATACTTTAATTTTTGCGAAGGATCCATGTTGGTTGAATGAATGGGCTGTAATCCCTTGTTTACAAATAATATATGGCTTTTTGATTGGATTTTTCCAATTTCCATAGAACTCTCTCTACATCAAACCAATTCACTCATCCATTCTTTTACAACCATTTTCTCATTACTCTACATAAAATTTTAATCCATTACTACAACATTTGTAGGCTTCAAATATTTTTTCTAAATTATTATCCACGTGAACTTTTATCAAACACTTAACATGTAGAATGTAATTTCTTTTGATACAAGCTAGTTTTTGGTTAATGTGTTAAGCTACTTTCATTAAAATTGTGCAAGCTGTTACACTTCATCATGAATCCTTCTCATAAAAAGGCTTAAAAATGATATTCCTAAAATAAGTAACTCCAGAAAGACAGTGTTATTCTATTGATCCATGGCACATGAAGAAGTAAATAGCTAATCCAATGTGCCAACCTGGCGGTGTTATTGGAAAAACGGATCCAACGGAATCGGTTTTTGGGAAGAAGTACATAGACTTTTGGCAGAAAAATGAAGAATGTCACAAAAACCTAGAAAAAAACAAAACAATTTGAAGCATGGGTGATGACACATCCAATTGACTTGTCATGGATATACCCTCCTGAGAAAAATAAAAGAGATAAATCTCTTGAACCTGACGGTAATAGTGCGCGGCAGAATGCAGGCATAAGGAATTGGAATTACTTTTGGGCTAGTTGCAAGAAAGACATATTAGGTGATATGGATGGTAAGCCCAAGAAAAAAAATCAAAGTACAAGAGAATTTGAATTAGGGGAAAAGACACACTCAAATGATTTGTCCTTGTTATATCCTTCCAAAATGAACAAAAACCCCATTCAAGGAAGCACAATGTTGCTAAGGGCACAGTGACTTATGACATCGTCACCAAAAGGTCAATTAATGCCCCATATAAAACTCTTAAGGGGAGAGATGACGTTCATTCACTTAAGAACAACAATCATCATCCAACATGTGAACTACGAGATATTGCGGCACCACATAAAAACATTAGAGAAATTTTGAGGTCTAAAATGGGCCTCCTAAGGAATTATTATCCACCACCTATGGGTATTATGAATAGGAGAAATTTTTTCTCCTAGATGGTTCTTAGACGACAGCCAGCAAACCCTAGCAGCCACCATATAGCTCGATTTGCCATTATATCCGCCACCTGAGCCAGCCATGTGGTCCTTTGCCCATCTGTTATGATCACATGTTTGAAGGTTGGCCTCCTAATCCCAGAGGTATGGATTTTCATTACTATAGTTGAGTAAATTTCCTTACTTATCATGGACACTGTTGTAGTCTAATTTGACTCAGCTAAAAGTCAAGAGAGGTTCTGAGCACTTCAAGGTTATTGAGGAATAGTTGTTAAAATTTCAAGAAGACTTGTAATATGCTAGAAAGGACAACCACAAGCTCAACGAGGATTCATCATCACATGTGCACTCGAACCAAAACCAAAGAAGCAAAGGCGTCAAGGAGTTGTGAACACATGGGCAGTGTCACCATTTTCCATGCTTGGTCTCGGTGGTTCTCTTCCTTCTAATCCTGGTTCAACTACCATATATTCATTGGAACCAACACTCCGAACTCCACTAGACAACGATTCACCATTTTGTAGTAGTGATTCGCCATTTGTATTGGTGATTCACCATGATTTTACAAGATAATATAATCTCATGAGAGATTCGCCAAAAAATTATATATACATATTATATTATTAATAAAATCGCCTTCCATTTTTCCTATGTATCATGGGGATTCGCCCATTTATTATATATATAAATTTAGGGGGGTTCTTAAAATTTTCCCTAGAGAAATGTTTAGCTTTATAGCAAAATAAAGTGGAGACAATTAAGACCCTGGGTATGTTACAACCTTTAGTCATTCCAACTCAATGTTGGGAGGAGGTTTCAAAGTATTTTATCACAGGTTTACTCAAGTCCAAAGGAAAGAGTGTCATCAATGTGATAGTTTATATACTTACCAAGTATGCACACTTTTGTGCATTATCTCACCCATTTAAATCCAACAAAATTTCTAATGCATTTATGGAAACAATTCAAAAGATACATGGAAACCCAAATATTATTGTAACCGATGGAGATCCCATTTTTAATGGAATTTTTTGGATGAAATTATTTTCTTATCTCGGTACTCAATTAGCTCATATTTCATATTATCATCCTCAATCTAATGGGAAAACTGAGATAGTGAAAAAATGTTTGGAAGGATATATTCATTGCTTTGTATCTGATAAACACACACAATGAGTTAAGTGGTTACCTCTGGTTGAATGGTGGTATAACACTTCCTTCCATACTACAACAAAAATGACCCCATTTATGGCACTTTATGGAAATCATCCACCATCCATAACATCATATTTAAGATAAAATTATAAAGTTCAAGTAGTGGAATATCACATTGAACATCAACAACAAGTTATCCAACTCTTAAAAGAGAACCTCACCTTGGCGCAGAATCAAATGAAACAACAGGAGTATTAGCATCAGAATGAAAGAATTTCTGATGTAGGCAACTAGGTATAGTTACGGCTACAACCATAAAAAAAACTTCCCTCAAGCAAGCTAACAAGGATAATAAACTATCACCAAACTACTATGGTCCTTACAAGGTGTTGCAAAAGATTGATACTATGGCACAGAAATTGGAGCTTCCTACATCTTCCCAAGTGCACCTAGTTTTCCATGTTTCATGCTTAGAGAAGGTTATAGGGGAAAAGCTCCTAGTCCAAACAATATTAATAGAACTTGAAGAGGAAGGAAAAATCATATTGGAACTTGAAGCTATCATGGAAAAAAGAACTCGACAACTATGAAATCGATAAATTTCAGATTATCTCATCAAATGGAGGAACTTAACCACTCAATATTTCACATGGAAGCATGATAATTTTGTACAGAAGCATCCAGAACTACTCAAGAATTGAGGACAACACTTTTTTGAAGTAGAGGGGCATATTAGGTGCCAAAATACTAGTGTAGCCCCTTATTGTTGTTGTTAGTATACCCCCTTATTGTTATTGTTGTGCCTATGTAGTCCCCATATTGTTATTCTTATGCCCCATAGAAGCCCATTATTATTATTTTCGTGCCCTTACATTATTATTATTATCTAGGCTCTGATTATATTGTGACCCCTTAGACTCCTATATATATAAAGGAGGTATTGTAATTTGTATCATTCAAGAATTATTCATTTATGTAGTGTAAAGGAGGTTTCCCACTCGAAGAGGCTAATTTTTAAGTCGTTGATCTATCTTTTCTTCTATTTTGTGATTTGTTTGTATAATATATTTGTTGAGAATATTAGGAATTGTTGGGTGTGGAACTTGATTATCTTGTTTAATTTGTATCACATCATTGGACCCCTATACCTTAAATGGGGCGGTAATTAATCGTTACCATGGGGGGTACAGGGGGGGCGGTAGCGACTTTATGGAGCCCTCCTGGTGGGGGGGTTTCGGGGGAAGTGTCCTCAAAGCTAAAAATAGATGTAAAATTTCCCTGTAAAAGTATAGTAATTTTTAGTCAATCTAGGCCATTCATTAGGCAGATGATTTGACGGTAGAAGTTATGTTTAGTTTAGGGTTTTTTTCCCTAGAAGGCAACCCCTCTCTTTGTATGAGGGTATTGTATTGTGGCTATGTATTACATGTGTATTCTCTGAGCGGGAAATAGATAGGGAGACTGTGAGAGAGAACATAGGATATTACAGCGGATGTGCTGTAGGTTTTGTCTCTTCATTTTTTGCTGGATAATAGAAAGGAAGGACTCTCTGTTCAAGGTGGACATAGCCCAAACAGGGTGAACCATGTATATATGTGTTTCTTTGGTTTTATGTGTTTTGTGTGCTTGTATTTTCGTCATATTTTATGTGTTGCATTGCTCCATAATATATAATTTTCTAATAACTGGTATCATAGCTGAAGGTATATTTGGTTGATAAACTTGCAGGAAAGAAGGGTTCTTGGTTCGAGTGGGAGCAATGGTGTAAGATGGTAAGTTTAGGGTCGAGAAATATAATGGCCAAAATTTCCCACTGTGGAAGATGCAGATGGAAGATTATCTGTATCAGAAATATCTATACTTACCATTGAGTGGAAAAATAAAGAAGCTGACGGCTATGACAGATGCAGAATGGAAAATTCTTGATATAAAGGCACTTGGAATAGTACGGTTGTGCCTTGCGGCGTCAGTTGCCTTCAATATTTCAAAGGAAACAAAAATAGAGGGTTTGATGTAGACGTTGGTGAAACTATATGAAAAACCCTCGGCCTCAAACTAGGTATTTATTATGAAACGATTATTTAATATGAAGATGTCGGAAGGTGGATATGTTGTAGACCATTTAAATGATTTTAATACAATTACCAGTCAGCTAAGTTCTGTAGGGGTAAAACTTGATGATGAAGTTAGAGCTTTATTATTCTTGTGCTCATTTCCAGAGAGTTGGAATGGTTTAGTAATGGCCATTAGTAACTCTGTCTTTGGATCTAGTACTTTAAAGTTTGATGATGTTGTCGGTGCTATCCTTAGCGAGGAAATGCGATGGAAAAGCTCCGGTGAGACATCGGGTAATTCTTTGAGTGCAGAGTCTAGGGGAAGGAGAATGGAAAGAGGAAAGAGCTCAGGATATCACTGTAAATCAAGAAAAGGCAGATCCAAGTCTAGATCGGGGATAGTGTGCTGGAAATGCAGAAAGAAAGGACACCTAAAGAAATACTATAGATCTTAGAAGGGAAAAGAAGGAGACGCGCAACAAGAAAACAATCACGAAGCAAATGGGACAGGTGATGTGTTACTAGATGCTTTGATTCTTTCTTTTGAAAATGTTATTGATTCCTGGGTAGTAGATTCAGGGGCCCCATTCCATGCCACTCCTGATAAGAAATATTTTCATGACTATGTTCAAGGAGATTTTGGACAAGTCTGTTTGGGTGATGATAAACCCTGTAAAATTGTTGGAATGGGTAAGGCTCTTGTAAAACAACAGAATGGAAACCAATGACTATTAAAGGAGGTAAGGCATGTTCTAGATCTAAAGATAAATCTTATTTCAACCGGGAAGTTAGGTGGTGAAGGTTGTGTGACAACTTTCACAGATGAAGTTTGGAAGGTCACCAAAGGAGCCCTGGTAATAGTAAAAGGCGAAAAGGTTGGTACATTGTATTTATGCAATGGTATTTCTAACTATGTTAATTCTTTAACTTCCAAAGGAGCAGATGAAACATTATGGCATCATAGGCTCGGACACATGAGTGAGAAGGGGATGAATATTCTTCACTCAAGAAATTTGTTGCCAGGTTTGAAGAATGTTGATTTGGATTTATGTGAAAATTTCATTTATGGAAAACAAAAGAGAGTCAGATTTCTCAGAGTTGGGAAAGAAAAGAAGAGCGAAAAATTGGAGCTTGTGCATACAGATGTATGGGGACCTGCTCAGGTATCATCTCTCAGTGGCTCTCGCTATTATGTTACATTTATTGATGATGCAACTAGAAAAACTTGGATTTATTGTATTCAGAATAAATCTGATGTATTTGATACTTTCAAGAAATGGAAATATTTGGTTGAGATTGAGACAGGAAAGAAGTTGAAGTGTCTCAGATCAGACAATGGAGGTGAATATTTCAGCAAAGAGTTTGATAGGTACTGTTTAGAGCATGGAATTCGTAGAGAGAAGACAGTTCCAAGAACACCACAAGAAAATGGTGTGTCAGAAAGGATGAACAGAACAATCATGGAGCGTGCAAGGTGCATGAGATTGCATGCAGGATTGCCTTTACAATTTTGGGCAGATGTTGTAGATAATGTTGTTTATCTAATAAACAGAGGGCCTTCAAGTTCCTTGGATGGTGGTATTCCAGAGGAAGCATGGACAGGTAAAAAGGTAAACTACTCTTTTTTAAAGCCTTTTGGTTGTGAGGCCTTTGTCCATATTAATAAAGAAAACAGAATAAAGCTTGAGGAAAAATCAAAGAAATGTACCTTTATTGGATATGGTGCTAATGATTTTGGTTATCGATCATATGATTATGAAAATCACAAAATCATTAGGAGCAGAGACGTAATATTCAATGAAAAGGTCTTGTATAAGAATCAGCTGCAGGAAAAGAAACAGGAAAAAGAAAGAAAGGAATACACGGTTCTTGATGAGATAACTGAAAAAGTAAAGGTGCCTGAAAATAATAATAATCAACAACCACAGCAGCAGCAACCACCACAACAGCAACAGGCACCTCAAACACCTGAAAGTGGTGTTAGAAGATCTACCAGGATAAGTAGACCCCCTGAACGATACTCTCCTTCACTATATTATTTATTGTTGACTGATTCTGGTGAACTTGAATGTTATGAAGAAGCAATGCAGGTTGAAAGCAGGAAGAAGTGGGAGCTAGCCATGGAAGAAGAGATGGACTCCTTAATGCATAACCAAACTTGGGACTTAGTCAGGTTTACTGCAAGTAAAACTACATTGCAAAATAAATGGGTTTACAGGCTGAAGGAAGAAGATGGAGGAAAATAGAGGTAAAAAGCTAGACTTGTGGTGAAGGGGTTTGCACATAAGAAAGGTATTTATTTTGATGAAATATTTTCTCCTATTGTTAAGATGACTTCAATCAGAACTATTTTAAGTCTTGTAGCAGTGGAACATTTACATCTTGAATAGTTAGATGTAAAGACAACATTTCTTCATGGAGATTTAGAGGAAGAGATATACATGCAGCAACCAGAAGGATATGAGGTCAAAGGGAATGAAAAATTGGTGTGCAGGTTAAAGAAGAGCTTGTATGGCTTAAAACAGGCTCCAAGGCAGTGGTATCTAAAATTTGACAAGTTTATGTCTGAACAAGGTTATACTAGATGTCACTCTGATCATTGTGTTTATTTGAAAAAGCAAAATGATGGCAGCTATATTATATTTTTATTGTATGTAGATGACATGCTTGTTGCAGGGTCTAACATGCAGGAAATAAATGTGCTCAAACAAAAATTGGCAAATTCATTTGCAATGAAGGATTTAGGAGTTGCAAAACAGATCCTTGGTATGAGAATAACCAGAGATAGGAAAAATCGAAAATTAACACTGTCTCAGAATGAGTACATACAAAAGGTGTTGAAAAGATTTAATATGCACAATGCAAAACCGGTTAGTACACCTTTTGCTAGCCATTTCAAACTTAGTAAGGAAATGTTCCCAAAGACCCAAGAAGACATGGATTATATGTCTAAAGTTCCATATGCATCAGCATTTGGAAGCTTAATGTATGCAATGGTCTGCACAAGGCCTGATATTGCACATGCAGTGGGATTTGTAAGCAGGTACATGAATAATCTAGGAAAAGAACATTGGATGGCAATGAAATGGATTCTCAGATATTTGAGAGGTACCACAAATCAAGAATTATGTTTTGGTGGTTCAAACATTTCTCTACAGGGATATGTTGATGCAGATATGGCAGGAGATAGAGATAATAGGAGGAGCACTATAGGATATTTATTTACTATAGGTGGAACAACTGTTAGTTGGGTTTCAAAAATCCAAAGTGTTGTTGCACTTTCAAAAACAAAAGCAGAGTATGTTGCTGTTACAGAGGCTAGTAAAGAAATGATTTGGTTACAAAGGTTTATGGATGAATTGGGTAAGAATCATGATATGGGCACGTTATACAGTGATAGCCAAAGTTCCATTCATCTTGCAAAGAACTCAACATTTCATTCCAGGAATAAACAAATACATCTCAAGTACCACTTCATACGGTCAGTATTGGAAGATGAAGAGTTGAAGATGGAAAAGATACACACTAGCCAAAATCTTGCAGATATGCTAACAAAAGTTGTAACCAGGGAGAAATTGAGAATGTGCTCAGTTTCAATTGGTCTTCAAGGATGATGATGAAGGCGAGAAACAACGAGGTCCAAAGAGGAGTCATTTTCCAGCAAATGAAGTAGTGGTGGAGTTGCTACAATCAGTCTCCAAGTGGGAGATTGTTGGGTGTGGAACCTAATTATCTTGTTTACTTTGTATCACAGCAATGGACCCCTGTACCTTAAACGGGGTGGCAACGCCACCCGTAATTAATCACTACCATGGGGAATCCAAGGGAGGGCGACAACGACTTTATGGAGCCCCCCTCTGGCGGGGGGGTTTTAGGGGCAGCGCCCCCGAAGCTAAAAACAGATGTAAATTTTCCTTGTAAAATTATAGTAATTTCATGTCAATCTGGGGCATTCATTAGGCGGATGATCTGATGGTAGAAGTTATTTTTAGTTTAGGGTTTTTTCCCTAGAAGGCAACCCCTCTCTTTGTATGAGGGTATTGTATTGCGGCTGTGTATTACCTATGTATTCTCTGAGCGGGAAATAGATAGGGGGATTGTGAGAGAGAACAGAGGATATTACATCGGATCTGCTATGGGTTTTGTCTCTTCATTTTTTGCTGGATAATAGAAAGGAAGGATTGGCTGTTCAAGGTGGACGTAGCCCAAACTGGGTGAACCATGTATATCTGTGTCTCTCTGGTTTTATGTGTTTTGTGTGCTTGTATTTTCGACATATTTTATGTGTTGCATTGCTCCATAATATATAAACTTCTAACAGGAATATCCATTTAGAAGTATAAGAGACATTGAAGAAGTCATAGGGATAAATACAAGGCTAGGAATGATCAACAAATAATAGATAATTTATTCAAAGTGGGGGTTGAAAAATAAGAGGTTAAGACATTGTAATATGGTCCTTTTAATACACTATAAAAGGTGGGATATAATTCCTATAGACTTATTCTACCCCCACACATGCACATTTACTTATTCGTGAATGTTGAAAATCTAAAACTTTATGAGCCATCCATGTTGGATCACGAAGAGGAGTAGGTCCAACATTCCATACAAGATTTAGCCCTAAATGTTAAGGTAAATTTATCTGAGGAAATAGTTTTTTAGAAGAGGTAAATAAGTATAATATGGGGAAAGCTTGATGTTTGGAAGATTTGGTTGAAATAACATCTTCTAGGAAACAAAAAATCGTACTCTAGGGAGAAGGTAGATGAAAAATTTCCTCCCATTATTTAGTATAATATTTTGGGGACCAAATTCCTCCCAAAATGGGGTGATGTGATCTATATTGGATCACTATATAATTTTTCATCTGTATCAATTCCTTAAGTGGAAAAAATGAAGAAAAATAGATTCCATGAGTAGTTTTAGTGGTGGGACCTATTTTGGATAATTACCATTTGAAACCTTCTAGATTTATTTTGATGCATTAAATGATGTTTTTGTGAGGGTAAAGTTTTTCCAATAATTTTTTTCACCCTATGACACTATTATACACATAAGGATATCTCTAACCATCTAACAAAGGCATCAATCAAAGTTTATATGTAAATTTTGTTCCTCCTAAAATTTGACCTATTGTGATTAACCGCCATAATTTGAGTCAATGCCACATAAACCCTTGTTACTCATGGAAAAGGGGATAGCCAGGTGGGGACTATGAAGAATAATCTAGAAGGGTTAAACTATAACTCTTGATGAGGTTTGAATGGGTATAATTTTCTAAATGTCCATCGACTTGTGTTATAACTAGGCCACTAGGAGGATAGGGGGTTCCATTATATTTGCTTACATTTTGTTCTATAGTAGAGTAGAGTAGTTAATTGTGGATAGAGAGAAAGAGAATAATAGAGGGTGTTTGTGTTATGTAGCATCCCACGAGCTACAACTATTAGGAAACTCCATAGAAATTGTCTTCTTGTTTGCATTTGTATAATTTCCAATATATACAAAAGAGAGTAGAGTAGCCTCACCTTGTAGCTGGGTTTTCTCTCGAAAGGGTTTACTAGAGATTACCTTGGTGTTTATTGTGGGTTGTGTTATCAATGATAACACTTGGAATTAGTTTTTGGGTTAATTGGTTAAATTTGTTAGGGTTTTGAATTTTCTCAAAATAAAATGACATGTACAAAAGTCATTTTGTTAATATAGTTAGTTTGTAGGGTCATTTTTAATTCCATTGCGGTTAATCACAAAGGTTAAAATCCAAACTTGCATGTGTATTGGGCTTATTTAGTCATGATTGGAATTTAGACAATTTTACATAAATTCATAGCAACTCTAGTTATGGAAACTAATGGTTTGCTATGGAAGTTCTTGACACTTTCGTAGTGAATCTGCCTCCTCGAACACCTATTCCGCTACGAAAGTAAGATGTTGTGGTCACGATACATTTAAAAAAAAAAAATTGTGGTCAAAGTCATTGTGGGTTTTGAATACATGTTGTTTTCCTTGATCCATTGTCACCAAAATGTTCACACTGCATAGCTTCATTCCTGCCTTGTTTTCCTTTTCACTTTAGATTGGTTTTGCTGTCATAAGGAAGATCTCTTGTTGTTATATGAGTTGGCCTTGTTGTATTTCGGGAAGAGTCTATTGTTTTCATAGCAGGTCTAGTTGTCCATAGAAGAATTTGTAGGTGGAAAGGAACTCTCTGCGTGTTGCAACCATGGCACAAAAAAAAGAATTATAAAGGAGGTTTAGTTGTATGTTATGAAACCATGGACATGAAGATATTAGAGGAAGACCCTGCCTTCATTCAATCATTTGAGAGAGTGGGATGCCTTTTCTTTTTCTAGAAGCTGCAGGGTTACCAGGGAAAATTTCCAAAGATTTTTCCATAAGTTTCACAAGGAACGACTCAAAAGTGGGCATGCTGAATTTTCCAGTGTCACTTGATACAATTTTCCGTAGTACAGAGATCCCTGGGACTGGTGAAATTTTGTTCAAAGTGTAGAAGTTTAAACTGCTAAATTGTGATGAATTTCTCAAGGAAGAACACAAAGGGATTGACATGACTGTTGGCATTTATAGAACTTGCCTTAAAGATAATTCTTCTAAGACTATAATGGTCATACAGAAGTACTTCACATGTGAAGTCAGATTCAACATGGTTTATCAATATCACTTCAGATTTCTATTGCATTTCACAGGTAATCAGCCTCTAAACATTCCTTTTTACCTTTATAGAAGTTTGGGGAAGGTGGCTGACAAGGTCCAAGCCAAGCCTGATGCTAGTAATACCTCTATTTTTCATCATGGCATCACCAAATTTCCGGTTGTAGAAGAGCTAAATATTCTTAACAGAGATTGGATTAAATTATTATTTTTGAGTGGATATGAATTATATTCTACCACCCCCTCTAGGAAAACTCCAAAATTTCAATCAGTAACCCCTAATGAAGAGGTAGAACCTATAACAGAACCTATAATGAAGACTTCGACATGCACTGAAAGGAGGATGACTAAAAAATAGAGCAAAGGGAAGCGAAAAGAATTGATATTATAGTGTCCATTGAGATTGAGGAAATTCCATATTTGCAGCCAGTACAATTGAAAAAGGCAAAGACTCAAAAGAAGAGAAAGAGGGCCAATAAATTATATTTTACACAAGAGGAACCAAGGTTTGTTTTCAAACCTAGGAAACCTATTACAAGATCAATGAAACCAATTGAAAATATGCCTGAGGTTCCTTTAGAAAAAGTAGATCCATCAAAGAAGAGAAAAGATAAAGAGCCTGTACAAGAAAAAAGGTGAAATAGAGGTTTTACAAGAACAATTAAGAGAAGCTAGGAAGGGTGTGATAGAATCTAAACTACTATTTGAGGAGTTAAAAGAGGATATATCAAAGCAACTAGATTTTTATGAAAGGGTTGGAGAAGAGTCCAGTAAGATGGTGAAGAAAACTGTACCTTTTCAAAAAATGCTAAAACATGTGTAAAAAAGGAACAATTGGCTATAGGTAGACAAGAACAAGCTGCAAAGACAAGTCAAAGCATTGGAAACTAAAATAGAAATTGTTAAAGTTTCACCTTGCAAAAATAAATTTAAATTTTTTGTTGAAGTAGATGGCATTCCTTGAATATGGTAAAATCCTCATTTTTTTCCTATACTATGTTTAACCTAGTAATATATAGGGTTGAACAGATTATTAGAAATGACAAGGATTTTGAAGAAATCATGAAAAGGAAAAATCTTAGAATATTTACAATTTTGTAGCAACTCCCCATAGTTAAGATGAATATTTTCTATGAAATTGTTGTATCTTTCATGGAGGAAAAAGCAAGTAAAAATCTCCACTCAGGGAGTTATAATGGGATGAGTTTAGCTGAAAAACATCAATGAAGACTTCAGAACTTGTAGAAAGGTCAGATGCATAGCAAAAAGGTGTTTTTTGCAATTTTCTACCAAATTTTGCTACAGAACTGTCAAACTCTGTTTTTTATTTTCTGTGTTATAATTTTTTGATTAGTTTTGATTGGGCATAAGAAAACAACAAAATTATATGACTACATTTCATAGGAAGGCCCACATCATCAACCAATGGAATCATATTCTTCAAGGAGACATGTCACCAAGTCAACCAGGTTAGCATCCATGTGGCAAAAGCACAACACTCCAACACATTCACCCGTTGGTTGGATTCAATGAGGTTCACCAACATAATGTTGTTGAGCTCATAAATGAAAAGATTCCTATTTGTATTCAAATTCTATTATAACAGAAAATTCCTAAGAAAACTCATATGTGTTGTAAGTCAAGTGAGATTAGGTATCCTAGCCGCTAATTGAATCTAGCCCGGGTGGCGGATTTTGTAGTGGATATCTCTCTCTACAAATATGTAATTTTTTGAATATGAAGGGGTTAATGGATGATGTGAGAAGGCCACTTTATGTAAATATTTTATTTAGTTAATAGAACTTTTACAACATACTCTGTTTTACTACCTAAGATTTAGTTTTGGCTTTATGTTTTCTTATCATACTTTTATGTTGCTGTAAGTGTTCATAACATATTGATTACCTAGAATTGATATCACATTGCTCCAAATTCATTCAATTTTCATGTTTTACTGTAAATTTTTATTTCATACCAATTTAAAGCCAAAAATGCCTTAGCTTCCATGAAGCAGTGTTGTTTGTAATTGAATTTTTTCCTAACAGACTGAATGCCCAATGGTGGTAGTCCTCACACTCTCTTTCACCTGCTAAAATTACACAATAAAAAAAAAGTTAGGCATCTGACGTTTTGAGTTTATAAAGAGAATATTATAAGTATTTTTGAGAGAGCCCTCTTAGACTCAAAGGTCTAAATTCCAATTAAAAGTTGATTTGAAACAATTACTCTTGGTTGGAGGTTGACACAACCCAACCTATCCATTCAAGTGATAACATTTTGGTGCGTCTGTTAGGAGTCTAAAGTTATATTATCCTAGGTGTTTCTTTTCAAAGTAGCTGAGCTCTTGGAGCTAGTAGGAGGTTAGAAATTTTGAGGTTGTACTTCTACCTTGGTGACTCCACTGGAATCTTCAGGTTAAAGGTGGCTTCCAAGAAGATTCATACGAGGAGAAATCTAGATCCTGGTCCATTAGAGATTGTAGATGATCTAGAGAAAATTTGTTGAGATTCAACAAGATGATGAGCTTAGTGAAAATGAGTTGCCTTCACTAAGTGGGCCTGCAAGCTATTTTTAGGTGCAAGTCTATTTTAGACTATGTCTATTTTTAGACATGGTGATCATATTTCAGAAGTTGCAGGATGCTATTTATGGATGGTTGGTCAAGTTGGAAAAATAGATGAAATTATATTTTTAGAATATTGGGTAAAGTCTATTTATAGATCGTTAATCTAAAAATAGAAGTGTCGATTATTATTAGCTCTTAATAATAATCCGACAATAAACAATAACTTATTCTCTTGGAAAACTTAATTTTAGTATATAGAGTGGGCTGAAGAAATTGCACAATTTCTAGGGTTTACTGGTGGTTCATGCATGGAGGACTCAGTTAGAACTGAAGTGGAAAATTTATGACAGAGTTGGAAGAGTAGTTCATGGAGTTGTTATTCAGTTTAACTTAGTTAATGGAGTTAAATTCAGTTGAGCTAGTTGTGTCTAGTCTAACTGAATGATACACTAGTGAGAGTGGAGCGAATTAATTAGTTAATTAATTCACAAATAATAACTCATTAATAAACTGAACAATATAGCAGTTAACTGCAGTGTATTTCAGTTCCAGTGGAGACCCAATGGAGAGATAGGTGAAAGGGTAAGATGGACTATTTGTTGTGACTATAGTGATGCATTGATTGCACCACACACACATTGAATTTGCCAATGAGGATTTTGTAGTCAAGGAAAGGGTAATTCAAATTCATTCTGAGGTATTATTTAGCAGGGATTGTGCAATGGAGGCAGGCTATCAGGTGGCAAGAAATCAGTGCATGGATTTGCAGATTTCTTCTGATTAGTGTGTGATGATTGATTGTACTGAGAGCTTGATGTACTAAGATTTGTATGAGATTGTTTCATTATCTCCATGATACATAATATATGATAGTTGGGGTTTCAGCTTCAAGATTTCCCATTAAAAAATTGTGTTATGTGCGATTTTTTTTATTGCTTCATGTGTTTGAAAATGATTTTAATTTCCGCAAAAGATTAACAGTGGAAGGATTCTGTATTTAGCAAGAATATAAATATTTTTAGATCAGGAGAATCTGGATGTATACATGCATCTTGTATATAAGTCCTGCATGGTATCATAACAGTGTTAATTCTTGAAGATTGCAATTGTGAAGAATTGCTGAGTTTGTGCTGGTGGACAATTCCAATTTGCTGTATAAAATTCTTGGTGCGACAGTTGAGTATACATTGAAATGTCTTTCAATGGGTTGTGATTGGAGTATGCCCTTGATGGGAGCTTGAATTACATAGCCTGGAAGGATAGGATGGAGGCAGTGCTGGAGGATAATGGACTGAAGGAGTTCATCCATAGCGATGTTCCTAAGCCGAGATCTAGCAATGCTGCATTACTTGACGCATGGCAAAAGAAGATAGCAAAGACAAGAAAAATTTTGTTGGAAGGTGTGAATTACCATATTATGTCCAGCCTTCATAGGAAAGCCACTCCATTTGCAATGTGGAAGGCTTTGATAGATTTTTTCCAAAGAAGCAGTGACCAAAGGAATTTTGAGCTGAAAGATAAGATCAGAAAAATAAAAATGGAGAAGGGCGACAGTATTCCAAAATATCTAATGAAGGTTTTCCACTGTAGGGATGAACTGGGAAGTGTGGAGATTAATATTGATGATGAAGACTTGGTGAGCTTGGCTCTCCTTGGGCTTCCGAAGAGTTGGCAGAGCTACGAAGACTCTGTCAATGGATGCGATAAACTGCTAGGATGGGAGCGACTTTGGTTGGATCTTGTGTAGGAGGAGATAAGGCGAAGTACTAGGGATGGCTCTTCATCGAAGAATGAAGATGAAGAGAATTTCACTTTGGCTACCAAAGCAAGGAAAGGGAAGGGGAAGAAATTTCCTTCAAAATCTGAAGCAAAAGGCAAGAAGTAGGATTTTTCCAAGGTGAAGTGTTTTCACTGTCACGAACATGGGAATTTATCCACTAACTTCCCACAGAAGAAGAAGAAGAAGAAGAAGAAAGATGCTAGAGTTGCAGCTGGAGAGGCCTTAGCCTCACAATTTGAACTTGATTTCTCTTTGATCGCATGCTTGGTTTCAAGCTATATGGGATCAGTGTGGTATCTTGATAGTGGTGCATCTTTCCATATGACGGGAGAGAAGGAGTTGTTTAGTGACTTGGAGGAGAAGGACCTTCAAATGTATATGGAGATGGGCGACGATGGTCGATACATTGCGACTGAAATTAGGAACATTACCTTTGAGAGGGAGTCAGGTAATCCATTTCTATTGAAATATGTTATGCATGTTCCAGGTTTGAAGAAGAACTTGGTCTCGGTCGCAATGTTGGAAGACAAAGGTTATGATGTTGTTTTTAGTGATGGAAAAGATTTCTTGTGACATAAAACAACGGGTCAAACCAAGAGGATAGGGATTTGAGTTAAGAATATATACAAGTTGGAGGTAGATGGCTGCACTGCAATGGTGGGAAAAGCAGAAGAAGTGGTGAACCGAGATGATGGCGAATTATGGCACAGGATATTGGGTCATATTCACCATGGCGCTTTGAAGATTTTGTGGCAGATTTCTACTTGAATTCCCGAGGGTGCTCTTGCGCAGTCAGATCAATGCAAGGGATGTACTATGGGTAAGTTTGTGAAGACCACCTTTCATGAGAACGAGAACCATGCTTCGATGATCTTGGAGAGAATTCACACAGACATGTGTGTACCTTTCCCGGTTACTTCAAAAAAAAAACACAGGTATTATGTTATTTTTTTTTATGAATATTCTCGTAGATGCTGGATCTTTTTCATGCGGAAGAGGAGAAAAACATTCTCAAAGTTCTGTGAGTTTAAAGAATTGGTGAAGAAGGATTTGGGGAAGCAAGTGAAGGATCTATGGAGCGATAATGGTGGTGAATATATCTCGGGCGAATTCAAAGAATTTTGTAGCAAAGAAGGAATTCAAAGAGAAATCATAGTCCCTCATAACCCACAACAGAATGGGGTCACAGAGAGGAAGAACAGAACGATTGTGGGTGCTGCACAAGCTATGCTTGAGAGGGAGCTAGACTTGCATACAGAGGAGGAACTGCTTGTTCTGAAAGATGAACCTCCAGATGTGGACCAGCTACAGGAGGAAGTTCATGGAGTGGAGGAGTTCACTCATGCATAACCAAACATTAGACAAGGAAAAAAGCGTACCACAGAAGCTGAGAGACTAAAGCTTGATGCAACATAGAATGTAGGAGTCCCTACATCATAGCACAGGTAGAGGCAGTCACCTGACCGATTTACTTGATACATGGCTCTTATGAGCAAGTGTATCATGACAGAGCCATATTATTTTGAAGAAGCAGTGCAGGAGCCCACATGGGTAGATGCCATGGTGGAGGAGTATGACTCCATTGTCAAAAACAGTGCTTGGGAGATTGTTCCAAGGCTGGTGGGTAAATCAGTTGTAGGATCAAGATGGATCTACAAGGTAAAGCATGCTACTGATGGGATCATCGAGAAGTATAAGGCAAGATTTGTTACTTGGGGCTTCTCACAAATCGAGGGGATTGATTATGAAGAAACCTTTGCACCCGTCATGCGATATTCTTCCATAAGGACCATCCTTGCTCTCTCAGCACAAATGGGTTGGCACATTCATCAGATGGATGTGAAGACTGTGTTCCTAAATGGGGTCATTGAGGAAGAGGTGTACATTGAGCAACCTAAAGGATTTGAGATCTTCAGCAGGAGTCACATGTGTGTAGGCTCAAAAGAGCGTTGTATGGGCTGAAGCAAGCACCTCGTGCTTGTTACACACGGATCGACAACTATGTCACTGGACTTGGCTTCACCAAGAGTGAGGTGGATGCAAACCTGTACCAAATTGTGGTGGAAGGTAAGCTTTTAATCATTTTTATTTATGTTGATGATTTAATACTAACAGGTGATGAGCAGTTGATACACTCATGCAAGACATATCTTCCAAGGAGTTTGAGATGAAGGATTTGGGCCTCCTTCATTATTTCCTTGAATTGGAAATATGGTAGCGGGAAGGTGAACTTTTTGTGTCTCAAGGCAAGTATGCCTGGGAGATACTGGAGAAGTTTCACATGCAAGGATGCAAGCCTATTGACACTCCTCTTCCAAGAAATTGGAGGAAAGAGGATGCTACATCGACAGAGGTAGTGGATGCCACGGTTTATCAACAGTTGGTGGGTTCGCTCATGTATTTAGTTAATACAAGACTGGACATATGATATGCGGTGAACTAGCTTTCAGAAGCGATGGTTAAGCCTACCAAGCTCTTTTGGAAGACATGAAAGCATGTCCTGAGGTATCTCAGGGGCACATTTGAGTATGGATTATGGTACAAACAGACGGATGAGGTGAAGTTGCATGGCTTCACAGATGTAGATTTGGCAGGTAGCCCAACAGATAGAAAGAGCACATTAGGAGGGATTTTCAGTATCTGATCTACAGTATTTTCTTGGTACAACAGGAAACAAAGATCCGTGGCACTTAGTTCAGTAGAAGCAGAATACATGGCAACACGTCAAGCTACATGTGAGGCTATCTAGATGAGGAAGATCCTGGTTGGTTTGTTCGGTTCACATTTAGATCCTACAATGATACATTGTGATAATCAGAGTTGCATTAAACTCTCGATTAGTCCTGTGTTTCATGATAGATCTAAACATATTGATATCTGGTATCATCATATCAGATATTGTGTGCAGCAGAAGATCATATCTTTAGTACATTCCTACAGAAGGTTAGGATGTAGATATTCTGACAAAGGCGCTCACTAGGATAAAATTCGAATACCATAGAGGCAGGATAGGGGTGAAGGATTATCCCTATCTTGTTGAGAGGGAGTGTTGAGATTCAACAAGATGATGAGCTTAGTGAAAAGTAAGAACCTTCAATAAGTGGGGGATAATCCACTTAGCCTGCGAGCCTTCAAACTTTTCGCCTTCACTAAGTAGGCTCGCAGGCTATTTTTAGGTGCAAGACTAATTTTAGACATGGTGATCATATTTCAGAAGTTGCAGGATGCTTTTGTGGATGGTTGGTCAAGTTGGAAAAATAGATGAAATTATATTTTTAGAATATTGGGCAAAGTCTATAGATCGTCGATCTAAAAATAGAAGTATCGATTATTATTAGCTCTTAATAATAATCCGACAATAAACAAAAACTTATTCTCTTGGAGCACTTAATTTCAGTATACAGATTTTTCAATTCAATGGGCTGAAGGAATTACGCAATTCCTAGGGTTTACTAGTGGTTCATGCATGGAGGACTCAGTTAGAACTGAAGTGGCAAAGTTATGACAGATTTGGAAGAGTAGTTCATGGAGTTGTTATTCAGTTTAACTCAGTTAATGGAGTTAAACATAGTTGAGCTAGTTGTATCTAGTCTAACTGAATGATACACTAGTGAGAGTGGAGTGAATTAATTAGTTAATTAACTCACAGATAATAACTCATTAATAAACTAAACAATATAGCAGTTAACTACAGTGCATGTCAGTTCTAATGGAGACCTAGTGGAGAGATAGGTGAAAGGGCAAGATGGACTATTTGTTGTGACTATAATGATGCATTGATTGCACCACACATACATTGGAGTTTCCAATGAGTATTGCATAGTCAAGGCAAGGGTAATTAGAATTCATTCCGAGGTATTATTTAGTAGGGATTGCGCAGTGGAGGCAGGCTATCAAGTGGCAAGAAATTAGTGCATGGATTTGCATATTTCTTCTGATTAGTGTGTGATGATTGATTGTACTAAGAATTTGATGTATTAAGCTTTGTATGATATTGTTACATGATCTCCATGATACATAATATATAATAGTTGGGATTTTCAGCTTCAGGCTTTCCTGTTAAACAACTGTGTTATGTGCAATTGTTTTTATTGCTTCATGTGTTTGAAATTGATTTTCATTTCCGCAAAAGATTAACAGTGGAAGGATTCTGTATTTAGCAAGAAGATAAATATTGTTAGATCAGTAGAATCTGGATATATACATGCATCTTGTATATAATTTCTATAAATTTCTCATAGGAAACAGTAGCTCATCAAAATGAGGCACTCCATATCTCTTAAGAGATTCATCTTTACCCTCCAGAGGTGTTCAAAATATTGAAGACATAGAGTTTGATGAAAAGTTTGACTAAACAATTTTTAGATCTAAATCATAAAAGGAATTAACAGAAATTGTCTTAGATCTTAAAATATTAGGGATAGACACCACATTTGTTGTTTCCAAAGAAGATAAAGAAGGTTTTTGGGAAATTGTTACATCTAAGTTGTTATTATAACAAGAGTCTCTAGAAAACTAAAATAACTTGATCCTTTTTATTTCCTGTTTAAAATAAGAGTTGGTATCCATTTACCTGAGTGGATTTATTTTATTTATGAGTTGAAAGTTCCTATAACTCAATTTCCTAACATGACATCTAATTTTATTGCTACCTCCCATGTTGTAGTTGCTACTAGTACATCTACTTCCACCACTACAATGGTAGGAGTTCCTCCTCCTCCTCCTGCTATATGCCCTACTAGATATGCCCCTCTTGTCTTGCCTGCAATACTTCATGATCTGCAACAGGGATATTCTAATAGAATAAAAACCTTTGGAGGTGTGGAAGGAATCACTATAGAACAAAATGTAGACCAATTCAATAATTTTATCGACCTAGAGGAGGTGGATGATGAAGATGTTAGAATGAGATTATTTGCATAGAGTTTCATTGGTGAAGTCAGAAAATTTTTTAAAGCATTAACCCCGGGAAGTATACATAATTGGGATAAGTTAGAAGATAGTTTAATGAATACAACAATTTGAAGAAAGAAAGTAATGAGTCAGGGCAAGATTTTTCAAAAAATTTTAACAAAGTTTACAACTCCATTCCTACTCATATAAAACCTCCCCAAGGGGATACCCAATTGCATTATGCTAAATATTTCAATTATGAATTTTCCATTTTGCTGAGAGAGAGGGAATAACATAGTTATCGATCAAACGGGGACTATTACCTAAAAACGGGAACTATAGCCCAAAAAACCTCAAAAAACATGAAAAAACAACCCAAGAACAAAAATTATGTCTTTCAGAACCCATTTTTTTTTTTCAGGGTCAAATTTCAACATTTTTTTAAATTCAACTAAAAACGATTATTTTTCTTGAAAAAAGGATTGAAAAAACACCCTCGAAGCAAAAAGTGTTGATGTTGGAATAACATCGCCAATATTGTGTGTGCAAAAAACAACCTAAAAATAAAAAGTGTTGATGTCGGAATAACAACATCAATTTTTTGTGTGCAAAAAACACCTTGAAAATGAAAGGTGTTAATGTTGGAATAACGTCTTTTTCTTTTTGGTGTAAATTGTCAATAGTTTTTACTAATGACATTAAAGATAAAATATCATGACTCTGAAAAACCTTTAAATTTCAATGATAAACATGACATTAAAGATAAAATATCAAAAGTCTTACAATTCCAAATATTTTTAGGCATGGTATCAAAGATAATCTATTATCGTGTCTCTGAAAAGCCTTAGTTATCCAAGGATGACATTAAAGATAAAATATCACCTTTATGAAAATAAAATTCCAACAATTTTTAGGCATGGTATCAAAGATGAAATATCACTTGTAAAAAAAAAAAAAAAAAAAAAAATTAAATAAAAATAAAAAACAAAAACTTTCAAAAAAAATGGAAAAAAAACACACAATTTAAAAAAAAATAATAAAAATTAATTTATAAAAAAAACAATTTTTTTAAATAAGTTAAATAATAATAATAATAATAAAAGCCACATAGTTAAATAAATGATAAAATAAAATAATTCAAAAAAAAAAAAAATTGGTTATAAAAAGAATAAAAAATAAAATAAAAAGAAAATTTTAAAATAATTAAAATTTCAATTAAAAATTTAAAAATAAAAGTTAAATTATTGAATTGGTAAATAGGTCATTGGACAGTTCCTAAAACACCATGGATGGAAAGGATCTGCCATCTCTGTGAGAATATGAACATCGAGGATGAAAATCATTTCCTCTTAGAGTGTCTGCGTACAACCACATTAGAGCTCAATTTCATAATCTTTCTTGCAATACTGACCTTCCTAGCCTTTTAAGATGTCAAAATTATAGTGAGCTCAGGAGGCTTCTCTCCAAGCTTTTTGAGCATAGGAATAAAAACTTAAATCAAATTAAATAACTCATTTCTTTAGGTCCAATAGACTAAAGATTGGTCTCACTGGATGTTAACCACCACCACCACCACCACCACCACCATCATCATCATCATCATTACAATTTTAAATAAAAAAATAACAAAAATCAAAATTTTTAAATAAAAAAAATAACAATATAAAAAAGAAGAAAATAAATAAATAAATATATTTATTTATAAATAAATAAAGAAGAAAATAAATAAATATTTTTTTTTTAAAATGAGGGTGATTCTCCATCACCAATTTTCAAAATCGAGTGCTTTTTTTGCTACCTCAAAAAAACAGGTACCAGGTACTTTTCTCGTTTGATCGGTAACTGTGTTGAATCTGCCACTTTGGTTAACATGCAAAATGATGTTGTTAAGGTGGAAGTTAACATGGCTACAACAATGAGGTTAAAGATTGGAAAAGGAAGAGTAAAAGAGGAAGACCAATCCTCTACATCTTCAGATGTGAAATTTGACAGTATGATGAAAACCATGGAAAAACTTATGGATAGACTAGCACTTGGAAACAATCCTCCTGTTACGCAGCAAAAAACACAAATAAGAAATCCACATTTTAGAATACCTCAAATTCAACAGAGACCAAGAGAACAGAGAAACCAACCTGATCAACAAGTTAAGCCCTCTTTCCAACAAAATATAGTAGATGAAAAATAAATGCAGCCAGAAATTCAAGAAGACATTATACATTCTTTGGATGAGGATGAAACATGGGTGTTTAAAAAAGAAGAAGAGCATGATGAACCTAGTAATGACATGTGTAATGAAGAAACTGAAAAACAATCATAATACCAAAATGATTATCATCATGCCATTTTTGAGATTCAAAGTAGTATAACTTGAGGAATAGGAATGTCCCTATAGTTGCCAATAAAAATCAGCCTAAGAAAGGAGATGGCACAAAGGCTACTGAACAAAAGAAAGAGGCTCCTAGGAAAGAAATTGAAAAGGCACAACCAATTTTCAACATAGAAAATGAGATTTCAAAAATTAAAATTGTTTCCCCCTTTGGTGAAATAATAAAGGTCATAGAATGCAGAAGTCAAATTGTGAATATGCTTAACACTCAAGCTGGACCTTCTGATGCTCTAAATCTACAAGAAGGTCACTCTACCATATTCTTAGGACCAAGAGTGGAAGATGAGAAAAATGAAGAAGTGCCACGTTTTTATGTGAGTTTAAATATTCATGACATGACATTACATAATGCTATGTTAGATTTAGGGGCATCTCGCAATCTAATGACAAAGGTCATCCTGGAGAGATTGGGTTTGGACATAAGTAGAACATACAAAGACTTATTCTCATTTGATTATAAGAGGGTTCAATGTATAGGTTTGGTCAAGGATGTGGCAAGTCCCTAATAAACTGTATTGATGGACATAATTGTAGCTGATATTCCACCAAAATTCTGTTGAGATTCAACAAGATGATGAGCTTAGTGAAAAGTAAGCACCTTCAGTAAGTGGGGCCCACAGGCTATTTTTAGGTGTATGTCTATTTTTAGACATGGTGAGCATATTCTATAAGTTGCAGGATGCTATTTGTAGATGGTTGGTCAAATGTGGAAAATAGTTGAAATTCTATTTTTGAAATATTGGATGAAGTCTATTTATAGATCGTCAATCTAAAAATAGGTGCATTTCGATTATTATTAGCTCTTAATAATAATCCGACAATAAACATCAAATTATTCTCTTTGAGCACTTTATTTCAGTGAACAAATTTGGCAAATCAGTGGGTTGAAGGAATTATGCAATTCCTAGGGTTATTGGTGGCTCATGCATGGAGGACTCAGTTAGAACTAAACTGGAAAATTTATGACAGAGTTGGAAGAGTAGTTTATGGAGTTGTTATTTAGTTTGACTCAGTTAAGTGAGTTAAACTCAATTGATCTAGTTGTATCTAGTTTAACTGAAAGATACACTAGTGATAGTTAAGTGAAATAATTAGTTAATTAATTCATAGCTAATAACTCACTAACAACTAAACAGAAACAATAGTTAACTACAGTGCATGTCAGTTCCAGTAGAGAGATAGGTGAAATGTTGAGATGGACTATCCGTTGTGACTATAGTGATGCATTCAATGCATCTGACACACATTGGAGTTGCCAATGAGAATTGCACAGTCAAGGCAAGGCCAATTTGAATTCATTTAGGGGTCTTCTTCAATAGGGATTGCACAGTGGAGGCAGGTTGTTAGGAGGAAAAAAATTGGTGCATAGATATGCAAATTTCTGCATGATAGTGTATAATGAATCTACATTGTACTGAGAGCTTGATGTACTAAGATTTGTATGATATTATTACATTATTCCATTGATATACATAATATATGATATTTGGGGTTTTTAGCTTTAAGCTTTCCCATTAAACAACTGTGTTATGTGCGATTGAATTGATTCACATGTGTTTGCAATTTAGTTTTAAATTCCCGCAAGTTTAATAGTGGAAGGATTCTGTATTTTGAAAGAAGATAAATATTGTGAGATTAGGAGGATCCGGTAATACATCAGTATTAATAAATTTCTACATGGTATCGGAGCTGTATTGATTACTAGAGATTGCAATTGTGAATAATTGCTGAGTTTTGTGCTAGTGGACAATTCGAATTTGCTGCAGAAATATCTTGGTGCGACAGTTGAGTATTCACTGAAATGTCTTACAATGGCTTATGATTGGAGTATGCCCTTGATGGTATCTCGAATTACAAAGCCTAGAAGGATAGGATTGAGGTGGTGCTTGAAGATAATGGGCTAAAGGAGTTCATCAATAGCGATGTTCCTAAGCCTGCTTCTAGTGATGTTGCAGGACTTGACACATGGCAAAAGAAGGTAGCAAAGACAAGAATAACTTTGTACAAAGGTGTGAAGGACCATATTGTTTCAAGCCTTCACAGGAAAGCCACTCCATTCGAAATTTGGAAAGCATTGACAGATCTTTACCAAAGCAGTAGCGACCAGAGGAAGTTGGTGCTGAAAGATAATCTCAGAAAAGTAAAAATGGAGAGGGGCAATAGTATTCCAAATATCTCACGAATTTTTCCCACTGTAGGGATGAAATGGGAAGTGTGGGGATTACTGTTGATTATGACAACTTGTTGAGCTTCGCTATCCTTGGGCTTCCAAAGAATTGGCATAGCTACAAAGACTCTATCAATGGATGGGAGAAATTGCTGGGTTGGGAGCGACTTTGGTCGGATCATGTGCAGGAGGAGGTAAGGCGAAGTACCAGGGATGGCTCTTCATCGAAGAATTATGATGAAGAGAATTGTGCTTTGGCTGCCAAATCAAGGAAAGGGAAGGGGAAGAAATCCCATCCAAAATTCGAGGTTAAAGGAAATGTTAGGTCCCTATATTACTAGTATAGTCCGTTATTGTTGTTAGTGTAACCCCCATATTGTTATTATTGTGCCCTTAAATTATTATTGTTAGGTCGGCTAGGATTACATTGTGGCCCCACTAGGATTACATTGTGGCACCATGGACTCCTATATATAGAAAGGAGGTTTTGTATTTTGTATCATCGAAGAATTTTTCATTCATGTAATGTATTGGAGGTTTCCCCCTCGAAGTGGCTTATTTCTAAGGCGTTGATATCTGTTTTCTTCTATTTTTTGAGCTATTTTCACAACATTTGGTGTCAAAGTTTTGGATTCTATGGTTTTGCTGCTCCAAACAGGTCATCATGTAATTTTTAATATAAAGTTTTTTATATGAAGGTTCAGAAGCTAAAATTTTTACAATGCGAAGCCAAAATCCTGAGGAACATCGTCGCAAAATTTTAGAGCTTGGTTCGCAATATTTTCAGAGATATGATCTGTGGAAGTTAGGTCTTTTTGTAGGCTCCTGAATTTAACCTAAACAGGTCATCGGGGAATTTTCGGTATAACATTTTGTCTACCAGGGTTCAGAAGTTGAAATTTTTATAACATGAATATGAAAGCCTGGGGCACATCATTGAAAAATTTTAGAGCTTGGTTCACAATATTTTCAGATATATGGTCTGTGGAATTTAGAGCCTGTTTAGGCTCCTGAATTTCATCTCAAAGAGGTGATAGTGGGAAAATATTCATAACTGTAGGTTTTAACCCTGAACAGAAATTATCTACACATGAATCTTATAACAGAAAATAAACAGTAGCGAGAGCATAAAACATAAAATAGATAAACACAGATATTTTCCCCTGGATCGCAAATCGGGATGACCAGCTTGATTTTTCATTATATTCCTTTTAGTGTTACAACACACATATATATACATGCCGAAGCATACATAAACCCCAATCCATAAACCCTGGATTAGAACATAACCATAGTTCCCTTGACCGGATCTACAAAACTACCAGGGGCCGAAAACCATCGTACCCCAATACCATGTGCAAAACCATGCACAAAACCATGGACGCAGACTACCCGCCAGAAATTGAGGACCAAAAATTTTCGACCAAAGAATATTAGTCGTGGAAAGAATATAACACATACCCAACAATAACTCTCTCTCTCTTTGAGCATCAGATTTTAATTTTGTAAATAGTGACGGGAAGTATACGGACTTTAGTTTCCTGCCTATAAATTTCAGAGCTAAAGGAGCAAACAGTGACACGTGGCAAGTCATACAACTTCGCTCTACTGAATTGGTCCATAATTAGGTCATTGTGGGAGATTGGACATAACGTTGTCTTGAAGAATCCAAATCAAGTTAGACCTATGGCATTTGAAAGAAGATTCAGAGGAATACTACAGGGCTAAATTTCAGACATTGAGGACCTGCAAGTATAGAGATAAGTCAATTTCAATATTGAGCCCCTAAAAAACAAGTAAAAGGTGTGTAATTTTTTTTCCGAATTGCATAAGTCTTGTTGGAAGAATAAAGTTGATTTGATTCCAAGGGCATTTTGTAGAATAGATATCAGTATTTGATTCTCAAATGACCTCTAAAAATAATTCAAAACCAATTAAGCCTTTATAAGGCCCTACTATGAATCATGAAGACGAAGAATGGAAACATGACATATCAAAATTACTAGAGCACGTGCAACAAATTTCACTCTCGCAAAGAGAAAAAAAAAATGACATGGAAGTTTTGAAGAAAGGCGTGGAATCTAAGATGGATGGTTTGAAGAATAGCATGGAAGCTAATATGGATGGCATGGAAGCTGACATGGAATCTAATATGGATGACATGGAAGCTAAGATGGAAAACATGAAGAATGATCTAAAAGCAGACATGGTAGGTTTGACAAAGTTGATACAAGAAATGTTTTCTAATGGTGAAAAGATAGTAGAGGAAAATCATGATGAGAAAAAAATAAATGTTAATCGTGATTTCATAAACTATAATGTTGCAGGGAAGAACCACCATATTCCAAAAATGGATATGAGGAAGTTTGATGGAAAGGTTCCTATAACATGGATACTACAGATGGAGCAATATTTTGATCTCAATAATGTGCAAAACACACAAAAGTTATGCATTGCAACTTTACATTTAGAACAATCTACATTTGTATGGTATCAAGGGATTTTCTCCAGAAAAAAAATTGTTACTTGGTCAATTTTTACAGAGTAAATGATAACACATTATGAGGATACAAAGAGAAACACTTTCTTTAGCCAATTGATAAATCTCAAACAAAAGTGTTCAGTGGGGGAGCAAAATGAGGACTTCCAAAAATTGAATATAAGGGTAACTGATATTCCAGAGGAACACAGGATTGATCTCTTCATAATTACTTTAAAGGATGACATCCAACATGAATTTCGTGTTTTTGAACCTAATTCATTGGATAAGGCGTTCAGGTTGGCAAAAAAAAATGAATGTAAAATTATGGCGACAAGGAAGCCTACTAGTCACTTCTATAAATATGGAAGTGTTGCTACTCCTAGATTTCCACAACCTACAAGGTTGACACCACAAAAATTGGAATAAAAAAGAGCAAAAGGGCTTTGCTACAGTTATGATAGCAAATACACTAAAGGTCATAAGTGTTCTGAGAAGAAATTATTTTACATAGATTGTGAAGAGGAAGAAGAAAATGAACAAGAAGAGGATATACACCAGGAACCAACCCTAGAAGAGGAAGAAATGAGTCCGACCATATCGTGTAATGCATTGGCAAGAATTACCACTCAAACTCTCAAGATAGAAGGACATATCAAGAAGAAAAAGGTAATAGTGTTGATTGATTCAGGTAGCACCCATAATTTTATTCATTGTAAGGTAGCCAAGGAATTAAATTGTTTCCTATACCCGGCACCAGAATGTCAAGTGATGGTTGCAAATGGAGGAACTATAAATTGCTCTGGAAAATGCCATAATATCAAGCTAACCATGGGGGAATATTTATTGAATATTCCAATGCTTTCCATTCCTATGGGAGGTGCTGATGTTGTACTAGGAGTACAATGGTTACAATCTTTGGGGACGGTAGCTTTTAATTTTCAAGAACTTTTCTTGAAATTTTTTTCAGAAGGAAAGGAAGTCGAATTACGGGGTATTGCAGGGAATCCGGGAAAGATAATAAGCTCTAATGTCATGAAAAAGCTTCTAAATAAAGAACAACGAGGTGTAATTGCACAATTATGCTCACTAGAAGTTCCAACATCAAAATCATCTATTTCTGTAGATCTCCAAAAAGTCTTGGACAATCATTCCAAGGTGTTTGAAACTCCCAAAGGACTCTCACCTATTCATGATCATGATCATGCTATTCATTTGATTCCAGGAAGTGTTCCTCCAAACATCAGGCCTTATAGATATCCTTACATCCAAAAGAGCGAAATTGAACGTATGATTGCAGAAATGTTAGAGGCGGGTATAATTCAACCTAGTCAAAGTTTTTTCTCTGCTCCTGTAGTATTGGTACACAAGAAGGATGGATCATGGCGCATGTGTCCGGATTATAGGGAGCTCAATAAGCTCACCATTAAAGATAAATTTCCCATTCCTGTGATTGATGAATTATTGGATGAATTACATGGAGCAATTTATTTTACCAAGTTGGATATTCGTTTAGGATATCATAGAATTAGAATGAAGAGTGGAGATATTCTAAAAATAGCATTTCGAACTCATGAGGGTCATTATGAATTTTTGGTCATGCCTTTTGGCCTTACCAATGCACCTTCTACATTTCAAGGGTTGATGAATTCCATTTTCAAGCCCTTCCTTAGAAAATTTGTGCTAGTATTTTTTGATGATATACTAATCTACAGCAGGTCTTGGAAGGATCATATTCAACATGTTGACAGGGTGCTCAAACTATTGCAGGAGAAACAATTATATGCAAAAACATCCAAATGTTTCTTTGGAGTACAAGAGGTGGAATATCTGGGTCATATTGTATCTCACGAGGGTGTTAAAGTAGACCCTAACAAAATTGAAGCCATTAAGGAATGGAAAGTTCCCACAACCATAAAGCAGTTGCGAGGATTTCTCGGGTTAACAGGGTATTATCGCAAGTTTGTTAAGAATTATGGGAGAATAGCAGCACCTCTAACAACATTATTGAAGAAAGATGCATTTCATGGACTCCTGAAGCAACTAAGGCCTTTGAACATCTTAAAGAGGCAATGTGCCTAGCACCAGTCTTAGCTACGCCAGACTTCACAAAAACCTTTATTGTGGAATATGATGCCTTAGGAAATGGAATTGGTGTTGTTTTAATGCAAGAAGGAAGACCCATTTCTTTTGAAAGTCGTCCAATCAAAGGAAAGTATTTACAGAAACCTATTTATGAGAAGGAAATGTTAGCAATACTGCATGTATTAAAGAAATGAAGAACTTACCTAATGGGAAGACACTTCAAGGTAAAAAATGATCATGATAGTCTTAAACACTTTTTGGTACAAAGAATATCTTCAGAAGAGTAGCATAAATTGGTCACAAAGATGTTGGGTTATGAATTTGAAATAACCTAAAGAAAAGGGAAGCTAAATGCATGGAAAATTTTAGGGGCTAATATTCGGAGGTGGGCTAATTTTCCATGGTTTTTACAAAAAAATTATTCGCCAATTTCCATTTTTTTATAAAAATGATTCGCCCAAATTTTACAGTATAAAATTATTTTACATTAAAAATCGCCAACATTATATAAAAAAATATATATATATATATATATATATATATATATATAATATCATTATAAATTTGAATAATTTTACAAATACATCAATAAACATTTTACAGTTTACATATTAGGGACTAGTGAGATGCGTTGCTATGTTACTGTTAGAGAAGAATATATAATTATAGATCTAGTGCACATGGATGTGAATAGAAACCCTCTTGGCTGTGTGCAATATAAGGTGATCTGAGTATTGTAGGACCAAACACAGCTCTGCTTGCCTTACTTATCCTTTCTCACCGTGTGGAAACCTGGTTCCAACACCCACCCATAATACTTCCGGTGAGACTTTGACCTGAAAAAGCAGGTCACTGCCGAAAGGGCCAGTAGTATAGGGGTTTGTTGGCAAACCTTGAGCTCCGAACCTGGGTCAGGACCCCATGAGCCAACAAATTGTTCCATTGCTGGGACCTGAGAATTTGGAGAAAGGATTTGGGTACTAACAAGAAAATACAGGAAACCTATAAGAAAGGAGACATTGCAGTGCACTTAAAATTACCTACCTTTAAAGGCACGGTTAATGAGGACATGGATCGATTCTGGTTTGTAGCAGACTCGGTATGGGTTGCACAAGGCATTGTGGGTGATACTATGAAAAAAGCACAGCTATCCCTAGCCTTTGAGGAAAAATATTTGGACTGTTATATGGGGTACGTATCCCAAAATGGGATCGCATCGATCCAAAACATTAAGGACTCTCTGAAATAGTAGTTTTGGAAACCTAAATCCTACTCTGAGGTTGTAGCCGATGTAAAATATTTCAAACAAGGAGCAATTGAGTCCGTGTGGGAAGCGGATCAATGCCAAAAGAAATCTATCCACAAAGGAGAATTTTAGTATGATGACCGACAGCTTATAGAATGGTTCATCGCTATGCTAATCCCTCACTTATGCATACCTTTGGGTCACCAGACTTTTGATTCGCAAGATAAAGCTCTGGAAGCTGCCATGAAACTAGAAGCTACACTGAGAACAGATGCAATGATGGAGGTACAATAGATCCAGGCGCAACTTGGGGCTATGCACCAGGAAATTTGGGATCTACAACGAAAAAATGGAAGAAAGGATGTCATGAAACTAGGAAAACCGTGAGGCCACCTACGAATACGAGAACCTAGTCCAGGCCACCTGGGGTTAGGAGGGCCTGGTCCAGAACAACGGAGCTCCAGTAGGTCTACGATCTAGTCTAGGGATAGCCGTGTAGAGGGGCTGTGTAATACCAACCGCTACCCCTGTCCGGGCACCAATGTTTTATAACCAAGGCAACACTGGTGCGGGTTCTGCCAGTCGGTTGGCCATGAGAAGCAGGACTGTCGAATCCATAATTTAGTTATAGACCAGGGGAAGCTGCCAGAAGTACAGTTAGACCCTGCCTCACTGAAAACCCCCATGGCTAGGGATGTCTCCCCCTCCGAAGGAAGGGACGGGAGCCAAATCGGGAGCGCAAGTCAGGGATGGGGCCAGTTGATCTCTTATAACTGTGGGGGCATGGGGCATCTTGCAAAGGATTTCCCGGACCCCACACAACAATCCTACAGGTATTGTAGACATTTGGGCCATACGCTGGAGGATTGTCTAGCCCTAAGAACAAAGATACAAGAAAAGCAGCTCCCATCTATGTAGAAGGTGTGAAGGGTCTAGAATGAGCTAAGGGGTAAGGACCCAAGGGTAAACGTGGTAACGCGAAGCGGATTGGTGACTAGGGGTATCGAGGAGACAGATGAAACTGAAACACTGATCCATAGAGCAGTTAGTAACCAAGAAGGGCTAGACCTGGCCAAAGCAAGGGAAACATTTATGGAAGCTCGGAAGGATTTCCTCGAGACTAAAGCCTCTATGCCCCCCCGCTCTGACGACTTAACGGTAGCTGAGGAGGTTAAACCATTCCTATAGGGATATATAAGACTACTGCGTAACCACCAGGAAGTATGGAATCTGCAGGCATTACTAGAGAGCTGCACGAAACACACTGCCCTGTCACCCAATGTTAATGATATGCATAAGTTATACAAATATCAGAGACACACTGGCAGGGATATGCGGCTGACAGTCCAGATCGGCAACTACGAGATGGATCGGGTTATCTTAGACCTCGGATCGGAAGCCAATTTATTACCTAAGAAAACTTGGAAACACATGGGGGAACCAAAGCTGGAAATGTCCACCATCCAGCTTCGCATGGCCAATCACCAGAAAATAGTACCTCTGGGGAGGCTCTCTGGGATTATTGTGGATATCGCAGAGGTAAGAGTCTGGGATGACTTCAAAGTCATACAGATCATCTAGGATGCAGACCCCTACCTTGCGCTATTGGGGTTGGATTGGGCCATCAACATGGGTGGTATTATTGACTTAAAAAATGAAGCTTGGTATTTGAAAATAATGGCACAAGGGTAGTTGTGCCATTAGACCCAGCAGAAGGCGACCAATATACAGAACCCATACCCACCGGGGGAAAGGTGGATTATATCTATAAGTTGACGACACGAAACGGGGACAAACCAACCATAGATGCAATAATGAGCTACGAAGGGGATATTGAGGGATTGTCTGATCCCATTAAGGAACTAGAAACTTGGCAGAATCAGTTAGGTGAAGCCTCTACACTGTGTTGTCTTCGTATCACAAGGGACTTCCTCCCTCATGTCCCAAAGGAGAAAACCCGGACGGAGCTAGGAAATAATCACGCCGGCCTACACACAAGCAACAGGCCTCCTACAACAACTGTAAGTTCAACAGGTAGTGGTTCCATGCATCATGCCACCCCTACAGTGACAAAGAAGCTACGAGTTAGGCGGTCTCTTCCAACAACAACAACCCTTGGGGCCTTAGTAGGCCATATGGTCATCTTATCTTGTTCTTGGGTTAGGAGTTTCCTAGGAGGCAATCTTGTGTTGGGGGAAGGTATGTAGCTGTCACCAATCAGTAACCCTAGCAGTGCCTTGGTAGGAACGCAACCCTCGGCTGCTACAGGGATGCAACTGGACCTGGCTAAGCTGCCCCGCATAGCCTTGCACGGCCTACATCACATTGTATTTGAGGAGTTTCTCTCCTGTGATCACCAAGCGTAACAACAGTTATATACCACTGAGCACACCATTGCACAGTAGGTTGCTGCGCTGCTCCTGGCCAGGTCACAACAGGCAGAGCTTGAAACTGCAATCCACCAACTTTGCACGGAAGTTATCGATGAGATCCTAGTTGCAGATACGCTTTGGGATAAGGTGCAAATTTTTTTTACCATGCTAAAAGAGTCTCAGATGGAAATACACATCGTCAAGACATAGCTGGAACAACAAATCTCTGACTTTTAGGCCAAGTTACAGCCTGATACACCCCCAGAAATCTGTGCCCAGCGTACCGCCCTAGTCACCGATGTGACCGGTGTTATTATGGGGCAGAATGCTCAAGGCACCAAGCTACTGGAATTGGTGTTGTTTTAATGCAAGAAGGAAGACCCATTTCTTTTGAAAGTCGTCCAATCAAAGGAAAGTATTTACAGAAACCTATTTATGAGAAGGAAATGTTAGCAATACTGCATGTATTAAAGAAATGAAGAACTTACCTAATGGGAAGACACTTCAAGGTAAAAAATGATCATGATAGTCTTAAACACTTTTTGGTACAAAGAATATCTTCAGAAGAGTAGCATAAATGGGTCACAAAGATGTTGGGTTATGACTTTGAAATAATCTAAAGAAAAGGGAAGCTAAATGCATGGAAAATTTTAGGGGCTAATATTCGGAGGTGGGCTAATTTTCCATGGTTTTTACAAAAAAATTATTTGCCAATTTCCATTTTTTTATAAAAATGATTCGCCCAAATTTTACAGTATAAAATTATTTTACATTAAAAATCGCCAACATTATATAAAAATATATATATATATATATAATATCATTATAAATTTGAATAATTTTACAAATACATCAATAAACATTTTATAGTTTACATATTAGGGACTAGTGAGATTCGCCAATTTTTTAAAATTCAAGATAATTTTCCATCCTTAAAATTATCCCTGGCTAAATGTTGTTGAAGATGCACTCTTAAGAAAGAATGAAGAGGTGGAAGCATTGCTTTGTGCCATTTCTATTATCCAACCAGATTGGATAACCGAAGAAAGAGATGAATGAAAGAAGAACAAAGAAGTGTGGACACTCATTCAAAAGTTGCATCAAGATCCTAGTACATCTGATACATTTAGTTGGAAAAATGATTCTTTATGGTACAAATATCGCTTATATCTTTGTAAGAATTCCCAACTAAAACAAAATATTGTTTTGGAATTGCACACTTCTCTTTTAGGAGGACACTCAAGATTTTTAAAAACTTACCACAAGGTGAAAAAAGAATTTTTTTGGGAGGGCCTTAAATCTGATATTTAAAATTTTGTGGAGGAATGGTTGGTCTTCCAGTAGAATAAAGTTGAGACAATAAGACCGCGGGTCTTCTACAACCTTTATCCATTCCAAGTCAACGTTGGGAGGATATTTCAATGGATTTTATCACAGGTTTACCTAATTCTGAGGGAAAGAGTGTCATCATGGCGGTAGTTGATAGAATTACCAAGTATGCACACTTTTGTGCATTATCTCATCCATTTAAAGCAAGCACAGTTGCTACTACATTTATGGACACAATTCAAAAGCTACATGGAAACCCAAGGGTTATTGTGAGTGACAGAGATCTCATTTTTACTGGAAATTTTTGGATGGAGTTATTTTCTTGTTTGGGTACTCAATTAGCTCATAGCTCATCTTATCATCCTCAATCTGATGGACAAACTGAGATAGTAAATAAATGTTTGGAAGGATATCTTTGTTGTTTTGTATCTAGTAAACAAACAAAATGGGTCAAGTGGTTACCTCTAGCTGAATGGTGGTATAACACTTCCTTCCATACTGCAGCAAAAATGACCCCATTTATGGCACTTTATGGATATCATCCACCATCCATCACATCATCTTTAAGAGAAAATTCGAAGGTTCAAGCGGTGGAAGATCACATCGAGCATCAACAAGAAGTTCTCCAACTCTTAAAGGATAACCTGAATTTGGCACAAAATCGAATGAAACAACAGGCAGATCAACATCGCAGCGAGAGAAGTTTTGATGTAGGAGATTGGGTATTTTTACGGCTACAACCATATAAAAAAATGTTCCTCAAGCAAGCTAAGAAGGATAATAAATTATCGCCAAAGTACTATGGTCCTTACAAGGTGTTGCAAAAGATTGGTACTATGGCATACAAATTGGAGCTTCCTGCTTCTTCACGAGTGCATCCAGTTTTCCATGTTTCATGCTTAAAGAAGGTTATAGGTGAAAATCTTCCTGTTCAAACAATATTGCCAGAACTTGATGAGGAAGGAAAAATCATATTGGAACTTGAAGCGGTCATGGAAACAAGAACTCGATAGCTACGAAATCGATCAATTTCAGAGTATCTCATCAAGTGGAAGAACTTGCCTGTTGAAACATGGTCTTCTATGATATGCGAAACTGGGCCATTCTGGATATTTTTGATTATTTTAATCTAGCAGAGGGTTTTTGGGGTGGGTCAAAGACCTGAAAGAGTTTTAACGGGTAAAAGGGTGAACCAGGGGTCCGAAAACCACAGTTTGTGGACCATAGGAAAGTTTAGGATAGATTGCTATAAATAGAGGGACATTTTGTATTTTAGGAGATAGGATATGAAAGGCTATTGATCTGAATTGTGGTTTAAGCTATCTATTTCGGTTTTGGGGAAACGACTCCTGCTGGATGTGTGTGCGGAGATCCAAGTCCAGTTGTGTTCATACCCTGCTGCTATGTGCGCAGGTTGGGAAGGGAATTGTAAGGGATAATTGATGAATGAATGAATGAGAAAGGTTGATAAAGTATTGAATGTGTGAGTAATATGTGTATGAATTATTGGTAATTATAGTGCTGTGCATTTTTGTGTTTAAGCTGTGAAGCTCTGTGTAAGTGTGCTTTTGTACTTCGATCTATTCTATTCTGTTTATGCGCTGCTATGTTACTGTTAGAGAAGAATATATAATTATAGATCTAGTGCACATGGATGTGAATAGAAACCCTCTTGGCTGTGTGCAATATAAGGTGATCTGAGTATTGTAGGACCAAACACAGCTCTGCTTTCCTTACTTATCCTTTCTCAGCGTGTGGAAACCTGGTTCCAACACCCACCCATACTACTTTCAGTGAGAATTTGACTTGAAAAAGCAGGTCACTGCCGAAAGGGCCAGTAGTATAGGGGTTTGTTGGCAAACCTTGAGCTCCGAACCTGGGTCAGGACCCCATGAGCCAACAAATTGTTCCATTGCTGGGACCTGAGAATTTGGAGAAAGGATTTGGGTACTAACAAGCAAATACAGGAAACCTATAAGAAAGGAGACATGGCAGTGCACTTAAAATTACCTACGTTTAAAGGCACGGTTAATGAGGACATGGATCGATTCTGGTTTGTAGCAGACTCGGTATGGGTTGCACAAGGCATTGTGGGTGATACTATGAAAAAAACACAGCTATCCCTAGCCTTTGAGGAAAAATATTTGGACTGTTATATGGTACGTATCCCAAAATGGGATCGCATCGATCCAAAACATTAAGGACTCTCTGAAATAGTAGTTTTGGAAACCTAAATCCTACTCTGAGGTTGTAGCCGATGTAAAATATTTCAAACAAGGAGCAATTGAGTCCATGTGGGAAGCAGATAAATGCATAAAGAAATCTATCCACAAAGGAGAATTTTAGTATGATGACCGACAACTTATAGAATGGTTCATCGCTATGCTAATCCCTCACTTATGCATACCTTTGGGTCACCAGACTTTTGATTCGCAAGATAAAGCTCTGGAAGCTGCCATGAAACTAGAAGCTACACTGAGAACAGATGCAATGATGGAGGTACAATAGATCCAGGCGCAACTTGGGGCTATGCACCAGGAAATTTGGGATCTACAACGAAAAAATGGAAGAAAGGATGTCGTGAAACTAGGAAAACCGTGAGGCCACCTACGAATACGAGAACCTATTCTAGGCCACCTGGGGTTAGGAGGGCCTGGTCCAGAACAACGGAGCTCCAGTAGGTCTACGATCTAGTCTAGGGATAGCCGTGTAGAGGGGCTGCGTAATACCAACCGCTACCCCTGTCCGGGCACCAATGTTTTATAACCAAGGCAACACTGGTGCGGGTTCTGCCAGTCGGTTGGCCATGAGAAGCAAGACTGCCGAATCCATAATTTAGTTATAGACCAGGGGAAGCTGCCAGAAGTACAGTTAGACCCTGCCTCACTGAAAACCCCCATGGCTAGGGATGTCTCCCCCTCCGAAGGAAGGGACGGGAGCCAAATCAGGAGCGCAGGTCAGGGATGGGGCCAGTTATTCTTTTATAACTATGGGGGCATGGGGCATCTTGCAAAGGATTGCCCGGACCCCACACAACAATCCTACAGGTATTGTAGACATTTGGGCCATACGCTGGAGGATTGTCTAGCCCTAAGAACAAAGATACAAGAAAAGCAGCTCCCATCTATGTAGAAGGTGTGAAGGGTCTAGAATGAGCTAAGGGGTAAGGACCCAAGGGTAAATGTGGTAACGTGAAGCGGATTGGTGACTAGGGGTATCAAGGAGACAAATGAAACTGAAACACTGATCCATAGAGCAGTTAGTAACCAAGAAGGGCTAGACCTGGCCAAAGCAAGGGAAACATTTATGGAAGCTCGGAAGGATTTCCTCGAGACTAAAGCCTCTATGCCCCCCCGCTCTGACGACTTAACGGTAGCTGAGGAGATTAAACCATTCCTACAGGGATATATAAGACTACTGCGCAACCACCAGGCAGTATGGAATCTGCAGGCATTACTAGAGAGCTGCATGAAACACACTGCCCTGTCACCCAATGTTAATGATATGCATAAGTTATACAAATATCAAAGACACACTGGCAGGGATATGCGGCTGACATTCCAGATCGGCAACTACGAGATGGATCGGGTTATCTTAGACCTCGGATCGGAAGCCAATTTATTACCTAAGAAAACTTGGAAACACATGGGGGAACCAAAGCTGGAAATGTCCACCATCCAGCTTCGCATGGCCAATCACCAGAAAATAGTACCTCTGGGGAGGCTCTCTGGGATTATTGTGGATATCGCAGAGGTAAGAGTCTGGGATGACTTCAAAGTCATACAGATCATCTAGGATGCAGACCCCTACCTTGTGCTATTGGGGTTGGATTGGGCCGTCGACATGGGTGGTATTATTGACTTAAAAAATGAAGCTTGGTATTTGAAAATAATGGCACAAGGGTAGTTGTGCCATTAGACCCAGCAGAAGGCGACCAATATATGGAACCCATACCCACCGGGGGAAAGGTGGATTATATCTATAAGTTGACGGCACGAAACGGGGACAAACCAACCATAGATGCAATAATGAGCTACGAAGGGGATATTGAGGGATTGTCTGATCCCATTAAGGAACTAGAAACTTGGCAGAATCATTTAGGTGAAGCCTCTACACTGTGTTGTCTTCGTATCACAAGGGACTTCCTCCCTCATGTCCCGAAGGAGAAAACCCGGACGGAGCTAGGAAAGAATCAGGCCGGCCTACACACAAGCAACAGCCCTCCTACAACAACTGTAAGTTCAATAGGTAGTGGTTCCATGCATCATGCCACCCCTACAGTGACAAAGAAGCTACGAGTTAGGCGGTCTCTTCCAACAACAACAACCCTTGGGGCCTTAGTAGGCCATATGGTCATCTTATCTTGTTCTTGGGTTAGGATTTTCCTAGGAGGCAAGCTTGTGTTGGGGGAAGGTATGTAGCTGTCACCAATCAGTAACCCTAGCAGTGCCTTGGTAGGAACGCAACCCTCGGCTGCTACAGGGATGCAACTGGACCTGGCTAAGCTGCCCCGCATAGCCTTGCATGGCCTACATCACGTTGTATTTGAGGAGTTTCTCTCCTGTGATCACCAAGCGTAACAACAGTTCTATACCACTGAGCACACCATTGCAGAGTAGGTTGCTGCGCTGCTCCTCGCCAGGTCACAACAGGTAGAGCTTGAAACTGCGATCCACAAACTTTGCACGGAATTTATCGATGAGATCCTAGTTGCAGATACGCTTTGGGATAAGGTGCAACATTTTTTTACCATGCTAAAAGAGTCTCAGATGGAAATACACATCGTCAAGACATAGCTGGAACAACAAATATCTGACTTTTAGGCCAAGTTACAGCCTGATACACCCCCAGAAATCCGTGCCCAGCGTACCGCCCTAGTCACCGATGTGACCGGTGTTATTATGGGGCAGAATGCTCAAGGCACCAAGCTACTGGGGTTAGCTCTCCAACTCTAGACTAGGGTCCAACATGACTCGTTTCTCCAACAAATCAATTGGGATTTATGGCAAAAGGAATAAGTCGTCGAATAGATCACCGCTATGCTACCTACTTTGGTACCTACCCAACGCTTAGCCTGATTGAAAACGAGCAATGATCTCCAGGGCGAGATTGAGAAACTCCGACATAAAAAAAAACATCATGGCTGAACGTTTGAAGCCTTGGACTACCACAACCCTCCGCTTATCATAGGATATTTATGGCGCAACCAAGCGACTTAACCAGCATCTTGAAAGCATTACCTCAGCCACCGACGGACCGCCCTCCCAGGCGCTCGTTGATCTTGCCCAGAATGCTATGGCCCAAATTCAGGACATCCTCCCTCTGCTCAGCAGTGCTCTTGATACCTTGCGTGCACAGATTGAGGCCGCACCACCGCAGTGACTCAGGATGAGTCACAAGGTTGTGTTAGGGGACTGTTGGAACAGGGTCTTCTACGAGCTGCGAAAATGGTCCATTTTGGATATTTTTTATTATATTTAATCTAGCGGAGGGTTTTTGGGGTGGGTCAAAGCCCCGAAAGCATTGTAATGGGTAAAAGGGTAAACCAAGGATTCAAAAACCACAGTTTGTGGACCATAGGAAAGTCTAGGCTAGATTGCTATAAATAGAGGGACATTTTGTATTGTAGGAGATAGGATATGAAAGGCTATTGTTGCGAATTGTGGTTTAAGCTATCTATTTGGGTTTTGGGGAAAGGACTCCTGCTGGCTATATGCGCGGAGATCCAAGTCCAGCTGTGTGCAGACCATGCTACTGTGTGCACAGGGTGGGAAGGGAATTGTAAGGGATAATTGATGAATGAATGAATGAGAAAGGTTGATAAAGTACTGAATCTATGAGTAATCTGTGTATGAATTATTGGTAATTACTGTGCTATGCATTTCTGTGTTTAAGCTGTGAAGCTCTGTGTAAGTGTGTTTCTGTACTTCGATCTGTTCTGTTCTATTTATGCGTTGTTGTGTTATTGTTAGAGAAGCATATATAATTATAGATCTAGTGCACGTGGATGTGAATATAAACCCTCTTGGCTATGTGCATTATAAGGCGATCTGGGTATCGTAGGACCAAACGTAGCTCTTCTTGCCTTACCTATCCTTTCTCAGGGTGCGGAAACCTAGTTCCAACACCCACCCATACTACTTCGGGTGAGACTTTGACCTGCGAAAGCAGGTCACTGCCAAAAGGGCCAGTAGTATAGGGGTTTGTTGGAAAACCTTGAGATCTGAACCTGGGTCAGGACCCCTCGAGCCAACATTATCCAGTGAATATTCTACATGGGAGGATGAGCATTTTTATACAGAAGCACCCAAAACTACTCAAGCGTTGAGGACAACACTTTTTTGAAGGAGAGGGGTAGTTAGGTCCCTATATAACTAGTATAGTCCCTTATTGTTGTTAGTGTAACCCCCTTATTTTTATTGTTGTACCCCTGTAACCCCCATATTATTATTATTGTGCCCTTAAATTATTATTTTTAGGTTGGCTAGCTTTACATTGTGATCCCACTACGATTACATTGTGGCCCCATGTACTCCTATATATAGAAAGGCGGTTTTTTAATTTGTATTATCCAAGAATTGTTCATTCATGTAATGTATTGGAGGTTTCCCCCTCGAAGTGGCTTATTTCTAAGGCATTGATATCTCTTTTATTCTATTTTTGGAGTTGGTTTTACAACAGGCAAGAAGCTGGATTTTTCCAAAGTGAAGTGTTTTCACTATCATGAACATGGGCATCTCGCCACTAACTTCCCACAGAAAAAGAAGAACAAGAAGGCTGCTGGAGCTGCAATTGGAGAGGCCTTAGACTCACAATTTAAACTTGATTTCTCTTTGATCGTATTCTTGGTTTCAAGATAAATGGGATCGGTGTGGTATCTTGATAGTGGTGCATCTTTCCATATGAAGAGAGACAAGGAGTTGTTTAGTGACTTGGAGGAGAAGGATCTCCAAATGCATATATAGATGGGCGGCGATGGTAGATATAGTGTGACATGCATTGGAAGCATTAACTTTAAGAGGGAGTTAGGCAAAACATTTCTATTGAAATATGTTATGCATGTTCCAAGTCTAAAGAAGAACTTGGTCTTGGTCGCAATGTTGGAAGACAGAGGTTATGACGTTGTTTTCAGTGAGGGAAAATCTTTCCTGCGACATAAAACAACGGGTCAAACCAAGAGGATAGGGATTTGTGTTTAGAATCTCTAAAATATGGAGGTTGATGGCTGTGCTACAATGATGGGAAAAGCAGAAGAAGTGGTGAGAAAGGATGAGGGTGAATTATGGCACAGGATATTGGGCCATCTTCACCATGGCACTTTGAAGATTTTGTAGTATATTTCTACTGGACTTCCCAAAGGTACCCTTGCACAATCAGATCAGTGCAAGGGATGTACTATGGGTAATTTTCTGAAGACCACCTTTCATGAGAAGGAGATCTGTGCTTCGATGATCCGGAGAGAATTCACACGGACATGTGTGGAAATTTCTCGGGTACTTCAACAACAAAACAAATATATTATTTTATTTTTGTTGATGACTATTCTCATAGATGTTGGATCTTCTTCATGTAGAAGAAGAGCAAAACATTCTCAAAGTTCTGTGAGTTTAAAGCATTGATGGAGAAGGAGTTGGGGAAGTAAGTGAAGGCTCTGTGGAGCGATAATGGTGGTGAATATATCTCAAAAAAATTCAAAGACTTTTGTAACGAAGAAGGAATTCGAAGAGAACTCATAGCACCTCATAACCCACAACAGAATGGTGTCGCAAAGAGTAAGAACATAATGATTGTGGGTGCGGCACGAGCTATGCTGCATGACCAGGGCCTACCAATGCACTTATGGGCGGAAGCATACAACACTGCGGTTTATGTGCAAAACCGTTGTCTCCATAGAGTACCTGGCATGAGTAGACCTGAAGAAGATTTTACTGGTAAGAAGCCTGATATTTATCATCTAAATATTTTTGGCTCATATGTCTACATTCATGTGGCAAAGGACACCAGGAAGATGCTGGAGCTGACTGCAGAAGCTGGGATATTTGTGGGTTATAGAGAAACACCCCATAATTATCATGTGTATTTGCCAAACAGTTGAATGGCTGTGGTGTGACGGGATATAAAATTCAATGAGGTGAAAGCCATGAAGTTGTTGCTTGAGAGGGAGCTACACTTGCATGAAGAGGAGGAAATTCTTGTTCCCAAAGATGAGCCTCTAGATGTGGATCAGCCACAAGAGGATATTCATGTAGTGGAGGAGTCCACTAATGCAGAACCAAACATCAGAACAGGCAGAAAGTGTACCATAGAAGCTGAGAGACTAAATCTTGTTGCAGCACAGAATGTAGGAGTCCCTACATCACAGTGCAGATAGAGACAATCACCTAACTGATTTATTTGATACATGGCTCTTATGAGCAAGTGTATCGTGACAAACCCATATTCTTTTGAAGAAGTAGCACAGGAGCCCACATGGGTAGATGCCATGGTGGAGGAGTATGACTCCATTTTCAGAAACAATGCTTGGGAGATTGTTCCAAGGTCGGTGGGTAAATCAGTGGTAGATTCGAAATGGATCTACAAGGTAAAGCAAACTGTTGATGGGAGCATCAAGAAGTATAAGGCAAAATTTGTTGTCCGGGGCTTCTCACAGATCGATGGGATTGATTATGAATAAACCTTTGCACCTATCGTACAGTATTCTTCCATAAGGACCATCCTTGCTCTCTTAGCACAAATGGGTTGGCACATTCATCAGATGGATGTGAAGACTGCGTTCCTTAATGGGATCATTGAGGAAGAGGTGTACATTAAGCAGTCTAAAGGATTTGAGATCTTCAGTAGTGATTCGCATGTGTTCACACTCAAAAGAGTATTGTATGGGCTGAAGAAAGCACCATGTGCTTGGTACACACGAATCAACAACTATTTCACTAGACTTGGCTTCACCAAGAGTGGGGCGAATGCAAACCTGTACCAAATTGTGGTGGAGGGTAAGCTTTTAATAATTGTTCTTTATGTTGATGATTTAATACTAACGGGTGATGAGAAATTTATACACTCATGTAAGGCAGATCTTGCAAAGGAGTTTGAGATGAAGGATTTGGGCCTCCTTCATTAATTCCTTGGATTAGAAATATGGCAGCGAGAAGGTGAACTGTTTGTGTCTGAAGGCAAGTATGCTTGGGAGATACTTGGTAAGTTTCACAGGAGGAATGCAAGCCCATGGATACTCCTCTTCCAAGAAATTTCAGGAAAGAGGATGCTACATCGGCAAAGGTAGTGGATGCCACTGTTTATCGACAGTTTGTGGGTTCACTCATGTATTTAGTTAATACAATACTGGACATATGCTATGTGGTGAACCGGCTTTCACAAGTGATGGTTAAGCCTACCAAGCTCTTTTGGAAGGCAGACAAGCATGTCTTAAGGTATCTCAGGAGCACATCTGAGTATGGCTTATGGTACAGAAAGACTGATGAGATGAATTTTCATGGCTTTATGGATGCATATTGGGCAAGTAGCCCAACGAACAGAAAGAGCACATCAGGAGGGGTTTTCAGTATCGGATACAAAATTTTCTTGGTACAGTAGGAAACAAAGATTTGTGGCACTCAGATGAGCAGAAGAAGCATACATGGTAGCAAGTCAAGCTACATGTGAGGTTATTTAGATGAGGAAGATCCTGGTTGGTTTGTTCTGTTCACATTTAGATCCTACAGTGATACATTGTGATAATCAGATTTGCATTAAACTCTCAATTAATCATGTGTTTCATGATATATCTAAACATATTGATATCTGGTATCACATATCAGAGATTGTGTGCAGCAGAAGATCATGTTACTTTAGTACATTCCTACGGAATATCAGGATACAGACATTCTAACGAAGGTGCTCGACAGGAGCAAATTCGAATACCATAGTTGCAGGATCAGGGTGAAGGATAATCCCTATCTTGTTGAGAGGGAGTGTTGAGATTCAACAAGATGACGAGCTTAGTGAAAAGTAAGAACCTTCAATAAGTGGGGCCCGCAGGATATTTTTAGGTGTATGTCTATTTTTAGACATGGTGAGCATATTCTATAAGTTGCAGGATGCTATTTGTAGATGGTTGGTCAAATGTGGAAAATAGATGAAATTCAATTTTTAGAATATTGAGCAAAGTCTATTTATAGATCATCAATCTAAAAATAGGTGCATGTCGATTATTATTAGCTCTTAATAATAATCCGACAATAAACATCAACTTATTATCTTGGAGCACTTTATTTCAGTGAACAGATTTGGAAAATCAATGGGTTGAAGGAATTATGCAATTCCTAGGGTTATTGGTGGCTCATGCATGGAGGACTCAGTTAGAACTAAAGTGGAAAAGTTATGACAGAGTTGGAAGAGTAGTTTATGGAGTTTTTATTTAGTTTGACTCAGTTAAGTGAGTTAAACTCAGTTGAGCTAGTTGTATCTAGTTTAACTGAAAGATACACTAGTGATAGTTAAGTGAAATAATTAGTTAATTAATTCATAGCTAATAACTCACTAACAACTGAACAGAAACAACAGTTAACTACAGTGCATGTCAGTTCCAGTCGAGAGATAGGTGAAAGGTTGAGATGGACTATCTGTTGTGACTGTAGTGTTGCATTCAATGCATCTGACACAGATTGGAGTTGCCAATGAGGATTGCGCAGTCAAGGCAAGGCCAATTCGAATTCATTCAGGGGTCTTCTTCAGTAGGGATTGCGCAGTGGAGGCAAGCTTTCAAGAGGCAAGAAATTGGTGCATAGATATGCAAATTTCAGCATGAGAGTGTGTAATGAATCTAAATTGTATTGAGAGCTTGATGTACTAAGATTTGTATGAGATTATTACATGATTCCATTAATATACATAATATATGATAGTTGGGTTTTTTAGCTTTAAGATTTCCCGTTAAACAACTATGTTATGTGCGATTGAATTGATTCACATGTGTTTGCAATTGAGTTTTAAATTTCCGCAAGTTTAACAGTGGAACGATTCTATATTTTGCAAGAAGATAAATATTATGAGATCATGGGGATCCGGTAGTACATCAGTATTAATAAATTTCTCCAAATTCGGTATGCTGTTATCTAGTTCATGTGCTTCCAAGATCAATGGAACCATGCAAATGGACATGTCCTACGCCACTATCCCTATTTTTGGTGAGCAAATAATATTTTACAGAGAATATAGGATGTAATATATGGTCAATACCCAAGAAAAACCTCAAAATTTTCCTGTTGATGCAATGGAAACAGAGTTAGGACCATCAATACATTTCAATGAATTCACCGGTGAAACAAAAAATCAGCATGCAAAAAAAAAATAGTAAGTTGAAGAAGTTGACAAAGAAGGTTAGTGGCACATGAGCTTTGATGGTGCAGAAATTTGGATAATCATCCTGAAATATGTAAGTAAGTTTATTTCTTACAAACTCAATTTTTATTGTGCAAACAACATGACAGAGTATGAGGTTCTAGTTTTGGGTTTGTAAGTCTTAAAAAACTTAAGTGCTCAAAAGATTTCAGTTTTTGGTGATTCTGAGTTAGTCATCAAACATGTAAATGGCACCTATCAAACCAAACATGCTAGAATGCAAGCATACAAAAATTTAATACTTGAATTGTTGGAAAATTTTGAATAACACAAATTCACAATAAGGTCTAGACAACAGAATGGTATTACAGATTCCTTGGTTTTTTCAGCTACCTATTTACAATTCCCATTCATTCTAGCAAGAAATATGATATTGAAATCATACATAGGCTAGCCATTCCTGTTAACAAAAAAATCAGGTAGGTATTTGAGAGCGGTCAACAAGTCAAAACATTTCTAGAATTGAAAGAAGAGTTTGAAACCATTCAAGTTGACCAACAAAATCTTTTTTCTGAAACCAATGCCAGTACAGAATTCATCTAGCTAAAAAAAAATTGTATTCCTAAGGGGTTGATTCCACTTGAAAAATTGTTTGACCAAAATTATCTATTCAAGCATCCTAACATGAAATCTGATGATGAAGAGGTTGAAAATTGTAATATTGGTACTGCAGAAAATCCTAAGTGTGTTAAGCTATCCAAACTCCTTTCTTCTAAGGTAAAATAGAGATATGTTTATTTGATGAAGGAATACATAGATGTATTTGCATGGATTTATGCAGATTTAAAAAAATATGATGCTAGTATCATTCATCATAAAATACCAATAAAGGAAAATGAAAATCCTTTCAATCAAAAGTTGAGGAGAATTAATCCATTACTTTTTCCATTGATTTAAAATGAGATCAAAAAATTGTTTGATATCATAGTACCATTGAGTTTTTCCAGGTGGTTCGCAAATTTGGTACCTGTAAGGAAGAAAAATGGGGAGAATAGGATATGTATTGATTTCATAAACTTGAATAAAGCCTCACTAAAAGACAACTATATATTTCCCAACATGGATCACATACTGTAGAACATTGTAGGATTAAAAAGGATGTCAATTTTATATGGTTTATCAAGTTATAATAAGATATTAGTGCATCCATATCACCAAGAGAATACAACTTTTACCATGCCTTGGGGAACATTTGTGTATGCAAAGATGTGCTTTGGACTCATGAATGTAGGGGCAACCTTTCAAATGGAAATGGACATTGATTTTGAAGAATAAAAGGAAAAATATGTGGTTGTATATTTGTATGACATCACTGTGTTCTCAAATAAATAAGAAGAAAATCTCAAGAACTTGGAAAAGATTCTTCAAAAAAGCAGAAAATTTGGTATTTCTTTAAACACTACCAAAACTTTTTTTTCTTTGACATCGGGAAAATTATTGGGTCATATAATATCAAAGGAGGGGATTAATATTGATCCAAGTAGAGTTGTTGTTATTTAGAAGATAGATCTTCCCAAAAACATAAAAGAAATCCATTATTTTTTAGGAAAGGTGAACTTTGTAAGAAGATTCGTTCCTGACTTTGCAGAAATTGTGAAGCATATTACAAAGTTGCTTAAGAAAGATTGTGGAATTAAGTCGAAAACAGAGGCTAAAAATTCTTTTGAATAAATAAATAAGGCTCCTACTCAAGCTCCAGTACTCATAAAACCTGATTTTTCAAAAGAATTTATGGTTTTTAATGTTTCTTCAGAACACACTATTGTAGGAGTATTGTTGTAGAGAAAACAAGGTAGTGAATAACCAATCTCATTTTTTAGTAGGAAACCTTGGAATTCTGTATTGAAGTATTGCATTATGGAGAATCAAGCTTATGATTTGGTGACGACACTTAAATATTTCAGGGTATATGTCATCCATTCACATATTGTTTCTTTTGTACCTAATGTTGTAGTAAAGGATATATTAACCCAAGCTGATCCAGATGGTAAGAGGAGTAAGTAGATTTTCACTTTATTAGAATATGATTTGGATATCAGACCTACAAAATTGGTGAAAGGACGAGGACTAGAAAATCTTATGACTCAATCAAATTTTGACTGTCTATACATTAATTTTATAGCAGAAAATTCAGATATAATTGCAGAAGAAGAGTTGATCCCTTTTGAAGAAAGATTCACTATGTCAGACTAGTATAAAGATGTAATTTTTGTTTTGCAGCATCACAGAGCTCCTTCGGAATTAAAAAAATTAAAAGCTAGATTTTTCAAGATGAAATCAGTGAGGTATTGCATCTTGAACAGTTGTCTGTATTGGAAAGACACAGGTGGAATACTTCTTAACTATATACTAGAGGATGAAGTTGATAAAGTTACTGAAGATTTTCATAGGGGTGACTGTGGGGGTCATCATTACCAGAAAGAAACAATGAATAAAATACTAAGAGCAGGCTTTTAGTAGCCCTTAATGTTCAAAGATGTGTATAAGAAGATTGTTTCTTTTCATGAATGTCATGTCTTTGATGGAAAAAGAAAGTTGCTCGACATTATCTTTGAAACCAATTTTTGTAGAAGCTCCTTTCCAGCAATTGGGGTTGGATTTTATTGGGGAGATACATCCTGAATTTTCAGGCCAACATCAATGGATATTAACTGCCACTGATTATTTTACAAAGTGGATTGAAGCATTTCCTACAAGACAAGCCATAGATTCATTAATTATACAATTTTTGGAAAATAACATCTTATCTAGATTTGGTTGTCCAATGAAAATCATCTCTAAAAATTCTCAGGCCCTCAAATCAAAGAAAATGGTAAGTTCTTTTAACCAATATAATATCACTCTTTGTCACTCTATAGCCTATTACCCTCAAGGTTATGTCTTGGCTAAGTAATCAAACAAGAGCCCAGTCAGAATTATCAAGAGAAATTTCCAGGAAAACAAGAGGTCGGGGCACTTAAAACTTAAATTTTCTTTATCGGCTTTAAAAAATTGTACCAAAAGATCCATAGGAGTTTCTCCTTATGAGTTCGTTTATGGGACTAAAGTTGTGTTTCCTATATCTCTTGGAGTTCCAGTGATGATATTGTTGCAAGGATTGGAGGAGGAACCAAATGTCATCCGAAGGAAGATTAATCAATTGATTGCTTTGCAGGAAAAAATGGAAGAAGTGTACAATAGTTGTCAACAATTTCAAAACAGAGTTAAAAGGAAATTTGACAAAAAGACAAAGGAATAAAATTTCAATATTATGGATGTGGTTTTGAAGTGGGAAGCTAAGACATAAGATAAAGGGAAACATGCCAAGTTTGATAACCTATGGAAAGGGCCATATAAGATCTGAACCCACCATGGAAATAACACATTTATACTGCAAGAGATGGATGGTAAACTATGTGAAGGAGGACCTATCAATGGAACGTTTCTCAAACATGATTCCTCCTAATTCAGTCATCTAGAAAACACCATTGTATCTATCCCATTTTTTATTTCCCATTTGCAGGTGTGGATGATCTCTTCAACAAGTTTAAGACCGAACTGGAGGTCATAAGAACTTGGAGATGAAATCATTACTTTTCAGTTTTTAGTCTTCAATAAGGCAGTTGGTCTACTAGTTCTTTGCTACACCACAGGGGGCATAACATCCCCATTGGAGCCACTATTATCCATGATAACACTTGGAATTAGTTTTTAAGTTAATTGGTTAATTTGTTAGGGTTTTGAATTTTCTCAAAATAAAATCACATCTACAAAAGTCATTTTGGTCATATAGTTAGTTTGTAGGGTAATTTTGAATTTAAGTGGGGTTAATCAAAAAATTTAAAATCCAAACTTTCATGTGTATTGGGATTATTCGGTCATGATTGGCATTTATACAATTTTATAGAAATCCGTAGCAATTCTAGTGAGGGAAACTGAGGGCTTTCTATGGAAGTGCTTGACACTTTCCTAGTGAATCTGTCTCGCCAAAAACCTGTTCTGCTACAAAAGTAAATTGTTGTGGTAATGGTACAATTGTTTTCTAAAGGTTGTGGTTAGAATCACGTCAGTTCATGCATACATGATGTTTGCCTTTATCCATTATCCCCAAAATGTTCACACCACATAGCTTCATTCCTGCCTCATTTTCCTTTTCACTTTAGATTGGTTTTTTGTTATAAGTAAGCTCTCTTGCTGTCATATGAGTTAATATTGTTGTCATTAGGGAAGAGTTTATTGTTGTAATAGCAGGTCCATTTGTCTTTAGCAGCATTTTTTGGTGGAAAGGAACTCTCAATGTGTTGAAACCATGGCATAGAAAAAGCATTATAAAGGAGGATCATTTGTATGTTATGAACTTGTGGAAATGAAGCTATTGGAGGAAGACCCTTCCTTAATTCAATCATTTGAGAGGATGGGATGCCTTCACTTTTTCCAGAAGTTGCAGGGTGACCACATGAAAATTTCCCAAGACTTTTCCATCAGTTTCACAAGGATAGACTCGAACCTGGGAATGTTGAATTTTCCAGTGTCACCTGATACTATTCCGCGTGCTACAAAGATCCCTAAGACTGGTGAAATGTGGTTCAAAGTGCAGAAGTTTCACTGCTTAATTGTGATGAATTTCTCAAGGAAGAAAACAAAGGGATTGACATGACTGCTTCCATTTCCAGAACTTGCCTCAAAGACCATTTTTCTATTCTTCTAATGGTCATATAGAAGTACTTCACATGTGAAGGAATACTCAACATGGTTTATCAGTATCACTTTAGATTGCTATTCCATTTCACAGGTAAGCATCCTCTAAACATTCCTTTTTACCTTTATAGAATTTTGGAAAATATGGCTGACAAGGATGAATCCAAGCCTAATGCTAGCAATTCCTTTGTTTTTCATCATGGCCTCATCAAGTCGTTGGTTTTAGAAGAGCTAAATAGTCTTAACAGAGATTGAGTTACCTCATTATTTTTGAGTTGATATTAATTGGATGTTTCCACCCCCTTTAGGAAAACTCCAAAATCTAAATCAGTAAATCCTAGGGAAGAGGTAGAACTTGTAGCAAAACCTGTAATGAATACTTCCACAAGTACTGAATGAAGGATGAATAGAAAATAGAGCAAAGGGAAGGGAAAGCTAACTGAAATCATAGAGGCCATTGAGGTTGGGGAAAGTCCATATTTGAAGCTTGTACAAGTGATAAAGGAAGAAACTCAAAATAAGAGCAAGACGGCCAAGAAATTAGATTCTACACAAGAGGAACTAGGTTTTGTTTTCAAACCTAGGAAACCTATTACAAGATCAAGGAAACCAACTGAAAATATTTCTGAGGTGCCTTCAGAAAAAGAGGAGCCAACAAAGAAAAGAAAAGGTAAAGATATTGTAAAACAATAAGTGAAATAGAGCTTTTACAAGAAAAATTAAGAGAGGCTAGGTAGGAGATGATAGAATCTAATCTACTATTTGATAAAAGAGGATATATCAAAGCATTTATATTTCTATGAAAGGGTTGGAGAAGAATTGAGGAAGATGGCGAAAAGAACCGTACCTTTTCAAAGAATGCTAAAACATGTGTATAAAAGGAACAATCGGTTACAAGCAAATGGGAACAAGATGCAAAGAAAATTCAAAGCATTGGAAACTCAAATAGAAATGATCAAAGTTGAACTTGCAAAAATAAATCTCAAGATTTTTGTTGAAGCAGATGGCACTCCTTGAATATGGTAAAATTTTCACTTTTTGCATATACTATGTTTAACCAATAATTTTAGTAATATACATGGTTGAACACACTATTAGAAATGACAAGGAGTCTGAAGAATCATGAGAAGGAAAAATCTCAGAAAATTTACAGTTTCATAGAAACTCCCCATAGGTAAGGTGAATATTTTCTATGAAATTGTTGTAGCTTTTCATGGAGGAAAAGCAAGTAAAAATCTCATATAAGGGAGTTATAATCACATGCGTTTAGCTAAAAAACATGAATGAAGACTTTAGAACTTGCAGAAAGGTCATATAGGTAGAATAAAGGTGTTTTTTTAATTTGCTACCAAATTTTCCAACGGAACTATCCAATTTTTTTTTTTTTTTTTTTTTTTTTTGCATTATAAAGTTTTGATTAGTTGCTATTGGGCATCAGAGAAAAAGGAAATTATATGGACTATAGGTCATAGGAGTGTCTACATAATCAGCCATGTGGTCATAGGAAAATGTTCACACCACATAGCTTCATTCCTGCCTTCATTCCTGCCTATGTATGTATACATGCCATTGTCTGACAAGGTCACTAGGAATCATTCTTATGGAGGAATGTTTTATTATGTAGGTGAATGGCATGAAGAGGTTCATGGTCTTATAAGAAATCAAGTAGGAAGAGTAGCCTTGATAGATCTATTAGTTTAGTATCATGTGGATATGAATTGATATTATGTGATTATAATATGTGTATGTTTATGCTATGGATGGGTAATGCTGAGGGATACATCAACATAATGAAAGCATTGCAATCTATGACATGTTGGACCAAGCATGAATAGTGGAAAGATACTAGAAGCAAGGTTGCTTGGTAGAGTCAATGTGTGGTCTCTTGATGTGAAGTACTACTATTGTGTATTTTTTGTACATGTTGTACCTATAGTGTTGTGTGCATATTGCATATGCAATACTATGTACATATGGTGGTGTACATGTTGTATGTGCAATATTGTGTACATATAGTGTTTTGTGCATGTTGCATATGTGGTAGTGTGTAGATATAGTTTTGTGTGCATGTTGGATATGTGGTGTTGTGTATATATAGCGTTGTGTATATGTTGTATGTAGGATGTTGTATACATATGGTGTTGTGTGCATGATATGTATGCAATGTTATGTAAATATGGTGTAGTGTGAATCTTTTACATGTGGTGTTGTGTGCATGTGATGTTATGTACATGTGGTACATGCAGTATTGCGTGCATGTGGTGTTGTGTACACATTTCGCAGGTGGTGTTGTGTACATGTAATGTTGTGTACACATTCTGCAGGTGGTGCTGTGTAGATGTTGTGCAGGTGGTGTTTTGTAGATGTTGTGCAGGTGGTGTTGTGTACACATTGTGCAAGAAGTGTTATGTACATGTGGTATTATGTACATGTCATACAAATTTTGTTGCATACATGTGATACTATGTTAAGTGTATTGTTTATTCATTGTACTGTGAAATTTATATTTGTTATGTTGTATTTTGTGTACTTATATGTATTGTGTTGTACACTGAGTGTAGGTGTATTTGTTTTCTTGTACACTGGGTGTATGTGTATGTATTCTGCTATGGGGTACACTAGGTGTAGGTGTATGTGTTGTGTGGTACACCATGTGTGGGTGTATGTGTGTGATGTACATTGTATGTATGTGTACCTGATTGAAGATAAGAGAAGGTATTGGGTGATTTCCTGATTTGGAAACTGATCTGGTGTCTGTGTAGAAAGGAAAAAAAGAAAGGTAGAAGCAAACAATTATTTTAAGGATAAGTATGAGTATTTCATTTCAGTATTAATTATGCATGTGATCTATGATCTGACTTACGATGGTTACATGTGATCTATGATTCTGGTTTATGATGGTTGCATTTTGAGCTTGCCATATGTTATATGTTTATTCATGATAATTTGATCAAACAATTAGTTTGACTTGTTCTGACATGAAGTGTACATAATTGCAAGTGTACCTTATTGATAGGCCACCAATGAGGTATGATGTGATTTTTTCAATTTATTTTGAATCTAATGAAAATTATTTGCATGGTATAGGAAATCATGGAAATTCATAGTTTGGGTGGTTGAAGCTAACTGCAAGAATGCTAGTAGCAACAGTGAAAGGAATTGGAACATGCAACAATATGTCGGTAAAGAACTTCAGGAGAAGGGTCATTATGGGACACTGGTACCCAATATTTTCCAGTGATTTCCATGAGAATTATATGACTTGTATGATTACTTTGGGGGATAAATGTGCCTTGTATTTTGGACCTTCCAATGCGAGGAAACCTTGCCAAGGGAGGGGTTGCACAAGGGACGGTGTAGTAGAGAAGGGGATGCCTGCAAAACTTGGAAGGTGTGTGACTACACAAAAGGGGGTGACGAGATTTCCCTAGGGACAATATAGCATAGAAGGGAAGGTCTAGGAATACATTGGTTTTGGTCATTAGCATTTTCGGATGGAATCAGAAGCACATTGGGAGTGTGCCCTGGAACAATGAGCTAGTAACTGTTCACTGGGAGTTCAAGTAGCGCTGGAAATTGGATGCAGACTTTGGTTTTGGAATTGTAATGTAGACTTCCTGGGAAGGAGGTGAATCCTGGTACTACTTTTGACGGTGGAGGTGTAAGCCTCTGGATTCCCTTGTTGTTGATGCATGCATCATATCCTTTTATTTGTCGGTTGAGAAAATGTGCATATGTGTATATTATTTTAGATGTTGTATTGGGTTATGGTTATAAATGTCCATAGACAGTACGATTATTTGCTAGTTGAAGTGAATGTGCATGATTATGTATGAGGTTGTTATTGTAAATACTGTAATGAGTTGTGTTATAAAGCTCTAGTAAACGATATGATTGTCATGTTTTTAGCGAGCTGTCATTGTAAACACTGAAACGAGATGGGTTATAAATCTCCATAGGAAGTATGTTTTCTTTTCAGCGGTTTGTTGGTCATAGGTTTCATAGAACACCAAGGATGGTGTTCCCCGAAGGGGGAGGGTTCTGTAACAACCCTTAGCTAATTTTCATGTAAAAAATATAAGACCAAGGTAATGGGATATGTATTCCAAGTTGAATGGTGGGAAAAACATCCTAGTAGGTGTCAATCTGGTTTATTATGGCTAAGGAAATTGGAAAAGACATTGGAAAAGGAAAAGTAGCAATAATTGGCAATTATTTATGAAATAAAGGAAAATAGGAGAAAAGGAAGATGAAAGTTCACATATTTGCATGAGAGGGAAATTGAAGGAAAATTAAGGAAAATGAAGAAAATAGAGGCCTCAATGATAAAAAGGCGTCTAAGGATCAGTTCATGGTTTTTTTGAGTGTTAGTTTCAGCAACTCAGTTACAAAAAATCAATGACTCACGATTGAGACTCATTCACAACTAATGCACTAAGGAAAGAGGTTGTTGTGGAAGAAATAAGGTGAACATATGCTCAATTTGGCTTCTTCTGGTATTTTTTATACTCAAGAAAATGAAAAATTAATTACCCACTCTGAACTCGTTAGAATATGCCACTTTAAATTTCAAAGCCTGCTTTTTTTGTGCCATTCAAATTTAAATTTCAAATTTCAGAGCCCTCATTCATTTTCCCATGAAATTGTAAGGGGTTTATGGACTCCATGAATACGTACCATGAGAAGTTGATGGATGTCATCAAATGATGATAATGGACGAGAGCAGTGGATGTCAAAAAATGGTGAGAAACGAAGGTCAACAGAGATGGGACAAGTACACCAGCATAAAAGGTTGATGGGAGACCAAAATGGCAGAGGTGATCGAATACCGACGAGTGAAAATGTCGAGGAGATAAAATCATCAACTCGTTAGCCTAATCCAACATGTATCCAGAAATACCTTAGGATCTATAAAAAATATGAACAATGGATATCCCTTTCCCCATTTTTGGCATGCTTCTTCTTTAGACAACTACTGGAGGACATACGATTAATTGAGGAACATCATCCCGTGTAGGTTTGAAATTTCAAATTTATATTTTTTTTATATATTGAAATTTGATTTAGATGGTTTTTTTTATCTATTATTTTATTTATATATTTTTTAAAGATAGTGATTTTTTTTTTTATCTAATGAAAAAAAACTAGAACTATGTAAAAGGGAAAAAAAATACAATTTGGAGTATGAGGACGGATGAAGGAGAGGAGGTTCACTCCTTTGAGGCCCTCTCTGACCTTGGTGTTAAGCACTTCAAATCTTTATTCAGGGCCCCAAGGGAGGCGTCCATTTCTGAAGTCATTAGGGTGGCACAATTTCCCCCCAGATATATAGATGAAGAATGAAATGACAGTATCATGGAACCTATCACGAAGGAAGAAGTGGAGGACATTCTTAAGGCAATGCATAAGGATAAGAGACCAGGCCTGGATGGATAGGTGGTGGAATTATTCCAGCATTTCTTCAAGTTCCTGGCGGATGACTTATTGGCGGTGGTGGAGGAATAAAGAAGTTCAGGACTAATCTATCCTCCATTCAACTCCACCTTTCTGGCACTTATTCCAAAAAAGGATTGCCAAGAGTCTTTTGATGACTTCAAGCCTATATCTCTATGTACCTGTATTTATAAAATCATAGAAAAATTGATTTCAAACTGTCTCAAGCCTATTATTTCCCGGAACATCTCTTTGGAGCAGTTCGGGTTTCTAGATGGAAGACAGATACATGAGGCCGTGGGGGTTTCTTAATAAACTCTTCACAGTTTAAAATTGAGTAAGAAAAACAGTGCTATCATTAAAATTGGCCTCTCTAAGGCTTATTATAGAATCAGTTAGATGTATATCTATCTCCTCCTTACTCATTTCGACTTATGGATTGATTTCATTAATTGGGTTATGGGATGCATCACCTTTTCCAGTATAGCATTTTTGATCAATGGGGCAGCACCAAATTTCTTCAATGTTCAAAGAGGCCTCCGTCAGGGATTCCCCCTCTCCCCCTTGCTCTTTCTCCTGGCTGTGGAAGGCCTCAGCTTGATGATTCACAAGGCAAAGCGTAGGGGGACTCTTAAAGGGATCGAAGTCTCAATAAATCAAATTGTCACCCACCTTCTCTTCGTTGATGATATTATCCCTTTTAACAATGGCAGTCTAGAAGGTATTAGACGCCTCCAAGTCATTCTGGATCGCTTTCTACAGGTTACAGGGCTCAGCATAAACTGTTTGAAATATATGATCACTACTGCCGGATTATCAGTAGTAGAAACAAACAAATTATCGAAGGTTCTACAGTTCGAAGCAAAAACCCTACATGATCCCTTTAAATATCTAGGCTTCTTCCTAAAGTCAGACTCTTACTGCATACATGATTGGCACTGGCTAATCGCCAAGATACAGTCACGAATGAAACACTGGAGCTTCGAATTGCTTTCTATATCTGGGAGGTTGGTGCTGATCAAATCGGTTTCCTTGGCCATCCCAGTTTATTGGGCCGCCCTCTCATGGGTCCCCAGAAGCACCCTGTCATCAATTAACAAAATATGCAACCGTTTCCTCTGGGCGGGCTCAAAGGAGGAAAATGTGATGCCTTGGGTTGCTTTGGACAAGATTTCTCACCCAAAATATTGGGGAGGCTAGGGCATTAAGGAGCTTCCTTCTTTTACGACCTCTCTCTCAGCAAAGCTAGGCTGACATCTCATAACCCGGGATAATATCTAGATGTGAGTCATCAAGCGAAAATATATTGATCCTATGCCAATCCTGGAATGGATGCGTATGCTGGATAAGAACTCTAAAAATGCATCCAAAGTTTGGAAAGCCATGGTTATGTGAATAAAAATCATAGAACATGGGCTGGCGTGGCATGTCAGGGATGGCTCACAGGTTCGGATTGGCCATGACCCTTGGGTGGGCTGCTAGGGGATATTTTCTCTTTCCCATGAACTCATTGACCATCTGGAACTTCATGGCTTCAGAACCTTAAACCATGTTGCAAATCATGGACAATCCATGATCTGGAGGCAAGAGTGGCTATCTGGGGAAGCTCTTCAGATGGAGGAAAGGTGGCTTGAGGAGTGGCATGGTTTTATAGATGATATTCAAAATTCTAACATCAAACTTCAAGATAGATAAGATGAATTGAAATGGGTCCATGCTCCATCGGGCATATTCTCCCCAAAGTTTGGGTATAAATGGCTAATGACTTAGAAAGGTTGGGGAGAACCAGAATGATGGTTCAAGGCCCTATGGCTTCTGAAGGGACTAGAAAAAGGCAAGTTTTTCTTTTAGTGCATTCTTCAGAATAAGATCCCCACCTGATATTTTCTTTAGCGCAGGGGGAAGATCAAGATAGGTTGGTCCTTGTTATGTAAATCCAGCTTGGAGTCTTCGCACCATCTCTTTCTTACTTGCCCATTCAATATGCAGCTCTGGACAGAGACACTAAGGCTCCTTAAACTATCAAAACTTTGGGAAGGTAATGTTGTGAGGGCTGCCTGGGAGCGATGGTGGCAAGTTTCTCCAGATGATAGAGTCAGAAACCTCCCTCTTCTTATTACCTGGGGGACTTGGATTGCTAGGAACTGAATCATATTTCAAGACTCCTCTTTCCCTATCAACCATCTTGCTGCTGAGAGTGCGTCCATCTTTGAATTCATTCCCCTTCTGACTACTCCTCGCCATCCCCGAGTTATTGTTCAGGAGCACATTAGGGGGGATTATATTCCATGTGCCTACTTTGATGGGGCTTCTGACCCACAAAACAGGTGTGGGGATGGAATAGTCATCCACGATCCTTCAAGAAAAATCCTAAAAGCATCAATAGGGCTTGGCTAAGGGAAAAATAATTTTACTGAACTCAAAGCTCTTCATCTTCTGCTATGCTGGATTTCATTTCTCGAGATAAGAGATGTTCAAATATTTGGGGACTCTATGAACATCATCAAATGGTTTAACGGAACTCAGAGATGCCAAAATTTCATTTTATCTACTTTGATTGATGAATTTTTCATTGTAAAAGTTTATTTTCGCCAGATATCTGCTTGCCACATATACAGGGAATGGAGCCATGCAACAAACAACTTATCTAAGGAAGGTGCTCGACAAGATATGGGGCAATGGGTTGCTGTAGCGGTCAAAGGAGGGCATATCTGAGGGATCAATCTTCCTCCTTTCGCCTGCTAAGATCCAACTGCTCTTTTTCACACATATGCTGGTCTGTTTTATAATTTTCCGTTTTAAGTTATTTTCTGCAATGATACTTATGGTTTAAAATACTCTTTTTTGGTCTCTGTTTCAGATTTTTTTCCTCACTGAGGAGATCCGGGAGACTGTTTCTATTTTAAACTTTCAAGTTGTTATAAAACTGGAAAAATTGGAATGGTTCCTACCACCCATTTTTTAGCCATGACGAAAGTCATGATGATGATTTAAACAAACATAGTCTCTTTTCACCTCCGTTTCAGGCCTTTCCACAACAAAGTGGAAGCCTGGGGGGTTGAAAGGAGACGATACCAAAATGTACTTTTTTATTTTTTGGACAAATCTGTGAGGATTGACAGAACATCATCCTCCCCAGTGGGAACTACATTGTTCCTCTACTCATAATTAAGGAAAATGTAGTTCTTCGAATTCTTTTGCATATGCTATGTAGCCTACTATATAATCAATAGATGGGTTCGATTTTTTCTCTGGAAAAAAAAACTTTTATAAGGTGAAATTTAAACTTTTAATTTTAAATAAAAAATATAAATGAATGATTTATTTTAAAATATAAATTTTAGTTATACATTATGCTTAATTAATCGTTAAAATTTTTTAATTTTAATTTTAATTTTTAATTGTATAAAAGTAAAAAATTACAATTATTTTAATATAAAATAAAAAATAATAAAAAATAAAAAGTTAATTTTCTTATTAAAAAAATAAAAAATTTACAATCATTGTGATATAAAAACTGTAGTCTAACTAGACTGCTTTTTCACCCTGAAAATCATGGAAATTTCGGTAAGATTTTAAGAAAATCTGGCAGGGATTTTTGTAAATCCATGTTATAACTATCAAACTTTAATATTTTGGGTGCCCTAGAGGTTTTTGATGGTGCTGAATCCATTTCCACCATCGAAATCATGATTCAAACACTGTTACTGTAAGTTTTCTAAATTTTTTTTGTCTGGATTTCGGCTAATTTTGGCCGTCCAGGCAATTCCTCCATCTCATTAGACAACTCCGATATAAAATAGAAACAAAAGATGTTCCACAAAATGAAATTTATTACAAATTGCAACAAGCTAAATAACATTACAATAGTGTTGTTTTGTGTCCAAAGTCTACTTCTTAACTATATACTCTAAAAATCACTAAATATAATTTAGAAACCTATTTACCCTCTATCTTAATTCCTGAGTTATAATAACATAAAATATTTAACTCACTTGATTCCTAATAAACTAGTAATTATTAAAATGAATAAAAAATATCACTATTTACGAATATTAATAAATAAATGATTTCTATAACTTTAAACCCATTTTTGGTTCACTCTGCCGAGGTTATATCATTAAAATGAACTATAGATATTCCTCTTTGAGGATACTCATATATGATTTTTGAAATATAAACTCATATGGTGGACTACCCTAGGTTATACATTATTATACGATAGCTATAGCTAGGGACTTAAAGGAATATATGCAGCTCACCCAAAGTAAGTGAACGTGGAGAGCGAGCTTAAGCTGGATGGCAATGGTGGATGGTAGTTGGTATAACCATTATAGGGGGAAGAGTTTACTGTAAGCTGGATGGCGCTCTCATGAAGTTGGGGATTGTGAAGTAGGTTGGCACTTTTGAATGATGGTGGAGCAACTAGATAATGAAGCCCAATAGGGAACAACGTTCTATCAACATCTGATATTGGGAGTGGCAATGAGTGGGTGGTTTTATAACACTATTCACTTTGTGTTGTCGTTTGGGGAAGGGCGATGGTGATAACAACCAGTCATGTATATGATTATGACACAAATGGACTGATTTTTTCGTTATATCAAGACCTTGTAAGAGTTTCAGTTTCTCTCTTTGTCATCGATGGTGGAACATTTGTGAGTGTGTATGTTGTTGTTGTTGTTGTTAATAGGGCACATTAGGTTATGAACTTATTGTGGTTGACTAGTTATGCCATGGTTTTGGAATTATCCACATAATACACTAACATTACTCTTCTATTGGGACTAATCAGAGGGACGTTTTCTCTCGGGACAACTTATATTTTTTTCTGGTGTTGGACGACTCATTGCAGTATGCGGGTTTGATGGAGTAGTGGGGTAACATAAAATTTTCAAAAATTTTCTGATTGAGTCCATCAGTTTATATATGTTATTTTATTTTACACGATATTTTTCCGACACTGTGCAATTTGAATCTCACACATAATTAATGTGGGTGTACATCTTTATATTACATCGGGGGTATTTGGATCGCGATATCTGGGGAGTACCGGTCTTTATGTCTTCACGATACTGACTTCAACCACTAAACATGCCTCTCTTACATAGTCTTTATATTTTTTTGGCATTTGACATTAGGATCTGACTGAGGATCATCTCCTAAAGGGATTATCTATTGGTTGTGCTTCGTTTTTGTAATGTGTCATTACTCTTTCTGGGGGGTGGATTTGTTGGTGTTAAGAATTTGGAGTTGCAGATTTGGACTGTCCTTTTTTGTTGCATTTATGTGGTGTTGTCTTAGTTTCCAAGTGTTATCTATCAATATGCCTCTATCTGAACATATATGATTGACTTGGGTGCCGAATAGAAACCACGTGGCTATTATGACCTGCTTGGATGCATACCTGCCATCTTTGGGGGTTGATGAGACCTCACATGAGGCTCTTATAAATGCCACTTTGGTTGCATAGGGTGGCTTAGGTCTTAAATCAGTTACACCTGTGGATACCTGATCCTTTCCACTGCGGATGGTATCAGGTGCGACAAATGGCACACATGCTAATATTTAGACATGGGAAGTACACCATGCTACTATTGGGAATTTGAGTCGAGGGAATTTGTCACGTCCTCATACTAAACCATTCAAAGCTACGATAGAGGGAATTTTACTCATTTTTGGGTATGATGTTATGTGGGATCGGCCTATTATCTTGCAAAAGCACGCGCTGGTTGGGAGGTGGCATTTTGACAGGAACATGGGATGCGACATGGCGAAATGGGTGACTGATATGTTAGATGATCCAAAAATAAATATTATCATAGGTTATAAAGTTTGAATAAAATAATTATTAATTTAAGATATTAAATTAATAATTATTCTAGAATATTTAATAAATATTTGAGATACTTAGAAATAGAATTTTGTTATTAAAAAATGGGACTCTAGAATAGAGTCGTTTCCTAGGCTCTAAGTTAGGAATAAAGTTAGTAGAATAGTTAGAAGGTCATTTAATGTAAGTGGACACTTTTTATTTAATAAGTGATTCATAATTAGTGGAAGTTAGGACATTGAGCTTATAAATAACTCATTGCAAGAGTGTTTTTGTTGTTCAGGTGTAAACTCTTGCATAATTCCAAATGTAATTGTTTTTCTGATTAATAAAATTACGTGTCTGAGGACACTTTGGCCATTATTGTGGTATCAGAGCTACAGTAATGCTACATTGAATATGAGGAGGAGATTCCAGCTCTACCAATTATTGGAAAACTCCATTGAATTGATCAGCCAATGATGGGTATGAATTTGTCAAGTTTTTGTTTAAAAGAACATAAATTTTATTATTGATTTTAGATTTGTAAATTCTAAAATCAATTTTATTATCAAGAAATTTATTTGAATAGTTTTTGACGAGAGTTTCATCTGGAGTCCTGGAGTTTGAAATGACTGAGAGATCCGAACATCATAGAGGCCTTCTTGTATTTCAATCTATTAAAAAAACTGCAGTTTCACTTTTATAGTTCAGCATTGCTTCTAATTACACGTGTTTGGGAATCTGTTTTTATATTTCATCTTTGCAGATATTTTAAGAAAATAATTTGATATCAATCAAACTTGAAGTTTTTATTTGTTTCTTTTATCTGGTGATACGAGCTATCACTGGGATAACAAAGTTTTTGTTTTTTGTTTTTTTTGTTTTGTTTTGAGCATAGAGTTGTTTGATTAATTTGCGTGACCTTATTTTCAAACGAGCTCAAAGCTAATAGCTTTAAGGAGGAAATTGGAAGCAAGATCCTCACACCAACCCAATTTTTTTATTACTGTCTGCGTGACCTTGTTAATGAAGGAGCTATTAAAACTAAAATCTATCAATTCGTATGTTGTTTCTTCAATCTGTTTCATTCAGTGTTGCAGCATTGTGACATATCATCGAACCCTGTGGAGAAATGACTACCAACGTCATTTGCATTTATGGTACAGAGGTAACTAGCCTACATTTGTAGTGCAAAAGTTGACTGCCGGCATCAATGTGATCGATCTTTGCACACAGACCAGTGCATAGGTTACATCGCCGGTGGCTACTGAAAACCAGTCAACACTGCCAAAAAGGATCGAAGAATTTTCAGATGGTTAGATGAGCAGGTGGATTCTCACGTCAATGGCAAGCAAAATAGTGAGATGAAAGCACATAGAAAGTTGTAACTAGTTGCATTCGCTGCTATAGATGGTCTTCGTCCTTCAAGGATTATTACATGGCCAACTCATTATTATTTTAATGAAGAGTGGGGTAGACATGGTTGATTTATTTTTAGGACTGTGTTTTATATGACTATGTTTTGCTGGAACTTACAATAAGACTGTGTCTTATGCGAGAAAAAGAACACTATGTTTTATGCGGAGTATCTATCCAGCGGGACTAGAGCAACTATAGCGTGGAGCGATCGCTGAAACCAAAGGTTTTCTTGCCAGCTTGCGTTTTTATTAACGCGAGTTTTGAGTTTCGAATTGAAAGAATTTTGGAGGTAAATTTTTTATGTAATATTTTTGGAGTAAAGTAATTTTGTTTTGTAATGGAGTGGTAAGGTATATTTTTTACGTAATGTCAGATAAGGTTATTTGTAATATTTTTGGAGTAATAAGGTGTTCTTTTTTGTAATTTGTTTCTGGAGAGATAAGTGTGACTCAAAGTAATTTTACTTTGAGGGGGGGTAACTTTTTTTTTTACCAGATTGTGCAAGAGCATCATTGCAAAAGTCAAATTTTGAAAGTTAACTTGTAAATATTTTAGAAATTGACTAGAGCCAAGTGCAAAGCTCAGTCATTTTTCTCCTGTTTCAACGACTATTCGAGGGTCAAGGCCAAGCCCCGATAGATCGTTTTTGCGTTGTGTGTCGTTTTTTTTGTGTGGAGTGTGTCGTGGCGTGACGAGTTGCTCAATGTTTTTGTGCTTGATTCTTTTGGTGCAGTGCATCAACACTCCAATGTCGAAATTAATTAATCTCTTCTCTGAAACTGATAAGCTAGAAGGAGTGAAATCCCAGAAGACATGGCGACATCTAATTGAAAGCACTCCTATTTTTAATGAATTGTGGCATGGAATTTGTAATGGCAACATTAAGCCAAATAAACCAACAGATCTAGATTCACTTGCAAAATGGGAAATAAAAGATGCCAAGGCATTAGCTCTTATAAAAGCTTCAGTTACTAATGAAATGTACATACACATTGAGAATTCTTCAGATACATGGGCTGCTTTACATACATTCAAAGATCTCTTTAATACACAACTCGAATCAAAGAAAGTTGATCTTCAATTAAAATTGCTTCAACAGAAATTAACTGAAGGTGGTGATGTCCTTGAGTACATTTCATGACTTAAAAACATTAAGCAAGAAATCATCAACGCTGGTTTTCAAGCTGTTGATGAAAGCTTCTTAACTACAATTTTAATTGCTGGATTGCCATCATCATATACTCATTTTTTGGAAACTTTGTAAGTCACTAGAAAGTTAGAGAAGATAAAATTTGATGAAATGAGTGACATGTTAGCACAGCATGATAAAAACTTCAGGAAGAAGAAGCAGATTGGGGAAGATGTCTTCCTCACAGAAGCCAGTTCCAAAAACTCCTCAGCTGACAATTCCAGAAACAAAGGAAAAGGTAATTTTAATCAAAATCAAGCAGCGCAAGGTCGTGGTCGCAGTCAACACAGAGGAAACAACTCCAACAAAGGCTCCAATTCAAGCAGAAACAATTTTCAAGGTAGAGGCAACAATCAAAACAGAGGATATCATCAAGGCACACGACAGAGTCTAGGAAGAGGAAAAACTGAAAACAAAGGACAAAGCAGAGGTCGAGGACAGTCTCAGCGAAGAGGCACTGATTTGAGTCAAATTGTTTGCAGGCGATGTAATAGAGTTGGTAATTATGCAGCAAATTGTATAACTTCTATTGATAAAATTTCTAAGTTTCATCCAAACTCAGCACATTTTTCAAATGACGAAGATGATCCTGATAGTTCCGAATATGTTTTCACAAACACAAAAGCAACATCTTTACATGTTTCAATATTTCTCCACAGTGATTATGAAGATGCATGGATTCTTGATACAGGTGGAACTAAACACATGAAATTTCGACGTGACTTCTTTTGGAGTTCCAAATAATGTCATCTGAATTCAATCTATCTTGCTGACAAAAACAAAAATACTCCTTCAGGCAAAGGTGTAGTTAAATTTTTTTTACTAGGCATCAGAGAAAGAATGATTTCTAATGTATGGTATGTCCCAACATTCAATAAAAAATTGTTGTCCTTAGTCACAATTCGACAAGCAGGGCATATAGTTATTATGGAAGATGGGTCAGTTAAAATAAACTCAGTTAAACAAAACATGCAAACAGTAATGACAGGTTATGAAGATGGAAAATTGTTAATGATGAAAGGGATAGGTATTCCAAGACATTCTAACTTTGCGGGCGTAGCAAGTACAGATATTTCACCAATCAAATTATGGCATGTCAGATATGGCCATATCAACTTTTAAAGTCTCTCTCAGTTACAAAAACAGGGCATGGTTAAAGGGCTTCCAACCTTCAAAAGGGAAAATGCAAAGTGTGAATATTACATTTTTTGAAAAAAACATGTAGAGAATTTTCCCACCAGTTCCTGGCGAGCAGACAGGCATTTGCAGTTGGTTCACAGTGATATTTGTGGACCCTTCCAAAATTCACTTGGGAGTTGCAGATATTTTTTACTTTTTATTGACGATTTTAATAGGATGACATGGGTTTATTTCTTGAAGCAAAAGTGAAAAGCATTTGAAAAGTTCAAAACTTTTCATAAGCTTATTGAAAATGAAGTACATGAGAATATTGGAACTCTTCGAACTGACAACGGCAGAAAATTTACTTCAAATGAATTCAAAAAGTATTGCATGGAAAATGGAATCAAATGACATCTTACCAATGTCTACACTCCGCAGTAAAATGGGGTAGTAGAAAGAATGAATCGTACCTTGTTAGGAATGGTGCGATCTATGTTAACTTTCAAAAAGTTAATTCCTTCATATTGGGCTGAAGCAGTTCATACCGCTGTCTATTTGCAAAACAGATCTCCCACAACTTCTTTAGACGGAATCACACCCTATGAAGCATGGTTTGGATTGAAACCATGGGTTAAGCATCTCAGAGTTTTTGGATCTATCTGTTATGCCTTAGTTCCCAAGGAAAAATGAACTAAGCTTCATGGACGAAGCTTGAAGTGCACAATGATCAGGTATTCTGATGAAAAGAAAGGGTACCGAATTTTTTCGAATGGGAAATTTATTGTAAGCAGAGATGTGATCTTTAATGAAAATGAGAGTAAGAGTGCTGAAGAAGTTGAAAGTCTTCTTCAAAAGTTAGAAACAAAAAATGATAAAAGACGTGGAAATTTACAAAGTCAACCAAATTCACCAAGTTGGTATGAACTTGAATTTCCTTCATCTGACGATGATTCATCCAGTCCGTCTTCTTCACCAGTGCCATCCAGGTCTTCTAGCAATTCATCCAACTCTCCTAGCAGCAGAAGTTCTTCTGAAAATGACTTTCCGCCCCCAGAACCTGTTGTTGCTCAACAGACATCAGTTTACATCAACCCTCTTTTTAATGATGGTGATTTTTCACAAGCCCAAACTAGTGAGCATCAGTTGCCAAAATGGGCAGTTCAACTCTTGAAAGATGTAAGGCCTAATGAACAAAATAAAATAGGAACAAGGGGATCAAAACAAAATGAAGACAATTTTTCTTTACTAGCAAATGATTTTCCTGAACCTTCTTCTTTTCAAGAAGTGGTAAAACATAAAGCATGGCAATAGGTAGTGATTGATGAATATCAGGCAGTTCAAGACAACAACACTTCGCAACTTGTTGATTGTCCTCAGCATATTAAACCTATTGGATGCAAATGGGTTTATCGAATTAAGTACAAGAAAAATGGTGATATTGACAAGTATAAAGCAAGACTTGTTGCTAAAGGTTTTGTACAGCAGGAAGGGATAGATTATAAGGAAACGTTTGCTCCTACAGCTAAATGGAACACCATCTGCCTCACACTTGCCTTAGCAGCTCAACAAGGATGGAAAGTTCATCAAATGGATGTAAAAATTGCTTTTCTCAATGACGATTTATAGGAATAATTCTACATGACTCAACCACCAGGTTTTGAAATTGAAGGAAAAGAACATAAAGTATGCAAACTGATAAAGGCTTTATGTGGGTTAAAACAAGCTCCCCGAGCTTGGTATGCCAAAATGGATGAATACCTTTGGAAAGTTGGTTTTCATCGCAGTGAATCTAATGATACCTTGTATGTATGCCAACAAGGTAAAAATCTGGTGATTTTGATTATGTATGTTGATGATTTGATCATCACAGGAAACAATGATGATCACATTGCACAGGTGGAAAAGGAGTTACATGCAAGTTTTAAGATGACAGGTTTGGGACTACTTCACTACTATCTTGGAGTTGAAGTATTCCAACGTCCACATCAGATCTTCATTTCCCAAAGTAAATATGCATCAGAAACTCTTCAGTGATTTGGAATGCAGGATTGTAAGCCTGTCCTTACCCTTATGGAACAAAACTTAAAACTTTCAAAATTTGAAGGGGGGGAAAAGGTGGATAGCACTACTTACAGACAATTGATTGGTAGCTTGATTTATTTGACAACCACTCGTCCTGATATATCTTATGCAGTCAATATTCATTCATATTTTATGTAGGAACCACTAGATAGCCACTGGAATGCAGCCAAAAGAGTTCTTCGATATATCCAAGGAACAAAAGATTTTGGTCTTCTTTACAAAAAGACTAAAACTTTTGTACTTGGTGGATTTTTAGATGCCGACTTTGCTGGCAGTATTGATGATAGGGCATCAACCTCAAGTTACTTAATGAACATGGGGTCATCTACAATTTCTTGGAGTTTCAAAAAGCAAGCTACAATGGCTACTTCTTCAACAGAAGTAGAGTACATTTCAGCATGGGAAGCAGCATGTGAGATTTTTTGGTTACGTCGAGTTTTACAGGACTTGGGAATTCCTCCAACAGAAGCTACTTCATTATTCATCGACAATCATTTAGCAATAAAGCTTGCCAAGAATCTAGTTTTTCATTCAAAGACAAAGCATGTGGACACCAAGTATCATCATATCAGATCACTCATTGCAAAGGATGTCATCAAGCCAGTGTATTGTCCTTCAGAAGATCAGACCTCTGACATTTTCACAAAACCTCTTGGCAGAATAAAATTTACTAAGTTCAAGGATGAACTTGGTATCTGTTGTAATGTATCTTTGGATCATAGGGGGGAATGTTAGATGATCCAAAAATAAATATTATCATAGGTTACAAAGTTTGAATAAAATAATTATTAATTTAAGATATGAAATTAATAATTATTATTCTAGAATATTTAATAAATATTTGAGATACTTAAAAATAGAATTTTGTTATTAAAAATAGGACTCTAGAATAGAGTTGTTTCCTAGGATCTAAGTTAGGAATAAAGTTAGTAGAATAGTTAGAAGGTCATTTAATGTAAGTGGACACTTGTTATTTAATAAGTGATACATAATTAGTGGAAGTTAGGACATTGAGCTTATAAATAGCTCATTGCAAGAGTTTTTTTGTTGTTCAGGTGTAAACTATTGCATAATTCCAAATGTAATTGTTTTTTTGATTAATAAAATTACGTGTCTGAGGACACTTCGGCCATTATGATACATGCACATCGATTTTGGGTTATCTGCCTAAGGTTTTCAGGTTAGTGAATGGGTGGTATAAGTTTCATTTTATTTAACAATTTGACTTGGAATTTATTCTGTAACATCCTTGGCTCTGTGGCTAATGTTTTATGTCCCTTCATCATTAGTAGAATTGTTTCAATTTGATGCGAGACACACCAAAAAATCACTGTGTGTGGGTAAATCTCCCAAGGCTGTCATTGGATTACTGGACGTGGCATATACTGACCTCTAATGGAAATTCAATTGGGAAATTAATTTTCGCTGACCCCAAAATCTTAGATGTTGAGGACAAGTGGGTCACCTACCTGTTGGTTGAGCTTTCTTTCTCTGGGGGCCTCTTGCCTCAGATTGATATGGCTTGGGGTCACATTGTGCATCGACAATCACTGGACTATTAGAACATTTCATTCTGCTAACATTTATGTCATAACACGGGACATCTGCTACAATATTTCCCCATAAGGTTTTCGAAGATGGATAGATGAATAGATATTGACCATTGGGAAGAACTACACTCAGATGCACTAGTGACAAACAATGCCCTTCCTGGATGGAAATTCTCAAGTACGCCTACATTTCCTAACACTTCTTCATGTTGTCATGATTATTCTATTTCTTCTTCTACTTACATTCCCCTTCCATCTTCAGAATTTGTGGTCCCATCCCTGTCGCGAGTGACATCCAATGATTTATCGAACTCCCTATACACCCCACTGACTCCTCGACCTTCCTCTATGTGTTAAGTCCCTATATTAATAGTGTAGTCCCTTATGTTAGTGTAGCCCCCCTTATTTTTATCGTTGTACCCCTTTAGCCCCCATATTATTATTATTGTGCCCTTACATTATTATTGTTAGGTCAGCTAGGATTACATTGTGGCCCCATGGACTCCTATATATAGAAAGGAGATTTTTTCATTTGTATCATCAAAGAATTGTTCATTCATGTACTGTATTGGAGGTTCCCCCTCTAAGTGGCTTATCTCTAAGGTGTTGACATCTCTTTTCTTCTATTTTTGGAGCTGGTTTCACAACATTTGGTATCAGAGCTTTGGATTCTAGGGTTTCATTGCTCCAAACAGGTCATTGTGACATTTTCGCTATAACTATTTTTCTAAAAAGGTTCAGAAGCTGAAATGTTTATAGTGCAAAGCTGAAATCTTGAGGAACATTTTCGCAAAATTTTAGAGCTTGGTTCACAAAATTTTCGGAGATATGATCTATGGAAGTTAGGGCTTTTTGTAGGCTCCTGAATTTCACCTAAACGAGTCATCACATAATTTTCGATATAAAGTTTTTTCCATGAAGGTTTAGAAGCTGAAATTTTTAGAGTGCGAAGTTGAAATCCAGAAGAACATCGTCGCAAAATTTCAAATCTAGGTTCACAACATTTTCTGAGATATAATCTGTGGACGTTAGGTCTTTTTTTGGCTCCCGAATTTCATCTCAAAGAGGTGATCATGGGAAAATATTCATAACTCTCTCTCTGAGCATCAGATTGGAATTACATAAAAAGTGACCGCAAGTACATAGACTGTATCTTCCTGTCTAGAAATTTCTGAGCTGAAGAAGGAAACAGTGACACGTGGTAAGTTGTACAAGCTTGTTCTACTGAACCAATCCATAATTAGTTCATCCTAAGATATTGGGCACAACTTTGTCTTCAAGAATCCAAATCAGGTCAGACCTGTGGAATTTGAAAGTGAATTTAGAGGGCTAACTTAGTGCCAAATTTAAGATATTGAAGATCCAAAATCACAGAGATAATTCAGTTTCAATATGGAGCTTCTCAAAAGTAAGAAAAAAGTGTGTATTTGGTTTTTAAAATTGCATAACGTTTATTTGAAAAAGTAGTTTGAAGTGATTCCAAGGGCATATATTAGAATTTTATCAGTATTGGGTTCTATAATTCCTCAAAAAAATAATTCCATACCCATTAAGCCCTCAAAAATCTATACTATGACGCATGAAGAGGAAGATTTGCAGTATGGGATATCAAAATTACAGTACCAAGTGCAACAAATTTCGATCTTAGGAAGAGCAACCGAAGATGACATAGATGGTTTAAAAGAAGAAATGGAGGCTAAGTTGGATGGTTTGAAGGATAAAATAATAGCTGATATGGATGATAAATTAGTGGAAGATCACCTCGAGCATCAACCACAAGTTCTCCAACTCTCAAAGTATAACCTAACTTTCGTGAAAAATCTAATGAAACAACAAGAAGATCAAAATCGCATCGAAAGAAGTTCTGAAGTAGTCAAAGAAACAAGGACTCGACAAATACGATCAATTTCAGAGTATCTCGGCAAGTGGAAGAACTTTCCTATAGAAGATTCCACATGGGAGGATGAGAATTTTATACAGAAGCATCAAGAAATAATCAAGCGTTGAGGACAACACTTGTTTGAAAGGGAGGGGTGTGTTAAGTCCCTATGTTAATAGTGTAGTCCCTTATTATGTTAGTGTAGCCCCACTTATTGTTATTATTGTACCCCTTTAACCACCATATTCTTATTATTGTGCCCTTACATTATTATTGTTAGGTCGGCTAAGATTACATTGTGGCCCCATGGACTCCTATATATAGAAAGGAGGCTATTTCATTTGTATCATCGAAGAATTGTTCATTCATGTAATGTATTGGAGGTTTCCCCCTCGAAGTGGCTTATTTATAAGGTGTTGATATCTGTTTTATTTTATTTTTGGAGCTAGTTTCACAACACTGTGGGGCTTGTACTGACTTCTCTACTCTTGCGTTATTCATACAATCACTCCACTATTGAGCCACCTCCCTTTGATGACACCCATATATGCCAAAACTTGTCACCTTTTGGTGAAAAAATACCTCCTATTTCTTTTCATCCCTCTCCTTCAACTGATCAAAATCCAGACCTGTCTTTCCAAAATTCGATGGGGAGACACATCAGGTTCTTGCTTTCCAACCCGCATTTGGACCTAGAACCTTTGACCATTCATTCACGATCACCCCTATCTCCTCACATCTCCATCAACCCATCCTCTACAAGTAATGTTACAGTGAGGAAAAAGGGTCGCCTGTGACAAAAAATATGGGAGATAACTCACGCTTGTTTTATCCCCGGTCTAGATTTAGGGAATTTATGGGATGTCCCAATTACCACTTTATTTAACAGGGTTCTTAGAGCTTTATCGCCCAAACAATATTTTACATAATTTTCAGTGCATCTCACTAAACTTACGAGGACTAGGAGATCACTCTGAATTTGTTTCCTTCAAGAACTTTCTCCATGATAGCTCTCCTTTTCTGGTGTTCATTGAGGAGACTATGTCATCATCTAATCGAAATTCCTCTTAATTTTTCTCTATGTTTCCAGACTAGAAATTGGCTACGGCTGAATGTGCAGGATTATTGGGTGTTATGGCAACTATGTGGGATCCCTATCAGGGTAAGTTCACAAGATACATTTTCTTTGCTGGAATTATACTCTCTGGGTATATGTGGGGTTTCCCATCCAAAGTTTATTTCATTAATGTGTATGCCTCGTACTCAAACAGGGGGTCTTTCAGGAAGTGGATGACAGACAGTGACATAATTAAGGTTGGCTCACTCACCGTGGCGGGTGATTTTAATTTCACCTTATCCAGGGCAGAATGTTGGGGAACTCATTTCCATTGTGACCCTTGTGTGAAATATATTTCCTGTTAGGCTCTTATAATAATAGGGTTCATAATTTTTGAATTGACTTTGATAAGTCTTGTAAATATGTACATACCTTGGTTTCTGCAAGTTGTTTTCCCATATTTGAAAATAATAAAAAATGAAAAGAGGGTAAAATTCCTAAATAAAAATCAAAGGTCTTAAAAAGAAAAAGATCAAAAGAATAGAAAAAATGGACCCCAAACACAAAAAAGAGATAAGAATAAGACATGAAAGTGATGCTAGTCAAACTGCCACTACTAGTTACTTTTCACTGCAAAATAAATTATTATGTGCAACTTGTTCAAAATGCCATAATCCATGATGAGTTAAATATTTTAATCTTAACTTTTTCATGCTTTAAATTTCATATAGATAGAGAATAAAGATTTTGTCAAACAGTTTAAACTTGAAAAATCAGTAGATAGTTAGAGAATAAATGAAGAGCTCAACAATTTAATCTAAGCCCTCGAATGAAACAAGGTTAGAATTAGATGGTTTCGTGTTTTAGAAGAAAAATGGATTTAGGGTTGAAATCTCAAATGAACCCATAAAAATAAAGAAAAATATTGGAAATATTGTCATTGATGGAAAAGGAAGTGGCAAAGGAATTGGCATCTAAAATAGAGAAAATACATGTAGCAAAGAAGAACAGAGAAAGAGTGCATCTATAGAAGAGCAATATCAGTCACGAAGCATGTAGCAGAGAAGAACAGAGAAAGAGTGCATCTACAGAGAGCAGGATCAGTCAAGAAGCAAATTGAATTCAATAGGAAGGATATTTGAGTCCCATTCAGGTGTGAACATATGTATGCAATCCGTGAGAAACCCTTTTGAGGGGATTAATGGTGCTCTGTATGTTGTTCGAGGAATGGTTAATATGGTCGACAGGATATCCAAACTGGTAGACAGTGGAATGTTATTGATTGGACAAAATTATGGTTTTAAGCTTCACATGGAAGGGTCTATGCTATTAGTAAGGAGCTGACTGTCGTTCATGGAGAAAGGAACAAGGAGCGAAAGCAAATCAGTTACAACACAGAAGAACTAAAACAGACTATTTGGCATCAATCTTTTGAAAGCGCGATGGAACCTGGTGTGGAAGAGCGGAACTGTGACCGAGTTGTGAACCTGAGTTAAGGGACCAAAAATAATAGTGTAACTAGACTTAACCGTGGGTTGGTCACTATTCCAAAACCACGAGCGGATTTGCGAGGACGGATTGCCCATATCGCACCGCTTTTGCGGGTTGAGCGGTATTCAAGAGGTTGGCTCCGATTCCATAGAACGGGCGACACGCGTCCCTGTACGACTCCACAAAACCGCTTGACACTGCGCGCCATCGCGCGTTATTGTTCGACCCAGGATGCCCGGCGATATCGATAAAAGCCGTTGATCTGGGAAGGAGCCATCGAACGGTGGTCGTTTGATAAAGATGCACGAAGGTTAACCAATGTACGACGGGCCATCGCATGTTAACGTTCGGTATCGGAGGTCGAGCCATATGCATATAAGCCGTTGATCTGAAAGCTTGCTATCTAATGGTGATCAGATGCTGGACTTGTGCGAAGTTTACTTATGGTACCATGTGCATATTTGATTGGCTATTGATTATATATGTGGGCCCGGGGTCAAAGTTTTATCATAAGGTTAATTGTTTGATAGTGTTGGATAAAGTGCGAAGGGTTGTAGCTTTAATCCTAAAGTTCAGTTCAAAGTTGTAAATATATTTATTTGTCAATTTCTTCAAATTGATAAATAAATTAAAAAGAAATCAAAGAGGCACGTGGACTAAACTAAAGGAAATACTGTCAAAGGAATACCATTAGTGTTTGAATGGCTTTTACTCATAGTATTGATAAAGGTTAAACTATATAAGGTGAAGAGGATGATAGCACGTGTGCATGCGTAAGGGTGGTGAATGAATAAATTTCTCTAAGGAATATCTGCATGGACGAACTCTGTTCTTAATTGATAAATCTGAATCTACGATGCACCCATGGATATAATGATCTGACGATGATGAATCTCTGGTTTGATCGACTGATGAAATCATGAAGAACTGGTGCGAGTGTACTGAAGAAAATGAATGGATCCAATATGAAAATTGATGAAATGTGGTCTGCAGTGGTGCTGAGGGTCAAAGCCTTCAGTGAGGGTGTTGTAGCTCCCTTCCAGTGGTAGCTGGTAAACGAGAGCAGGGGGTAGTAGTAGCTCCCTTCCAGGAGAGGCTGGTAAATGAGAACAGGGGGTAGTAGCTCCCTTCCAGGAGAGGCTGGTAAACCAGAGAAGGTTGTAGCCTTCTGCAGGTGGGTGCCTGCGTGCTGGTATGAGTCTGCACCAGTACATGGTTGTAAGAATTTTTCTTTATAATAAATATTGAAGACAGAGATGACGACAGTGGTGGTTTTCTCCCGAATTGGGTTTCCACCTTAAATCCTGGTGTTCATGTGTGTTGCTTATGTGTGATGATTTATTTTTTTCTTACTACACATGTTTACTTCTTACTAAACATCTAATGAATGAATGATGCAATGATCTAAGTAAAGAATTATCCGTATATCCGCGTGTATACGCGAGTTGGGTTCAGTAAAGTAGCGTATGGGTTTTAGAGAAACAAAAAGTAAAAAGTTTTTAGTCAGCCCTAAATACTGATTCACCCGCCCTCTCAGTATTTTTCCCAACAATTGGTATCAGAGCAGGTACTTCTAAAAAAGCTTAGTCGCTAGAAGGAAGATCAAGCAAGATGAGCAATCAAGATGGAACAACATCTATCAAGCCTCCGCTTTTTAACGAAAACAATTTAATCTTCTGGAAAACAAGGATGAGATCCTATCTTCAGTCTCTGGGAGCAGATGTATGGGAAATTGTTGAACAAGGATATCAATATCCAGCTGCAGTACCAACAGATCCGACGGAAAGAAAGAATTATGAAACAAATGCAAAGGCGGTCAAAGTTCTATTGGGAAGTCTAACTAAATCAGAATTTGTCAAAGTCATGTAGCTGAATACAGCAAAGGCAATATGGGACAAAATCATTCTAAGTTATGAAGGTGATGCAAAGGTAAAAAGTGCTAAACTTCAAACTCTCAGAATTCAATATGAGAATCGAAAAATGGATAATGAGGAGAGCATTGCAAATTTATTTTTACGTCTTGATGATATTGTAAATCGTATGAGAAATCTGGGAGAAACAATAATCGAATCTACTCTGGTTGAGAAAATTTTAAGATCACTAATAGAAAAAATTGAGTCAAAAGTTTATGCTCTTGAAGAAAAGTAGGATCTTCAAAATCTTACTGTGGTGCACCTTCATGGCATACTAACTGTATATGAAATGAGAAGAGGAGGACCATCTGAAGTCAAAGAAGCAGTCTTTAGAACTTCTACAAAAAGGAAGGAAGTACAAAAAATAGAAGGATCAGGATATATCTCAGAAGAAGATGAGATCAATTTTGTAAAGAAACTTCTACTTGGCATAGGAAGGTTCAGAGGTAAGCTTCCTTTCAAATGTTTTGATTGTGGAAAATTTGGTCATTATGTTGCTAAGTGTCCTCATAAAGAAACACATAAAAAAGGGAAGGAAGTAGAAAGAAGGAATAAGAATCGGTTTAGCACTAGAAAAAGTTACTATACTCATGAAGATAGTGATGGGTTATCTGATAGTGAGGAAGAATGTGAACAAGATCTTAGAATTCTCATGGCATTTGAAAAAGAATCTAGAGAAGAAAAGGATAATTTTGAGGATGCTATAGAGGACAATGATTTTCTTTATGAAAACAATAAACTCAAAATTTGCTTAGAAGAGAGTAAAATAACCATAGAAACTCTGAAAAATCAGCTTGAAGAAAAGGAGAAACATAATGAGAAATTAGAGTGTGAAGTAGTAAGTCTAAGAGAAGAACTTGAGAAAGTAAAGACTCTGAATCTTAGATTTGCTAAAGGATATAAAACCTTAGATGAGATTATCAAGGTACAATGTTCTCCTCTTATAAAGACAGGTCTTGGATATATCGAAGAATCTTCTCAGGCTTCAGCACCAAATTATCTAAAAGCAGCTACAGCTGGTATACAACATGCTGCCACTCAGCAAGGGAATAAAGAATCTTTACAGGTAAAGCATGATTATCTCAATTCAATGAACACTAACATGAATATCTTTTAAAGAAATACCAATCAACAGGTAAATTCAAGTAGAAGATTTCACGATGGAAGAAATTTCTTCTTCAATGGACAATGTTTTTCATGTCACAATTTTGGTCATAAAGTTGTTCAATGTGTAGCATATAAAATCATCATGACAAGAGAAGCAAGAAAGAAAAGGATTGATATTGAATCAAAGAAGAATACTTATAAAAAATTTTCTCCTCTTCAAAATGAAGTTGAATGTGCTTATTGCAATAACTTTGGCCATGAAGAATCTGAATGCAGAAGCAAAGTTTAGCCAAAAGAACATGATCCTTCAAGCTCCAAAGTATGGAAAAAGAAGGAACTACAGGTTGAAAATTGTGGCATAGCGTTATTTGCAGAAGATGAATAAAATCAATGGTACATTGATAGTGGATGCTCAAGACACATGACAGGTGAAAAAAACAAACTTCTTACATATAGTGCTCTAGAAAAGGAAAAGAATGTTACATTTGAAAATGATACTCCTGCGGTCATTAAGGTAAAAGGGTCTGTTTTTCTAAAAGAAAAGGTGAAAGCTAATGAAGTCATGTATGTGGATGGATTAAAGCATAACTTGTTGAGTGTAATTCAAATGTGTGATAAAGGAACCGAAGTTCTCTTTAGTTCAAAATAATGTGTGGTACATGCTATTGATACATGCAAAACAATTATAAAAGGAAAAAGAACTCCAAGCAACCTGTATGTATTAAATAACTACAAAGAACAATGTTACCTGAGTAAATCTTCAGAAAATTGGCTATGGCATAGAATGTTGGGGCATCTGAGCTTCTCTCAAATCAACAAATCAAGCATACTTAAAGCTGTTCATGATCTTCCCAATATTACTCTACCTGAAAATATCATATGCAAATCCTGCCAATTCGGTAAGCAAACGAGAGTACAATTTAATGCCAAGGAAGGATCATCAAGTAAGCCTCTTTAATTCATTCATACTGACATATGTGGACCTGTGAATAAAAAGTTAGCACGAGGTGAACAATATTATATCTTATTTATTGATGATTTCTCTAGAATGTGTTGGATTGGGCTGCTTAAACACAAAGATGAAGCATTTGAGAAATTTCAGATCTTCAAAGCACTAGTTGAGAATGAATTAGATCTAAAAATTAAGTGCCTCATATATGATCGAGGAGGAGAATATACATCAGATGAATTCCTTGAATTTTGTGAACAACATGGCATAAAAAGACAGTTCTCTATAGCTGGCACTCCACAAAAAAATGGTGTTGCAGAAAGAATGAATAGAATAGTTCAACAAATGGCTAGAGCTATGCTTGATGATTCTAGCACACCTGACACATTTTGGGGAGAAGCAGCACATACAGCAGTAAACATTCTCAACAAGGCACATGTTCGTGTAAATAGTGATAAAACTCCATATGAACTCTGGTATGGCAATCCTCCCACTGTAAAGCACTTTAGAATTTTTGGAAGAAAATGCTTTATCAAAAATAATGACGAAAACTTGGCAAGTTTGAACCCAGAGCAGATGAACGAATATTTCTTGGTTACTCCTCTAGGAGTAAAGCATATAAATGTTACAATAAAAGACTTCGAAATATTGTTGAATGTATTGATGCTGTTATTTATGAGTCTCCTACAGCTCCAAAAGAAGAAAAACAAACAACAAATGAAGATGATGATGACATATATCCTTCTACATCAAATAGGAATGATATAGACAGTGAACCGAATGAAGAACCCGAAGATGATTTATCTGAAAAAGCTCCATCCAGATATGTTCAAAAGAATCATCCAGAATCTCAAATCTTAGGAGAAAAGTGATCAGGTGTACAAACCAGAAGGACTCTTGTGGGATCTTCTAGCAATATGGCATTTCTGTCCACTATTGAACCACACAATGTCAGTCAAGCTAGAAAAGATGAATGTTGGATTCAAGCCATGAAGGAAGAGCTTGATCAAATTGAAAAGAATCACACTTGCCAAATTAGTACCAAGACCTCATGACAAAAATGTCATTGGAACTAAATGGATATTCAAAAACAAGTTAAATGAGAATGGGGATGTTATAAGAAATAAAGCTAGACTTGTTTGCAAGGGGTATGCTCAACAAGAAGGTATAGACTTTGAAGAAATTTTTTCTCCTGTAGCTAGACTTGAAGCCATAAGAATGTTTCTTTCTTTTTCAAGCTTCCAACAAATCAAAGTCTATCAAATGGATGTTAAATCTGCGTTTCTCAATGGTGATTTAGAAGAAGAAGTTTATATAGAACAACCAGAAGGATTCATTTTGGGAAATGATGAAAAACTTGTTTGTAGACTTAAAAAGGCTCTATATGGTCTCAAACAAGCTCCAAGGGCATGGTATTATCGTCTTGACAAATATCTTCATCAACAAGGATTTTCAAAGGGGTCTGATGATAGCAACTTATACACAAAAACTGAAAATGACAAACTATTGATTGTGGTTGTATATGTTGATGATATCATTTTTGGAAGTAATGAAGAGTCTATGAGTCAGAAATTTTCTTCTGATATGAAGAAAGAATTTGAAATGTCTTTACTTGGGGAACTAACATTCTTTCTTGGCTTGCAAGTGCAACAAGCAACAGATGGCATATTCTTATCACAAGCAAAATACCTTAAGCAAATCTTGAAGAAGTATGGCATGGAAGATTGCAAACCTGTAAGTACACCAATGATAACCAGATGTAATATCAGTTCTAATGATGATTCCCCCATGGTGAGTCAACCAGAATACAGATCTATGATAGGAAGTCTACTTTATCTCACTGGGAAAAGACTAGACATTATGCATGCAGTTGGGATTGTTGGACGATTCCAAGCTAATCCAAAAGAGTCTCACCTTCAGGCTATGAAAAGAATATTCAAATATATACAAGGAACTCAAGACTTTAGACTATGGTATCCAAAGAATGTTGATCTTACTCTTCATGCATACACTGATGTAGATTGGGCTGGAAGTGTTGATGATCGGAAAAGCACTAGTGGTGGTGCATTCTATATGGGGCCCCTGTTAGTATCTTGGTTTAGCAAGAAGAAAATATCTATTGCCTTATCTATAGCAGAAGCAGAATATGTGGCTGCCGCATCATGTTGCACTCAACTTCTCTGGATAATGCAAACCTTACAAGAATTTCAAATCAAATGTTCACCTCCTATCTCCATTATGTGTGACAATACAAGTGCCATCAGTATCTCAAATAATCCTGTTATGCATTCCAAGACCAAGCACATTCCCATCAAATATCACTTCTTACATGAACAAGTGCTTGAACAAAAGGTGAAATTGGAGTATGTTCCCTCCAAAGAACAAGTTGCTGATATATTTACCAAACCTCTACCCAGGGAAGCGTTCGAATATCTCAGACATAAACTGGGAGTAGTCTCTGCCATGCAGAGGATCAAATCTACTTAAATACAGAAGATTAAATTGGTTGTGAGGTGCTATTGGGCATCTTTGAATGCACAGGCTAAGGGGGAGCATTGGTCATATGAAAAGGATGCATTGTTGGCATTTATAAGTCATTTTTTATATTATGGTTGAAGATGCAGCATGATCTCAAGGGGAGCATCTTATTGTAGGTTCAAAGGATCTTGATCAAATCTTTGCCATTGATGTCAAAGGGGGAGGAAAAGCAACAAAGGGCTTCTATAAGAAAATCAGAGGAAGAGTATTGCCATCAATGCCAAAGGGGGAGATTGTTGGAAATATTGTCATTGATGGTAAAGGAAGTGGAAAAGGAATTGGCATCTGAAACAGAGAAAAGACATGTAGAAGAGAAGAACAGAGAAAGATTGCATCTACAGAAGAGCAGTATCAGTCACAAAGCATGTAGAAGAGAAGAACAGAGAAAGAGTGCATCTACAGAGAGCAGGATTAGTCAAGAAGAAAATTGAATTCAATAGGAAGGATATTTGAGTCCCATTCAGGTGTGAACATATGTATGCAATCCGTGAGAAACCCTTTTGAGGGGATTAATGGTGCTCTGTATGTTGTTCGAGGAATGGTTAATAAGGTCGATAGTATATCCAAACTGGTAGACAGTGGATATACTGTTGATCGTATTAACCATTCCTCGAACAACATACAGAGCAACATTAATCCCCTCAAAAGGGTTTCTAACGGATTGCATACATATGTTCACACCTGAATGGGACTCAAATATCCTTCCTATTGAATTCAATTTGCTTCTTGACTGATCCTGCTCTCTGTAGATGCACTCTTTCTCTGTTCTTATCTGCTACATGCTTCGTGACTGACACTGCTCTTTTGTAGATGCACTCTTTCTCTGTTCTTCTCTGCTACATGTATTTTCTCTGTTTTAGATGCCAATTCCTTTGCCACTTCCTTTGCCATCAATGACAATATTTCCAAAAATCTCCCCCTTTGGCATTGATGGCAATACTCTTCCTCTGGTTGTCTTATAGAAGCCCTTTGTTGCTTTTCCTTCCCCTTTGAGAAGAACAGAGAAAGAGTGCATCTACAGAGAGGAGGATCAGTCAAGAAGCAAATTGAATTCAATAGGAAGGATATTTGAGTCCCATTCAGGTGCGAACATATGTATGCAATCCATGAGAAACCCTTTTGAGGGGATTAATGGTGCTCTATATGTTGTTCGAGGAATGGTTAATACGGTCGACAGTATATCCAAACTGGTAGACAGTGGAATGTTATTGATTGAAAAAAATTATGGTTTTAAGCTTCACATGGAAGGGTCTATGCTATTAGTAAGGAGCTGACTGTCGTTCATGGAGAAAGGAACAAGAAGAAAAATCAAATCAGTTATAACGCGGAAGAACTAAAATAGAGTATTTGGCATCAATCTTTCGAAAGCGCGACGGAACCCGGCATGGAAGAGCGGAACTGTGACCGAGTTGTGAACCTGAGTTAAGGGACCAAAAGGAATAGCATAACCAGACATAACCGTGGGTTGGTCACTATTCCAAAACCACAAGCGGATTTGCGAGGATGGATAGCCCATATCGCACCGCTTTTGCGGGTTGAGCGGTATTCAAGAGGTTGGCTTCGATTCCATAGAACAGGTGACACGTGTCCCTGTATGACTCCACAAAACCGCTTGACACTGCGTGCCATCGCGCGTTATTTTTCAACCCAGGATGCCCAATGATATCGATACAAGCCATTGATATAGGAAGGAGCCATCGAACGGTGGTCATTTGATAAAGATGCGCGAAGGTTAACCAATGTACGGTGGGCCATCGTACATTAACGTTCGACATTGGAGGTCGAGCGATATGCATATAAGCCGTTGATCTGAAAGCTTGCTATCTAATGGTGATCGAACGCTGGACTTGCACGAAGTTTAATTATGGTACCATGCGCATATTTGATTGGCTATTGACTATATATGTGGGCCTGGGGTCAAAGGTTTATCATAAGGTTAATTTTTTGATAGCGTTGGATATTTCTCTAAAGTGCGAAGGGTTGTAACTTTAATCCTAAAGTTCAGTTCAAAGTTGTAAATATATTTATTTGTCAATTTCTTCAAATTGATAAATAAATTAAAAATAAATCAAAGAGGCACGTGGAGTAAACTAAAGGAAATACTGTCAAAGGAATACCATTAGCGGTTGAATGATTTTTACTCATGGTATTGATAAAGGTTAAACTATATAAGGCGAAGAGGATGATAGCACGAGGTGTGCATGCGTAAGGGTGGTGAATGAATAAATTTCTCTAAGGAATATCTGCATGGATGAACTCTGTTCTTAATTGATAAATCTACATCTACGATGCACCCATGGATATAATGATCTGACGATGATGAATCTCTAGTTTGATCGACTGATGAAATCATGAAGAACTGGTGCGAGTGTACTGAAGAAAATGAATGGATCCAGTATGAAAATTGATGAAACGTGGTCCGTAGTGGTGTTGAGGGTCGAAGCCTTCAGTGAGGGGGTTGTATCTCCCTTCCAGTGATAGCTGGTAAACGAGAGCAGGGGGTAGTAGTAGCTCCTTTCCAGGAGAGGCTGGTAAATGAGAACAGGGGGTAGTAGCTCCCTTCCAGGAGAGGCTGGTAAACGAGAGAAGGTTGTAGCCTTCTATAGGTGGGTGCCTGCGTGCTGGTATGAGTCTGCGCTAGTACATGGTTGTAAGAAGTTTTCTTTATAAGAAATATTGAAGACAGAGATGACGACAGCGGTGGTTTTCTCCCGAATTGGGTTTCCACCTTAAATCCTGGTGTTCATGTGTGTTTCTTATGTGTGATGATTTATTCTATTCTTACTGCACATGTTTATTTCTTACTAAACATCTAATGAATGAATGATGCAATGATCTAAGTAAAGAATATCTGCATTATGAGATCTCTGGTAATACGCAAGTTTTATTAAGGATATCCGCGTGTATACGCGAGTTGGGTTCAGTAAATTAGTGTATGGGTTTTAGAGAAACAAAAAGTAAAAAGTTTTTAGTCAGTCCTAAATACTGATTCACCCCCCCTCTCAGTATTTTTCCCAACAAAAAAATGGTAGAATAAATGATGGGTAGGTATAAAGTAGTTACACAAGGCATTAATGAACATCATCTGGAAAATTACTAATTTCCCTTCCCTCAAGTATTCCAGTATTAAAAACCTTCAGTTATAAAGGCTCAAAGCATTTCTCTAACTTTTGTTGGGACTGGACTCAAGGCTTGATGACTGATTGGAACTAAGTAGTGGATTCCTTATATTAAAAGACTCCCCCCCTCATAAAAACCCTTTTTACTCAACATCACCCTTTTCCTAAGTTAAAACACATTTTTGCTTAGGAAAAGTAAAAACCCCCTTAAATAATTTCCATTTCATTAAAAAAACCAACAAATATGCATTATCCTATTTACTAAGTGTGAAATGTTTAAAATTGGGCCACCACTATGAAAAATGTGCCCAAATGCTTAATTTACACTTTAATTAGTGCATTTGTATGTATTTCTGCTCATTCTATTCATTTCATATTAACTTTAACTTAATATATTAACTCCACTATAATACCCTACCCCATATTTATATTAATTCATATTATTACATATCCCAAACCCACTTTATTATTGTTTAAACTATGGTTTTAATTCCACACGTGATATATTTCTCACTCCTCATATGTATAAACTATTCCTATTTTATTAAAACTCACCCAAAGGTTACTTTACAATTGTAAATAGCCTATTTTCTGTGTAAAGCCACTACCCGCCTATCCCGTTAAAACATAAGAATTTATGTTTTAACTACGTTTTAGCATATAACATTGAACCCCATAGCATAAAATATCCCTGGCCCCATGCCCATTTACCGAACAACTTCATCACTAAATCTGAACCGTTTGCACTCCCTTTGTCGAATCCAATGACTCACAAGCCATATCGCAAATATAATGGCGCGTTCATTAATCATTTTAAGTTTTTCGATATGGGTGGTATTTCCCCATTATGTCTCCTCCACGCAACATAAAATGATTCGATCACATCCTTCCGAGTGAAACTATTTATCACTCTCCGATCATGCCATAACCGCTTAGCGGTAATAGCTTCCCGCTCCAAACCTCCCCCCATTTAAATTGATTTGCATTTAATATAAACATTGTTTCAGACCTAAATTTCTATATAACAACTAATTGCACACGTTTTAACCTTTTCTGCTGCGTTTTGTGCTTGTTGAACCTTCCTGAATGAAGAAAGAGAGTTGTTGCTCCGTTTTCATGTAAAAACCAACAGAAATCCATCAAATTTGTTGCTGTGACCACTTAGAGCTCCAATTCATGTTTTAAAAGACTGCAACACAGCTTTTGAAAGCTTCCATACCCCCAACAAAACCCTTTTCCAAGTCAAATTCCTCAAAATACAGGTATTTAAAAAAAAATACCCATCCTTCATATGAAAAGAACTACACTGTTGAATTTAAACCTTTTGAAGCCTGTTTTTCTAAAATAATAACATTATTACCTCAAAAAGGAATATTTTTCTTCAAAACCATGAGAATTTCATTATTTCTAAAAGACTGTAACTTGGTTTTTAAGAAAATTGAAGAAATTTAGCCATTTGCATACCTTTATAAACCCTTTGAATATCTCAAACCATTTTACAAATGCTCAGAATCCATTTGTGCGTGAATTATATTGTTTTAGGTTTGTTTTATCCAAGAAAAGAGCAGTAAACCCTTGTTAAACATACCTCGAGTCTATAGAATTAAAGATTGATTTTGGCGCAGAAATTGAAAGTTTGAACGAGAAGACACCATAATTTTACCTATTGTTGTTCAAGAAAAACCTCTGTTATACCAAAAGACCTTATGTAAATAGTCTAAGATTACATAATTATATAAAAACCTAAAAATAGAGTTTTTAAGATCCATAGTATTAAATTGTCAAAAAACAAATCTAGTAATGGCTTCTAAAAGCACCATTGTCATAAATCTAGTACAACATCCTGTTGTAGATGTTGAGCATACCCCTTTAGCTGATGTAGATTATAAAATCATTGATCCAGTAATTGAATTCAATTTTCTTGATCTCCACTTCCAGAGTCTAGAAATCTTTGGATCAGGGAGATGAAGTGCAAATTTGGGAGTCTACTTTACCCAAATATGTAGTTCCCCATATGCATCAGTGTCCTGAGGCCATCAGACCTTGTCAAGCTTACTATTCCCCTGACCTAAGAGCTATTGTTAATGCTGAGAAAGAATTATTATTCACTATCACTATAGAATCCATAAACCAAATGCATCAGTTGCAACCAGATCCTAATGAAGTCCCATTATCTATAGAAGATCTTACAAAAATTTATCTAGATTTAGAATTTCCTAAAAGATTTCGAATATTTCAAATATTATGCCTTCATATGTTGAAATCCCAAATATTAACCCTCCATATTCATCCTCCAAATTCCCTAAAGGATCAAGACACATTATCTCAATGTTGTCTTTCATCCTTGGTTACTTTACTGATGAGCACACTGATGAGTCCATACTTGGTTTTCTATCCACTTTTGTGCCTAGTCAACCTCCTTCAGTCATTTATAATTATTTTGAGTATATAGCTAATATTATTCATGACCAGCTTGTAAAACTTTCCATTGAAGGTGTATTTAGGTATACCTCATACCTCTTTCATATGTTCCTCTACTTCTAGGCAGATAAATTCCCAATAGCCCTTCAAAAGTTGGATATAGAAGGAAATACATTGTCAGTTATTTTCTGGACTTCCTCAATCAGAAAAGAGTCAACATAGTTCACTTATGCAGATTTCACAGACTGTTTTATTCACCCATTGATAAATATGCTTACAAACAGTGTACAACCAAGGATAAGTGATGATATTAAGAAAATTTTACAGCTATCAGAGCAAAGAATAATAGGTGACTGGTATCTTTACCAAAACCACACTGAGGTTAGAGTTTATGGGTCAAACCTCTCCCCCTACAAACTGCCAAAGTATTTTCCAATGAGAGTGTTTGCATTAGAATATATAAAACGAATTCTAAACTCAGATTCTATAAAAATTTTGGCTGCTAAAAATAAAACTCAGTTCAAATTGAAAAATCAAGTGGTTCCTTTCATATGCAATAACAAGGAAGCAGGTGTAGAGGCAACAAAACAATTGCTAGAGTATAAGTTTGATGAAAGTTTTATGTGGAACTATGATCCTTATGGAATAATCAGTAAGATGAGGGTGAAATGTAAATTAGCCCCTTATATCCATGATAAGAAGCCTAAGAATGAAAATTTTTCAAACCAAATTGAATGGTTGGAAAATGCATTGATGGAATCTATCGAGCAAGGTGATACTAGTCACACTTTGTAGACTCCTATTCAGGAGGACATAACCATAAAGAGAAATAGATAAAAAAAGCTCATATACTGCCGAAAAAACCACGTGAACCATATTTAAGCTCAGGTACAATAAGAAACCAAAAATTAATCCAACAGATAAGGAAACTGAAACAATTGAAGTTTTAGATGAAGAAAACCCAGAGAAGGACTCTGTGACTAATACAGTAATTGAAAATGAGCAACAATATGCTACTTCTAACACATAGATGATTGAGAAACAAAAAAACATGGAAGCATCTTCATCACAGAAGGCAGAGGATAAAGACATGGATATCAAAGAAACGTATAAATAGATCAAGGAAAAAAATGAGGAGATTAAAAATGAAATCTATTCACAATACCTGAAGTAGACTTCAGGAATTCAAAATAGGCTGCTTTCGGGATTTTATTATACAAATAAAAAGTTGTTAATGACAATAATACAACCAAAAGTGCCTAAACCTACAACAAAATCATATTACAAGAGAGATGATATTGAAATTCCAATAGAGGACATTGATCCATTGGATCAGATTGAGTTCCACAAGCAAAGCTCAGAAATGCTTTATTCTACCATGACCACAAAAGCAATGAGTGCCCAGAAGCTCCATAACACTTTCAAAAATATAAGAGATCATCTTAAGGTTGAAAAAGCTTCTTCATATTCTAAAGACACCAGAATCAAGTCTTTAGAGGAATTGGTGATTGAAATAGGGTATGACCCTGCTAATGTGAAAGCCGGAGAAGAATTGGTAAAGAAGAAAAATGCTGATATTGCAGCACTTAGAAAGAAACTGAAACTACCTCCAACAAAGCATCCACAGACTAAAGAAATTGTACATGAATCAAACCAAAAGGATGAAATGATGAGTCTCATATTAAAAATGATAGCACAGATCAAGGAGATGGAAATTGAGATGGACAAGATGTTCTAAGAAAAAGAAGCTGCAAAGACTCAAAGTGTTCCTCCTACAATCATTACCACGGTAACAACAACAGTTCCTTCAAATCTAGCATAAGCGTTAGCACCAAAATTCCCACTAGCCATAGTAGTGTCAGTCACTTCTTCCACTACTTCTGCCACTGAATCTTCTACTTCAGTAGTTCAATAGTTAGATGAGGCCAACAAACTCATCAAAGCCATGGAAGACATGTCAATACAAAATAATGAGATAAACAAATTGAAAGAGAAAATCAAGAATTTGGAAGATGCCAAGAAATTAGCACAGATAAATGCTAAAACAGAGGAACAAAAGGCCAAAAGGTTAAGTGAACAACTTAAAAAGGTAGAAAGGGAATTAACCTTGAAAGAGCCCATGGCATACATCAAAAATTAGCTATGTTCCAAGATCATTGAGTCAATTAATGATACTTGGCCATCAATTCAAGTGATTTATGAGAAGAAGGACTTGCTTAAAGTAGCCAAAGAAGAAATATTGAAGGCAAAAGAAGAGCTATGTGCTAAGCCTGAAGAAGCCCAAGAAATAATCAGGTTTCTCAATACTAAAAACAAGAAGGAATTGGATGAGATAGGAATTACTGACAGAACAGAGACAATTATTGAGGTAAGAAAAGTTCTTTCAAAGAAAAATTTAATGAAACAATTGGAAGAGAAGTGTCAAAATATGGACATGGCCATAACTAGATTCATGGTTAAGTTTGACACATTAAGACAAAAAGGCTTGCCAAATATTCTTGTTATCAATGATAAACTAATGAAGCAAGAAGATAAGGGATTTTTCCAGAGAACAAGTGAACAAGGTAGATTAACAAGGAGTTTCAATAGGTAAAGTGTTACAAAAAAGTATTGAAAACTTGTTTTATTTACAGCATGAGATAAAAATCCTCCTTGTAGTCAAGCCAACCTTTGTTAGATACACAAAGGCTGACGATAATTTCAGAAAACTCACAAAGATTAAACTACCAGATGAAGAGTTTTGGCAGAAGCTCATAGATTTACTTTAAAAAGATAGTTTGCAGTAAAAGAGAATAAAAAAACAGAGTGTTGTTTTACATAGTAAAAACAGATTTTTAAAGCAGTAAAATAGTCAAAATAGCAGGTTAAAGAGTATCAGAGGTTAAAGTGTATTAGTTAAAGAGTATCAGGTGAGAGATAAAGTTTCAAAACTGATTGAAGATCAGATTTCTAGCGTTAAAGACAACTCAACTAGCCAGCTACTGCCTAAGTCCAACATAAAGATATTTTATTTAATAAATATGACAACTTGAAAGTTTGTTATGCAGCTGTCACTATATTTTTGTAATAAGATATTTTATTTTCCAAAAAACATTCCCATGACTATTCTAGGATATTTTGTATTACTTTTTGTATAAATACTTCATCATTTGAAGTATTAGTGTGGATTAACTGTTGAAGATTTCTATAGCTGGAACATTCTGAACCTAAGGTTTTTTCTAAGAAATCTCAAGTCAGAAGACTGGATTTCAAGGAATAATGCATCATTTTATTGGATTCACATGTTGGGCCACTGAAGTGAAGTAATTTCTACTGTTACCTGTCTATTTTCTTATGTTTCTCATCCATTCATAAATGTGTTCTAAATTTTAATGTGAAATTAGGAATTGTTATATCAGAATTTGTTAAAAGTACTCTATTATTGACTAGCTTTCATTTAAATGTTTTTTGCTGATATCCAGACTAGGGAACCCTTAACTGCTCCCTAATTTCGATTTACCCCTACTTTTTCACTCCTTATCCAGATCAAATAATTCTTAATTTCTCTTTATCCTGATTAAAGCCACTTCACCAATCAGCATTTGAAGATCTTTAGTGACTCTGCTATCTTTCCCTTTAGTCATTTGAATTTAGACCTTGATCTTGATCTTTCTGCTTGACACACTGACTCCATCTGCCTAATGGATTCCAGATTCACAACAATCCATCTCATTAAGTGATTTTCCCACCAAAACCAATCAAAACCCCAAAACCAATTTTCCCTGTATAACTAGCCTAAAATCAAAAATAAAAACAAAGTTAAATCTTATAGAGAGAGCCCTCTCTGAGCCTTAGGAAGGCTATATCCTAAAGCTTAAAAGGAGGTCCGTGGTTACCTCTAATATTATTAAAAAATATAAAATCAAATCTCACAACTTTGGGAATTATTAGAGTGATAACATACTGGCAACTTCGCTAGGAAACTAACTAATCCTCAGTTTTGAATAGGTCTTAAAGGAAATATTTTTATTATAATTTCACCTTAAGACCGTTTTAATAAGTTGTGAGTATAATTTCATTAAAAATTATAACTTTGGCTTCCAGAAGAGTCTACTATACCAGGTCAAAACCAGATCCACAACCTGTTGTCATAGTAGATAATCCTGACAGAATTGGAAAAAGGAATAAAAAAGTAGAGGATTTAGGTAATAAAGTTTCCTTAGTTAGAGAAAATTCCCTTCCAAAACAATGATCAAGTATACAAGACATAGAATTTGATTTAAGCTTTGAGCATTACTTATTAAAAAACAAATCAGAAAGTGATTTAAATAGCACTATTATAGATCCTGATTTTATTTCATCTCTTGAAACTAAGCAGGAAACTATTTCAGTAGATTGTGAATCAAAGATTTTTGATGTTTATGATAAACTTGATGAAGTAAATTCCTACTATACTTAAGGAAATATATGAAGCTATTTTTCATCATTCAGTTGAATTGGCTGCTTTATCAGCTTATACCCCTAAGCCTTCTACCACTCATTTAAATACCAGTATTTTAGAATCTCAAGGTTCATCTCTATTTACCACCACATCATCCATTATCTCCACTACACTTCATTCCACAGATCCATTTATTCCTAAACAACCATTTCAACCTAGAGTATTATTCCCATCCTCCACCACCTCTACTCCATCCACTAGTTTTTCTTCTGCATTTTCCAATACATCATTCTCATTCCCAAGCACCTCTTCATATTTCCCAACTTCATATTTTGGTTTCTTAACCACATTTTCCAACATATCTTCTTATATCCCAATCTCATATGCAAGTTCTTTAACTACATCAACAAGTGCTTCTAGTTCTGCCCCAAGTATTTCCAACCTACCTCTTATCCACGCTAGAATTCAAGCCATGGATACTAGATATGCTCCCTTCATCCTTCCAGCACAATTACATGACATGCTCCAGAACTATAAAAAAAAAAATACCTCAATTTGATGCAACCACTCAATACACTTCCCAAAAGCATGTAAATAAGATGATAGACTATTTTGAACTTCATGAAATAGATGAGTCTGGTGTCCAAATGATATTGTTTGCTCAAACATTAACTGGGGAGGTGAAAAAATGGTTTAAAGGTTTAAATCCTGGTAGTATTGCTGATTAAGAAGTTTTTCATAGGTTATTTCTTAATAGATGGGAAAAGAAGAAAAATTCATTACAAATCTTATCAGAATTTGAGAGCATTAAAAGAGCACCCAATGAGATAGTCTAAGATTATTGCATTAGATACAATAGCATGTATAATTCAATTCCTGCTAATCTTAAGCCTCCTCTAGATTCTGTTCTTCTCAAATTCCTTGATGGATTTGATACAGACATAGCATATCAATTAAGAGTGGAATAATGAAACTTTAGAGCAAATGCAAAGTAATTTTGTTAGTGTAGAAGAAAATATGTTAGCAAAGAAAGCTAGATTAAGGAATGAAAGAAGAGTAACAATAAAATAAGAGACATCTAGTTTAGATTTAAAAATAGATCAGTTAGAAAAAAAATTAGAGAGAATGATGGATAGGTTAGATAATATGGAAAGGAACACAATGGGATAACCTACAATAAATTAGAAATCCCAATTTCAAGAAAAACACTAATACTGGAAAATCTAGAGAATTAGCACCTGACCAAACAATAAGACCTCCATTCCAAGAGAACTATGCTGAAAGTTCTCATCAGAATGAAGATGATGAAGACACCATAAATATAATGGGTATTAATGATGATAAAAATATATTTCTTACACAAGAAAATTAGGAGTTACATGATTTACAAAAAATGAAATTAGATTCTGGTGAATCATTTGGTTACAAACAAGGTTATGAGTTTGTTATAAATGAAGTACATAAGCAATATAACCCTAGAAGCAAGAAGAACATAGAGCCTTCTACTAGGAAATCAATCCAAACACAAACAAAGAAAATAGTAGAAGCTCCCACCACTATGTTCTGCAAATTCGCCCTAGGGAAAAAAAGAAAAACTCTAATTCATCCTAGAAAATTTCAAGCCCTAAAATTTCACCTAGTCCCAAAATTATTGATATAACAGATGATGTTGTCCGAAAATCAACAAATTTACAAAAATATGTTGTTTTAAAGACAATTAATTCTGCCAAAACAACAATTTAAGACTCTAAAACAACTTCTGCTGACCCAAAATCAGCTGATCCAAAAGCTGCCACTACTAAAAAAACTTCTGAAAATACAAAATCTGCAAAAACATGTACTACTTCTCAAACTATTCCTGAAAAGAAAACCAAAAACATTAAGACAGTAAAAACTCAAACTGAAAATGAGAAAATAACTGTAGAAAAAGAAGATAAACCTACTCAAACTATAGTTACTAAAGAAGAGATAATTCAACTAAGTAAATCACAAGCTCCGTTTAATATTGAAGTTGAAATTGCCAATTAAAAATACCAATTCCTTTGACAGAATTGGTAAAACATGATTTGTACAAAACAACTATCACTGAAACTTTAAACATGAATGATGGAGAAGATTTAGTAAATCTAAGTGATGATCAACTAGAGTTAATTTATGGTCTTGATGTTAATGGAAAACACCAAGATGGAGCAGTTCCACCATTTTACATTAGCTTAACTGTTCATGAGAAAATATTACATAATACAATGTTAGATTCAGGGGCTTCACACAATTTAATGCCAAAAGCAATAATGGAAACTCTGAATTTAGATATCACTAGGCCTTACAAATATCTCTTTTCATTTGATTCCAGCAAAGTGAAATGTTTAGGTTTGATTAAAGATTTGTGTGTCACATTAGTTCAATATCCTAGTAAAAGCATACTCATGGACATTGTAGTAGCTGAAATCCCTCCCAAGTATGGAATGCTCTTATCTCGCTTATGGGAAGCTAAATTATAGGGATCTCTACAACTTGATATGTCATATGCAACAATATTTGTTTTTGGTCAACCAAAGAAAATTTATAGAGAAACATTGATGAAAGATATATGGTGAGTAGTGTAGAAAGACCAAGAAATTATCCAATTTACTATACACCCACTGACATGGATTCATTCATTTTATGTAACTCTGAAACTGATATTGAAAACAAAATTGAACTAAAAGATAAAAACAAAGCACAAGACAGTGAAAACATCTTTTATGAATTGTTATGGCACCTATATTTTGATGGTTCAGTCAATAAATTAGGAATAGGAGCAGGAGTTTGGATAACTAATAGAGAAAACAATCGTGCAGAAGGTCATGCTTTCAAATTAAATTTTAAATGTGCAAACAACATGGCTGAATATGAAGCTCTTATTTTAGGATCGTAGATTGTTAGGAATTTAGGAGGTAAAAGAATATCAATTATGGGAGAATCAGAGTTAATTGTGAAACAAATAACTAGAGAATATTATGTTTATAATCCAAGATTAAGCCAATATAGAGAAACTATTTTAAATTTTAATTAAGGAACTGTTAGAATGTGATTTTTCTGCAATACCAAGAAAACAGAACATACAGGCTTACTACTTAGCAACTTTTGCTAGTACCTGTAATCTTCCATTTCAACCAAATCATATATATATTGCAGAAGTCAAACAGAGCAATAATTCTAGATAATTTTAAATATTGGCAAATTTTCTCACAAGATGAACATATTTATCATTTCATGAACAATGAAGGAGAATTTCATAATTGTAATATAGACATAGACTGTACATTAGATCAAAATTTAGATAGTGAGATTGATTTGAATTATATAGATGTAAATAATGTAGATTTTTCTAAACCTACTAAATTTAGTCAATTAGACATAGATAATTTAGAAAAAGTAGAGATTTAAGAGTTAGCAGATGATGAATCTGATATTTTGAACCTCAAAGACAACTTTTTACCAAAAGGCTTAACCCCCTTAGAATATTTGTTTTACTCTAATGATGTTGCAAGAAAACCTAAAATGGAGCCACTATGATCTGATATTGAGGAGTGTAATATTGGTACAGAGTTAAAACGTAAGATGATTAAACTTTCCAAATATTTACCTCAGGAAGAAAAAAAAAACATATCTCTTTTTAAGGAATTTCAAGATGTTTTTGCTTGGATTTATGAGGACTTAAAATCGTATGACACTAGTATAATATAGCATAAAATACCTATAAAAGAAGACCAAAAACCTTTTAAACAAAATTTAAGAAGGATCAATCATGTTATGATGCCTTTAATTGAAAAGAGGTAAAAAAGAATGTATGATGCCCAAATAATTGCACCAATCAAATATTCTGATTGGGTTTCTAATCTAGTTCCCACTAGGAAAAAAGACAGGAGAAATTAGATTATGTGTTGATTTTAGAAATTTAAATAATGTGTCCTTAAAATATTATTACCCTTTACCAAAGATGGATCACATTTTACAGAGGGTAGTTGGTTCTTCTAGAATTTCATTGTTAGATGGATTCTCTGGATATAACTAGATTCTAGTCAAATCAGAAGACCAAGCCAAAACTGCTTTTACTACTCCATGGGGCACTTTTATGTATGTAAAAATTCCTTTTGGGTTAATGAATGCAGGAGCCACTTTTCAAAGAGCTATGGATATAGTCTTTGCAAAGGAAATTCATGAATTCCTAGTGATTTATTTAGATGACATTACTGTATTTTCAAATGCTGATTATGAACATTTGGATCATCTCACGCAAGTTTTTCTTAAATGCGGGAAATTTGGCATCTCACTAAATCCTAAGAAAACTTTGTTTGGATTGGAAGAAGGTAAATTACTAGGATATATTATATCTAAAGAGGGAATTAGAATATGCCCAGCCATAATAGAGGAAAATTCTAAACATTATTCCTCCTAGGAACATTAAAGAATCACAAGCTTTTATAGGTAAAATTAACTTCCTTAGAAGATTCATCTCAAATCTAACTGAAATAATCAGAGAAATTAACAATATGTTGAAAAAAGAATCAATACTTAAATGGACTGTTGAAGCCAAGCAATCTTTTGAATCTATTAAACAAGCCTTAGTAAAAACACTAGTCCTTATAAGTCCTGACTTTAAGAAGGATTTCATTATTTTCTCTTTTGCTTCATAACACACTATTGCTACAGTTTTACTGCAGAAAAATGATGAGGGCTATGAACATCCTATTGATTTCTTTAGAAAATCACTCAGAGATGCCACTTTAATGTACAATATAATGGAAAAATAGGCCCTAGCTTTAGTAAAGGGCATAAAATATTTTAGAGTGTACATTCTTTATTCACATATCATTGCCTATGTTCCAAATGCAGTTCTAAAGGAAATTCTAACATAGATTGGACTTGATGGTAAAATAGGCAAATGGATTGCTAAAATTTTGGAATATGACATAGAGATCAAACCCACCAAACTCATAAAAGGACAAGGTTTAGCCAAACTCATGGCTGAATCAAATTTTCATGATTTAGATATTAATTTTATTGCCCAAGTAGATGATCAGGAAGAGATGGCGACTCCAAAGATCAGTGAAGCCTTTTAAGAATCACCATGGTATGCAGATATTGTATTTGTATTACTAAATTTACAAGCTCCTCTTGGATTATCAAGAACAAAAGCTATATTTTTAAAATTGAAGGCAGTAAGATTTTGTATCATAGACAATGTACTCTTTTGGAAAGATCATGGTGGAATTTTATTTAACTGTTTTGTTAAAGAAAAATTTGACAATGTTTTAGAATAATTTCATGTAGGTGAGTGTGGAGGTCATCTCTACTGGAAGACTACTGCAGACGAAATCTCGAGAGCTAGTTTCTACTGGCCAACTTTTTTTGCAGAGGTAAAAAAGTATGTGACCTCCTGTCACAAGTGTCAAATATTTGAAGGAAAGAAAAAGCTTTTACGCCTGCCCTTAAAACCCGTCTCAACATAAAAAAAATTTCAACAATGGGGTCTTGACTTCATTGGTGAAATGCACCCTCCATCCTCAGCCCAACATAAGTGGATTATGACAACCACTGACTATTTTAATAAGTGGATAGAAGCCATACCCTCCAGGAAATCCACTAACACTATCATAATCTCCTTTCTAGGAAACAACATACTCTGAAGATTTAGATGCTCTCAAAATATTATTACTGATAATGCAGTTGCATTCAAATCCAAAAATATGATTGATTTTTGCCATAAGTACCACATTACCCTTGGCCATTCTACTACATATTACCCTCAAGGTAATAGTTGTGTTGAATCTTCCAATAAAAGCCTTGTGACCATTATCAAGAAATTACTAGAAGATAAGAAGAAAACTTGGAACAAGAGGTTAGTTAATGCTTTATGGGAAGATAGACTTACCACTAAAAAATCTATTGGTACATCCCCTTACCAACTTGTTTATGGAATGGATGTTGTTTTTCCATCTTCCTTAGTAGTACCTGTTATGAATATAATCCAAGAATTACAAGTTGAGACCAATGACATTAAAAGAAGGATTAACCAAGCCATTCACTTGTAGAAAATAAGAGAAGAGGTTTATCTTAAGTCTCAAGTTATCCAAGATAAGATTAAGAAATTTTTTGACAAGAAGAGTAAACAAGATGATTTCTATATTGGTGACAAAGTTCTAAAGTGGGATTCAAGGAGAGAAGAGAAAGGAAAACAAGGGAAATTTGATTTACTATGGAAAGGACCTTATGTTATTTATGGTTACAGAGGTAACAATGATTTCTTTTTTTAAAGAGACAGATGGATCAAATATGCTAGGTAGACCTGTCAATGGTAGAATGCTGAAGCATTACTACTCTTCAAAAATAAAAAATAGTTAACTTTGTTTACTTTATCCATTGTACATAACATTGCATATTTTAGATTGGATTGGATGTTTTCCTAACAAAGTTGAATCCCGGAGAGAAGGCCCTAAGCTTTGAAAGGTAGAATATCATATGAATAATTGCAGAGCTCAGACAGCATTTAAAAGGTCAACACAGTCAAAATTCAAAGGCTACTAGTCTCAAAGTTCTTGACATTTTACCAGGAAATTCCATCCCCATATGGAGCCACTGTTAGGGTCCTATAATAATAGGGTTCATAATTTTTGAATTGACTTTGATAACTCTTGTAAATATGTACATACCTTGCTTTCTGTAAGTTGTTTTCCCATATTTGAAAATAATAAAAAATTAAAAGAGGGTAAAAGTCCTAAAAGAAAAATCAAAGGACTTGAAAATAAAAAGATCAAAAGAACAGAAAAAATGGACCCCAAACAAAAAGAGAGATAAGAATAAGACATGAAAGTGATGTAAGTCAAAATTCCACTACTAGTTACTTTTCACTACAAAATAAAAGATTATGTGTAGCTTGTTCAAAATGCCATAATCCATGATGAGTTAAATAGTTTAATCTTAACTTTTTCATGCTTTAAATTTCATATTTATAGATAGAGAATAAATATTTTGTTAAACAGTTTAAACTTGACAAATCAATAGATAGTTAGAGAATAAATGAAGAGCTCAACAGTTTAATCTAAGCCCTCATATGAAATAAGCTTAGAGTTATATAATATCCTTCTTTAAAAGAAAAATGGATTTAGGGTTGCAAGCTCAAATTCACCCATACAAATAATTAAAAAATGGTAGAACAAATGATGTGTAGATAGAAAGAAGTTACACAAGGCATGAACAAACATCATCTGGAAAATTACTAATTCCCCTTCCCTCAAAGTATTCCAGTATTAGAAACCTTCAGTTATAAAGGCTCAAAGTATTTCTCTGACTTTTGTTGGGATGGGACCAAAGGCTTAGTGACTGGTTGGCACTAAGTAGTGGATTCCTTATATTAAAACCCTTCCCCCCTCTTAAAAACCCTTTTTACTCAACATCACCCTTTTCGTAAGATAAAATCCCTTTTCCTAAGTTAAAACACATTTTTACTTAGGAAAAGTAAAAACCCCCTTAAATAATTTCCATTTCATTAAAAAACCCCACAAATATGCATTATCTTAAGTAATAAGTGTGAAATGTTTAAAATGGGGCCACCACTATGAAAATTGTGCCCAAACGCTTAATTTACACTTTAATTAGTGCATTTATATGTATTTCCTCTCATTCTATTCATTTCATATTAACTTTAACTTAATATATTAACTCCACTAGAATACCCTACCCGTATTTATATTAATTCATAATATTACATATCTCAAACCCACTTTATTATGGTTTACCCTATGGTTTTAATTCCACATGTGATATATTTCTCGCTCCCCATAGGTATAAACTATTCCTATTTTATTAAAACCCACCCAAAGGTTACTTTACAACTGTAAATAGCCTATTTTCCGTGTAAAGCCACTACCCGCCTATCCCGTTAAAACATAAGACTTTATGTTTTAACTATGTTTTAACATGTAACATTGAACCCCACCGCATAAAAGATCTGGGGCCCCATGCCCATTTACCCAACAACTTCATCACTTAATCTGAATCGTTCGCACTCGCTTCGCCCGATCCAACAACTCACAAGCCATATCACAAATATAATGGCGCGTTCATTAATCAATTTCAGATTTTCGATATGGGCAGTATCGCCCCATTATCTCTCCTCCATGCGGCATAAAATCATTGGATCGCATTCTTCTGAGTGAAACTATTTACCGCCCTCCAATCATGCGATAACTGCTTAGTGGTAATAGCCTCGCCGCTCCAAACCTCCCCCCATTTAAATTGATTTGCATTTAATATAAACATTGTTTCAGACCCAAATTTCTATATAACAACCAATTGCATGCGTTTAAACCTTTTCTGTTGTGTTTTATGCTCATTGAACATTCCCGACTGAAGAAAGAAAGTTGTCACCCTATTTTCATGTAAAAACCAAAAGAAATCCATCAAATTTTTTGCTGCGACTACTCAGAGCTCCAATTTGTGTTTTAAAAGACTACAACAAAACTTTTTAAAGATTCTAGACCCCCAGAAAACCCTTTTCCGTGTCAAATTCCTCAAAATACAGGTATTTAAAAAAAATACCCATCCTTCATCTGAAAATAGTTATACTGCTAAATTTAAACCTTTTGAAGCCTGTTTGTCTAAAATAATAACCTTATTACCTCCAAAAGGCATATTTTGCTTAAAAACCTTGAGAATTTCATTATTTCTAAAAGAATCTAACCTGGTTTTTAAGCAAATTGAATAAATTTAGCCATTTGCATAACTTTAGAAACCATTTGAATAACTCAAACTCTTTTACAAATGCTCAAAATCCTTTTGTGCATGAATTAGACTGTTTTAGGTCTGTTTTATCCAAGAAAATAGCAGTAAACCCTTGTTAAACCTTTCTCGAGTCTGTAAAAAGGTTTAAAGACTGATTTTGGAGCAGAAGTTGAAAGTTTGAACGAGAAGAAACCTTAATTTTACCTATTGTTTTTCAAGAAAAACCTCTGTTATACCAAAAGACCTTCTGTAAACATTCTAAACTTATATAAGTATATAAAAACCTAAAAACAGAGTTTTAAAGATCTACAGGGCTAAATTGTCAAAAAACAAATCTAGTAATGGCTTCTAAAAACACCATTGTCATCAATCCACTAAAACATCTTGTTGTAGATGTTGAGCATACCCCTTTAGATGATGTAAATTATAAAATCACTAATCCAGTAATTGAATTCAATCTTCTTGATCTCCACTACTGGAATTTAGAAAAATATTTGGATCAGGGAGATGAAGTGCAAATTTGGGAGTCTAATTTACCTAAATATGTAGTTTTCCATACCCATCAGTGTCCTGAGGTCATCATATTGTGTCAAGCTTACTATTACCTTGAATTAAGAGCTATTTTTAATGCTCAGAAAGAATTATTATTCACTATCACTGCAGAATACATAAACCAAATGCTTCAATTGCAACTAGATCCTAATGCGGTCCCATTGTCTATAAAAGCTCTTACAAAGCTTTATCTAGATTTAGTCTTTCCTAAAATATTTTAAATATTTCAAATATTCATGCCTTCATATGTTGAAATCCCAAATATTAACCCTCCATATTCATCCTCCAAATTCCCTGAAGGATCAAGACACATTATCTCAATGTTGTCTTTTATCCTTGGTTACTTTATTGATGAGCACACTGATGAGTCTATACTTGGTTTTCTATCCATTTTTGTGCCTAGTCAACCTCCTTCAGTCATTTATAATTATGCTGAGTCTATAGCTTATAGTATTCATGACAAGCTTGTAAAACTTCCTAATGAAGATGTAATTAGGTATACCTCATACCTCTTTCATATGTTCCTCTACTTCCAGGTAGATAAATTCCCAATAGCCCTTCAAAAGTTAGATATAGAAGAAAATCCACTGTCAGTTATTTTCTAGACTTCCTTAATCAGAAAAGAGTCATGAGAGTTCACTTATGCGGATTTCACGGATTGTTTTATTCACCCATTGATAAATATTCTTACAAAAAGTATACATCCAAGGATAAGTGATGATATTAAGAATTTTTTATAGCTATCAGAGCAGAGCAAAACAGGTGAATGGTATCTTTAACAAAAACAAACTGAGGTTAGAGTTTATGGGTCAAACCTCTATCCCTACAAACTACCAAAGTATTTTCCAATGAGAGTGTTTGCATTAGAATATATAAGACAAATTCTAAAATTAGATTCTATTAAAATTTTGGCTACTGAAAAGAAAAATCAGTTCAAATCAAAAAACCAAGTGGGTCCTTTCATATGCAATAATAGGGAAGTAGGTGTAGAGGCAGCAAAAAATTTGCTAGAGTATAAGTTAGATGAAAGTTTTATGTGGAACTATGATCCTTATGTAATAATTTGTAAGATTAGGGTGAAATGTAAATTAACCCCTTACATCCATGATAAGAAGCCTGAGATTGAAAAATTTTCAAACCAAATTGAATGGTTGGAAAATACATTGATGGAATCTGTCAAGCAAGGTGATACTAGTCACACTTTGAAAACTCTTATTCAGGAGGAAAAAACCATAAAGAGAAATAGAGAAGAAAGTTCATATACTGCTGAAACAACCACAGGAACCAGATTTAAGATCAGGTACAATAAGAAACCAAATATTAATCCAGCAGACAAGGAAAAGGAAATGATTAAGGTTTTAGATGAAGAAAACCCAGAGAAGGACACTGTGACTAATACAGTAATTGAAAATGAGTAGCAACTTGATACTTCTAACACATGGATGATTGATAAACAGTAAAAAATTGAAGCATCTTCATCAGAGAAGGAAGAGGATAAAGACATGGATATCAAAGAAAAGTATAAACAGATCAAGGCTAAGAATGAGTAAATTAAAAATGAAATCTATTCACAATACCTAAAGCAGCCTCTAGGCATTCAAAATAGGTTGCTTTTAGCCTTTGATTATACATCTAAAAAGTTGATAATGACGGTACTACAGCCAATAGTGCCTAAACCTACAACAACATCATATTACAAGAGAGCTGATATTGAAATTCTAATAGAGGACATTCATCCATTGGATCATATTGAGTTCCACAAGAAAAGCTCAGAAATGATTTATTCTACCATGACCACAAAAGAAATGAGTGCCCAGAAGCTCCAGAACACTTTAAAAATTATAAGAGATAATCTTAAGGTTGAAAAAGCTTCTTCATCTAATAAAGACACCAGAATCAAGTCTTTAGAGGAATTGGTGATTGAAATAGGGTATGACCCTGCTAATGCGAAAGCTGCAGAAGAATTGGTTAAGAAGAAAAATGTTGATATTGCAGCACTTAGAAAGAAACTGAAACTAACTCCAATAAAGCATCGACAGACTAGAGAAATTGTACAGGAATAAAAAAAAAAGGATGAAATGATAAGTCTCATATTACAAATGACAACACAGTGTTGGGGTCCTGTGTTTTGATAGATTGGCTTACCAAAAGACAAGGCAACATACAAACCAAACTTTAGAGCTCTAGGATCTAGCCCTCCTAGTCTCAGAGAGGGATCTCTCAATATGTTTACAAAGATGTGTCTTGAAAGGTTTAGAAATTGATTTTAGGCTAGTTATGAGGTTCAAGGTTGTTTGTTTTTTTTTTGGTTGGAAAAATATGTTTCATGTGGTATTAGATAAAGCATGGGAATCTACAAGCCATTGGGCAATGGAGTCATGTGAAGTCCAAATAGTTCTGACTAAGAGGGAAGGGAAACCAAAGGGAAAATCTAACTTGGTCGAGGATCTGTTGAATAATATAGGTGAAATGGGATGGACGTTAAGGACTAAGAGTGAACAACAAACTAAACCCTTTCACAATGACTTAAAATATTCGGGGAATGCCCTATTTCCTCCAGTAAGCTCACTACTTTGGACTTAATCAATTTAAACACTCAAAGAAAGAGAAATGTAGAATAAGCCTTCAATATGAGTTATAGGATTCGGGGAATGCCCTATTTCCTCCTACAAGTTAACCTATGAGAGCTTAACCAACAAAGACATACAATTGCAGTCCAAGAAGAGGGAACACCTTAGACATCTAGGACTACAATTATAGGGGCCTTCAACACAATGATAACAATAAGGAATAGAGTGTATGATTGAGACAAAACCTCTCTGTCAAACTGCTAGCATTAATAATCAAAGGTAGACTCCAGATACGATATTCAGTGGTAAAGAAAGAGGGAATGCCTAAACATTCTTTAACACAACCGAATTAACCATTTCTGAAGTAAAACAAACTAAATATAAAGAGAGCTATTAGATGACCCTATCACATTCAGTAACAGAAAACATATAAACAGTGAAGGATAAACAGGTCAGAGGTGCTTCTGAGATACATTTCTCTGCCTAACCTTTTTATCCTACTGTAGGCAAAGCATGATGGAACAAATTGGAAACACAGGAAATAACATTGACTATAAGATGTACTACACCAAACCAGGCTCAGGGATTCGATGGTCCTGCCTTCCTTCATCAACAGAAAAACACAGATCTTCACACTCCTTCAGAACGCCAAAGCTTCTTCAAAGTAGCAATATGTATTACTTTAGAAATCACAAAATTCCAACCCTTTACAATGAGACTTCAAAGAGTCTTTATAGAGAAAATGAGAAAAGTAGGTGAGGAAAGTTTTAGTGATCATCAGTGATAGGAGGAGGTATTTCGAATGCTCCATTCTGTGCCTTAAATATTTCATTGAATTCTAGACAGGATCAATAACTTCGTGGCTTGTTTGAGGCCATTTTGATATGATAGAAATCACCCACAAGGTGTCCTTGAGAAGAAAATCATCCAGAGAGGTACTATTATCTTCTCGATGTGAGTTAAGTGAGGAATGGGCTACGAGGACTCCCATACTTATAAATAACTGCCTTTTACAATTTGTAGTAGCTTCCCTGGTGCAATAACTGCTTGGCAGATTTGTGTGCATGGGTAAAGGTCAGGTCTGTGTCAGTCATTGTTTTGCATTACTAGCTTCTCTGTCTCCTTCATACTTAAACTTGCATTAGCTCAGTTTATGCTTTGACTTCGTTGATTGCTAGAACTGCCTCTAGCACTGATGTCCTCAAAATATATGTTACTCTTTCAATATTATGCCTTTCAACCCTTTAATCTTTTCCTGATACACTTTAAAATCCTGCAGACCTACTTGTGTGAATACATAGGCTAAAAAGGGCACTGGAGGATTCATGTCGGGGGTCAATAACCCTGATCTTCAATAAAAAAAAAAAATGATTTTAAACCTGCAAGACACGAGAAACCTGCTATGAAATCCTGCGTTGGGCTTAAAACTAATTCAGAAAGTTTTTCGCGGAGGTGGAGGAGTGATTGCAGAGGAAACGTGCGCGGTGGAGAAGGGTTACATGGCGCAATACCATGAAACCGAGGTTTAGACATGAATTAGCATGGGAAAATGCAATGGAAAACATATGCAATGGACCTTAGGTGGTGGGACTCGGTCATGGCGGAGGGTGATTAAACGTGAGACATTGGATCTGTGTTGAATGGACGGTCACGATTGGATCAACGGATCACAATCGGGGGAGGCAGCGGGGTTAACATATTGAAAACTTCCGACTGGCGACGTTGTGATTGAGCGCCAGCCATCCAATCTAGGTGAAGATCAATGGCGGAGATTGAATCAGCGGGGTGAAGAATCGAGCAATGGGAGGGGAGCAATGAGATCTGGGGCATTGGATTTCGAGAGATCAACAGCCACAACCGGATCGGAGGATCACGATCGGGGAAAACAGAAGGAGGCTCCATTTGGGATTTGCGATTGCGATCGGAGCGAGAAGCGAGGAATTTTGGATCAAAGGTGAAATCGATGGTGGGGATAAGTCCATCAGAGGGGGACATAGGGAAATGCGGGCACGATGGGAGGAGAGCGGGCCATCATATCTTAATAAGATCAACAGTGGTGATCACTCTCGATACCTATAGAACAAAAAAGGTCATTGCATCAGAATTTTTGCTTTGTTTAACACAAGAATGTGCTTCCATCCATTTCTCTGATTGCGATAAGCACCTTACAGGCTAGCACTTGGTCTTAGCACTGGGATCACGTGAGGAAGTGGTTTCGGGGGCTTGCCGAAAGGGGCTTAAGGCCTTAGTGCATAAATGAGTTTTCAGGCCAAAAACGGGAATTATTAGGGATTTTCTTGGCTTTCAGTAAAGGGGAAAAGGTTGTTTAAACCTGTAAAAATGGGATTTTTAGAGGTTCAAAGGGATTTTGAAGGATTTTTAGGGGGAAATGGGGCTTTTAAAGAGGAAAAGGAGGCTTTATGAAAATGAGGGGAAATGAGTCAAAATGGGCAGTTTCAGAGGCCTTTGGAAAACAGTTTCTTTCATAGATCTGGCAGGGTTTCGAGCATGCCCTTGTAGAAACAACAGTGGAGATTAATCCAAAGGGAAAAAGAATCATAATCAGACTTCAAAGATGATGGATTTTCATGGGAAATAAATCTCTTGAAGGCTTGTAAACAAACTTAGCCACCATTTCGTATATCAGAATTTATGGGTGGCTAACAGTGGCTCCACTTGGGGAGGACAGCTTGCCCTTTAGGTGTCCAGAACCTCAGTAATATTTGTATTTAGAAGACCAGTTCCTCTCCATTGGGCAGCAGTTTTTATTTTGATCTAATAACCTTTTCAGCAACCTAAAAAATGTCATTTTTTAAAACAACACTTCTACCTACCCATTCCTACTGTCCTAGCATTTTCTCTTCTTTCGAGTGCACTTGGACTGGCAAACTCTTTTTCAGCATTTATTTTGCAAGTAGAAAAATAAACCTATCTAATGCTACACTTATTTCTCCAAGAGCCCAGATTAAGCAGTTGGACTCTTAATTCTCTACCTAATCTAATACCTGTCAGGATTAAAAAGTCTGGCAGGTTTTCCTTCTCTATATTCTAAGACAGAAATTGAAAATATAGTCAAACCAGGATTAGAATATTTGGTTGGCTATGGGTCCAAGGCATAAAAAACAGCTGCACATGAACTGAAAATAACAGAAATTAAACAAAATTTGTAAGGATTAAAGGTCTGGAATTCAAACACATTCTTCCTTCTTGCTGTGACTCAGATTTTGAGCCTTTTTTTTTTTTTTTTTAGAGTCACCTTTCTTTCTTCACTTCAGCTCTGGTTTGGATTCTGTTCGAGCTTTTCTCTTTTCTTCTATCCCAATCTATTCTACTGATAAGCCAAGATTGAACAATTTGGTAGATCTTCTTCGCTATCCTATCAGTAGTGAATTGAAATCTGCCCAACCATGATTAGGTTGTATGATTGGACAGTAATGCTTCTTAACGTAGTGGCATTTGAGCTTGCACACTTTCAGATTTTCTTTCTTTTTGGTATGGGGCTATACCTTTCTTGTTTTATTTCTGCCCTCTTTTTTTTTTGTATTTTCTTTCTTTTTCTTGATGAAAATGATATGTACAATGGATGAAAATCTCTAAAACTTAAGATTCTTGACAGAAGTAGTGTTTAAGCATCCTGCCATTGACAGGACCTCCTAACACTTCTTCACCATTCATTTCTTGCAAGAAAAATGCATTATGCCCTCTTAAGGAATGGATAATATAGGGCCCTTTCCACAAATTTTCAAACTTACCATGTTTTCCTTTCTATTCCCTTCTTGAATCCCATTTGAGAACCACGTTCCCGACTTGGAAGTCATTTGCTTTAGTCATTTTGTCAAACTGTCTTTTGATGTTTTCTTGGACTGCTTGAGTTCTCTGGTAAACTTCCTCTCTGGTTTGCTGCAAGTGGATGGTCTGATTGATCCTTCTCTACATATCATTTTCTTCAATTTGAACCTCTTGAAGGAGTTTCATGACTGGAACTCCCAAGGATGTTGGGAAAACAACATCCATGACATAGACCAGCTGATAGGGGGATGTGTTGATTGACTTTTTGGTGGTTAACCTGTCAGCCCACAAAGCATGAACAAGCTTACCATGCCATGCTTTTTTATTCTGCTCCAACAAATTTTTGATGATGTTGATCAGGCTCTTATTGGAAGATTCAGCAAGTCCATTTCCTTGGGGGTAATAGGCAGTAGAATGGCCCAAGGTGATCCGATATTTATGGTAGAAATCAACCATGTTTTTGGATTTAAAGGCAGCAGCATTATCTGTGATTATTTTCCTAGGACAGTTGAATCTGGACAATATGTTGGTCTCAAGGAATTTAATAATGATAGAGTCAGTAGCATTCCTAGTGGGTATGGCCTCTATCCATTTGGTAAAATAATCTGTGGCTGTGAGGATCCATTTATGTTGGGCCGAGGAGGGTGGATGGATTTCCCCTATAAAGTCCAAACACCACTATTGGAAGGGTGTTTCAACACTAATAGACTTCAAGGGTAAGGGCAAGAGCTTTCTCCTACCATAAAAATTATGGCATTTTGTTACACAGTAATTTGTCACCGTCCCTACCATTCCCCATCCCGCACAATGGAGGACCCATTATGTGACCTGTGAACACTGTCATGCCTTGAAAACATCATCAATGCATCCCTCTGAGTATGAACTTCATTTCCCCTTGAGACATCTCCTTGCAAAATCCATGAAAAACAGCTCTTTTTGCATTGGCGCGGGTAGACAGTTCAGTGATCGCGCCAATCAGGGAAATCCTGTGAAGAGGTCGCGCCACTTGGCGCTCTGTCATAGAGCAGCAATCGCGCCACCCATTTTAGGGACTGTTTTTTAAATATGGATGGCGGAAGTTGAGTTCAAACAAACTCACAACCATTGCCTATCTTGAGTTGGGAGGTTTGGCCGCGGGAGTTCTATGGAAGGGAAGTAGTTTTGCCACCTTCTATGGAACCTTCCTTGTTGATAGGGCCAATCCCATAATAATAGGGATCCCAACTCCCTCCTTCCCCATCTATAAAAGCTTGCTCAGATCCATGGCAAGCTAGTCTTGAAGTGCCGAAGCTTTGCATCTCCCTATTCCCAAGTGCCTTTGTGCTGTAAAGAATCCCTTCTTTCCCTTAAGGCCCATTCAAGCGAGGAGACCATTGTTACGAGACTCTGGAGAGGTTTCCCTTTCCTTGGCGAGCTTTGCGAGACGTGGACAACCGGAGACCCGTTCGAAGGAAGCCGCGACGTCAGAACTTGGTTGTAACTTCTATTCGTTTATCACTTTAATAGATGACTATGATTATGGCTCCACTCCTTTTTCTATCATGTTAATGCGAGTAATATCTTTTCTGACCGATGTTTAGTTACGTATGCTGGTTCCTATGCATGTATCTGTTCGTTTCTTCTGCGTGCAGGTGTTCATCCACGGAGATCGTGGAAGGATTGTGATCTGCCAGGGCTAAAGGACGGGGACATCTTCTTCTTCAGATCTAGCGTTGGAATCCAGGTAGGCTCTTATCCCAATTCTTTCATTCGTAACTAGGAGCTTGCGTCATAGCATTGTTTGTTTGTTGCTAGACCCCTGCTAGGCTAGTAGGGATCGCCTCTGTCCGCAGAGGGGATTTACCTCCTCAACAAATTGACGACTTGCCTGCCCATTCGGGTAAGCGAGAGGATCATCCGGAACATCTTCGCCAGATATTTCTTCGTTGCAGACGCTACAATATTAGGCTGAATCCTCATAAGTGCGTCTTCTGCGTCGACTCTGGCCGTCTTTTAGGCTTTATAGTCTCGAAAGACGGAATTCACCTCGACCCTCTGAAGGTTGAGGCCATTATAAATCTCCGTCACCCTCCTCCCTTTATCAGTTGCAGAGTCTGCAAGGGAAAGCGAATTTTCTTAGGCGCTTCATCCCGAATTACGCCGAGGTGGCCAAAGGATTCACTCGTTTGTTAAAGCAGAATGTTCCCTTTCATTGGGACGAAATCGCTCAAGAATCCTTTGAGAAGCTGAAGACATTTCTAGTCAATGCTCCGTTGCTTCGTCCTCGGGACTACCACCGCGACTTTACTTTGTATCTAGCCGCCGCATTAAGCACCATCGCCATGGTCTTGGTGCAGGATGACGAGAACGGTGATGAACATGTTGTTTATTACCTCTCTCGGAACCTTCTCGACCCGGAAACGCGTTACGCACATGTTGAGAAGTTGGCCTTAGCAGCCGTACACACTGTACAGCGCTTCCGCCATTACATCCTTTTGCGCACGATCACAGTGGTTTCAGACTGCAACCCCATGACATATATTCTTTCCAGACAATTGCTGGGGGGCAAGTACTCCAAATGGATCGTCATCCTGCAGGAGTTTGATTTGGAGTTCACCACTGCCAAATCAACTAAATCACTGGTCTTTGCGGATTTGATATGTTCGCTCCCTACAGACTCTCTTCCTGAACACACTGAAGATCATATTCTGGACGAAACGTTGTTTCTTATCGATACTCGTGATCCTTGGTACGGGGACATCATAGTGTATCTTCAGACCGCGACATTCCGGTCTGAGTTGGATAAAGCTGCACGCCGTCGGATTCGGCACCAGTCCCAACCCTACCGCATAGTGGGAGATACCTTATATCGTATTGGAGTAGATTCGGTGCTCCGACGATGCCTTACTTTGGACGAGGCTGAAAGTCTTGAACGACTGCCACAGTGGCGCCTGTGGTGGACACATGTCCGGATATGCTACTGCCCAAAAGATTCTGAGGGCAGGTTATTTCTGGCCTTCTATATTCAAGGATTGTATCACTGCAGTCCGAAAATGCCATCCGTGCCAGATTTTCCAGCACAAGATGCGCGCGCCGCCGTTACCTTTGCATCCCGTTATTACCGTCGGCCCTTTCGCGAAATGGGGCGTGGATTTTATGACGTGTAACCCTCACTCGGCCGGGGGGCATGCGTATATCATTGTCGCCGTCGACTACTTCACTAAGTGGGCCGAGGCGATGCCTACACTAGCTGCTGACGGAAGAACGGCTGCTTCATTTTTGTTCAACCATGTTATTGCACGATTCGGGGTTCCTCAAGCTATCGTCACTGATCACGGTACTCATTTCCGTGATTACATGATGGCGGAGCTGACAGCTGCGTTGTGCCTGCGTCACGACAGCTCAACGCCATACTACCCTCAAGCGAACGGTCAGGTTGAAGCGGTGAACAAGGTTTTGGTCACTATGCTTCAACGAACAGTTGGGATCCATAAATCCAGTTGGCATCTCCAACTATTCTCAGCTCTCTGGGCGTACCGAACATCTGCTAAAAGTGCAACCGGATTCACACCATTCCAACTGGTGTACGGTCTGGAAGCTACTTTGCCGGTTGAATGCGAAATTCCTTCGCTTAAGTTAGCCGTGGAGCTCTTACCGGATACTTCTCCTCAGGAAGAGCGTCTTCTGTATCTTGAACGGTTGGATGAAACCCGTCGTCTAGCTGCTTTGATCATCGAAGCACAAAAGAAGAGGGTCAAATCTCATTTTGATCAATCTGTTTCTCCCCGTTCTTTCATTTAAGGAGACCTAGTCCTCTTGTACGATCAGGCACATGATAAGCTTGGTGCCGGTAAACTCCAGCCCATGTGGCACGGTCCCTATATAGTAAACGTGTTTTGAAAAATGGGGCCTATGAGCTTATAGACTACGAAGGAGTTCCATTGGCGCAGCCCAGAAATGGGCTGTACCTTAAGAAGTACTACGCCTGAAATGATTTCTTGGTGTGGTGTGTGTACATAGGTGTGTGATTGTCATTTGTGTGCATGGTGTGGTGTGCTTTGTAAACATCTTTCTGCTGATCGGGTCTTCCTGGTTGTGCAGATGTCTGTTCATCCATTTGTTGGTTTCGCGGACGGTGCCTCCCGCAGTACCAGGAATCTGTCTTCTGCAGCCTGGGTAATCTACGATCCTGCTGGTGAGTTGATCAACCTGCAAGGTGTTTGTTTAGGACGTACCACGAACAATATCGCGGAATATAGCGCCGTATTGGAATTATTAACCGAGGCAGTAAACCTTGGTATCCGTGAATTGCTCGTGTACCTAGATTCACAGCTTGTAGTGTTGCAGCTGAACGGGCACTATTCGGTAAGAAACCCGTCCATTTTACGATTGTATTTGCGTATTCGATTACTGGAAAGGAATTTTGAATATATTACATATCATCATATACCCAGACATTTGAATACATTAACAGATGCAGTGGCAAATTTGGTGTTAGATAGACATTTGCGCAATTTATAAATCATCATCACATGTAAAGAAGACTCATCCAGAAATAGATATGCATATATATAGATATCGAAATGTTTACATAGAAGTGTGTCACATAAAACTCAAAAAATATACATAAGTGTCTTAATACATCCGGAGACACTGTGTCTCTCAAAAAATAGGTGTGGCTAAACCCTAGAGACTAATCGGCATGGTGCTCATGATAGCACGTCACTGCACGCACTAGCCGCCTTAGGATTCGGTGGAGCCGGTTTGGGACTCCCACCGTATGGCGCTGGTACTCCATCGGTACATCTGACAGTCGGGCATAGTCTGGGATCCCATGGACGATCCCCTCGAGGTTCTGAACCAGTGCCTCTCCTCCGGTACCTTCCCCCTGGATATCAGGGGCGAGTTGTGTTCTCCGGAAGATAGGAGACATCCCGGCTGGTCTCTCAGGTCCTACATCTGCATGCATATATAATTGTGTTAAGACAAGTGTGTATTAACAAAAAAACATATAAACATAAAATCAAAAATATGAGGTCTTACCCAGCTCTTCGTCCCAGTCGTCTCCTTCTGGTAGCGGGAGATCTGGGTCCCCTGTAAAGTCAGTTCCCGCATAGGGCCAATCTTCCACAACGATCAGTTGGCACCGTAACCACCTGAAGAACTCGGGCTTCCAGGACATCTGTTGCCCGCCTCCAGATCTGGGCATTAGTGCTGCCCAGCGAGCCATTCTCGGCTCTCGTGGTACTGGACTCACCACAGGGGCCTCTTGGCCCTGGAAGGTTGGTATGCGTTCCAGAATAAATGATACCAAGATGGAACCATACCCAAAATGCTTCAGTTTTCCCTTTTTGCACTTTGTGAGCTGCCTTTTCATGTTGATGGTGACAGTTGTTGCCCAGTCATACAGTCGGGGACCCATGCACTCTGAGGCCAGTAAGAGTTGAGTCTTTGTAGCCTCGTGCGGTGCCTGCGATCCAGCAGCCCGCGTAATGGTGTGGAGTACAACTCTCAGTGCTAGGTCGGGGATGGTTGAGATGTATACCTTCTTACTCCCTGTTCCTGTTTGTGCCCCACGGCACACCCGCGCCATTACTTCTTCCATCTTCTCCCCTGATGGTCTGCTCCCAGTCAGTACAGGGATTGGACCCCTGCGGGATAATCCAGTAATGAAATAAATGTCAGTGACCTCCAATTCCAACACCTGGTCTCGTATTCTGAATACTTGGTCATTTTCATCCCAGAGGTTGATCAGATATTGGAGGAGCTCAGGTTGAGCTCGTAAGCATGGCGTGAGGAGGAACTTTTTTAAGCCACAGTCCCTTAGAGCATTCATGCAATCCTGGCTTTGCATGGCCTCTTCGTCCTCATCTCCGTGTTCCCGTTCCTTCCATTCAATTGCCATTTTGACTGTTTATCTGCATTCACATGGTTCAAAGCCCTTAATTAGATCTTCTGTGAGCCTCAAAATTCAAGAAATTTGGCATAAGTAGTGGGATTTTAGGCGGAAATTTGGGTTCCGCCGCTGGCGCGACTGTTTTGCTGACAGTCGCGCCATGTGGCGCGGGCCCTTTGGTAAAAAGAGCTCAGTGGCGCGGGTCCGTGCCCAATACCCGCGCCACTTAGCCCGGCCCTAAAATTTCAAAGGTGCCCTTACAGAGCTGATTTCTAAGGGAAATTCATTAAAAAATGCATGGAAAGAAAGAGAAAAGGAGCGCCTCTTACCTGTCACAGACGAGACGCTGAATGGTTGCCTGGATCGGTCGCAATCGCCGTCAGAAGATTCTGCTCCAAATGGACCACTGCTACTCTCCACAAGTTAAATAGTAAAAAGTAATTTCATTTTTTACCATTGGACATATTTATAACTTTTCGACGTTAAAATGAGTTTTAAAGTTATTTCTTGTCAAATATTTGCATGTATTATGTCGAAAATGGATTTTACGCTTGTTGGGTATGTGCAGTGACAGGTTTTTGCGACTTAAAAGGTGGAAACGAGTTGTATTTTATACTTTTTCGGACTCGGTAAAAACACGAAAAATTCACTCTGGAGTCATCTTTCAGCTCTTTTCTGACTCTCTAAATATGAAAAGATCGCCGAGGCCCTTGTCGTTTCGATCTCGTTAAAATGGACACGAATCGACATTCACCCGGTATAAGTTTAACCCTTTTTCGGGCCGGGATGGATTGATTATGAAAAAGGAATACCCTAGCCTATCGCGACTAGGAGGTTTTCCCAGATATTGTTTTCTACCTTTTCGGATCTGGGGAACTATTTACGAAAAGGGACCTGTGGAGTTTTCTTTTCCGCTGTCTTTTCAAACTCTCTAAACATGAAAAGACGCCGAGTTCTTCCTTTGTCGGACTCGTTAAACCCTGATGACATTGGATTCCGTCGAAATGACGTTCTCCGAGTTTCTCCTTCCTAGGACTCGTTAAATGCACTAGGATGGATTCGCCCGAAGGGCGGACTTATATCACAAGCATATGATATCCCCTTCAAGCTTGTTATCAAAAATAATTGGGGTACTCGCCAGAAATGGTGGGGAAAAAATGGAACCATCATCGTTGTCGTCGGCAGTATGTCGCTCTTGAACATGGCACTTGTCTGCATTCGTGTCGGGTTGGGGACATCTCATCTCGTTGCTTCACTTTGCTTCCATGGGTTTGGGTAATCTCTTTTGACCTCTCATCTGTTCACTGCCTCGTCGCCATGACCTTTGATCCGTTGATGTCAAATACTGCCAAGTCCATTGTCGTGCCGTTCATATGTTCGAGAGAAGTTGGCCTCTGCAAATATCAACCTTCCTCTGTTTCTCATATGGTCCTAATTCACAACAAAACATTATGTTCCTCTGTCTCGTGTCGATGATGTGGGAATCATTATGGCCCACCTTCGATCAAGGTCACTTCCTGTCGACTTCAACTCATTATCCGGGAAGTTGGTCTAGAGACTCCTGATGGTACCTTGGAGCCTGCATGCATTAATGGCAGGTTCGTCGCATTCGACGAGAGGTTTTCATTATTGGCCTCCGATCGGATGATTCTGCGGGTGTTCGACGTCAGCTCATTTATTCACACGCCGTAGATTGTACCTGTAGTACCTTGAGGACCATCGTCATTATTGGTGGTTTTTCTCGCGTCTGTTAACGGCTTTCATTATTGGCTGGTAATCAGACGATGTTCTTACATGTTCGACATCAGCTCACACATTCGCATGCTAGAACTTGTACTTGTTTGGGTCGAGATGGAGCGCAAGACCCTGGATTGTGTCTGTTGTAATCCAGGTTGCGATTGTGGATTATTATCATTATGTACATGACTCACTGATTGGATGGCTGCGACCATACCTGAGTCTATTTGTTCGATCTTAGTTGGATGGCTGCGCCCATACCCTGGATCCGGATTATAGCATATTCTGTTTCGGATGGCTGCGTCCATACCATATATATATATCATGTACTTGAGATATCAGTTGTATCTTTCTGCGCAGGTTTTCCGACGGCGGGCCTTCAGTTGGACATGTTCTCGTAAAGCATTTCACCCCTCTCTCTCGGGCCTCATGCTTTAGGGGGCATCTGTTACACAGTAATTTGTCACCGTCCCTACCATTCCCCGTCCCGCACAATGGAGGACCCATTATGTGACCTGTGAACACTGTCATGCCTTGAAAAGATCATCAATGCATCCCTCTGAGTATGAGCTTCATTTCCCCTTGAGACATCTTGGAGACATCTCCTTGCAAAATCAAAACGGCTCTTTTTGCATTGCGACGCGGAGTGTGATTTAGTGCTGCGCCAATGGAAATCACTGCAGAAGTGTATGGCCTCTTTCCTCCGGCAATAATGTATACACCATTTAAGACATTTTTTAAATATATGGATGGCGGAAGTTGAGTTCAAACAAACTGACAACCACTGCCTATCTTGAGTTGGGAGGTTTGGCTATGGGAGTTCTATGGAAGGGAAGTAGTTTTGCCACCTTCTATGGAACCTTCCTTGTTGATAGGGCCAATCCCATAATAATAGGGATCCCAACTCCCTCCTTCCCCATCTATAAAAGCTTGCTCGGATCCATGGCAAGCTAGTCTTGAAGTGCTGAAGCTTTGCATCTCCCTATTCCCAAGTGCCTTTGTGCTGTAAAGAATCCCTTCTTTCCCTTAAGGCCCATTCAAGCGAGGAGACCATTGTTACGAGACTCTGGAGAGGTTTCCCTTTCCTTGGTGAGCTTTGCGAGACGTGGACAACCGGAGACCCGTTCGAAGGAAGCTGCGACGTCAGAACTTGGTTGTAACTTCTATTCGTTTATCACTTTAATAGATGACTATGATTATGGTTCCACTCCTTTTCCTATCATGTTAATGCGAGTAATATCTTTTCTGACCGATGTTTAGTTACGTATGCTGGTTCCTATGCATGTATCTGTTCGTTTCTTCTGCGTGCAGGTGTTCATCCACGGAGATCGTGGAAGGATTGTGATCTGCCAGGGCTGGAGGACGGGGACATCTTCTTCTTCAGATCTAGCGTTGGAATCGAGGTAGGCTCTTATCCCAAGTCTTTCATTCGTAACTAGGAGCTTGCGTCATAGCATTGTTTGTTTGTTGCTAGACCCCTGCTGGGCTAGTAGGGATCGCCTCTGTCCGCAGAGGGGATTTACCTCCTCAACACATTTGTGGCAAGACAATACTAGTTTTTGGGTGTCTGGAAAAAGGGTGGGCCAATAATAACCTGATATGAGGATTTTGTTTGCTGTGTTCTTCCAATTTAAGTGCCCTCCACATTCTCCTTCATGCATTTCATGCATGATTTTTTCGGCATCATTCTCAAGAAAAAATTTTAGTAGTATCCCAACAGCATTCTTCCAATATAAAACTCCATCTATCATGCAATATTTTAAAGCCTTCTGTTTCACAAATCTAGATTTTGTTTTTGACAAAGAAGGAGGAGTATTTAAGTAAAGTAGCACATAAATAATATCAGCATACCATGGAGAGTTCGTGAATTTTTATTTAGTAAATGGTGCTAGGAACTCTTCTATCTCTTCTAAAGCATCAACCATATTCATATCTAGAACCTTGAAATTAGACTCGGCCATGAGTTTTTCTAATCCTTGTCCCTTGATGAGTTTGGTAGGCCTGATTTCTAAGTCGTATTCCAGAATAGTGGCAATCCACTTTCCCCTTTTACCATCGGGGTCCTCACCTAGAATATCTTTGACTGCGGTGTGTGGCACAAAGGCAATGATGTGTGAATGTAAGATGTACACTCTTAAATCCTTTAACGCTTTAACCGGTGCTAAGGCTTGATTTTCCATGATGTTGTATTTGAGTGGGGCATATCTTAAGGCTTTCTCGAAGAAGGATATAGGTTTTCTTGCCTCGATTTATTCTTCTACAACAATACTGTAGCTATGGTCTGTTCCGATGCAAAGAAAAAAATATAAAAATCTTTGGTGAAATCAGGATTTATGAGGACTGGTGCTTGAGTAAGGGCTCTCTTTACCAGTTTGAATGACTTTTTAGCTTGCATTTTCCACTTGACACCTACGTCTTTCCTAAGAATGTTAGTGATGTATTTCAATAGCTTGGCAAGGTTGGGGATGAATCTCTTCAAAAAATTAATCTTTCCAATGAAAGACTATAATTCTTTGAGATTCCTAGGGTGACTGATATTCAATATGCCCTCAATTCTTTTAGGATCTATTTTGATCCCTTCTTCAGAGATTATATGACCAAGAAGCTTTCCTTTTTGGAGGCCAAAGAGTGTCTTTTTGGGATTTAAAGACAAGCCAAATATTTTTCATTTCTCAAAAACTTTCCTTAGATGTTCTAACTGTTCTTCGTCAGTTTTGGAGAAAACCGTGATATCATCTAGGTAGATGATTATAAAGTAGCCTATGTCTTCCGATAAGGCTATGTCCATGGCCCTTTGGAAGGTGTCCCCTGCGTTCATCAAGCCAAATGGTATTTTGACATACATAAATGTCCCCCGTGGTGTGGTAAAGGTTGTCTTATTTTGATCATTTTGGAGGACTAACACTTGGTTATAACCCGAGAACCCATTTAGTAAGGATATTGTTTTTGACCTTGCTACCCTCTTTAGAATGTGGTCCATTTCTGGCAAAGGGTAGTTATCTTTCAGAGAGGCTCTATTAAGATGTCTGAAGTCTATACACAGCCTAATATCCCCTGTCTTCTTCCTGACAGATACCAGATTGGAGACCCATTCTGAGTATCTGACAGGAAAAATGATCCTTGCATCATACATCTTCTTAATTTCTTTTTCTACTGCAGGAAATAAGACAGGGTTTATCCTCCTTAATTTCCGTTTGAAAGGTTTCTGATTTTCCTTCAAATGGATCTTGTGCCGAATGATGCTAGTGTCATACAATTTCAAATCTTTATACTCCCATGCAAAGACATCTATAAACTCTTTGAAGATTGCTATGTATTGCTGTTTGATGTGGGCAGGCAGGGTGCTCGATAACTTAATCATTTTAGGCTTATTTGGGCTGCCTATATTGTGCTCTTCCACATTAGTTTCCATGGGTTTTGTCTTTCGTTCTTTAGCCACATCGTTGAAATCAAAGAGTTGTTCTAGCAGCGCAAGGCCTTTGGGTATGGTATCACCTTTACACTCTAGAACTTCAAGGTCCTTTTGGTCTGGATCATCTGATAATTTTTTTTTGAAAAGATGATCAAACTGATTTATATCAGTAGGGAAGGGGGACTCTGTTTTAGGAATTTTTTCCCCATCTGAACATTCTTTTTCATGGTTGCAACTTGGTGATGCTATGGCAAACTCATTCTTTGATTGCAGGAAGTCCTCTATATGTTTGTCATTGTTAAAATCTTGCCAATGATCTTCGTTATCAGGCATTGCTGGTCTGTTCTTTACCTTTATAATGAGTTTTCCCTCAATTTGTGGTATCTGGCCGTTACTAGCAGCAAAAGCAAGTTCATTTTCCAGGTGGTTTTGGGCTCTGGGTATGAACACCAGTTCATATTTTTTGAAAGTTTTCAGGAGGTCTAAAATAGTGTTCCTATATTCTTTGAGCCTGGGGTTTTTGGTTGCACATTCCCCTTTGATTTTTTTGATGACCAACTCAGAATATCCTTGTATTGATATCTTTTTGGCCTTTAAATTTTTAAGTATATGCAGGCCAAGGAGAAGGGCTTCATACTCTACGATGTTGTTAGTGCACGAAAATTCTAATTTGTAGGCATGTCCTCTATTTGAGTTTTGTATCCGTACACCAACCCTGCATTATTTCTGCTGCAAGAGCCGTCAAAACTAATTTTCCAAAGTGTTTCTATTTCATTTTCATTTGTTTTGTGTTGCTCAGGGCTACTGGGGTTTGAGGTATATAGAGGTTGAGAGGAAGACAAATTTGAATGTTCTGGTGAACTAATGTTTTGCTCGATTTATTTCTCTGTTTGGTTGACCTCATCTTCGTTGTATAAAATGAAGGAATATAAATTTGAATGGGTGGAATAAACGGGGGTGTTGTGAGGTTTGTCCTTGCTGCTCACCATGTATTTCATAAGGGTTTCCCTATACAATCTTCTGGTTTGACCAAACACTAGAATGGTGGCATATGACATATCCATTTGAAGGCTGCCCTGGATCTTAGCTCCCCGTGATCTAGATAAAAGCATACCATATTTTGGGGGAATTTTAGCTACTACTACATCCATTACAAGGTTCTTAGTGGGAATTTGGGACAAGTTAACACACAGATCTTTAATTAATCCCAAGCATTTGACCTTTCTTGAATCAAAGGAGTACAAGTCTTTGTAGGGCCTAGTGATCTCTAAGCCTAAACTTTCCATTATTTCTTTCGGCATAAGGTTGTGTGATGCTCCTGAATCCAGCATGGCATTGTGTAAAACTTGGTCATGTATGTTTAGGCTGACATAGAAGGGAGGCACATCCCCTTCTTGATATTTTCCTTCAATTTTAGGACCAAACAACAACTCTGGCTTATCATTTGTTAAGTTCAAAGTAGTGGTATCAACATGTATATTCAGAGCCTTTAGGACCTGGTCTCTATACACTTCCTGGGTCACTAATTCAGCCAGAGGTATGTTAATTTTAATCTTTGAAATCTCCCCCTCTAAGCTGAAAGGAACTAACATTTTTGTTGTATTTACATATGTTTCCTCACTTACATTTCTTTCGGCAATTTTGACTTGCTGGGTTTTATTGGGAATACTAATCTAAGCCATTTTATCAGGGCCGCTAGTGGAGGTACTAGGGAAACTCTGTTCAACATTTTGCTAGCTGCCTTTCTCTTTGCTTAAATCATCCCTTTTAGCTATTGTGATAGCTTTGTTAGCTGTCTTTTTAGTCTGATTTTTTGTACTTTTCCTAACAACAGAGCTAGTTTTTTTGTCATTTGGACTATCTATGTTCCCTTTGCTTCTTAGATCATAATGTCTGTTCACCTCCATGATTGCATTTTCAAACCCCAATCTATAATATTCCGACTCCTCATGTGTATATTCCTTTGGTTCTAAAGAGAAGAAACCTTTTTCTTCTTCAGTGAGGAAAACATCATCCTCACTGTTTGATCCAATCAGGTTCACATGGTTTTCTCCCAAATTTTCAATCTCCCTTTCTTCCTCTTGATCTACGTAGTTTTGTTGGAAGGGAGCTCTAATTTGCTGGTCATGATCTTGTTGTCTATCTTGATTGTTATATCTTCTAAAGTTCTCGTTTCTATTTAAATTTTGGAGGTTGTTTTGGTTTTCTCTTGGTGGTTATCTCTCAAGTAAGCTCATCCTTTTCATCATCTCTTCAATCATCCTTTCCATTTTTGAGCAAGATGTGGAGGGTGCAGTGTCATCTTTATAAGATAACCTCTTCTATAATCTTAGCCTAGATCTTTTCTCAATTAAGTTCGCTTCTACACTCATAGCTCCTATCTGCATGTCTTCTAGAGTTAAATAATCTCTTTCCCTTAGCTGATAAGCCATGTTCGCATCAAACCCTTTGGGATATTTTACTAGGGCCATGCCTTGGGGAGGCTTCATGTGAGGAGGAAGGGCATTGTAAACACTGTTAAACCAGGTGGAGTAATCATGGACACTCTCACCCTGATTTCTTTTAAGGCTCTGATACTCTGCTAGTATCTGGAGAGGGTTACTTTCAGCTTCCCATTTGTTTATGAATGCTTGATGTAATGAGGGAAGGTTATGGATGCTATTAGGAGTTAAGCCTTTAAACCACTTCTTTACTTCTCCTCCTAAACTATGGGAAAAGATTCTCATTTTAATGGTCTCATCATCTATTTCCATGTAATCGAATGCATCTCCCATTTCATCTACATGTTGTCAAGCTGTTGTAGAAGTTCTTCTAGGGAAGTGTGGAATTTTGGATTGATAGTCATTTGGTAAGGGAACCAAAGGTTGTGGTAACACTAGTGGGGCATACCATGCTGCCATGGCAATGTTTTGTGAAGGTAAAGGATTAGCTTGAGCAGCAAGTATATGGATGACGACACTGCTTGGGCTAGCAACAAACTGTTGAGAAGATTTAGGGTAAGAGAGACACAAGTTATGAATGAAGTGAATATCAGGGGGTGTCGATGGAGGGGTTTCTCTGTCACTCAAACGTTGACCACTATGTGGTGGTGAGTTTCGAGGTTCAAAGTCTATTTGCTCTATACCACTAAATGACTTATTTCTTGGTAAACTTCTTGGTGAGTCTAAGTCGGCTTGAGCATCTGATAGAACTGCAAGGTTTTCAGTCACTGAGTTAGCTCTATAAATGGGTCTGATGATAGTTGGATCCCTAGATGTGAGAGACTTCTGAAGAATTCTTTATGGATTGTCAACTATTACGGGAGGATTTGGATCAGGATAAGCTCTGGTATGGACTGTTCTTGAAGCCAGTATGTCTGTCCCTTAACAAAGGAGCTTACTCCTAAGTGTTTCTTCTGAAATGGATGATGTTCTGGTGAAAACTAGTCTCCCAGTGGAGTCTTTTGGTCTTTAGAAACTGTGGAGTCTCCAGGTGGAAAATATTTAGCTTTTGTGAAGGTAAAGTGTGTTATGGTTCCACCACCATGTTTATTATGAAGCCAATCTGAAATGTTTTTGGGTTTTTCTGAGTTTATATGGTTATTTAAGGACTTACTAAGTCTAAAAGAGTTTGCTAGACTATCATATACTCAATAGGTCCCATCGTTATCACCATTATGTTGGGGTCCTATGTTTTGATAGATTGGCTTACCAAAAGACAAGGAAACATACAAACCAAAATTTAGAGCTCTAGGATCTAGCCCTTCTAGTCTCTGAGAGGGATCTCTCAATATGTTTATAAATATGTGTCTTGAAAGGTTTAGAAATTGATTTTAGGCTAGTTATGAGGTTCAAGGTTGTTTGTTTTTGTTTCGTTGGACAAATATGTTTCATGTGGTATTAGATAAAGCATGGGAATCTACAAGCCATTGGGAAATGAAGTCATGTGAAGTCCAAATAGTTCTGACTAAGAGGGAAGGGAAACCAAAGGGAAAATATAACTTGGTCGAGGATCTGTTGAATAATATAGGTGAAATGGGATGGATGTTAAGGAATAAGAGAGAAAAACAAAATAAACCATTTCACAATGACTTAAAGGTTCAGGGAACGCCCTATTTCCTCCAGTAAACTCACTGCTTTGGACTTAATCAATTTAAACACTCAAAGAAAGAGAAATGTAGACTAAACCTTCAAGATGAGTATAGGATTCGGGGAATGCCCTATTTCCTCCTACAAGTTCACCTGTGAGAGCTTAACCAACAAACACATACAATTGCAGTCCAAGAAGAGGGAATGCCTTAGACATCTAGGACTACAATTATAGGGGCCTTCAACAAAATGATAACAATAAGGAAAAAAGGGTATGATTGAGACAAAACCTCTCTGTCAAACTGCCAGCATTAATAATCAAAGGTAGACTCCAGATACGATATTCAGTGGTAAAGAAAGAGGGAATGCCTAAACAGTCTTTACCACAACCGAATTAACCATTTCTGAAGTAAAACAAACTGAATATAAAGAGAGCTATTAGACTACCCTGTCACATTCAATAGCATAAAACATATAAACAGTGAAGGATAAATAGGTCAGAGGTGCTTTTGAGATACATTTCTCTGCCTAAAATTTTTATCCTACTGTAGGCAAAGCATGATGGAACAAAGTGGAAACACAGGAAATAAAATTGACTATAAGAAGTACTTCACCAAACCAGGCTCAGGGATCTAATGGTCCTGCCTTCCTTCATCAACAGAAAAACACAAATCTTCACACTCCTTCAGAATGCCAAAGCTTCTTCAAAGAAGCAATATGTATTACTTTAGAAATCACGAAATTCCAACCCTTTACAATGAGACTTCAAAGAGTCTTTATAGAGAAAATGAGAAAAGTAGGTAAGGAAATTTTTAATGATCATCAGTGATGGGAGGAGGTATTTCAAATTCTCCATTCTGTGCCTTAAATATTTCATTGAATTCTAGACAGGATCAATAACTTCGTGGCTTTTTTGAGGCCATTTTGATATGACAGAAATCACCCATAGGGTGTCCTTGAGAAGAAAATCATCTGGAGAGGTACTATTATCTTCTCGATGTGAGTTAAGTGAGGAATGGGCTACGAGGACTCCCATACTTATAAATAACTGCCTCTGACAATTTGTAGTAGCTTCCCTAGTGCAATAACTGAATGGCAGACTTGTGTGCATGGGTAAAGGTCCAGTCTGTGTCAATCATCGTTCTGCATTACTAGCTACTCTGTCTCCTTCGTACTTAAACATGCATTAGCTCGGTTTATTCTTTGACTTCGTTGATCACTCGAACTGCCTCTGGCACTGATGTCCTCAAAAGTTATGTTACTCTTTCAATACTATGCCTTTCAACCCTTTAATATTTTCCTGATACACTTTAAACTTCTGTAGACCTCCTTGTGTGAATACATAGGCTAAAAATGGTGTTGGAGGATTCATGTCGGGGTCAATAACCCTTATCTTCAATAAAAAACAAAATTCTTTTAAACCTGCAAGACACAAGAAACCTGTTATGAAATCCTGCGCGGGGCTTAAAACTACTTCAGAAAGGTTTTGGCAAAGGTGGACGAGTGATTGCATAGGAAACGTGCGCGGCGGAGAAGGGTTACATGGCGCAATACCATGAAACCGAGGTTTAGACATGAATTAGCATGGGAAAATGCAATGGAAAACATATGCAATGGACCTTAGGTGGTGAGACCCAGTCATGGCGGAGGGAAATTAAACATGAGCCATTGGATCTGTGTTGAAAGGACGGTCATGATTGGATCAGAGGATTGCAATCGGGGGAGGCAGCGGGGTTGACATATTCAAAACTTCCAATTGGCGACGGTGCGATTGAGCGCCAGCCGTCCGATCTGGGTCAAGATCGACGGTGGAGATTGAATCGGCGAGGGGAATACTGGAGTGATGGGAGAAGAGTGATGAGATCTGGGGCATTTAATTTCGAGAGATCAACATCCACGACTGGATCGGAGGATCGCAATCAGGGAAAACAGAAGGAGGCTCCATTTGGGATTTTCGATTGCGATCGGAGCGGGAAGTGAGGACCGTTGGATCAAAGGTGAAATCGACGACAGGGATAAGGCCATTGGAGGGGTACATAGTGGAATGCAGGCATGATGGGAGGAGAGCGGGCCATCAGATCTTAATAAGATCGATGGTGGTGATCACTCCCGAGACCTATAGAACAAAAAAGGTCATCGCATCGGATTTTTTGCTTTGTTTAACACAAGAATGCGCTTCCGTCCATTTCTCCGATTGTGATAAGCACCTTATGGGCTAGTGCTTGGTCTTAGCACTGGGGTCATGTGGGGAAGTGGTTTCGAGGGCTTTCCGAAAGGGGCTTAAGGCCTTAGTGCAGAAATGAGTTTTCAGGCCAAAAACGGGGATTTTTAGGGATTTTCTTGGCTTTCGGTAAAGAGTGAAAGGTTGTTTAAACCTACAAAAAAGGGATTTTTAGAGGTTCAAAGGGATTTTTAAGGCTTTTAAAGGGGAAATGGGGGTTTTAAAGAGGAAAAGGAGGCTTTATGAAAATGAGGGGAAATGAGTCAAAATGGGCAGTTTCAGAGGACTTTGGAAAACAGTTTCTTTCATAGATCTGGCAGGGTTTCGAGCATGCCCTTGTAGAAACATCAGTGGATATTAATCCAAAGGGACAAATAATCATCATAGGACTTCAAAGATGATGGATTTTCAGGGGAAATAAATCTCTTGAAGGCTTGTAAACAAACTTAGCCACCATTTGGTATATCAGAATTTATGGGTGGCTAACACACAGATCAAGGAGATGGAAATTGAGATGGACAAGCTGGTCTAAGAAAAATAAGCTACAAAGACTCAAAGTGTTCCTCCTACATTCATTCCCATGGTAACAACAACAGTTCCTTCAACTCTAGCATAAGAGTTAGCACCAAAAGTCCCACTAGCCATAGTAGTGCCAGTCACTTCTTCCACTACTTCTGCCACTGAATCTTCTACTTGAGCAGTTCAATAGTCAGATGAGGCCAACAAACTCATCAAAGCCATGGAAGACATGTCAATACAAAATAATGAGATAAACATATTTAAAGAGAAAATCAAGAACTTGGAAGATGCCAAGAAATTATCGCAAATAAATGCTAAAACAGAGGAACAAAAGGCCAAAATGTTAAGTGAACAACTTAAAAAGGTAGAAACAGAATTATCCTTAAAAGAGCCCATGGAATACATAAAAAATCAGGACTTCAAAGATCATTGAGTCAATTAATGTTACCTGGCCATCAATTCAAGTGATTTATGAGCAGAAAGACTTTCTTAAAGTAGCCAAAGAAGAAATATTGAAGACAAAAGAAGAGCTAGATGCTAAGCCTGAAGAAGCCCAATAAATAATCAATTTTCTCAATACTAAAAACATGCAATAATTGAATGAGAAAGGAATTACTGACAGAACAGAGACAATTCTTGAGGTAAGAAAAGTGCTTTCAAAGAAAAATTTAATCAAACGGTTGGAAGAGAAGTGTCAAAATATGGACATGGACATAGCTAGATTCATGGTTAATTTTGACAAATTAATACAAAAAGGCTTGCCAAATATTCTTGTTATCAATGATAAACTAATGAAGCAAGAATATTATAACAAAAAGATAGGGGAGTTTGCCAGAGAAAAAGTGAACAAGCCAGATTGGAAAGGAGTTCCAACAGGTAAAGTGTTACAAAAAAGTATTGAGAACTTTTTTTATTTACAGCATAAGATAAAACACCTGATGCAGAGATTCTGGGTTAAATCATATCCCAGCATATAAAAACACATGTACTACCTTCAGCATTAAAATTCTCATAAAATCAACTCTTCATAACCACACATTTGCAATTTCTCAAAGTATACAAAAATAAAAGAGAGCTTATCAAAACATAAATCTACTGATATAAATTAACACAAAAATTCCTCACCCAAATATTACAATGGAGAGCTTCTCTCAGCTCTTGGCCCTTTTACAAAAGCTCTCAAAATATTTCACACTCTCTCTAAATTCCTCACTTCTCACCTCTCTTCCCTTTTTTTCTTCTTTACACAATGTTAGTATGAATCTTAATTCCAAGTGTACGAAAAAGGACCACTTTAGCTGCGCATAACAAATAGCCCTAATAGTAGAAATGACGACTAATATATTTAGATCTGCAGTTAGGTGATCAAGATAAATGCTGCAAAAATCTAGATCTGTGCATTAGAAGACGTTAAACAGTAGAAAAAACAAGATTTACTCCATGCATCCAATAGACAAGACAAGAATATATCAAATGAATTTTGTATTAATGGAACTTGGGAGGAAAACACAAGAGGGTATTCCCGGTTCTCCTCAATGGGATGGGTTCTTGTAAGTCCTCAGCACTTCAGATTTAGAATTCCTCTCTCTTGATGGTGTAGAAAACCCATCAAAAAATGGGGAAAATATGGCTATGATGGTGGATCAATAGCTAGACCAAGAGTTGAGATCCAGAGTGATCTTTAGGAAACAAAAGGTGACAAATGAATGGGAAAACCCTTCTATTTATAACAAAATATTGAGTTAGTCTAGATAGTGGTGCATAGTTAAAATATTATTAACCAAATCGAGATCCAACTTTTATGGAATATTTTATTATATTTTTTGGAGGGAAAAGGAATTTGACTTGAGTCAAATCCCCCTATTTGTAAATAATAAATAAATAAATGATTTATTTATCATTTTAAGGATGTGGTTGAGTGATAATCAAATAAATAATGATTTATTTAATTATTTAAGGGAGATTTAGTCATATTTAACAAAGAATATTGTTTAAGTAATGTTTAAATAATTATTCTTAGAAAATAATAAGATAAATAATGATTTATCTAATTAATTTCCTTGTTTTGGGTTAAATATAACTAGGAATATTAATTAAACTACTATTTAACTAATTATTCCTTGAGGAAAAATCAAACAAATATGGATTTATTTAATGTTTCCCCATGGGGTTTCCTATTTAGACCATAAACAACTTAATAAAGGTGGTTTACTAAGTTATTTTTCATAGTGAATGCAATTTTACTTGGGGTAAAATTGGACTTACTTGGTGTACTTGGGTCCATCTAATAACAATGGATTAGATGACCAAAAAATGGTGTAACAGATTTCCCCCCAGCATGCGAGCGTAAGGAGCTAATCGTATGACTGAAGTATGTTGTAAGAACTCAATCACTAGACAAAAAAGGGGAAGTCAAAGAGAGAGGATTGTAAGGTAGACCAAAGTGTTGAAAGAACTAGACCATGAGGAGGTGACTTGCAGGTGTGACAAGTCTTTTTTATAATTTAGTACCTGCTATAGGCGACGGGGGTGGAATACCTATGCCCGCCGAGGTAATATTAAAAACAATAAGGCGTTTGGAAAACAATGAGACGACATAATGTTGGCATAAACATGAGCCAGATAAACAACACGATAATGAATCCCACATACATATTGTGCCTGGGATAACAACCAGGACTTGTACAATGATATCTGAGTACATAAGATATAAATGCAACCTGGATGCCCCTGAAAACAAGAAAGGACTTTGAAAATCTGACTAATACATGAAAACAAAAAGGCGCTGCAAGCGGCTAAGGCCGACATCATCAAATGTATGGAGCTAAATCAAAGGCTATAATGAAGAGGTCATCCGAGTGTGTGGGGGGATACCTGTAGGGCCACCCCCTCATGAGGGCTGAGACATCTCACACACACCCGGTAATTATCGATGTCAGCTGCTGCATCACTGAACCATCGAGTATACGGATCTCGATCACGCTGAAAGGAGATGGAGCTGAAAAATAATCAAGTCAAAGGGCAATAAGGAGTCCTTTTGCCTGATCTGAGGCACTGAACAAGAGTGGAAGCTGGAACCAAGGTACACCGCCCTCTAGACCTGTCTTCTGGAATGAATGAGCTGATGTTGATAGAAGGAGGTCTACCATAGGTGAGGCAATAAGGTATCCTCAACTAAGGCACGAGAGAAAATAGTAGAGTGACTGACAAACTGACACTAATGATGATGATGAAATGGGGGAGACTGAGTAGCGAACGAATGACTTCCCTTGTTAGAAAATAAATGGCATGGATGACTTGGCAGCGAGTGACACAATATTATGAGGGATAGGGGACAGTGGGACTGAAGGTCATGGTGTGCGACATGAGAGAGGGAGAAAGCAATGAAGGATGGAAGACTATAGCGAGATGCAAAGGGACTCGAGATAGATTCCATGAATGCAATGATGACTCATCTCGGATGCTCTAAACAAGGGTGACTCAATGGTGCTGCTACATAGAAAAGGTCTAATGGGGACCATACAAACATAAGTACAAGATGGTAACTCATGACGAAAGTCAACACGAGCGTGGAAAAGTATGGAGGCAGAGTGGTGCCCCTAGTATGAGTGTTGCAAGTGAAGAAATTCGATTTTGAGGAGAAGTGAAGTGACGCTACTTGGAAAAAGGGTGTCCTGGTGAAGTATTAAATCACTAGATACCCATTTGAGGGCTTTCCAATGGTACATATGGTTCATCAAACTGAGCTACGGTTTGGCCGCAGCAGGCGAAAGAAAAATCAGGGGTTTGCTTTTAATAAGGCATTTTCCCTCCCAATTCACTTATTCACAGGTGGAGCTATGGTGAATGTAGTGAGGAGAGAAGGCCCTAAATCTTGCGGCGATTGTAGTAGATAAACCGACCATTGGAATTTAAGATCCGATAGTTGTAGGTAAGATGCCTCATCCTAATTTTCATTTTAGTGAGTTGAAAGTTCAGCTTAGGTACCCAGAGCTCATGAACAGACTAGGTCGTACTTTTCTTGGGTTTTGTTATGTGACCTGGGTAGTAGGTACTAGGCAGAAAACTGCTACCTGTCCCAGGGAAGGACCTGGAAAATGTGACCTGTAAGAGAAAGGGGGTTTCAGTGCTGTTATGGGCTGAGATTTGGGATTTTATGGTTGAGGGGCATGGGTGCCCCCGGGCATGTTATGGACATGCCAAAATGATTTAGAAAAAGGGAGATCTAAACACATTTTAATGATGTGGTGTGCCACTGGTTTTCGGTATGATTATGTAATTTGAGAAAGGAAATAGATGATTACCAATCTCTTTTGGTACTACATATATGAATCAAATGGAATTTAAGTTTCCGGGTTGTCATTCATGGTGTTACTATCCCAAAGAGAGGATTATGAGATAATGAACTGATGTTCTCCCAGAAAACCCACATTTTGGTCAACCATAATGTCTATGAGACTGGGTTGTTGATGTAATATGAAGGAATAATGAGGGGTATCATCCCTAGAGTGATATGAAGTGATATGGGACTCTAGAGATTCTTCTAAATGTGGAAGAATAATGGGACTAGAGTAGACATGACTAGATTCACTAGGATAGTTGTGGAGAATTGTTACACTAAAAATTGTCATCCTGACATTCTGCTATGAGTATGAGCTCATTATAACTCATACTTCCTCCTTTTTCAAGTCTAACATATCAGTTCTTCATATCAAGCCTTGAAAATCAGAGAAAAGTTCCTAAAATTCTCTTAAACTTTGGTATTGCACTTTCTCTATACATTTCCTGCAGTCCCGCACCTAATATTCAGCTCTACTGTGGGCCTGAAACGCACTTTCTATGTGTTATAGGTGCAGACTCCTGTAAAACTCAAAAAGGCAAGAAAGTAAAGTTAAAAAATTGATTTGAGATTAATTCTAGAAGATTCTAGACGAGAATTTTCGGGAATGAGTACGCTTTGATAAGGTGCATGTATCCCTTACCTTATGGAGCTAACCCCTTGATGTGAGGAGCTTATCCCTTTGAAGGAGGATTCTATCCCTTCATATTTGGAACAGAAAAATCTCCTCTTTTCCACTATAAAAAGAGGCATTGGGTAGCCTCAAAGTGAGTTAGAAGCTTTAGAATATTTGAAGATAAGTGCTTTTGAGATTCAGACTCAGTTAAACAAGACTTTTGTGAGGAGAGATTACATACCTCTATTTGTCTTGATTGAAAGAGTGTAGAGCTTGTCAAAGTAGAGGAGATTCCTACTTCGGACCCCCGGAAGACCTGTGCAACATAAGGGCTCAGGTTGTAAGGTTTTCTTTCTTTTGAAATTAATACAAATATACTCATTTTTCTCAATAAGCTGTCTATTAATGGTTTATTTCATAGATTCCTTGATCACTATGATAAGCATGGTTTATGATGATTTCTATACAGGTGTTATGTAATATTTTGCTTGTTTGTGACTGCAGGTTTACAAAGAAAACTCCTTCAAGTGCACGAGGGACAACAACGACTTCAAACAAGCATTGGACATAAGGTAGGTCTTTTACACCTTTATAGAACTATTTGTAAATAATATATGCTTAGAGAAAGATTAGTTTATTTGGCTGTTTGTTGCTAGATATTTTTAGTACTAGGGAGATCAGTCTTGTCTGCAAGAACGATTTATCCGTCCAACAAATTGGCGACTCCACTGGGGAAGAACTTGTTGTTCTTGGTTCTCTTTTATTTTGATTTGAAGAAACGTTTTTTCTTAGTTTTTGATTGATAGAAATCTACCTGGGTAGTTTAGGTCTTCTCTATTTTAGGAAATTTTCAAATCTTTAGTTTTTTTCTCTAATTTTTTCTGGGACCGCACTCTGTCGTCTTTTGACAGTGCGGGTAGTTTCGCATCTTCTTTTAGTAAATAGTGCGGTACCTCACCTGGTACTTCTGGAAGCCTGTGGACCCTGTTTAAATTTTAGAAAAACTCTAGATTTCTTTCTTTAGTTTGTCTTTATTTTGATTTAGTATTTTTGATTCCTGCCCAGATTGATTACTCTTTCTGTCAAAAACTTTCTATAAATGAATTCCAACAGTGTTGATGTTTTGATGATTTTCTAGAAGACTTTGCATTTTGGATTGCATTTCACTTGGTCGTTGTAGCAATTTGAAGCAGTTGACATTTTGAAATACCTCATATTACTTCGGTTTTCTTGTCTTTTGCTGAATCTGACCTGCTTGTGAAATCATCCTTTATTGAGAAATAGAGATACTTGTTTCTTTGCAAATCTTCGAAAAAGAACTTTGTTATTGGTTTTTGAATTTCATTTTTATAAAACATAATTGAGTGTTTTTGATCTGTTTGTTATTCTAAATGAATAGATCCTTAGTTTGCTCAATAAATAAGTAAAACATTCTTCAAAAAATCTTAAATCTTTTATTCTTTTAGATTGTTAAAAATTAGTTAGACCTTAAGATTAGTTTTGTAGTTTTGAGTGTTTTTAAAAAAAAAATTTCTAGCTTTCTTTTGAAGGAAAATTGTTTTGTAGCTTCAAGCTTTTGGAAAGTGAAAGGATTTTTATTGTGAGCTTTGATAATTTATTGGAAAAGACAAAAATATTTTCTTTCAATCATTCTTTATGTTTAAAGGAAGAATTGTTTATTAAAAGGATTGCATTCTCCAACTCTTTCTTTAGATAGAAGTTCATTGAAAGAAAAAGAATTGATTGTCATTCTTAGATGCATTTTTAGTGTCTTTTGGAAATCGAGTCTTCACACCACCAAAGTTTCCTTTCCGCACCCATTGACTTAAGAAACAGCTTTTAAAAGTAACACTTAATTAAAATTCATCTAGCAATCTTTTATTTTCTAGGGCTATTATCACCAACATAGCTTAGGCTAGTATCTTGGAGTAGGGAGTAATTAACTCTCCAAGATAGTAAAAACAAACAAGTAGACAAATCTTGCGGTAGGAAGAAATTCCAATTGTTGCATATATGCTTTGGGAAGCTCCTCTTAAAGGAGTCAAGCACGAGATCATATCTGAACCAGTGAGGTAATCAATCCTTCCTCATTGGGAATGATAGAAGATATACACGTATTAACAACGATAAACCTCGGATAGACCATTTTCGAGGAGCCTGGGGTCACTTGTTGGCATACCTTGGATTATTTCAAGGATCCTTCAAGGGGATTGAGCTTTGTTACTCTGCCCTTGCATTTGTATCGGATCGTAGACTGTTCCCCCAAGTATATTTGTTTCTGTTGGTAACCTTAGAGGCCATAATATTTAGGATTCTTTCCTAAGGTGACGGTGGAGGGAAGATCCCACTGTACCTGGAGCAGATGCCGGCTAGACTCACTTGGACTCTCCGGAGGGTTATCTTCACTTGAGATGGTATAGTGGAGAAACTTGCACCAGTCTGTTTCATTAAGAAGGTTGTCGGGGTAACTCTTCCAACCACCCTTTTCGTATTAAATTTCAACTAAGTTGGATTTCATCACCAACTAGTGTTTTTAGTACGGAAAGTTATTGTTTGTGTGTGGTTTGAACTCTTAGATTTTTTAAGCGTATGATTCAACTGTTTGTTTCTTAGAGACTTTAGGTTTTTCATTGAAATTTTCTTTTTTTGCCTGTGATTAATTAATTTTTTAATCGTGGCGAACTTGCCAAGACAATCCCGGAGACTACAAGGGAAACCCTCTGAATATACACCAAGTCAACTTGAAGGGCTACGTGCTCTGGTATCATCTAGAAGCAGTAGGATTAGATCAACAGAAATTGGAACTTCATCTATTATAGTTCATCTTGATTATCAAACACCCAAAACAGAATACATTCAAGAGCCGATTTCAGTTTCTGAAGTTACTGGTTATATTTCTCCTTCTAGTGAACTAGTTGATGAACCTGAAATATCTAAACCTGAAACTGAACTTTCTGTTTTGGAAACATCCTCAGGATTTATTTCACCAACTTCTAGCGATCTTGGTTCACCTAGGGTAAGAAATATCATCACTGACGATCTTCCAGCTGGTCTTATTTCTATTGAAGAACTTACTAATCCAGACGAAGATATATCTCTTCCTGACTCCCCTCAATCTTTAAATCTTAGGGAGTGTGAATCTATTTTCTACAGCCCTATTCGAACTAGTGCTTGGTATCTATCCTTAAATTTTTTTTTAGAGAATCCGGGTCTTGCTTTTCATCCACCTCGAGTTCCATTTCATCCTACACCGAGAGGTTACTATCTGCCATCCATTATGGCAGGAGAGTCATCCATGTTTTCCCAGACTCCGGAATCATTTTTACACGGTGGTCCTTCTGTTCCTTCTGGATACCAGGCTCTATCTGGTACTTTCTCGGGAGCAGCTCCTTAAACCATTGAAAACGTGTTGTCATCTGGTCTTAATGGTCTTAAAATTGAAACGTCGAACGCAGAGAAAATTTTTATGATGTCTGGTAATCTTCCCAATCCTCAACAACAAGGCAGTGGGGGGAAACCTCAAGGAAATCCGTTACCGCCTGGGGGGAAACCTCAGGGTAGTCAATTACCACCTGGGGGGCAACCTTCATGTAGTCAGTTACCACCTAGAGGGCAACCTCAATTTAGGAAGTTACCACCCCGGGCACAACCTCAAGGTAGCTTTTTCCCAGGACAAACTGTGGAATCATATTATTTTGGGGGACAACCCCAAGAACAGTACATACCTCAAGGCTATCAACCTTCAGGACAGTACATACCTCAAGGTCAATCCCAAACTCAATATGCTCCTCAGGGTCCTTGTCAACCCCAGCTTCAGTACGCGCCTCAGGGTTATCAACCTCAAGGTCAGTACCCAATTCAAGGTTTCCAACAGCCTTCTGTTCAACCATCTATTCAAGGAGCTGGAAATGTACCACTTAATTATCAACCCTACGTTCAACCAGGTTATGGTCCTTATGTTCAACCTTCTGCGGGAAAATACCCCGGAATGATGGTGTGGGATCCATCCCAATATCAACATCCTATGCAGCCTAATGTGCAGATCCCTTATCAACCTGGACAGCCATTGGTTTCTGGTCCAACCCAGCAACCTGTCCAGCAAACTATTCAAACTCCTGCACCTAGTTCTGTTCAGCAGGCTGGGCCTAGTTCACCTCAGACTTCGCCTCAAACTGCTGCAACCACTGCAACGATTGTTCAACCTGTAACACATGTTTCTAGAGTACCTGTAACCCCGAGTTTGGCTATCCCTGTATTCATGAAAATTCCTCAAGTCTCTGTACCCCAGTCAGGACCTTCAGTTCAGACTTCGGTTCAGATACCTGCAGGACAAACCGGTACAAGTACAGTTGTCACAAGTCAACCGCAATTCACGTATCAACCGTACCAGGGACAACCGCAATTCGGTCCCTATATACAAAATCCAAACTATCAGTATCAACCATACCCTGGCTATACTTATCAACAGCCTCAACAACCTCAGTTTGGTACGATTAATCCTGGTTATCTGGGAGGTTACACAATTCCTAATGAAAATCCGATTCCCAGCTATCCTGGGTATCCACCTCCTGGAACTGCTTTGGCTACTCAAGGTTTTCTTGATCCTAACCGTCAATTACCATTTATAGCAACTTTATATTTACCTGACTTGACGCACCTTACGAATGATCCAATTTTCTATTATCAAAATTGGCCGCCAATGCCACATAAGTTGCCCAGTGATATACCAAAATTCGAAGGTAAGTCAGGAGAGGATCCATAAAATCACGTCATGACTTATCACCTCTGGTGTGCATCTAATTCAATCATTGATGATTCGATTTGCTTATGTCTTTTCCAAAGAACTCTTATTGGTCTTGCAGCCAAATTGTACATTGAGTTACCACGAGGCTCGTTTCATAATTTCAGTCAGTTAGCAACTGCCTTCTTGACTCGTTTTCAGTTGCCAGTCAGATACGACAATGGCACGGAATTATTAACTTCACTGAAACAACCCACGTCTACTTATATTTCTAACCATATTCATGAATGGCGACATAGGAGATGTTTAGTGAAAGTTTATATTCCAGATCAAATTTTGGCGAAATGGTTTGTTAAATCATTGTTACCCAAGATTACTGAAGATGTAGCTAAGCCTGGTGTTGTTACTGAAGAGCAATTAATTGCTCAAGCTCAGTACCTTGATCTCGTTTATAAGCAGTTAGGTACTTTACATGAAAAAATCCCAGACCTTCCAAAACAAGGTCAAATAGCCGCTGCTTCTTCAGGGTCTCAGGCCACTGACGGTATGATTGGTACTTCAATTCTAAAAGCAAGAAAAAATCTTCAAAGAATTCTTCTCCTATTATAACTTTACCTGATTCCCCGAAAGGAGAATCTTCCCCCGAAGTTTCTGCTGATATTCACGTCGTAGAGACATCTACGACCAAATCTAAATCCGGTGGTAAAAAGAAAGGGAAGAATATAAAAAAAAAATTCGAAAGAGAAAACTGATAAAAATGAATCCAATGACAAAAAACATAAACCTCGCTATCCTTGTTTCATTTGTGAAGAGGATCATTTCACGAAAGAATGTCCATATCGAGCCAAAGTTACAAAATTCGTTAAAGGATCGCAACAACCTGCTGTCTTGAAGGATCCTTTTCCAATTCAAGATAGTAAGATGGTTGGTTCTACCTCGACTACTTTTGAAGAACCTATTATGATGATGTCTCATGTAAGGATTGCGACGCGATCGCAAGATTACGGTAGTAAGGATCCTGTTGATGGTAAAGAAGCAGAATCTTCTAATGCAAACGCATCAACTACACCTCTTCCTGTTTCTGGTCCGCTATAGATCGAGAAACAAAATCCAGACTTAATAATCAAACCGCCTACAAAAGGTGTTCTTCGTAAATCAGCTTTCAATCCACATGCGAGAGCTGCTCAGAATTACAACATTGTTGAAGACTTATCTATTTCTCCTTCAGCAATGTCGGCTTTGGAAGTGCTGCAATCATGCCCAGCACAGCATAAATTGCTTTTGTCTGCTATAGGAGTTGTTGATATTCAGGATTCTAACCTTATAATCTTTGATTTAGAAAATAGTACACCTCATCTACCTCACCAAATGGCTTTCCAGATTCCAGTGTTAGTCAAAAACAGACCCATCTTTCGGACTGTGATTGATGAGGGAGCTTCAACGTGTATTATGTTGATTCAGTGTTGGAAATCGCTTGGTTCTCCTACACTTAACCAATCTCTGATGATTCTTAAGGATTTTGATGGTCAAGGTTTTCAACCTTTTGGTATTTTGCAGGATTTACCCATAGGGGTCGAAGGTAAAATAGTAAATCTAGATGTGGAAGTGGTTGATGCCCCTCTAGATTACAACCTTCTCCTAGGTCGTAGTTGGTCTTATGCTATGACTGCTGTTGTTTATTCGGTCTTTCGACTCATAAAATTTCCATATTAAGGAAATATCGTTACAATAGATCAGTTAACATATTTTTCTTCCGACCCAGCCTCTACAGAAACAATCCAGCATGTTGGAAAAACAGTTATCCCTTACAAGGATGTTGGAGTAGGTTTGATTAAAGATTCTGGTTTACTAGGAACTTTTTCCTTTCCTCCTCCTAACGTATCGCCTTCTATTGCAAATATTCACATGATTTCGTCAGACACTGTTACGTTTGATGATCCTTGGATCGTACCTTCTGACTCCGAGTTAGATTCATTTGATGGCATGATGCCTTTGAGTCCATTTGAAATTGTGTATCAGGCTGTACAGTCACTTTCCAACCCCTCTTCAACCGAGACTGATCCAATGAATGGGATCCATGAGGAATCACTTTCTATATCTAGTTCAGCCACAACAAAATTTCCTGAACTTGTTCATACTGATGAGAAAATTTGTGAGTTTTTGTCTGTTGACGATTTACCATGGGAATATCTACATCACCGATATTCGTTTTTACCTGAACTAGATCATTTTGAAGATGATTTCGCTTCAATTTTTACTGCTGAATATGTCAAAGAACCACAGAATCCTTTGCAAAATCCTGATTCTGAGTTAAATTTGGAAAATATATCTCGAACGGTTCCCATTGAAATTTCAGTAAAACCAGGAATAATTGAAAACATTCATATAGGTTCTTGCTGTACGGAAGATGAAATTCAAACTTATAAAGCCCTATTTCAAGAATTCCGTGACGTGTTTGCCTGTTCCTATGAAGAAATGCCAGGAATCGATCCGTCAATCGTTATACATGAAATCAAGACTTACCCGGATGCTAAACTTGTTCGTCAACGTTTACATCAAATTCATCCTAGAAAAGCTGCTGCTATCAAAGCAGAAGTTGAAAAATTACTTCGTGCAGGATTTATTTATTTAATCCCTTTAATGGATTGGGTATCAAATATTGTTCCTGTGACTAAAAAACAAGGAACAATAAGAGTATGTATTGATTATAGGGATATTAATCGAGCTTGTCCTAAGGACAATTATCCAACTCCCTATATCGATGAAATAATCGACGATTGTGCTGGAAGTGAAATGTTTTCCTTTATGGATGGCTTTTCCTATTACAATCAAATAAACATACTCCCTGCTGATCAACCGAAAACAGCTTTTATTTGTCCGTGGGGTACGTTTGCTTACTGTAAACTACCTTTTGGATTAAAGAACGCTGGAGCAAATTTTCAACGGGAAATGTCTTATGCATTTCATGACATTAAGCACATTGTGAAGCCTTATCTCGATGATTTACCTGCTCATTCGTCGCGTAGGGCCGATCATCTCACTCATTTAAGAACCATTTTTATGAGATGTCGGCATTATCGAATTAGGTTGAATCCACACAAATGTGTTTTCTGTGTAGAATCGGGTCGATTACTAGGATTTATTGTTTCGAAAGAAGGCATTCGCGTCGATCGGTCGAAGGTCGAAGCTATTGTTAAATTTCCTCCTCCTTCGACTTTACGCCAACTCCAAAGTTTGCAGGGGAAAACAAAATTTTTACGTCGATTCATTCCTAACTATGCCGAGCTTACAAAGGGTTTTACCCGATTGTTAAAATAGAACATTCCATTCTTGTGGGATGAGATCGCTGATTGATCTTTTGATGCACTTAAACACATGTTGACCCATGCACCGTTATTGCATCCTCCCAATTACAATCAGGATTACTTTTTATACCTCGCCGCTTCTCATTCCACTATTGGGATGGTGTTGGTTCAGGAAGATGAATCTCACAATGAACATGTGATTTACTATCTTAGTCGAAATCTGCATCCGACTGAGATCAAATACACACATGTGGAGAAATTGGCCTTAGCAGCCGTACAAGCTGTCCAAAGATTTAGACATTACATTTTGTTACGCAAAACCACAGTAATTTCTGATTGCAACCCTATGATGTACATTTTAACCAAACAATTGTTAGGGGAAAATATTCCAAATGGATCGTTATCCTCCAGGAATTTGACTTGGAATTTGAAAAATCCAAGGCAAAGAAATCTTTGGTCTTTGCGGAACTAATATGTGATTTCCCCTCTACTGATACTGAAACAGTGGCAGAAGAGTCCATCGCGGATGAATCTTTGTTTCTTATCAGTACTCTTGATCCATGGTATGGAGATATTATTGTTTATCTCTAAACCCAATCTTTTTAGCCAGAAATTTCACGATCTTAGCGATGGAAAATACGTTTCCAATCCCAACAGTATAATATTATTGGTGATACACTTTATTGTCGTGGGGCGGATTCAGTTTTTCGACGTTGTCTTGTTCATGAAGAAGCTGAAAAAGTTTTAAATGACTGCCATTCTGGAGCATGTGGCGGTCATATGTCTGGGTATGCCATAGCCCAAAAGATATTGCGTGCTGGTTATTTCTGGCCATCGTTGTTTAAAGATTGTATTTATGCCGTCCGAAAATGCCATAATTGTCAACTTTTTTATCGTAAAATGCGCGCGCCACCAGCTCCTCTTCACCCTATAATTGCTGTTGGACCATTTGCAAAGTGGGGTATCGACTTTATTACATGTAACCCTCACTCGGCCGGGGGGCATGCATATATTATCTTAGCAGTAGATTATTTTACTAAGTGGGTCGAGGCGATGCCTACATTTTCGGCTGACGGAAATACTGCTGCAACTTTCGTATTTAATCACATAATTTCTAGGTTCAGTGTTCCTCAAGCCATTATTACAGATCATGGAAGTCATTTTTAGAATTTCATGATGACTGAACTAACAGATCAACTTGGCCTATGCCACGATAGTTCCACTCCGTATTATCCGCAAGCCAATGGTCTAGTTGAAGCCATCAATAAAGTTTTAGTCACCATGATCAAGAGAATTATTGGTATTCACAAAACGAATTGGCATTCCATGTTATTTTCAGCACTTTGGGCATATCGAACCTCAGTTAAAACATCAACAGGTTTCACTCCCTTTCAACTCGTTTACGGTTTGGAAGCTGTGTTGCCAATTGAATGCAAAATTCCATCCTTAAAATTAGCCATAGAATTACTCCCAGCTACTTCTGAAGAGGAGAAACGTTTCTTGTACTTGGCTCAGCTGGATGAGAATAAACGAAACGCTGCAATAGCAAACGAGGCTCATGTTAAACGAATTAAAGCTCAGTATGATAGAAGCGTGACCCCTCGAAATTTTTCAGAAGGAGACCTAGTCTTACATTATGATCAAGCCAACGATAAGCTAGGAGCTGAGAAATTCGTGCCTATGTGGCATGGTCCTTTCATTATTAAACGAAAACTAGCAAAAGGGGCCTATGAGTTGATATATTTTGACGGTGTCCCTTTGGATAAACCCAGAAATGGGCTTTATCTAAAGCCATATTATGCTTAAACTTAGTGTGTATATTTTTTGTTAGATTAGATTTCTTTACTGCTGTTGTGTTTTAGGTTAGAAAAGTGTGCCTAGTTTAGAAGTGTGTTTTTATCACTATTCCTGCTTATCTGAGTTTTACTCTTGATATTGCAGATGTTGACGTCTCTTCAAACCTAAATTGGTTTTGCTGATGGTGCTTGTCGTAGTACGCATAACATTTCTTCCATAGCTTGGGTTATTTATTCACCCTCTGACAAGTTAGTTTCCATGCATGGGGTAAGCCTTGGTCAAACAACGAATAACATTGCCGAGTATAGTGCAATGATTGAGTTATTGTCTAAATCCATATCATTTGGAATTCAGAGTTTGATTCTTAGGTTGGATTCTGAATTTGTTGTATTACAATTAAACAGAGTTTATACCATTAGAAATCCAGTGTTATTACGGTTATTTTTAAGAGTTCATCTCTTGGAACATGAATTTGATTACATTGAATATCCACATATTCCAAGACATTTAAATACATTAGCAGATGTAGTTGCTTCTAGTATGATAAATCAACATTTGAAATGATCAAAACAGTAAAGAAAACAGCATCCATAACATGCACACAGATAGCCGGTAAATAGTGATATATCATAATATAGGAGTGTTTTCAAAAAATATACATCGTCTTCGATCATAGGTTGGAAACACCTTATGATCGGTAAAATGATAACACAAAAAGTCAAAATATGAGTCTACAACACAATCATCCCATCACTGATGGTGATCAGATAAGAGACCACTGCTCGAGCCACCCTACACAGGAACCTCCTAAAAGGTCCTGGAACACCAATCATGTATCTCTGTAATCTGAGTGGAATCTCATCTATATCCGTCTCTGGAATATCTAGAGTCAGGCGCTCTAGGTGATGCTCTAAGCCAGACAAGATTTCCGTTGATTGGCCTGTTGGGGCTGGGGCTGGTGCAACTGCAGCTGGTTGTCTTCTGTCATAAGGTTGGAGATGGGCTGGTCGCCGTGGGCCCACATCTGCATTCAAAACTTTTGGTTATTAGCTTCAAAGACGATCAAAAAATAAAAAAATTAGAATTTAGAAATTGTTGAAAATGATTTTACCTGATTCATCCCACTGTTCCCCGGCTGGGAGAGTCATCTCTCGGTCACCGCGAAAATCTATACCGACATATGGAAAGTCCTCTATGGTAAAAATTTGACGATCCAGCCAACGAAAATATGAAGGAGGAAATCAAACAATCTCAGAGCCCTCAATACTGTGACGGGCCATCAATGCGACCCAACGAGTCATCCTAGGTTCTCAAACTCGACCGGCATCAACAGAAATACTCTGCGAAGCTAGCATGGGGATCCTCTCTACAGCAAAGGTAATGACAATGGATCCATATCCAAATTTTTTTAGTTTACCATTCTTCGCTCTAGTCAATTGGCCTTTTATATTAGCCAACACAGCTTCGTACCAGTTGAAAATGGTGCCACGAAAACAGTCCACAGCAATACGCATTTGGGATCCAGTAGCCACATGAAGCGCAGCACTCCCACACAGTCTGGTAACAGTAAATGCAATAATTTTCAACTCAGGACGGATGATGTTTTTTATGTCAATCTGTTTGTCCCTAGGGTTTGCCTGATCATTACATAATTCTAGTTGAAGACTAGCGACAGACTGGCCACCTGGCCTAGTCCCAAACAGAGAAACTTGTTCGCCCCTTTTGGACAAACCATTCAGAAAATAAATATCCTCCAGCTCAATTTCGAGCCGGTGGCCACCAATAATGAAACACTGGTCCTGCACGTTCCACCTGTTTACCAGCCATGTCAGGAGGTCTACCTGTTCCCTCATGCCTTGGATGGCCCAGAATTTATATATACCACATGATTTTAATGCTCGCATTGTGGGAAAATGGAGCATTGCGGCGTCATGCAAATCCTCATGTTCACGTTCTCTCCAAATCAACATCTTGTTACTCCTACAATGCATAGAAACACAAGTTAGAACAATCTAATTTGGAAATTTTTGGGCGGAAAATGAAAATTTTGAGTTTTAAATTTAGAAGCACGGGAACCACACTTAGCCTTTATACACAGTTCGTAGAAATGCACACACTCTGTGTGGTGGGTGCGGATCCACGACCTTTTTCTATATAGAAAAAATTCGGGGTCCGCAGGTCCCATGTGTCTCACCTGCGGACCCCCGCGGGCGAATTTTTAAACCATATTTTTCCCTAAAAATAAAATATAAAGCCTAAAACTGAATTTTAAACTGATGACATACAAGATTAAGAGGTCGTGGATTACCTGGGACTGACGGTTCTCGATTTCGCTAGATGGATTTTCCAGAATCTTCATAGGAACTTTCTTATCCAAAAGCTTTTTACTTTTTACTCTGAAACTGAACAGTAAAAATGAAATTGAAAAAGTCCTTTTTATAAGTTTTTTCAAATAGATGAATTTTTAATTTGTTTATTTTTCACTTTAAAAAGGGTATTTTTGAAAGCATTTTTACTTATCTTAAACAGGTATGTGTAATGTTTCAAGTTTTTGTGCAGAAATTGGATTTTTAGGAAAACTGATCATTTTTCAACAAAGAGCATATTTCTATCACTTTTTCGGACTCTTCCAAAAAATTTACGAAAAAGCAAAACATTGGAGTCCTCTTTTAAGCCCTTTTCAGACTCTCTAAACATGAAAATATTTCTGAGTACTTGACTATTCGAACTCCTTAAAGTAAATGAACAGTCGTCCCTTCAGTATAAGTTTACCCCTTTTACGGACTGAAATGGACTATTTATGAAAAAGGTATACGTTGACTAATTACAGTCAATAAATTTCTCTCCTGCATTATTTTATCCTTTTTCGGGCTCGAGAGACTAAATTTACGAAAAATTACACCCCTGGAGTTTTCTTAAGTTTTTTCTTCTGACTCCCTAAAATTGAAAAACACCGAGTTTCTCATATACTGGACTCGTTAAAATTTAACAGTAAAGGACCTGTTCAATTTTTAAACAGGAATGAACCACTCCTTCTTAGGATTCGAATCTTAAACTAATTTGGACTCATCCGAAGGATGAGCTTATAAACAAGAAAATTTTATCCTCCTCAAGATTTTCAAAAATAAAGAGGTACTTGCTAGAAATAGTGGGGGAAAAAAGAGGAAAATGGGCGTGTTTGTTGTATTTTGATTTTTCGAAAATTCAGTCAACCACTCTTGAACACGACACTTTCATTCACCTGGGTTGGGAAATCCTTTTCCTAACAGTTAATCAAACCATATTGAAAGTCTTCAGCCGGTTTCTGGGTGTTAGCTTTGGGTTAATTGTCACCAAGGCATTTGCAGTGTCATTATGTGTTCAAGAGGACAGTTCAAATAAACCATTCATCTGCAAAATATCTGTCATCCATTTTGACCATCCCTGAGTCAGTCCTTGCCAATATATTTCTTCAAAACTTGATCTATGATTTTGTGTTGCCGGCTTGCCTACGACAGATCACTTTCTATCGACGACAGCTCATTATCTAGGAAGTTGATCTAGAAATCGTCAGTACCTTGAAATCTGCATGCCTTAATGGCAGGTTTCTCGCCTTCAATGATAGGTTGCATCATTGACCTTCGATCGAATGATTCCGTGAGATGTTCGACTTCAGCTCATTCATTCACATTTCATGGATTGTATTGAGTACTTTGAGAGCCATTGATATTACTGGTGGTTTCTTTCACACTTGTTAACAGTTTACATCATTGACTAGTAATCAAGTGGTTTCTAGCATGTTCGACTTCAACACATTTATTCACATGGATAGAATCGTACTAGTTCGAGATGCGAAAATCAAGACCCTAGATCTAGTTTCTACCATCCAGGCTGCGAGGAATTTTGTTATCATTCATACAGTAGACTATTTATAAACATATGGCTGCATCCATACTGTCTCTACACATGTCTATACTGTGATGTATTCAAAATCATTCCTGTATCAGAACAATTTAAGTTAGTTATAGTTAGTTTTGATCTGAGTATGGGAATGCCTACCTCAGCGATGATATGTATACATATATATTTTTCATTGAATGTTTTTATAGGTTCCGACTGGGGTGTCCACAGGATGATCCTTGAAATGATAAAGTACTACACTCCTCATATATGACAGACTTCAATTTCATCTATTCCAGACTTTTCACTTTAGCGGGCAATCTGTTACACTAAAAATTTTCATCTTGACATTCTTCTATGAGTATGAGCTCATTATAACTCATACTTCCTCCTTTTGCAAGTCTAACATATCATTTCTTCATATCAAGCCTTGAAAATCACAGAAAAGTTCCTAAAAATCTCTTAAACTTTGGTATCGCACTTTCTCTATACATTGCCTGCGGTCCCGCACCTAATATTCAGCTCTACTGCGGGCCTGAAACAAACTTTCTATGTGTTATAGGTGCGGACTCCTGTAAAACTCAAAAAGGCGAGAAAGTAAAGTTAAAAATTCATTTGAGATTAATTCTAGAAGATTCTAGACGAGAATTTTCGGGAATGAGTACGCTTTGATAAGGTGCATGTATCCCTTACCTTATGGAGCTAACCCCTTGATGTGAGGAGCTTATCCCTTTGAAGGAGGATTCTATCCCTTCATATTTGGAACAGAAAAACCTCCTCTTTTCCACTATAAAAAGAGGCATTGGGTAGCCTCAAAGCGAGTTAGAAGCTTTAGAATATTTGAAGATAAGTGCTGTTGAGATTCAGACTCAGTTAAACAAGACTTTTGTGAGGAGAGATTACATACCTCTATTTTCCTTGATTGAAAGAGTGTAGAGCTTTTCAAAGTAGAGGAGATTCCTGCTTCGGACCCCGGGAAGACCTGTGCAACATCAAGGCTCAGGTTGTAAGGTTTTCTTTCTTTTGAAATTAATACAAATATACTCATTTTTCTCAATAAGTTGTCTATTAATGGTTTATTTCATAGATTCCTTGATCACTATGATAAGCATGGTTTATGATGATTTCTATACAGGTGCTATGTAATATTTTGCTTTTTTGTGACTGCAGGTTTACAAAGAAAACTCCTTCAAGTGCACGAGGGACAACAACGACTTCAAACAAGCATTGGACATAAGGTAGGTCTTTTACACCTCTATAGAACTATTTGTAAATCATATATACTTAGAGAAAGATTAGTTTACTTGGCTATTTGTTGCTAGATATTTTTAGTACTAGGGAGATCGGTCTTGTCCGCAAGAGTGATTTATCCGTCCAACAAGAATTGCTTCTCCCAGTCTCTCAAATATGGGTGCCCCCTTACACAAATATTCGGTGTTAATGTAATGGCCACAAGGTGCATGTGGTTTGAATGCATGATTTCGATGTAAGGGGGGATAGATAAAGTTAGGGGTGGTGACTGCTTCCACAATGTCGTCATCGTAATAGAGGATGGGGTGACTGGTGAAAGAAATACCATATGACGTGGCGAAGCTACCTGACTCATCATCTTGAGAAGATAGGTTCACATGCGCATCGTCACAAGTGGTGACAGATGAATAATCAGATAAAGGATCTACTGATGTTGAGCCCAGGGTGATTACTGAAGGGAGGTCAAGCGAAACATCAGGGGAAGTCTCCAAGGGGACTTCTACCGAGGGTCTCATGGATGATGATAGGTAGAAAATGGTGGGCGAAGGCTTCATCATCTCAACATCAGGAAAGGGAATGTCAATGGGAGCATTCGTGTCCTTTGGTTTTACCGAAGAAAAACACGCAAATAAGGGAGCAGTGGACTCGTTGCGCTTGGCCTCGAATTGGAAAACCGCTTCCAAAGAGGAGCGGTACTCTTCAAGGTAGGGACAGAGGTGAGTATAGTGGCCATGGAAATCACACAAAGCACAAGTGTGATTTGTGCGCAAAGACTTGAGTTTTCGGACTGAATCTGGCATAGTGACATATACCTCTGGGACATCAGACTCCGAAAAAGTCTCATTGAACATGGACTTAAGGTGAGGAAACTCCGGAAAAGTATGGGTGGCGTGGCTGACGAAATCACACAAAGCACACTAGATGGTATGCTTTGGACGCCGAAAAGGGGCAGGGTTTGTCGGGGTAACCTTGTCCTTTGATGCCCCCTTGCGAGTTTTTCCCTTCTTACGTGAAGCGGTTGCAACGGGAAGTGGTTCCTATTGAGGTGAATGAGGCACTGTTGTAGCAGGAGAAGTCATAGGAACCAGTTGGATCGAGGTCAAAGAAATATAAGGTTTGGGTTGACCAGGCGGGGTAGCGGCTGGAGGATTGAGGTACTAGACAGGAATCCCAAGGGTCAGGTTAGGAAGAGAGAGGGTGGCCATAATAGGTACTATGTACACTCCTGGTGGGAATGATATCTGACCAAAGGGGTAATGACTAGGTGGGATGATTCCAAGATGGTTAAGGCCTAGAGGAACCATTCCAGGAGGGTAAGGGGGGTCATGAGTACCAGCTAAAGGTGAAGGGCTAGGAGAAAAAGGTTCAGAAGGCTGATTAGAGGACATCATGATAATCTGGTAATCAGGGGAATTAGATGGAAGAGGTTGAGTGGCCACTTGACCTTCAGGTGGTTGGGTAGCCACAAATCCTTGCTTTGCATCCACCTGCGCCTGAGGGGGTGGTGACTGCTGTTGCAGGGGTTGAGCAGGCGAGGGAGGCGGAGGTGCTGATGCTGGAGGAGCTGGAGCACCAAGCTACATATACAGATAAGGGGGTTGGGTAATAGTGTGGTAAACAATAGGTTTGGCCAAAAGAGGAGACATGCAGTATCCTAGATACGTGTTACCGGGAGGGGGGAAAGTGCGGGAGGTGCTGCCAACCCCCCAAGGAAAACCATAACCCATGGGAGGTTGAGCGTATGGATGAGAGAGAGCTCCAACAATACCGTCGGCAGCATGAGGTGCCCCCTGGTGCGTTGGCACCGCCGGGTCTGGGGAGATCAGGTAGAATGGTATAAACATAACCCATCTGAGCATAGATCAGGTCATATTTTAATGCCATTTGGATGGCGGCTTCTTTGGCTTGAGGAAAATGTGATGTGACATCTTTCCTAATAGGAGGCAAGAGATATCTAAGGAACCAGTCCATGTAGACACGGTCTTCGAAGGTAGGGGATTGACATAGGATCTTTCTTCTCTGCCATTCTTGGACATGATCGGATAGGCGAGTCACAGATGATTGACGGAAAGAAGTCAAAAGTTCGATACCAGTGTCATAACGAAGGGGAAGCTGGAAGTAAGATACAAAAGCCTCGGCAAGAGTCGCAAAGGTGGTATGAGAGGAAGTGGTTTGATCAACATACCACTTAGAAGCTTCATTTGTAAGCGTTCGTTGGAACAACCGAAGATGCACAGAGTCATCGGTAATGGATTTAGATGAACACCACATGTGGAAAGATCAAACATTATTTGAAGGATCTTCTCCAGCAAGGCATTCAAACTTTGGGATGTCGGAAGGGAGATTTGTTGGCATAGCAGGCCAACTAGCGTCATGGTGTATAGGGTAATTTATCTACCGGTCCAAGTCGGGGAGGCTGAGGCCTGCCATGAAGGGGAGCAAGGGCGCAGCTAGGGTATCATCTGTAGCGGTCCCACTAGTTATATTCCCAGCCTAACGGCCGGGGTTGCCACCAACATAAGGTCCTGCACCAGACATGGTGAAGGTGTCAAGGGGAGAACCAAGGGCAGAATGAGAAGGAGAACCCGAAGGACTAGAAGAAGAGTCGGTGTGCGGACTCGGTGGAGGACTAACTTGAATCCTGTGCGGAGGAGTAAGTCTTCCTACTGGACACTCACGATGAAGGCCAAGAAGTCTCCGGGATAAACGCCTTGGTGGCACAATGGTGATGGCACAAACACGACTCAAAGGAAAAAGAGACCGACAAGGGTAGGGAGGTGCAGGATCAACTGATTACAATGTCGAAATAAGGGCAGGAAGGTGCAGGATCAATCGATTTCAATGTTTTAGAGTCTTTTCTTGGCGGTGTTAACCAAGCCCTTTTTTTCTTAGGGTGTGTGTGTAAAAGTGTGTAAATTTTAATTTTTAAACCTAGACGTTTGTAGAGAAAAAGAAAAAGTGTGCTATATGGCTGTAAATAAACCTCCAAATGACAGTATATAGGCCTGCAAAAACATAAAATAAACAGCTAATAATGCAATAATCTAAACCCAAGGAGGCAGGTCTCTCAACAACTAGTCTATAGATGAGTAAAAAGACTAATCAAAACACACTAAAAAAGCTAATAGATCTAAGGTCAAGAGGGATAGGGATCTAAAAGATAAAATATGCTGGAAAATGGTGCAGAAAACATCAACAAATCAAAGGAAAAATTTCTGTAAAAACGGTGGTGAAAGGCCATCTCCTGAAGGGAAATATAGTGAACCCTAGAGGAAAACCCAAACAAAGCTAGATGAGGTGATTTGGATGGATAACGATCCGATCTGAAGCGGATTTGAGGGTGAGGTATCAGATCTGAAAAAATTGTTGAAGACACTGAAATTTTAGAAAACCTGCAATAGAAAAAACTCTTCCACAAAAAGTGGAGGGTACTGAAGCATTAGGGGGCTAGGTTCCCACTTAGTTGAGTGAAACAGAACAAGCACAGGTCTAAAATGGGCAGAGACGGAGGTCAGACAACCCTAAACAGAGGCCCAGACAAACCCAGAAAACTTTCAAAACAATCCCTGCAAAAAGTCCAGGTCGTAGTTTCTGACCTGTTTTCAGTAGAGGTCGCACTTTTTGGGCTGTAAAGTGCAACTTGGAGGTCCATGTCACAGGTTTGGGGCTGAAAAGTGCGACCTTCAATTCCAGCACTCTTAGCGACAGATTTGAGAAAAAGTTGCCGTCTCAGTTGTGGTTGATGTCAGTCACCTGCGCAATAGGTCCGAAAACACATGCAAGTCATGATTTTTATTGTTTTAGGGTTTTATGGGTTAAAAAAAACATCAAGAAAAGAAAAAGCAAGGGGTTGAAGAGAAATCCTAGGGTTTTAAGTAGTTGGATATGCAAGGATCAGAAAAATGATAGTGGTCGTAATCGTAAACCCGTGTGGAGTCGCCAGTTGTTAGTATGAATCTTAATTCCAAGTGTACAAAAAAAGACCACTTTAGCTGCGCATAAAAAATAGCCCTAACAACAGAAATGACTGCTAATATCTTTAGATCTGCAGTTAGGTGATCAAGATAAATGCTGCAAAAATATAGATTTGTGCATTAGAAGACATTAAACAGTAGAAAAAACAAGATTTACTCCATGCATCCAATAGACAGGACAAGAATATATCAAATGAATTTTGTATTAATGGCACCTGGGAGGAAAACACAACAGGGTGTTCCTGGTTCTCCTCAATGGGATGAGTTCTTGTAAGTCCTCAGCACTTCGGATTTAGAATTCCTCTCTCTTGATGGTGTAGAAAACCCATAAAAAAAATGGAAAAATATGGCTATGATGGTGGATCAATAGCCAAACCAAGAGTTGAGATCCAGAGTGATCTTTAGGCAACAAAAGGTGACAAATGAATGGGAAAACCCTTCTATTTATAACAAAATATTGAGTTAGTCTAGATATTGGTGCATAATTAAAATATTATTAACCAAATCAAGATCCAACTTTTATGGAATATTTTATTATATTTGTTGGAGAGAAAAGGAATTTGACTTGAGTCAAATCTCCTTATTTGTAAATAATAAATAAATAAATGATTTATTTATCATTTTAAGGATGTGATTAAGTAATAATAAATAAATAAATGATTTATTTATCATTTTAAGGATGTGGTTGAGTGATAAACAGAAAAATAATGATTTATTTAATTATTTAAGGGATATTTAATCATATTTAACAAAGAATATTATTTAAGTAATGTTTAAATAATTATTCTTATAAAATAATACGATAAATAATGATTTATCTAATTAATTTCCTTGTTTTGGGTTAAATATAACCATGAATATTAATTAAATTGTTCTTTAACTAATTATTCCTTGAGGAAAAATCAAACTAATATGGATTTATTTAATGTTTCCTCGTGGGGTTTCTTGTTTAGACCATAAAGAACTTAATAAAGGTGTTTTACTAAGTTATTTTTCATAGTGAATGCAATTTTACTTGGGGTAAAATTGGTCTTATTTGGTGTACTTGGGTCCATCTAATAACAATGGATTGTATGACCAAAAAATGGTGTAACACACAACTCTCATATTTATACATAAATATGGATTTACTCCATTCCAAAAATCTCTCCACACAAATCTCAACTAAATCTAAATTAGATTCATTCTAGGTGTGGACTCAACAAAGTCTCGTACATATAATTCCTACTCTATAAATTTGCTACCTAATTCTATTTCACTCATATTATTTCAATTATTAAAAGAATATATACAATAATCCTCGCCTTTACATTTTTCTCTCTTAAATTATTAAAATGAATAAAATAATTAATAAAATAGTTAAAAAGCCTCACCCCCTATTTCACACAAATAAATAATAAAAATTGAGCTTGATGCTCCTGCATCAGACTCCCAAGGTTGAAAATAATCATGATCGCCTGATCATGTGTTTCGGATCTTTGTCTTCCTGGATCTGATATCTTGTGTTGCAATTCTCCATTTGTTGCTGCTTTTGTTTGTTGTTTTTCTCTAGGTCTCCACGCTTTATGTTGCATTGTCCCACTCGCTATGCTTTCACAGTCTTCTGATGTCTTCCTTTTGCTGCTTATTCTTTGTTTTACTGCTACTGGCTTCTTCTAATATACTTTCATCATTATCCTCCTGATTAGTTCAATTTCTCTGTCCAATAGATTTTCTCCAGCATCTACAATAAAACTTGTACTCACAAAACAATTATAAAAAACATAAGGCCTTAGTGCCTCTTTCTCCTCTAGCAACATTTCAGTATTCTGCTCTGAAATTTCTTCTTCCATCAGCAAATCGGTATGCTGATTTAAATCCTCCATGAGACAGTCAGCTAGTCCCTCCTCCATATCATCTGTTTCAAGAATATCTCCTTGTTCTTTGTCTATCTTTTTCAGCAATGCACCCTGAGTATAGATCCTCTTCTTTTCCAACTCTCTTCTCTGAAGATCCAACTTTCTATATAACTTAACAATCTCAATTGGGGTAGAACTTGGAAATTTTACACAAATTTCCATAGCTTCACTTGCTGCTAACCAATCATCAGATAGCCCTTCTTCCTCTACTTCAATATTCTGCTGAATATTTCCATGAGACCCCTCTGTCTTCATTTCTTTCTGAGATCTTGCTATCTCAACATAATTCTGAATAGATTTCAGATTCAAATCTTCTTCTTTAACAAACTTCAAAGTTTTTTCAACACCTTGTGATGTACCTGAAATCACACAGAAATCATTATTCTTAAAAACATAAGACCTTGTGGTCCCACTTGATGCTTCAGTCAACATCTCTATTTGCTACTTTGAATCCTTCATTTGATTCAGTTATTCTTTAGATTTCTCTTCTATTACATCACTACTTTCAAAAATTAATGGACCATAAGCTGGCTCAAATATCAAATCTTCCTTTAAAATGAGTAAATCTTCCTTCAATTGAACATTCACTCTATGCTCCCAATTCACTTGCAGTCTATGCCATGTGACTTTCCTCTTCATACTCCATCCACATCTCTGGTCTACTTTACTTATCCGTAAAATTTCCATCAACAACTCAAGACGGAAATTCATCTTAGCTCTCTCTCTGTCAATCTACTCTTGACTCATTCTCATGCCATTTGACTTGGAATCTTCCTTCTCATTTCCTTTGTTGTGGTCTTCTTCAAAATCTCTGCAATGACGTTCAATAGTCATCTTTGTCTCTATCTTCATGAGTTCCTTATTCACTCATCATGAGCTATACTAAAGCCTTTACAATAGCAAGTCCTCCCTACTACCACTTACGTCACCAATACTCTCTCTGGACTTGGTCTCTTGGCAAGCATCGGTTCTCTATTCTCTGAAACCTTTTGAGCATCCTCTCTTCTCCCTCTAGGCTTAAACTCACCTGCACTTTTTAAGAACACAACTATCCTTTTTATCCAATCTCTGTTGGAATTTTTCAAGGTTCTGCTCCACACTTTGCTTTCATTCAGAAACACTCTTCATCGGTACTTTTAAAATTGGGATCTTCATTTGCTGAGATCTGCAACCTGAATTCTGCAATATTATCTTCAAACCAGAGTTAAAATAAAACATATTAGCTCACCTTCAAGATATATTTGTGATCTTGTTCCATCTCTCACTTGTACTTTCATGCACCGTACAACTGCATATTGTAAATGGTACATCATTCACTCTCCTTCACACAAACTCCACTCACGAAAATTTCAAAACCCACATATTATGCATAAAAACCATCTCACGTAAAAATGCATGTTCCTCTCTATATCACCCAGGATTAGCACATTTCTCTTTTCCATTCACTTTGCATTCATTTATACCTCTGCATTTGCAGCATGTTGAAATCAATCATCTCTGCAAAATATTTATTTATAATTTCAATTAAGAAAACCCCAAAATGTCAACACAAAACATGCCCAATCATACCTTTATCCTTCATAATTCAGTTGCGCCACTCCGGTTCATATTTTTTCTGCTCTTCATAAAAACCACAACCCCACACTTCCAATTCAGTTCCACAAAAAGGAAATTTCTTCTTCATGGGAGATTCTTACATGCTTCCCTAAAATATGAAATATTAGAACTTTAATACCCTCATAACATGAATTATATTTAATCTACGTAAACTTCAACTCACACAAAATTGTATGATTCCTCAGGACCATTTCGACGCTTAACACAACAATAGTGTTAAAAAAAAATTACATTCAAAACCATGTCATATTCCCAACTTACGTTCCTCTTTGACACATCGAATTTTGACCATGTTTATATTGGTTTTCTGCAATGTTATCGGCCCTCAAGGAGCATGATTATATACACAGGAGTTTTACCTCCCAGCATTGGTGGTCGATATGAAAAACTTGTTCACAGAGAGTTACTGCAACATTCAACATGAGGTCACTCAACAATATCGATGCCATTTTCACTTGAGGCAACTGGTCTCTCTATCTTGGCAACCATCAACATACATATCACATTAACGCAGGAAAATAAAAGAGAGAAATCTTTGTTTAGATGGAACCTATGGATTATTAAAATGCTATGGAAAATGGGTCATTCACTTACCATTTCAATGAGTATTTATTGTCAACCACTCTCCATCACAGTGTTACCTAACGTTGTATGTAACGTTACATCTCTTAACCATTTCTTTAACACTGTGTGTGGAAACACAACTTTACACTGTCAACTTCAATGCTATAAATGACAATACCACAATCAGTCTACTATCAAATGTGCATCAAGGTCCTTCAAAAATTGGTGGTCGATGCCATATGCGGCATTATCAACCTTTAAAAATTTTGGTTTGATGCTATGTGTAGTATTTCCAGCCTCCTAATAGTCGAAATCAACTTCATTATCAACTTTGCTACTTCGATTTATCACACTGCAACTCACAACTCCTGTAGGCTTTGATCACCTCTTCAGGTCGTTCAAAAACCTCTACTTCCCACTGCAATGGCATAGCTCTCGCTCTTCGCATTAGCTGGCATCGAATTCTGGCTCGAGTGATAGCCACTCACAGATTCTGCGACTCGTTGGCACACCATCGCCTCCTCCTTGCGTTGGCTGGTGTTATCATTTGATGATCGAACCTTATGGATCTCCTCTTCTGTGATGTGCATTGTTTAATTGATCTGTGGCACCATTGAACCACATGGATCCTTCTTACTGTGGAGTCACGAATCCTCAAGTATGCAGACTCCCTTTAATTGCTAGGTACGATCCTTTCAAACTTGATCACACTGCCTTATCTCGTGTAAGATGCAAATTCCCCCCTCTATATAAACTCTTCCTGCATTCACAGTTGCACACATAGTATATATAAAAAATTGCATATTTAAAATAGGCATCTTAACAAGCTCTGATACCAAATGATGCAGGGATTCTGGGTTAAATCAGATCCCAGCATATAAAAACACATGTACTACCTTCAACATTAAAATTATCATAAAATCAAATCTTCATAACCACACATTTGCAATTTCTCAAAGTATACAAAAATAAAAGAAAGCTTATCAAAACATAAATCTACTGATATAAATTAACACAACAATTCCTTGGCCAAATATTACAATGGAGAGCTTCTCTCAGCTCTTGGGCCTTTTACAAAATCTCTCAAACTATTTCACACTCTCTCTTAATTCCTCACTTCTCACCTCTCTTCCCTTATTTTCTTCTTTACACAACTCTCCTATTTATACACAAATATGGATTTACTCCATTCCAAAAATATCTCCACACAAATCTCAACTAAATCTAAATTAGATTCATTCTAGGTGTGGACTCAACAAAGTCCCGTACATAGAATTCCTACTCCCTAAATTTGATACCTAATTCTATTTCACTCATATCCTTTTAATTATTAAAATAATATATACAATAATCCTCACCTTTAAATTTTTCTCTATTAAATTATTAAAATGAATAAAATAATTAAAAAGCCTCACCGCCTATTTCACATAAATAAATAATAAAAATTGATCTTGATGCTCTTGCATCAACACCTCTTTGTAGTCGAGCCAACCTTTGTTAGATACACAGAGGCTGACGAGAATTTCAGAAAATTCACAAAGATTAAACTACCAGATGAAGAGTTTTGGTAGAAGCTCATATATTTACTTTAAAAAGGAAGTTTGCAGTAAAAGAGGATAAAAAACACAGAGTGTTGTTTTGCATAGTAAAAATATATTTTTAAAGCAGTAAAATAGTCAAAACAGCAGGTTAAAGAGTATCAGAGGTTAAAGTGCATCATTTAAAGAGTATCAGGTGAGATAAATTTTCAAAACTGATCGAAGATCATATTTCCAGTGTTAAAGACAACTCAACTAGCCAGTTGTTGCCTAAGTCCAACAGAAAGATATTTTATTTAATTAATAGGACAACTTGCAAGTTTGTTATGCAACTGTCACTATCTTTTTGGAATAAGATATTTTATTTTCCAAAAAAAATTCCTGGGACCATTCTAGGATATTTTGTATTACTTTTTGTATAAATAATTCATCATTTGAAGTATTAGTGTGGATTAATTGCTGAATATTTCTATAGCTGGAACATTCTGGAACTAAGGGTTTTTGTAAGCAAGCTCAAGTCAGAAGACTAGATTTCAAGGAATAAAGCATCATATTACTGGATTCATGTGTTGGGCCATTGAAGTGAAGTACTTTCTACTGTTATCTGTATATTTTCTTATTTTTCTCATCCATTCATAAATGTGTTCTAAATTTTAATGTGAAATCAGGAATTGTTATATCATAATTTGTTAACAGCACTCTGTTATTGACTGGTTTTCATTTAAATGTTTTTTGCTAATATCGAGACTAGGGAACCCTTAATTTCTCCCTAATTTCTATTGACCCCTACATTTTCACTCCTTATCCGGATCAAAGAATCATTAATTTTTCTTTATCTCAATTAAATTCACTTCACCAATCAGCCTTTGAATATCTTTAGTGACTCTGCTATCTTGCCATTTAAACATTTGAATTTAGACATTGATCCTGATGTTTTTGCTTGACACACTGCCTCCATCTTCCCAATGGATTCCAGATTCATAGCTATCCATCTCATTAAGTGATTTTCCCACCAAAACCAATCAAAACCCCAAAACCAATTTTCCCTATATAACTAGCCTAAAAAAAAAAAAAAAAACAAAGTTAAATCTTATAGACAGAGCCCTCTCTGAGCCTTAGGAAGGCTAGATCCTAAAGTTTAAAAGTAGGTATGTGGTTACCTCTAATATTCTTTAAACTATTAAATCAAATCTCAAAACTTTGGGAATTATTAGAGTGATAACATTTCCGACATGTGCAATCAGTTTGGATCTTGCGATTTGGCATATTAGCATACCAAATGACAAGGCAACATGGAACCAGTCTTTAGAGTCCTAGGACCTAGCCTTCCTAGACTTAGAGGAATCTCTCAGGTTATTTTATAAAGGATATGTTCTTGTTTTCTTTTTTAAGGGTTAATTTTAGGCTAGTTATTAAGTGCAAGGTTTGTTTGAATGTTTTGGTTGGACATAATGATCAAAGAGCATAGATAGAATGGGAAATCTCTAAGTCATTGGCCAATGGAGTCAAATGGAAGTAATGATAAGTTTATTAAAGGATCAGGCAGTATCATAGGGAAAATTTAACTTGGCCAGTGGATCTTCAAATTTTTTGGGATAATGAGATGAAAATTAAGGATAGGAATGAAAAGTAGGACAAAGGGAAATTAAGAATCCTTTATCATGTACTTTAAACAAGAGAAATATTTCAAGGTAACTGTTTTGAAGTAGGCCAAAGGACAGGGAAAACCATAGACTTCTTTGGAATTTTTTTTAATAAGAAACCATTCAGACAACAATCCAGCAACCAAAAGACTACTTTAGATAAGAAAACATATAAGATAAATAGTAAGAGCAGCCTAAGATCAAACAAAAATAATCTAATCTTCTTTTGACTTACTCTCTAGGGATCTTTAAAGCAACCTTTTGAGTCAGTCCAGAGGATAGGGCTCACCATAGATTTCCCTGATTTAGACTCTACTAAACATACTTTAAATAAGTTTTCGAGACAATTCTCAAGTTGCACTCAAAGGAGCATGGACTTACCACTAAATTCCCTAGTTTCACTCTATTGAAATCATTCCTTAAAAACAACCTCTCCAACTGTAATCAAAGGGACATGGTCTTAACAAAAGAGAAACTCCTTAGTTATACGTTATTGAATTGTTCCTAAAATAACAATCTAGATGGAACTGGAGGGAAATTAAGAATCCTCCAATCAGACCTTTGTAATGTTCCCATTTTAGCACATGGCTAAATGGAACATTAAAATTTTGCTTCTATCATATTGCAGCTAAATAAAAGGGTAAGGAGGCCCATGTTTATTGAAAACATGAATAAAATCCCTCAATTGTGGAAAGGGATAGACATAAGAACTTGATTTTTCACCCACAAGTGTGAAAAGGGGCAAATGCATGAAGACAAGGTCAGGTTTGACCAAGTCAAATAGCGCTGCCATAGGAGGGGTGGCTTACTTTAGAAGACAACACAGTGTGAATGAGGAAGAGTATATTTGGTGGAGGAAACCCTAATGGATGGGGCCCATGGAGAGAGAGCTTTCACTTGTTTAAAAGGAGGACAAGGAAACCATTGTTTCTCATGCTATGATTATTCATCTCATTGTCTATTCAAACAATTGTGCATTCTCTTCTGTTTAGCAACAATTGCCGAGGAATTCCTATTTAGGATTCCTTCTCCTTCTTGAGTAGCTCTTGAAGGATTTTTTTTCATTCTCCATATCTCTTGGCTCAAGGACAAAGCTTCTCCTTTCAGTTACTACATTATTTCTGCTCAAGTATAATGCAGTGTTGCTGGGGTGTTGCAGTGGAGGACACCATATGCCATTTCCTTGGCTCATTTGTCAGAGGAGGGAGCTTTTATTCCTCTGGGAGGTTAGTGAGGGAGATCTGGGAGCATATTGCAGATCATTGGCATTAGGCTAAGCATTCCTCTTCACCAACAATGCAGTCCCTTCTCTAGATTGCGTTATTTCTGAGTGCATTTGCAGTGGAGACTTGCTCCACATATTTGGAGGGTTAGATCTTAGGTGAGAGGATCAGACTTTCATTCTAGAGATCCTTTGGATGAGATTCCACCATCTATTATAGCATCATTAGCTATCTACATCCATTTCCAGTTTTGAGTTGTAGTTGTTGCCCAACAACTCTGACATTTCTGCAGATTTGCCATTTTGTGCACATTTCAGCCAATCCCTTTGAGGATTGTATATTGTATGTTTTTCAGGGGTTGAGATCTTGCTCCCCCTTATTTATTTGAGCCATTATTGTCACATCTATGTACTATTGACATTTTGCAGCAGTTCCTCCTCAAGGATTGTGTAGTCATAGCCAGGGCCTCTTTGATATAGAAGTATTTCTCCATATTTCATGTACATGTTTCATTGAGGTTGCATTTCCTAGCTTGAGAGATCATTTCCTGAAGATCTTGTATACATTTTTTGCTGCTATAATCTATTGTAATGGTTATGTATATCTTCTAGCATTTTGGTTTTAATTCATTCACTGCTATTTCCAGCTCATGTTTATGATTTGCTGAGCTCCACATTGGTAATTTCTTGAGATATTCCCAATAGTGTAGCTGTTCCTAATTTGGAACATTACAAATTTTCAGAAGAAAACATTAAGACAGTGAAGAGAAAACAGAATTGAGGTGCTTTCAAAAGACATTTCTTAGCCTAAAAAGTTTGCTCTACTGTAACAAAGAAAGATGAAAACATAATGAAAAAAGGAAATAACAATAACAAGTAGAAGCACTTCACCAACAACCAAGCTCAGGGATGTAGTGATCTAGCCTCCTCCATCAACAAACAAATCGAGGCATCCACACGATCCAAGACATCAATTTTCCTTCAACTTCCAAGAGACTATGTATTACTTCAAAGAGTCATTGAATTCCAACAATACAATGAGTTTAGATGCAGTATTTATGCTGCAAATGAGGAGGTGGAGGGTTAAGATAGGGTTTGATTATCATTTATTACAGAGTAAGTGCATTCCTAACCTTGAAAACCTTGCAAGGTATAAGGCAGGAATATCTCCAACTACTTCTCTGTTTCAATAACTCTATCTTAACTTCCTAAGGAAAAATAGGTGAAATGTTTGACTTTAAGGCCTATAATAACTTTTACAATAACTGCCTTGATAGATATAAAACATCTCCGAATGTATAATAATTTCCAAATGCCTTTATGGAAAGAAATCATGCTATAGGTGGCATTTCGTTCTTTGCAGAAGTGAATTTCTTTCTTGTTGATTTTTTCGAAGCTGTATTTGGGTTATCTGTCTTTATTTCAACCGAAAAACTCAATAACTAGGCCTTTGAACCTTGATTTAGTCCTTATAATTTTCTTACTGTCTTTATCCTTTATTTATGCTTATGACTGTTTTGTTTATTTATTCTGTGTCTTCAAGCCTCTGACTTTCATCTTTGATCACTGTCTTTAAGGGCTAATCCTCTGTGTTTATCCTTTGATTTAGAATTAACTCCTTATCCTTCTGTTCTTCACTTTCTTCATTACTTCCACTGACTGTAATTGTCTTTTGCATGCAGGGAGGTGTTCTTCATGTGTTGGAGGGTTTTATAACCCATCGATGATCATGATTCATCGAGGGTTAAGCCTTTATGTAAATCCCTGGTTCTGCCATATGAATTTCACCTCTCGAATAATCATCCAGAGGTTAATTACATCATTTTCTTGACTGTCAGAATGACTTTTGGGCATCACCGCCATTAAAACCTGCACAAAACAACCTAAAACAATGTTAATTTAAAACCTACGGGAGTGGAGAAACTGTGTTTTTCAGGGTTCTGAGGTGTCAGGGGTGATTTACAAAGGAAGAGAGGGTGCAGAGGGAAGGTTCCGTATGTGGAACCAGGCAGAAAGGTGAAGAAATTTGAATTTTGGCGCGGGAGGGGAAGGTGGTTTTGGGAAACCACAGTGGTTTATCACATGCGCTGAGGGAGGTAAATGGTTTTAAGTGATGGGCAATCAATACCATAGAGTGAATGTCGCGTGTCTAGGGAGAAACCGCTTATTTCACGCGGGTTAGGAGTGTTAATGTTCAACGCTGATTTCCGCACGATACGAGATCTGGATCGTCAGATCTTAAGGGGTGAGGTTGACGGTGCGGTAGGGTTGAGGGACCGGTGCGCAGGTATGGAGGGTGGAGCCTAAAGACAAGTGGTGGGCTGTGATCAGTGGCATGGTTAAGTGGAATGCGGGGTTGGGCATGATGACATGGAGAGATTTGTCGAGTAGTGTGGAGTTGCGCTGATGTGGGATGAAGGGCGGTGATATGATGGCCGTTGGATCAGGGCCCAGGGATCAAGATCAATGGTCAAAATGATCTAGGAGAAGACGAAGCGGCAAGGTGAAATAATGGGGACCCGCTTTTAATTTTTTGAAGGTTTGGGTGGGTTTATAAGGTTTTAGCAGGGGTATGTAAAAAATATCATGGGCAGAGGAGTTTGGAATAGGGAAGAGGCTAGGATGTAGCGAAGAAAATGGTTTTATGAGGGTAAGGGGCTAAGGCTTTAGGCTGAAAAAGGGGCTTAAGGGCTTGTTTTGTGCAAAAGGGTGCTTTTAGAATAAAAATAGAGTTTTAATGAAGTTTTAAAGGGTCCGATAGGCTTAGAAGTTAGGTTTAAATAATGTAAAAGGGATTTTTACATTGTTTAAGGGTTTTTAGACAAAAATGATGAATGAAGGGGGCTTATGAGGGATTTTTTAGGGAAAAAAGAAATGGGTTTTTATAGGAGAAAGGGGATGAATGAGGGTGTGGGTATGATGACAAAATGAGGCAAAATAGGCCCAGAAAATAGAGTTTTCTTGGAGCAGCAGGGTAGTTTTGAGAAAGAAGAGATAGGCAAATTTGGTAAAAACAGTCAGGTTTAGGATGATGAAGGCAATGAGATTTCTAGAACTCACAATGTTTCCCAACTATTGTTTCTAGAAATCTATGGTTTATAACTTAGTCATCCTTCGATATTTGCAAAATTTATCGATGAGTAACAGTGGCTCCACTTGGGGAGGGCAACTTTCTTTTCAAGGTGTCCAGAACCTCAGTTCATGAAATATCTTTATTTCAGCAGATTAGTGCCTTATCCATTGGGAAGATTTCCCTTATTTTTCTTTTGTCGATATTTATTTGAAGTGAACATCTGATCAATCTGCAACATATGGTTTATTTAAAACAACATTTTTACCTACCCAATCCTACTTGTCTTGACATTTTTTCTTCTTTGAGTGCATTTGTATTGGCAAACTCTTGACATTTTATTTTTGAAAACAGGAAATAAACTATCTACTCCTATCCTTATTTCTTCCAAGAGCTCGGATTAAGCTATTGGACTCTTTTTATTTTCTACCTGAACTATTTGACTGCCAATATTGAAATGTTTGGTAGTCTTGATTCTCTATCTAGTGACATGAAATTTAAAAAATGGTTTTCAAATCAGGTTTAGACAGTCTGATTCACCATGGTTGTGGCATTGAAACAAGCTGCACACAAACATTATTTGCATGAAAATAAATTTAGAAAGATAATGCTATGATTTATCATTTGGAATATATCCTCACCTATCTCTTTGGTTCTATTTTTAGCATGTGGTACCAGGATCTTTATATTTCCCTAATATATCATTCCTGATAAGTGAAGTATGAAATAATCTTGACAATATTTGTTTCTACTAACTTATCAACATAAATTTAAAGCATGTTTAGCCATGATTAGGCTAGATGACTGAACAAGATATCGTTTTGAATCAGAAGTGGCATTTAGACTTGCACACTTTCAGTAGTACTATTTTTTGGGTACATGCTGTACCTCTTTTATTTTTCCCTTTTTCCTTTTCTTTTCTTTCATTGTTTTTGTATTTTCTTTGATTTTTCTCATGCTATGTTATGTATAATGAGTGAAAATTTTGAATCTAGGACTCTTGATAGAAATAATGTTTGAGCATCCTTCCATTGACATGACCTCCAAATATTTCTTCTCCATTCAGCCCTTGTAAAAATAAAGCATTATGACCTCAAATTGAGTGAATGATATAAGGCCCTTTCCATAAATTCTCAAACTTGCCATGTTTGACTTTATCTTCTCTCCTTGAATCCCATTTCAAAACTGTGTCTCCAACTTGGAAGTTATTTGATTTGGCCTTTCTATCAAAGATATTCTTGATGTTTTCTTGCACTGCCTATGTCCTTTTGTATACTTCTTCTCTTGTCTACTGCAAATGAATTGTTTGATTTAGTCTTCTCTGCACATCATTTTCTTCTGTTGGTACTTCTTGGAGAAGTTTCATGACTGGAACTCCCAAAGATGTAGGGAAAACTACATCTAGTCCATATACCAGCTGATAGGGGGATATATTTATTGATTTCTTGGTGGTTAGCCTATCAGCCCATAATGCATGAACCGACTTACTATGCCATGATTTTTTATTTTGATCCTGCAATTTTTTAATAATGTTGACCAGAATTTTGTTGGAGGATTCAGCTAATCCATTACCTTGGGGATAATAAGATGTGGAATGGACTAATGTGATATGATATTTGTAGCAAAAATCAACCATTCTTTTGGATTTGAAAGTAGCAACATTGTCTGTGCACCTCCATTATTGCATTTTCAAACCCCAATTGGTAATCTTCATAATCCTCATGATCATTTTCAATTTGTTTTGAGGAGAAGAAACCTTGTTCTTCTTTAGTGAGGAAAACATCTATCTCATTGTCAGATCCTATCAGATTTACATGATTTTCTTCTAACCTTTCAGTCTCCCTTTCTTCTTCTTGATCTACATATTTTTCTTGAAAGGGAGGTCTAATCTGTTGGTCATTATCTCTTTGTCTATTTTGAATATGATCTCCTCTGAAATTGGGATTTCTATTTCTGTTTTGGGGATTAATTTGGTTTTCTCTAGGAGGTACTCTATCATTTAAGTTTATATTTTCAAGCATTCTTTCCATTACTCTCACTAATTTATCAATTTTGGCATCAGATGATGAAGTTGATGCCATTGTTTCATCTTTATATGTAACTCTTTTTTCTGATTTCAATCTAGCTCTTTTCTCAATTGGATTTGCTTCTACACTAATAGCTCCCCTCTGCATATCTTCTAAAGTTAAGGGGTCTCTTTCTCTTTGTTGGTAAGCCATGTCTAGATCAAAGCCTTCAGTAAATTTAGCTAAGGCTAGGCCTAGTGGAGGTTTCATGTTTGGGGGAAGTGCATTGTAAACACTATTAAATCTAGTGCAATACTCTTGGAAAATTTCCCCAGTATTTATTTTAAGGTTGCTATATTCTAAAAGGATTTGGAGAGGGTTATTTTTAATTTCCCATTTGTTTATGAATGTTTGGTATAAAAAAGGGAGATCATTTATGCTATTAGGAGTTAATATTTTAAACCATTTCTTGGCTTCTCCTCCTAAACATTGGGTAAATATTCTCATCTTAATGGTCTCTTCTTCTATTTCCATGTAATCAAAGGCATCATCCATTTTATCTACATGCTGTTAGGAAGTAGTAGATTCAGTTCCAGTGAAATGGGGAATTCTAGATTGATAATCATTTGGTAAAGGAACCAGAGGTTGTGATAACACTAATGGGGCATACCATGCTTCCATGGTGGGAGCAAATGGGGGATTTACAAGGGGTGGATTTTTGAAAGGGAAATTTAGATGAAAAGGAGTGTTTTTAACAGTGGATGTGTGGATGGGGGTGGTGGAAATACTTGGACCAACAAGCTGATTATGAGCATACTTTATATGGAAAGGACTAGAGTGGTGGAGAAGCTGAACATCAGGAGGAATGGAAGGAGAGGCTTCTCTGCTAAAGTTATGCTGCAAATCCGTGGGCTCAAGGACAGATTGGTCAATATCACTATGTGACTTGGTTCTAAATAGGTTCCTTTTATGAGACAATTCAAAGTGAGGATATTTAAATACTGTAAGGTTTTCAGGAAAAGATCTTGTTCTTTGGATGGTCCTACCAGTAGTTAAATTTCCAGCTTTAGAAGTTTTCCACAAAATATTTTCTGGATCATCAACTATTGGAGGAGGATTAGGGTCTGGATGAGATCTGGTATTGATCCTATGTGAAGCCAGATTTCAAGTTCAAAATGTGGAGAGGCTGAAAGCTCTAAGGATTGTTTTCAAATGTTTTGGCCTCTCTTAGTGTTTAGTACCTTTATAAAATATGGGACTAGGCTTATAAACTTCTTTAGGACTGATTTGATACAATCTTAAGGGAATCTAAAAGAACTAGTGGATTAATAGGCCTACTGGGGCTAGTGGAGTCGCCAGGTGGAAATTTTTAGCTTTTTTGAAGGTAAAATGTGTTATGGTCCACCACCAAATGAGTAATAAAACCAATCTAAGAATTTTTTTGGGTTTTTTTGAGTTTTTATGTGGTTCTTATGGTTTCTGGAGTCTTAAGGAGTACTTAGTTTGTAACTGACTCATAATGTCCCACCGTGATCGTCAAAATGTTGGTGTGGCGATGAGGTGGCAGATTCACTATATTTTCTAAGTCAAACTAAGGGTCTAAAGAGTCTTAAGAGGTATTCAAGAAAATATATACTCAGAAGGTCCCATCGTGATTGCCAAGATGTTTGGATCCTGTGATTTGGCAGATTGGCATACCAAATGACAAGGCAACATGGAACCAGTCTTTAGAGTCCTAGGACCTAGCCTTCCTAGACTCAGAGAGGGATCTCTCAGGTTATTTGTAAAGGATATGTTCTTGTTTGAATTTTTAAGGGTTAATTTTAGGCTAGTTATTAAGTGCAATGTTTGTTTGAATGTTTTGGTTGGACATAATGATCAAAGAGCATAGATAGAATGGTAAATATCTAAGTCATTGGGAAATCGAGTCAAATGGAAGTCATGATAAGTTTATTAAAGGATCAGGAAGTATCATAGGGAAAATCTAACTTGGCCAGTGGATCTTCAAAGTTTTTGGGATAATGAGATGAACATTAAGGATAGGAATGAAAAGTAGGAGCAATTAAGAATCCTTTATCATGTACTCTAAACAAGAGAAATATTTCAAGGTAATTGTTTTGCAGTAGGCCAAAGCTAGGGAAAACCATAGACTTCTTTGGAAATTTTTTTAATAAGAAACCATTTAGACAAAAATCTAGCAATCAAAAGACTACTTTCATATAAGAAAACATATATGATAAATAGTAAGAGCAACCTAAGATCAAACAGAAATAATCTAATCTACTTTTGACCTACTCTCTAGGGATATTTAAAGAAACCTTTTGAGGCAGTCCAGAGGACAGGGATCACCATAGAATTCCATGGTTTAGACTCTACTAAACATACTTTAAATAATTTTCAGAGACAATTCTCAAGTTGTACTCAAAGGAGCATGAAATTACCACTAAATTTCCCTAGTTTCACTCTATTGAAATCATTCCTTAAAAACAACCTCTCAAGCTGTACTCATAGGGACATGGTCTTACCAAAAGAGGAACTCGTTGGTTATAATCTATTGAATTATTCCTAAAATAACAAGCTAGATGGAAATGGAGGGCAATTAAGAATCCTCCAATCATACCTTGCAGAATAAAACATTAAGACAGTGAAGAGAAAAGAGAACTAAGGTGCTTTCAAAAGACATTTATTAGCATAAAACGTTTGCTCTACTATAAAAAAGAAATATGAAAACATAATGAAAATAGGAAATAACAATAACAGGTAGAAGCACTTCACCAATAGCCAAGCTCAGGGATCCAATGATCTAGCCTCCTTTGTCAACAAACAAATCAGGGCATCCACAAGATCCAAGACATCAATTTTCCTTCAACTTCCAAGAGACTATGTATTACTTCAAAGAGTCATCGAATGCCAACAATACAATGAGTTCAGATGCATTATTTATGCTATAAATGGGAGGTGAAGGGTTAAGATAGGGTTTGATTATCATTTATTACAGAGTAAGTGCATTCCTAACCTTGAAAACCATGCCAGGTATAAGGAAGGAATATCTGCAACTACTTCTCTGTTTCAATAACTCTATCTTAACTTCCTAAGGAAAAATAGGTGAAATGTTTGACTTTAAGGCCTATAATAAATTTTACAATAACTGCCTTAACAGATATAAAATATCTCCAACTGTGTAATAACTGCCAAATGCCTTTATGGAAAGAAATAATGTTGTAGGTGGCAGTTCGGTCTTTGGAGAAGTGAATTGCTCCCTTATTGAGTTTTTCGAAGCTGTCTTTGGGTTATTTGTCTTTGTTTTAACTAGAAAACTCAATAATTAGGCCTTTGAACCTTGATTTAGTCATTATAATTTGTCTTATTGTCTTTATCCTTTATTTCTTCTTATGACTGTTTTGTTTATTTATTCTTTGTCTCCAAGCCTTTGACTTCAATATTTGATCACTGTCTTTAAGGGCTAATCCTCTGTGTTTATCCTTTGATTTAGAATTAACTCCTTATCCTTCTATTCTTCACTTTCTTCATAGCTTCCACTGAATGTAACTCTCTTTTGCATGCAGGGAGGCTGTCTTCATGTGATGGAGGGTTGTATAACCCATCGATGATCATGATTCATCGAGGGTTAAGCCTTTATGTAAATCCCTGGTTCTTTCATATGAATTTCACCTCTCAGATTGTCATCCAGAGGTTAATTACATCATTTTATTTACTGTCATAATTCCTTTTGGGCATCACCGCCATTAAAACCTGCACAAAACAGCCTAAAACAATGTTAATTTAAAACCTGCGGGAGTGGAGAAACTGTGTTTTTCAGGGTTCTGAGGCATCGGGGGCGATTTGCAGAGGAAGAGAGGGTGCAGAGGGAAGGTTCCGTATACAGAACCAGGTGGAAAGGCAAACAAATTTGAATTTTGGCGTGGGAGGGGAAGGCGGTTTTGGGAAACCATAGTGGTTAATCACATGCGCTGAGGGCGGTAAGTGGTTTTGGGCGATGGGCATACGATAGAGTGACTGCTGCATGTCCATGGAGAAACCGCTTATTTCGCACGGGTTAGGATTGTTAATGTTTGGCGCCGATTTCTGCGCGATACGAGATCTAGATCGTCAAATCTCAATCGGTGAGATCTATGATGCGAAAGGGTTGAGGGACCAGTGTGCAAGTATGGAGGGTGGAGCCCAGAGATAGGTGGCAGGCTCTGATCGGTGGCAGGGTTAAGTGGAAGGCGGGGCCGAGCATGATGACGTGGAAGGATTTGTCGAGTAGCACAGAGTTGCGTTGATGCGGGATGAAGGGCGGTGATATGATGGCCATTGGATTAGATCCCAGGGCTCAATATGAATTGTCAAAATGATCTGCGAGAAGAGAAGCGGCAGGGTGAAGTAATGAGGGTCTGCTTTTAATTTTCCGAAGGTTTGGGTGGGTTTATAAGGTTTTAGCGGGGGTATGTAAAAAATATCATGGGAATATTTGTTTGGAATAGGGAATGGGCTAGGATGTAGCAGAGAAAATGGTCTTGTGAGGGTAATGGCCTAAGGCTTTAGCCTGAAAAAAGGGCTTAAGAGCCTGTTTTGTGCAAAAGGGTGCTTTTAGCATAAAAAAAAAGCTTTTATGAAGTTTTAAAGGGTCTGATAGGCTTAGAAGTTAGGTTTAAATAATGTAAAAATGATTTTTACATTGTTTAAGGGTTTTTAGACAAAATTGATGAATGAAGGGGGCTTATAAAGGATTTTTTAGGGAAAAAATAAATGGGTTTTTATAGTAGAAGGGGATGAATGAGGGTGTGGGTATGATGAAAAAATGAGGCAAAATAGGCCCAAAAAATGGAGTTTTCTTGGAGTATAAGGGTAGTTTTGAGAAAGAAAAGATAGGAAAATTTGGTAAAAACAGTCAGCTTTAGGATGATGAAGGAAGTGATATTTCTAGAACTCACAATGTTTCCCAACTATTGTTTCAAGAAATATATGGTTTATAACTTAGACATCCTTTGATGTCATCAAAATTTACTGATGAATAACAAAATATACATAATATAAAAGATATACACCTGCTTACATTGTGCCCCACCTTGTATAATAGCCATAAGGAGAATAACATTATCGTAAAGAGGTTGGATCGCTTCCTGGTGCAGGAGAGTTTGCTAGAACAAATGAGCTCTTTAAAATCCTAGGTGGTGGGGTTAATGATATCTCACCACCGGCCGATTGTATTACAATGGAAATGTGAGATACCACAACTTGGTATACCCTTAATTTCAATCGGAAGTGGTTGGAGGATTCAGGATTTGTCACATTGTTGATCAATTTCTGGAAGATGTGCAACCAGGAACTAGGCATCCCCGATGGCCCACATGTCGGATTCCTTATAAATACTGAAATCTTGGGTGTGGACCTCGGAAATAATACGGAAAAGGAAAATCCTTGTGAAATTAAATGTAATATTCCCAAATTGGAAATGCAGCAACATAGAAAAGTTATGCAGTAAAATAACACAGTTCATCTAAAGCAAACCAGGAGGCCAATAAAAAGGCTCTTCAAAAGTATTTATATTAGCAATATAGATGTATAATGATGCCCATAAGATGCATAGCTGAAAATACAAGACACCAGTAGAAGAAAATCCCTCAAAAGAGGTGTTGCAACCACATGTATAGACTAAAAATGCCTTGAAAGTGTTATTTTATTGGGCTGCAAACTGGTTTTGATTACATGTCAGATCTAGAGCAGATCTGTGTATGAGAAGACAAATCCATACACTGTAAAGGCTCCTCTTTCAGATCCCCTTGGGGATTTCAGCATTACACCAAGTACAAGCAGTAGATATAAGATCTAAGTCTACAAATCATTAGAAATATTCAGAAATTCTGAAACATGCAAGTATTCAGATTAGATTTGATATGACAAGAAATATATCTTCCTTCAATGGATCTTCAAAGTGGAGGACAGATCCCCAACATTTGAAAACCAATTCTCTGAATGGTGCACCCAAACTCCCTGCAACAACACCTACAGGAATAGTGTAGATCTGGAAGAGAAAATGAGCTATTGGGTATAGATAATAGTTTGCCACATGCCAATATCAGAAAATGATGCCCAAGCACTCCAATACACTCCTCCCAATAGAGCAGAAGAATCCTCCACTAAAAAAGGACACTGAAATGTCCTAGATCTGAATAGATCTAGCCTCCACTTGCTGCAGCTTGCAAAGACAAACAAACCCTGAACAATATTTGAGTTGTAGGTGAAAGGAGGAGCTTGGCCTTAAGCCAGATAGTGGAATATGCAATACAAGACTCTCCTAAGAGCTACTCAATGGGAAGAGGTGTGATTCCTAAACAGGAAAACCCAATGCTAAACAACATTTGCAATCTAGGCTAAACAACCAAAGAAATATATATGGTATAAATAGAAAATATATCAAAATATCATATCTTCAACAACCTCTTCATACTACCATCCCCTTCCTTATATAGATTAAGAGATTGTAAACCCTAAACCACCTTCAATGAAATCTTCTCTTTCACACAATCCATCTCCATCTAGAACTGCGTTGTGCCTTATTGATGGCCACTTCTCCAAGACAGCAGTATAGATTTGGTCAAGGTTGACCCAGTCAAAATATCCAACCCCTTTCACACCTAAGGGTGCTTGCTTACATAGCCATGATTTAGCCTTTTTCACATTTGGCCTTGATTTATTCTTTATTTGGAGTTTAATGAACCTCCTTTACACATTTATTCTTTAAGCAAAGAAAGAAAAATAAAAATGGATACTCCAATTAGCTTAGGACTAATTAGGAATATTACATTAAATGACATAATTTTGGAATCACAATCCATCTATAAAGAACTAGATGGTGAGATGTTTTTTGAGGTCTGTTGGGATATAATTAAGGTTCTGGAGGACAGGAAATGCCAGATTCTTCTACAACAAGAACATACATGGCGCCTGACGAGTCGCGAAATTTGGTTGAGGGAGTGATAGAAACACCAAATATTTCCATAATTTTTCCAATATGTGAAAAAATATGAAACTCTATTTTGGAAATTATGAATGATCGAGGGCATAGATCCCACATGAAGGAGGCTATACAAGTAGAGGCGGTCAGGTATTTTGAAGAATTATTCCAGAAATGACATGGTCAATTTGTGGAGGACCAAATATGGGGTACTGCTGATTTTTTGGATATGTTTACTAATGAGGATAATGGTCAAATTATTCATCCTATCACCCCTGCGGAAATTACTCAAGTCTTACATACTTTTCTGAGAGACAAAATTCTAGGTTCGGATAGGTGGAAAATGGAATTCTTTGCACACTTCTCTGATCTATTGATGCAGGACATTATACACATGGTGGAGGAGTCTCACAGGGAGGGGTATATTCATGGTGGTATTAATTCTAATTTTATTGCACTAATACCGAAATAATTGAAAACCAACATGTTCCTGGATTATTGTCCCATCTCATTGAGCAATATTACATACAAAATATCTCGAAAGCTATTATCGTGTGTATCAAAATTGTCTTCTCCAAATTCATCACCTAGGAACAATATGGATTTTTGCACAATCGACTCCTTCATGACGCGGTTTCCTACATCGAGAAGATTATACACTCCATTCATACGAGGAAGATGGAGGCAATGGTTATGAAAATTGACCTGTGAAAGGTATATTATTATGTTGATTGGGAATTTTTGTGTCTTATTTTTACAAAAATTGGTCTTACCAATATTCCAATTGAGCGGTTAATGGGATGTGTCACCAATGGAAAATTGGTTATTTTGATTAATGGGATGTCATATCAGTTCTTTAAATCTAGTTGAGGCCTCCGACAGGGATGCACACTATCTGATCCGGGTTCCTTCAATGTCATATTTACCCATGATCTTTTACTTAAGTGATGTGGTTATAATTGCACTGAAAATAGCATTAAAAGAACACATATGCATGCTTTAAGCAAGAGGAAACAAGACAACAATCAACAACCTAAGAACATGAGACATTGATAACGGAGTTAACCCAGTGTGGGCTATGTCTTCGGGCTCAGTGTCAAAATGGGGTAGGCCACTTCATATAGTTTTGGAAATGTTGATGATATACATGGACTATGTTTTCTGTCATACAAGGATATATGCCCTCAGCATGATTGGCTTATCTCTCCATGAGAAGTTCCACTATAGGAAATCTCACTCAGAATAGGCCTCCTATCAACATGACATAATCGCACACAAGGTGACGATGAAGATCCCTTCAACAAGGTTGCAAAGGTATCATAACAATCCATGGCTAATACATCTCACATGAAGTAGAAACATAGATCCCACAACATACATCAAACAAGGATCTAAAAAGGAATATTACATCTCACAAAAAATGATAAAAAAGGCATATGATATCAATACTACATATACCTCAACCCCTGAAGTTGGCTGAAAAAGTTGATGTTCAGCTGCTGAATCTGGCTACACCATCAAATTTTTGGTGTCAAGAGGCATATAATCGATTGTCCACACTTGGGGATTTGAAACCGTCACTCCAGTCTGAAAAATGGCCAAAAAATGGGAAGTTGTGTTGTTGAAACAAACATTGTGATTGGATTCCTGTTGTCGAGAGGTGTAAAATTGACAAAAAATTTGTCAAATTTTGACTCTTGAAAGTTTGAGACCTTTAGGAATATTTTTGATGCCCCTCAAGATTCCTAGGGCAAGGTTCTGCCCCTTTGGTCACTCATGGTTCCACACCTATAATAAAAAAAAATTATTATTCATTGAATAACATGTCAGTTTGCTCCATGTTCTGCCTCCTCTTTGCTCTCGACTCCATTGGCCTCTCTGTGCTCTCTTCCCTCATGTATTATCCATCATTACCCATGGTTTCCTTGAACCATTTGAATGAAATTTTATAACAAAGTGTGAGGGTGAATAAGAAAAAGTGTGAGGTTGGCACATTGGTTGGCATAATCATATCAAGATACTCGTTGTTGGGAGGTTTTGGGTTCAAATCCAATTGACTCCCAATATTCTTTTAAAAACAAATTTTATTTTTAATGTAGTTTTTTAAAACTATATAATATATGGAATTTGTAGGTCCATATCCCATTGACTCCCAATATCATTTTAAAGCCCAATTTTAGTTTGAATATAGTTTTTTCAAACTATATAATATATGGAATTTGTAGGTCCATACTATAACGACTCCCAAAAACATGAGAATAAGACAAAAAATGGAGGTTGCGCCATCCAAGGCCATTGGGCCTAATTTGAGGTGCCATTTTGTGGCGAGCCCTCATTGGTCGACATCATATGCCACCTCTACCACCTACTTGCCATGTGTTGACTTGTGGTGCTGCCACACCACCTTTTTCTGGGTCCTCCTGTTTTTTTGCCTGAGTTGCCACATTAGATTTTTGGGTCCCACTAGGCCTACCACATGTCATTCATATGGCCTGGCACGTGGAAGAATGTTGAATTTGACTTTTTTTCTTGTTTTTTGGTAAAAAATTCAAACTATAATAACCTTCTCATATAGACTGGTATTTGAGTTTCATTTGTTCCATTGGAATCGATGCAATGAGCACTACAATCATATCCTAGTTCGAAAGCATTCTGACCACTTTGAATTTTGACCATTTCTAAGCCCTCTTGGTCTCTTGAGGGTGTCTGGAGCCACTTGGATCAATCCTCCCCACTAAGGCACTTTTGGTCCAAGAAAAGCATGAAAAAAATGTGCAACTGCTTTGTACCTCATCTGCACCACAAGTGTCCTGAAAAGGTAACCCTTCATTCTCCTTCACCTTTGTTTTTCAGAGCCATAAGCGATGAGCCAACACCTGATTCCTCTGCACACGTGTACTACAATATTCTCACAAATTACATGCTTAATTACATGACCAAGTGTGACCCAAGCATCCCATACTTACCACAATTTTATAACATACACTCTGTTGTCAAGTTTACATAAAAATGGAAATCAATACCCCAGATATAAGGCCAAAACATCATTGTCACTTAACAAGTGATAGAAAAAAAATCATCACTTGTACATTTTAAATTGCAACACATGATTTAAAAAGTAAGGAAAAAACAAGCTAAAATTTTTAGAAAAACCATATCTCACTTATCAAAGTGAATGGGTTATCTTCCCATGGAATATTTTCTTATCGAACAACTATTTCATCTGGTTCATGCACGGACACTGTCTTTGAGACGTTGCCCTAGATGGAGCCTCCAACATGTGGCTCTTTGATGGCCACTTCTGTCACAATGACTGCAATGAGTCTTCTTCCTCTAGACCTACTTTATCTTCTTCTTTCCCTATGATGGAGAAGGCCTTTCACGCCTCATCGTCTTTCATGCTTCCATTCTTTTCCACCACTCAAAAAATACATGGTTATGTAATCCACAAAAACTACATGTTTTTTGAAGCCATGATTTATGTTCTTTGTTAGTGACATGCTTGTAATCAAAATGTACATTATAATGTTGAGACGTGTTATACTTTTCTTGTTGGACTCTGGTGCAATCATGGTGACAAGAGCTTGCCTCAGCTCTCCTGTGCAATGTGCATTGTCATAGGACGATGGTGCAGTGTTGCCATCATTATCTTTCCCTAATGGTTTCAACCATGCATTGGAATATTTTGACACCTTTGAACATTGTCCTTCAGTGTATCCCAAACCTGTGAATCGAGGTCCCTGCACAACTTCCAATGGCTAATTTATGCCTTGGCCATTAACACCAAGTCCTCCTCCTTTACACCACATTTTGGTAAGGATTCTCATGCCAGTTCCTATAATGGGTATCTCCACATTTCCAAAAGAAATAATAGCATGTAAAGATGAAACTAAAGAGAAATAAACATTTTTTACCTCAACTATTGATTCAGACATACGTGATGATGGCTTCTTTAAGCCTTTGTTGTGTTTCAACTTCTCCAAGGCCTCTTTTGTGGCTCGCAATTGAAGCTGCAATATTTTCTTCTCTTATTTACCTTCTCGTAGTAGCCTCTTTAATACATTTGTTGGTTCACAAAGGTGATTGTTATAGGAAACCTCTATGCTTCTCATTCAATTGTCAACCCAAGGTAAGTCTTCTTATTTCAAGAGTGTAAGCACATTATATGCAAGTGATATCAAGAACATCTACTCTATATTATCATGAAGAAGATTATCTAATTCTCAAAGTTAAATAAAATTAAAGAGAAATGGAATTATAAAATTCCGCTAACTATTCTGTCTAAATAAGCTCAGCAAGTGCAACCTACAATTTGAACATCATGTTGATGAATTGAATAGAAATCCTACTGAATTGAACAACAACTTCAATGAATTGAACAACAATTTCTTATCTAATTTTGCAATGGAATTCTCTTTGCAAACTAACTAGCTAACATTTCTCTGCATCAATCAACAACTAGATGCCTTACATTCTTGATGGAAAGATCTAATTCTTAGCATTGAACCGTAGTCATTCCAAAGCTCAGAAAATGAATATAAACAGATTGAGAAACAATGAAAGTATACAACAGTTATGAAAACAATTAATGTAAACCAGAAATCATGACCGATAAACTATCTTAATGAAATAGGAAATTGTAGCATCATAGGTTTATAATTTAGCAAGTGGAAAGATATCTCACAGAATGCATAAAATAATTGAACATAAATTCCATAATTAACATACAACACATAGATTAGTGAAGAAACTCCCAGGGCTGGGCCCAAACCACCAAAACTATAATGCGACGGAAAACTCAGGAAATGACTATTCAAAACACCAAAATTCTTTATTAAATCAAAGGTTAAGACATGAATACAACCGGACAGTTCTGTCCTGATACGTCTATTATAGAAGAAAATTCCTATTCAGCTCCGCCCTTTCTCGTTCATCTTAGGCCTTTCTAAAGGCAATTTCACTTAGTGGAATGGTCTTTTCCAAACGAGAGCTTGCTGCTCGTGGCTGTCGTTTGAGTTCTTCAGACGTGAATCTATATTTCTATCTTCTGTCAGTCCTTGGGGGGTCATTGTGATTTCATGAGTCTCTGTCTGTCAAATGTCTTTTGGTCATCGTCAATTCAACTTCTTTGTTTTCCTGTGAATAAAGATGCAATAAGTAAAATTCTTGTTGTTTAAACATCCTTTTAACCATTAGTTCATTTTTCTTGATTTTAAATTAATCCTCCTTTCCTTTACTGTTAAGATGAGGAAAATTTCCTAAAATTGTATGATAATTCGAAGTAAAGGTAGGGTGAAAACGTACCTTATTTCTAGCCCAACAAACTCCTCCACTTACCTATTTGCAGGTCCTCATGTAAACAAATGATTGAGGTGTAACTAGGTTAGAGAATAGGCAGGGTATATTTCTTCTTTGTATGCTCTGAAACCATGTTTTTGTGTAATTCCTGCAAAGGCAACATTTGTGTGCCCTTCTAGAAGTTCGTAGTCATGATAATAACCCTCAAGGGGGTACCAGATAAGAGGGAATCTATACCTACACCGTATCCATGCAGGGCCCATGTTGAAGACCAGATTGCTATATAAAAGGAATCTGGAAGCAGTCGCTTTGAAGTTTCTCTAGCCAAATGACTCCCTATTTTTCACATTGTTCATGGAGGCCATCCAAATTTGTTTGGCTGATGCTAGATTTGCTTCCTGAATGTCTTCAAAATACTCCCACCCATGCTGTATAATGTCTTTATGGATAGGTCCCAATTTTTTCCTTACTCCCTTTCTTTGCATGAAATTATTGTGTTGGATGAACAACTGCAGGGATTTGGTAGGCTCCCCTCTAACCCACAGGTCTAGGCCATGTTCTCTCTTCTAGAAAATTTTGTAGCAATTGGCCCACTGAATCTGGTTCTTAGCAAAAGAGAGGAAGGCCTGGAACTGAATATGTCCTATAAAGGGACTAGGATTAATGTCCCTATCCTCCTCTAGGAATAAGTTGTGCATGTAGAGTTCACACAAAAGGCGTTCGACCTGTTCATCTTGATCATTACAGCAATGGAAAAATTCATGTATGGTTTTGAAAGTTGTGGGCTTCCCTGCCCTGATGGCTTTGATCTTCAACAATAAATATCGTTTAACTAGAAATAGGGCATAGTTGGTGGCTAGTGCCTTGAATGTTAGCACATCAGAGTACAGAGAGAAAATAATAGTGATTTGTTTCTTGGCTTGTTTCACCTGGTCCTGTGCTCTTTTTACCTTTTCCTGCTCTTCTTTGAGCTAAGAAAATGTTTCATCCTCCGTTGTAGAAAGTTTTGTGAATTTCTTTGACAGTGCCTGATACTCTTGTGCGGCACTACTTCCTTTTTGCATTGTTCTAACTCATGTTGTGTTCAAATTAATTCATTATGACATTTTTGATTGAAAGCTTTTTCAACTAGAGGAGCGTAGGCAGGGGCTTCCTTTGTTTAGGTTTTCTTCTGTGAATTCCTGCCTAGACTATACAGAGGCTTCAATAGTGTCCACTAGGTCTGTTTGTACCTCAATCCTAGTAGTGATTTCCAATTCAGTCTGCATTTTGGCCTCAAAAATGCTTGCTAATTCGGTCTGTATCTCAGCTTCGACAGTGTCTATCAAATTGGTGACCAAATCTGTTTTGATTTCTGTGGTGGTTAATTATTTCTTAGGCTTCAGTGCCTTGCTTACCTCCTTCAACTGTTTCCTCAAATGTTTTACCATTTTCCTTAACCTTTTGGAGGTCCTTCTTAGTTTATTAAACTTCTTTTCAGTTAAATCTTCTTCTGGCCTAGTTTTAGCAGGGAATGGAGGAGTAGCAACCTCATTTTCACGAATGATGGTGTCAATTTTAGGATTGTCAGTGATGGTGTTTTCTACTTGTACTATGGAGTTTACTTCTGCATGAGGGTCCCGGCTGGGTGAGATATTACTCCCTTCAGGCATTAGAGGGATCATTTCCATGCTTACATTTGTTCCAAGGGGATGGTATATCCTGAATGGCTTTCAAATTTGGCTACCCCTTCTTCCTTCTCTTCCCTATTTACCCCATCACTCTCGAGAGGAGACAAAGCCCTAAAAGCATGTGATTCCTCTTGGGGGGGTAATATCTCGGTGCAGCTAGAGGTCCTGGCAGTGGCAGATTGGTCTAACAGTTCTTCTTTCTCTTTAGCTTACTCAGATAGGCTTCTAGTTTCATGGGATGCCTTCATTTTCTCCAGGAATCAAGCCATCTCCTCCTCACAATATTGTAAGGTATGTTTTGAGGGCTTGAGGTTAGTGACTGGGATGGCCCTGCCTCCTCTAGGAATTCCGGGGTTTCTTGTTGTAAATGCATTCTTTTGGACTGTCTTCGTTTTCTTGATTATGAAGTCGAGGAACGGGTCCTTTTCCTTCTAGGTATATTCGTTATAGGGAGCTTAACTTCGATCCTGACAGGGTTTTCCTCAGGTGCTTGCATGACAGGGTTAACAAAGTTTTCCTAGGATGTCTGCTGCTTTCCTAACTCACACATGGTGATTAATTTGATGAAACCATGGTGACTGACGACTGCTTGAGGATTCTTAGCCTTTCTCATTCGAACAACAGTGTCGTGTAATATAGAATTTAAGAAAGCAAGCAGATTAGCTGAAATATTTTGTTTAAGAACAACTAATAATTTGAGTTAAAGAGGTTTTACCATGTCTTGGCATCCATCACATGTGATGAATCTCTGGATGAATGCTGCCAATTCCTACCATGATTGATGTAGAGAGGTAGGGTTAATCCCTTTTCCTTTACGCTCTAATGGTTCTTCTGGATCCTGGTATTCTGTGATTTCCTCTCATAAGAGAAGGTGCTTTTCGTTCCATCTCCCTCTGCTGGTATTCAGGAGACTTCAGAAATCATATCTTTTGTGACCGGTATAATCCTTCCCCTGAGCCTGATTTGTCCCTCTTGTAGGTTCTACAGGAATTCAATTGCTCTCTTTGTATCAAATCCTTGCAATTTGTGTAAGTATGGAAGCCAGCTAGGTTGCTGGAGGATGGTGCGAGTTGCATCTGAGATTGGGAAGGTCGTAGGTTCATTCCAGAGAGATTTTACTCCCATGGCTGATGCATTTTCTTGAGCTAATTTCTCCTTCTATCGATCTCCTCTTTCGGCCCTTCTGGTTAGAATGAACACTATATGCAAGAGAAAAAGAAATTGTAGCCTTCTGTCGTAAATGTAGGTAACTTCATATCTTAATTGCAATGATCCTTTGGTCTTATCAGCATATCCAACAAAATTTGTGCAAAAATTTGCATGTTTAATATTTATGGATAATTACACCCCCTCTCTAGAAGTAAGGGCATCCACGTCCTTAATTACAAGAGAGATTTGATGAATCATGAATGCATATGGGGGAAACGTTAGGGTTCATTAACCATAGTCTGTATGCGAGAATGGTGTCCGTGGCCTTGGAGCTTAAGGGAAGAGGAGTGATTGAGTAATTAAGAGCGCATGCAGTGTAAACGTCAGAATTGGAATTTATCATAAGTTTATCTCATGCGAAAGTGACCAGAGAGGGGAAGAAAGTAGTATAGCAATTATTATGACAGGATTTCCTTCTTTAATGGTAAGGTGTGACGGAAGCATGACTGTGATAGATAATGATTGGTGCCATCATCCCAAAGTTCAAACATGCAAGCATAGCTCATTTATTGTTACTTACGTGGTAAAATAGTATTATCACTAACTCGAGTACTGGGTTTATGCTAATAATGGAGGAAAATAGGAGATAAGGTATATGTAAGAGTAATTTCCTATCATTGAAACATACTCTCATACCATAAGAAGAGCCACTACTACTAGTAGGCATTCATAGCCTTGACAGGGTTTCTATTTTTACTGGAAAAATGAGCCAGAATCATTTATGTAAAAGTAGTTATTCTGCCAATTTTGTGGAGAGATCACCTTGTTGGTGTGGTGGCTAGATAGTCGCAGTGCCACTCACTAGAGTTGTAGCAGAGTGATTAGGCCAGCTCGTGATGAGACCTCTTTTCCTTCAAGAAGTTGAGAAGGTCGTTACCCTGGTGTGATGGCCATTGTGGGCATGTCACCTGCTAAACTCTTATGAACATGGTAGGTTGGCTCGTGATGAGACCCCCTATCATCTCTTAAAAATTTTCATATAAACATAGTACTTATTTTTGAAAAGTAGGCATTTTTATTTATGAAGAGACCATTGTACTGGTGTGATGGCTAGATAGTCACAGTTCCATTCACTAGGATTGTAACAAAGTGATTGTTCCAGCTCGTGATGAGACCTCCTGTCCTTCAAGTAGTTGAGAAGGTAATTACCCTAGTGTGATGGCCATTGTGGGCATGTCACCTGCTAAACCCTTATGATCATGGTAGGCTAGCTCGTGATGAGACCCCCTATCCTCTTTTTTAAAAAATTTCATGTAGACATAATATTTATTCCTTATATATGAAGGGAGGCTCATTAAATCCTTAAGAGTTAGGGATGGTGTGAGAAGTAAAAAGAATTCCAATACAATTAATACCCCTTAGTCCTATTTCTTTATGTCAAAGGGAAATACTACTCAAGACTGTAGAAAGATATATCGTTATAGGACTATGTATTGTGTGATAACATACTTGAGCAAGGAATGACTTATCCTTTCATTGCATAGAAGTACCATGTTAGCTTATGGGTTAGATATTTCCATTATAGTGTCAAAGGATCATCATATTAGTGATTTTACTGCTTTATTCTTCTTCAGGTGCTAATTCCTACTCAGAAATGTATTTTATGGAATGAGGAGAGATTATCGACAAAAGAAAGAAGGATCATGTTTCTTTAAAGAGAGGAAAAAAAATCAACTGTTCAATCCATTTGAACAACAACTATTCAATTAGGTATTCCTTTAAAGATTTTAACAATAAAAGTAAAAAACGTAAAAACATGGCTGTTCAATCCAATTTGAACAGCAGCTGTTCAATTAGATTGAACAACAGCTGTTCAAATATTTGAACAACAAAGAAATAAAAATGCAAAAACATGACTGTTCAGTCTTATTGAACAACAAAGAAATAAAAACGCAAAAACATGGCTATTCACTCTGATTGAACAATAGTTGTTCAATTGGATTGAACAACAGCCATTAAAAGAATTTGAACAACAAAGAAATAAAAATGCAAAAACACGGTTGTTTAGTCCGATTGAAGATCAGTTGTTCAATTGGATTGAATAGCAGACGTTCAAAGATTTGAACAGCAAAGAAATAAAAATGGAAAAACACGGCTGTTCAATCCGATTGAACAACATCTGTTCAATTGGATTGAACAATATCCGTAGAAAGAATTTGAATAGCAAAGAAATAAAAACGCAAAAACACGGTTGTTCAATCTGATTGAACAACAATTGTTCAATTGGATTGAACAATAGCCATTCAAATATTTGAACAACAAAGAAATAAAAACACAAAAACATGGTTGTTCAATCCAATTGAACAAAAACTGTTCAATTGGATTGAACAGTGGCCGTTCAAAGAATTTGAATAGAAAAGAAAGAAAAATGCGAAAACATGGATGTTCAATCCGATTGAACAGTAGGTGTTCAATTGGATTGAACATCAGTCATTCAAATATTTTAACAAAAAATAAATAAAAATGCAAAAACACAGTTGTTCAATCCGATTGAGAAACAATTGTTCAATTGGATTGAACAACGACCGTTCAAAGAATTTGAACAACAAAAAAATGCAGGATGATGAGAAAAGAGGGTACAATTGTGAGTATGAAGCATGTACAATGAAGTAAGAAACTAAGAATTGCAAAGAGATTATATACAATATTTACAAATGAAGGTCGCAAACACTCATGTACTTGAGGTTGTGGGGTTATCACCCCCTTCTGCCACAACTTGGACGATAGGATCGTTTTGTATCTACTAGTAGAAAGACTCCTTTGTGAGAAGTTTGTGATAGAGGCGCACTCTGTGTCCGTTGACTTGAAATGTAGAACCAGACCCGTATATGGTGGTCAAGGTGAGGGTACTGTTGTTGTGTACTTCTTGTATTTTGTATGGACCAAGCGACCTTGTTTGCAACTTTCCAGGAAAATATTGGAATTTGGAGTCATAGAAAAGTGCCCAATCTCCTTTTTGGAATGTATTATTTTTGATGAGGTTGTCATGCCACTTAGCTCGCTGTTGTTTTATGATTTTTGTGTGTTGCAGAGCCAGTAGTCGTATTTCATCTAGTTCATTTATTTGCTGGAGTCTTTTAATCTAGGCCTCTGTCAAGTCTAGCCCTACTTCCTGGGCTGTCCTTAGAGTCTTGACTTCGAATTCAATAGGGAAAATAGGCTCTCTTCCAAATACTAGATGATACGGAGAATATACAGTGGTGTTTTTCCATGTTGTGCAATAAGCCCATAGGGAATTTGGTAGTCTAGTGGCCTAATCTCGACAATGTGTTGATACTGTTTTAGTAATAATTGCCTTAAGGACGTTGTTGGTCCTTTCGACCTGTCCGTTTGCCTGTGGGTGGTAAGTAGACGTGACTCTGTGGATGATATGGTGATTCTTTAGAGTGGCTATAATTTTATTACCCACAAACTGTGCCCCTCCATTGTTTATCACTTCTCGTGGTAAACCATATCACACAAATAGCTCTAAAAGAAATCTAATCACAATTTCTTCCATGGCTCTTGAAAAGGCCACTGTTTCTACCCACTTTGTTACGTAATCCATGGAAACTAGTACATACATTTTCTGGTTTGATAGTGGGTTGAATGGTCCAACGAAGACCAGTGCCCATTGTTCGAATGGTTCTACTACCAATTGTGGTTGTAGTGGAATTTCGTCAGCTTGGCCTAGACGACCCATTCTTTGGCAACTATCGCGGGCTTGGACATATTTTTTTGAATATTTGAAAATTGTAGGCCTATAATAACCCAATTGTTATACTTTGTGCCTCGTTCTGCGATCTATGAAATGGTCACCACAAGTTTCATCATGATAGGACCATAGGATATCATAAATCTCATCTTCCGGGATGCATATGCATATATGCATGTCGGCCCCTGTGTGGAAAAGGTATCCACCGATCTAGGAGAACCTAGCACTGCGTTGTACAATCATTTTCCATTCCCTTGATGTTAAATGCTTGGGAAGCTTTCCTACTGCCAAGTAGTTTTCTACGTCTGTGTGCCATGGCGTTTTCACTACTACAGCAAACAGATGTTCATCAGGAAATTGATCGTCGACTACTAGTGTGTCATCTGTCTTTGGAACCCTGGATAGAAATTTTTCGACCAAGTTCCCTTTTCTTGGGTAGTCCTTGATGGTTATGTTGAATTCCTGCAAAAGAAACAACCAACAAGTTATTCTCCCATTTCTGATTGGTGTATTGGATAAATATTTAATGGTAGAGTGAGCAGTATACTTGATAGCTAGTTATATAATGTCTAAATTTATTAATAGCATAAATGACAGCTAGCAACTCTTTTTCAGTCACTGTGTAGTTTAATTTAACAAGAGTGAGATTTTTTTATGATTAATAAATAGCATAGGGATTTTGGTCCTCTTCTTGACCAAGAACTGCCCCTATCGTTGTGTCGGATGCATCTGAAGAAATGTGAAAAGGAAGCTCCCAGTTAGGACCGCGTAAGATTGGTGTCATCAAGACCAGTTTCTTTAAATCTAAAAAAGAAATGTCACATTTATCAAACCAATGGATTTCAAAATTTCCAGTCAATGCATACAAGTTTGAAACAATTTGTGATAAATTATTTATAAACCTGCGATAATACCCTACATATCCCAGAAAATTGTGTACATCTGTCTGTGTACAAGGTGCGGAAAATAAAAGGATTACCTCTATTTTTGTCGAGTCTACCTGTATTCCAGCTGCAGATATGTAGTGTAATAGGATTACTCCCTCGGTCATCATCATGTGGAACTTTTCATTGCTTAAACATAACCTGGTAGCAATACATCATTCCAATACCTTTTCTAGCATTTCTAATGCTTGATCAAAGTCATCACCATATGGGGTGAAGTCATCCATGTAAATTTCAAGCCCCTCATTTATTAAATCATACAAAATGCTAAGTATGGCACTTTGGAAAGTTGTTGGGGCATTGCATAGTCTGAATGGTAGTACCCTGTAGGAAAATTTACCCTACGGGTAGGTAAAGGTTGTTTTATCCTAGTCTTTGGGGGCTATTTGGATTTGATTGTAACCGTTGAACCCATCAAGAAAGGAAAAGAACCACATCCCAGCCAATGTATCAAGGACATGATCAATAAAAGGGAGGGGGAAGTGGTCCTTTTGTGTTGCTTTATTCAGTTCTCTGTAATCCACACAGATTCTCCATTTCCCATTATTTTTAGGAATGAATACCAGAGGGGAGACTCATTTGCTCTTTGAAATAGGATAAATGAAATTTACATCCAGGAGTTTTTGTAGCTCCTCTTTTACAATATCTTTTAGATGGGGGTTTAACCTACATTGAGGTTTCCGAATGGGCCGAGCCTCCTTATCAGTATAAATGTGATGGGTGCATCGTTGAGGTTATATGCCTTTCATGTCTGGTTAGGCCAAAGAAAATTCTCACTGATACTTCTGTAAAACCTTTATGAGCCTCTGCCTTTGGTTACTATCCAGATTTCCATTGATATTCAAAATTTTCCCTGGCTCAATCTCAATGGGTATGTTGTTGCATACAACGGTTGTGGGTATATGTTTATTATCAAGGTTTGTTAAGGGACCCTCTTGTGTTTTGTCTTCAAGAACTGTTTTTAACATTTGGCATTTTAAGTTTCCAGACGTAGATGGCTGATTCATAAAGCTATTGATTACATTGTCCTCAGTTTGATCCTTAAATTCAAGAGCTTCAACTAATGTCAGTGGTGGATGAATGTTTTTCTCCCAATATGTATGTGGATGCTTATGAATGTTTACCATGGGTAAAATTGGTTTGGCAGGTGGGTAAATGATAGTTTTCTTTATGGAATCTCCCCTAGAAATGGTCATTCTACCTGTCTGGCAGCCTATGTAAGCATTGGTTGTTGCCAACCAAGGTCCCCCAAGAATCAATGGGTGTCCGTCCATCCAATTATTTAGGTTAATAACTAAAATATCAGCTGGATACTCCCATGAATCCATAGAAACGAGGATGTCCTGTAATATTCCTTTTGGCCTGATAACAGACCTGTTAGCAAGTTCCAACAATGTAGCTATGGGTTATAAAGCTGATATGCCTAGCTTCTCGTAGGTCCCTGTAGTTAAGATGTTAATGGCCGCCCCTAAGTCAACCAATGTGTTTGGAAAGGAGTGGCCAGATATTTTCACAGTTACAATGGGATTTCCTAGGTCATCATATTTCATGGGGGTTTCCTTACCCAACAATAAGTCAGATAGTGCTCCCACCACATGAACAATGGTTACAGTTTTTGTTCTTTTTTCTTTCTTCTTTCCACACAGTTCTTTAATTGTCTTGGCACAGAAGGCAATGTCTTGTATGGCCTCTAGAAGAGGGATTTTGATGCAAAGGTTTCTCAATTCCCTTAGGATATCAAAATCTAGAGAGACCATTGGTCTAGGTAGCGTTAACCTTTCAGGGAATGGAGGTGGGGAAATCCTAATATTTTCAGGCTTCCCTTGGTCAACCATTTCATTTTCTTGCTCTACCTCTGTTTCATTTATATTTGTTTTTCTGGGCTCTGTTGTAGTTCTAGATTCAAATTTTGACGGGGTCGTACCTTCTTCTGGTGAGATAATACGTCCTGATCTCAGCATTAGTTCATTACATTTCTTCTATTGAGTTTCAGGGTTTGGATTTTCTACAATCTGAATTAGTTGAACCAGCCTATTGTTGGGGTTAGGATTGGGTTGGGTAGGTAATTGAGGATGTATGATAGGCTGAGGGTTGTGCTAGACTAGGTATGGAGCTGGTAGTGTAGGTTGGTTTTGAATCCTTGTCCCCATTGGTAGGTTGGTCATTCCTAGAGGTCGTTTCCAATTCTAAAGCCAATTTGTGGTTTGAGAAGGGGAGGCTAGCCACTGGGCTTGATATGGGGTGTTTTTCCAATGAGGGGAACAAGGAAAGCTTGGTCAAAAATTCGTTGAGGAGGGTTGTGTTGGCCAAGGTGCTATAGGAAACGACTGAGATGGCCAAGTAGAAAAAGGTGGTTGATTCTGCCAAGCTTCTGCAGGGTTTTGTTGGTTAGATTGTGGAGAAGAAAATAATGGAGGCAGGTCTTGAGGCATTCCTGGTTGTTCTTGCCATTGTCGATGTTGGTTCATTAGGTAGAATGATTTTGTTTCTTCTTCTACTTCCTTGTAAAATTCTTTCATTCCCAGAAGTGAAGGACAATGGTCTGTGGCATGATCTTTAGTGTAGATAACACAGGTTTGAATCATGTTTAAGGGGCATTCCCTTTGGCTGGGCTTCTTCTGACAGTGTGGGAAAAAGATGGCCAATTTTTTTTCTTCTATAGCTTTCTTCTGCTTGGCTTGTAGGACATCAATCTGTGTTGTCAAAGTACGCAAAATGTCAGTTTTAAAATCTTCCAAAAGATTACCAAACTCTGCTCTCGTAACGTTTCCACCAGACTGCTTAAAATATTTTTGTTGAGTCTCGTCCAGTTGGCTTATTTCACGTACTACCCCGAGAACACCTGATACACAGTGAAATAATCTCATCATATTCTTCTTGGTAGATTCTCCCTTTTCCCATTACATTAAGTGTTCCAACCCATTCCTGTTTCATTCCCTTAATCATTGTTTCTTTTAACATGTCTTTGGATAATGCAGTATATGGAGACCTTTGTAGATTATATTGAAATATTTCGACATATTCTTCTAATGTCTCATTGTCTTTTGCAGACATATTGAAGATTTCATATTTTAATTCTAGAGTCCGGCAATAATCTTGATATTTATTTAGAAAAGTGTTCTTCATTTGGTCCCAGTTATTGATGGTTCCTCCACTGAGTTCCGTGAACCAACTTAATGATGTCCCCTTCAAATTAGAGGGGAACAATTTCATTTTCTGCGGGTTAGTGGTGTAGTCATACTCCCTACATAAAACACCGAATTCAAATAGAAATGCATCAGGGTGTTCCGAGGTCAACTCATGAAATGTGGGGATGTTTTTGTAAGGGAATGGATTTCATAGGGGCATTAGCAGCATGGTCAACAATGGGATACTCCAATGTTGATTTCTGCCTCTAATTCTGGTTTTGATTATTTCAATTTGATCAAAGATATTCTAGTAATATTTGGGGATCTCTTGTTCCAGAGGAGAAATCTCAGTGGGATTGGGTGGCGAATGTGGAGGAAGCTTTACATCACTTCCTTGATCTGGGATACAGAGTGTCTTTGTCTCAACCACTCTCTTAGGGGATTCAAGCTTTGGAGCTTCTACATGTATTGCACCACTAGTTTCTCCTTCCCCTTCTTGTAAATTGCAAGAACCTCCCTCTCTTAAAGGGTTAGTACTTATGTGATCAACAATCTGAAAGCTTTGTTCAGACCCTTTTGTTTCATTGTGAATATCAGTGTGGGCTGCAAATGGTGAGGTTGCTGCCTAAGGGAGTGCAGTAGTTCTTTGAATAGGAATGGGTCTGGGTCCTATAGATGCCTCTAATTCAACTTTCTTAATGATTTTGTCTATATATGTTGTTAGCCCAAGGATCATCATTCCTTTTGGTTTGGTATACTTTTGTGGATGATTTTGATTTGTTTCTATCCTTTTCTTCCTAGTCATAAAACAAGAGCACCTATTCTACTAGAATTTGCACATTTGCTGAGAAATGGGTTAGAGAGAAATCATTTTGCTTGCCGGTACACAGGTTCTTACCTCTTGTTTTTAATACTCAATTCTTTGCAGCAACACTAAAAAAGAAATGAAGGAAATCACTCTTAAACACTCTCCCCATCAACGGTGCCAAAAATGTTGGTTCACAAAGGTGACTGTTATAGGAAACCTCTGTGCTTCTCATTCAATTGTCAACCCAGGGTAAGTCTTCTTATTTCAAGAGTGTAAGCACAGTATATGCAAGCGATATCAAGAAACATTGCTCTATATTATCCTGAAGAATATTATCTAATTCTTGAAGTTCACTCAACTTAAACAGAAATGGAATTATAAAATGCCACTAACTATTTTGTCTAAGTAAGCTCAGCAAGTGCAACCTACGATTTCAATAGTACATTGATGAATTGAATAGTAGTCCTACTGAATTGAACAACAACTTCAATTAATTGAACAACAATTTCTTTTCTAATTTTGCAATGGAATTCTCTTTGCAATCTAACTAGCTAACATTTCTCTGCATCATTCAACAACTAGATGCCTTACAGTACTGATGGAAAGATCTAATTCTTAGCATTGAACCATAGTCATTCTAAAGCTCAGAAAAAAAATATAAACGTGTTGAGAAACAATGAAAGCATCTAACAACTATGAAAAAAATCACTGTAAGCCATAAAGCATGAACGATAAACTATCTTAATGAAATAGGAAACTATAGCATCATAGGTTTATAATTTAACAAGTGGAAAGATATCTCATAGAATGCATCAGATAACTGAACATAAATTCCGTAATTAATGTACAACATAGAGATTAGCAAAGAAACTCCCAGAGTTGGGCGTAAACCACCAGAAGTCTAACGCAACAGAAAAATCAGGAAATGACTATTGAAAACACCAATATTATTTATTAAATTGAAGGTTAAGACATGAATATAACCGGATAGTTCTGTCCTGGTACTTCTATTACAGAAGAAAATTACTATTCAACTCCCCCCTTTCTCATTCATCTTCAGCCTTTCTAAAGGAGATTTCACTTAGTGGAATGGTCTTTTCCAAACGATAGCCCGCTGCTCGTGGCTATTGTTTGAGTTCTTCAGACGTGGATTTGTCTTTCCATCTTCTGTCGGTCCCTGGGGGGTCATTGTGATTTCGTGAGTCTCTATCTGTCAGTTGTCTTTTGGTCATCATCGATTCAACTGCTTTGTTTTCCTATGAATAAAGATGCAATAAGTCAAATTCTTGTTGTTTAAACATCTTTTTTACCGTTAGTCCATTTTTCCTGATTTTACATTAATTCTCCTTTCCTTTACTGTTAAGATGAGGAAAAATTCCTAAAAGTGTATGATAATTCGAAGTAAAGGTAGGGTCAAAACGTACCTTATTTCCATCCCAAAAACAGGATTACCTTCTTGAATACTATGGTTGATATCCTCATTCGAATGATGAGAAGACAATGAAGGAAAAAAATAATACCCTTTCAACAAGGTTACATAGGGATCATAACAATCCATGGAAAATACATCTCATATGAGGTAGAAACATAGATCCCGCAACATACATCAAGCAAGGATCTAAAAAAACATATTACATCTCACTGAAAATGATAAAAGAGGCACATGATATCAATATTGAATATACCTCAACCCATGAAGTTGGTTGAAGAAATGAATGCTCAATTGTTGAATCTGGTTGCAACATTGAATTTGTGGCATTGAGAGGCATAAAATCGACTGTCCACACTTGGGAATCTAACACTGTCACTCCAATATGAAAAATGGCTGAAAAATGGGAAGCTATGATGCTGAAAAGGACATTTCCATTGGATTCTTGTCGCTGAGAGGTGTAAAATCAACATAAAATTTGTCAAATTTTGATTCTGGAAAGTTTAGGAGCTCAAAGAATATTTTTGATGTCCCTCATGATTCCCTGGGCAAGGTTCCACCCCTCTAGCCGCTCATGGTTCCCTACCTGCAATAAAATAAATATTATTCATTGAAGAACATGCTGATTTTCTCCACGTTTTGCCTCCTCTTTTCTCACGTTTCCGTTGGCCTCTCTGTGCCCTCATCTCTCATGTATTCTCCATAATTCTCCATGGTTTCCTTGACCCATTTGAATGGCATTTTATAACAAAGTGTGAGGGTGAATAAGAAAAAGTGTGAGGTTGGCACAATTGTTGGCATAATCATATTAAGATACTTGTTGTTGGGATATTTTGGTTTCAAATCCCATTGACTCCCAATATTGTTTTAAATCCTAATTTTAGTTTTAATATATTTTTTTCAAACTACATAATATATGGAATTCGTAGGTAAATATTGTAACGACTCCGAAAAACATGAGTATAAGACAAAAAATGGAGGTTTCACCGTCCAAGGTCATTGGGCCTAATTTGAGGTGCCATTTGACACCATGTTATTGGGCCATGTGGTAAACCCTCATTGGTCCACATCACATGCCACCTCTACCATCTACTTTCCATGTGTCGACTTGTGGTGCAACCACATCAGTTTTTTGTAGGTCCACCTATTTTTTTGACTGGGTTGCCACATTAGATTTGTGGGTCCCACTAGGCCTACCACATGTCATCCATACAGCCTGCCACGTGGTAGAATGTTGACTTTGTCTTGTTTTTTTGTTGTTTGGTACAAACTTCAAACTACAATAAATTTCTCATACAGACTCAAATCTGAGTGTCGTTTGCGCCATTGCAATTGGGGCAACGAGCACTACAATATTTTTCTAGTTCAAAAGCATTATGACCACTTTGAATTTTGACCCTTTATGAGCCCTCTTGGTCTCCCGAGGGTGCAAAACCTCCCAACAACAAGTATCTTAATTATCATTTTGTTAGTCAAACTAGCCCTTATTTACAATGGCTAGTTGGAGCCTCCCTTTATCTATTAAAATATATTTGTAGATCATATTTCTCATCTTGTCCTGATGATGAACCACACTGGCTGGTTTGAAACATGTTGACAAAATATTCTTACATGTGATTATTATCGAAAGGCTTTATATACATTTTATGGATCACAAAAGAAAAATTCCTAATATCTTAATATTATTATGCCAACCAATGTGCCAACCTCACACTTTGTCTTATTCACCCTCACACTTTGTTATGAAATTCCATTCAAATGGTTCATGGAAACCATGGAGAATGATGAAGAATACATGAGAGATGAGGGCACAAAGAGGCCAACGGAGCCATGAGAAAATCAGAGGCAGAACGTGGAGGAAACTGATGTGTTGTTCAATGAGATAATATTTTTTTATTGCAGGTGCGGAACCATGAGCGGTCAAAGGGGCAGAACCTTGCCTAGGGAATCTTGAGGGGCATCAAAAAGATTCTCTGAGGTTCTGAACTTGCTAGAGTCAAAATTTGACAAATTTTATGTCGATTTTACACCTCTCCGCAACAGGAATCCAATGGAGATGTCTGTTTTATAAACAAAGCTTCCCATTTTCAGCCATTTTATATATTGGGGTGATGGTCTCAGATTCCCAATTGTGGACAATCGATTTTATGCCTCTTGATGCCACGAATTCGATGGTGCAACCAGATTCAACAGTTGAGCATCCACTCCTTCAACCAAGTTTAGGGGTTGAGGTATATGCAATATTAATATCATGTGCCTCTTTTATCATTTGTTGTGAGATGTAATATTTTTTTTTTAGATCCTTGCTTGATGTATGCTGCATGATCTATTTTTCTATTTCATGTGAGATGTATTCGCCATGGATTGTTATGATCCCTATGTAACCTTTTTGAAGGGATCTTCATCGTCACCTTGTGTGAGATTATGTCATGTTGATAGGAGGCATATTGTGAGTGAGATTTCCTGTAGTTGAACGTCTCGTGGAGAGACAAGCCACTCATTTGAGGGCATATATTCTTGTATGACAGAAAACGTAGTCCATGTACATCATCACCATTTACAACATTATATAAAGTGGCCTACCCCATTTTGACACCAGACCTAGAGACATAGCCCACACTGGGTGAAATCCAGTATCAACATTCGTGTTATTATTTTGTTGAATTTTTCCTTGTTTCCCCTTGCTTAAATCATGCACATATGTTCTTTTAATGCTCTTTTTAGTGCAATTATAATCACATCACAGAAGTAAAAGATCATGGGTAAATACGTCGCTGAAGGAACCTGGATCCCTGTCTCCACTATTATTTATTCTTGTCATGGACTACCTCAGTCACAAGATCATATGTGATTTTTGGTATGAACATTTTAAGGGTATTGAGGTCATGTAGAAGAAAGAGGTCTCACATAGATTTTTGTTTGATGGCATTCTGGTATTTTTCATGCTACATATTACACAGTGGTTATACCTACGTGATATAATAGAATGATTTGGTCATGCATTGGGGATGATTGCAAATTGGGGTAAGTATCAAATTTTACACTCAGTTAGTGACCTTGATATTTCACACAGGTAAGTAATGCATTCAATTTCAGATTCATTCCTTCAGTGGATGGGTTCATTTATCTCATATTCCATTTAAAGTCAAAAAATTACACAGTGGCATACTGGAGCTAGCTTATTGATGAGTACATGAAGAAATTAAATATGTGGACCCTTCTTTGGCTCACAATGGGTGGAAGATACATCTTGGCACATGTTGTATTACAACAGCTGGCTGCATATTGTTCTTATCTTTACATCTTGCTGGTGGCCATTATCAAATAGATTCGATCAATTATCATTTTGATTTATATTGGAGGGAAGGGAGGACATGGGGAAATATCATTTGTCAAGTTGGGATAGTATATTGACTCTGAAGGAATTGGGGGGTTGGGGTCTACTGGATCTGGATATATTTGGTAGGGAAATTTTGATGAAATCACTCTACTGGGGTCTCAATATACATGGTACATGGCTTGAAATTATTAAATTAAAATATCTTCAGGGAAAATCCATTGAGGAGTGGTACCGATTGGGTACACTTCTCAGTGACATGGGTTCTCAAATATGGTTGAGCTTCAAGAAGATATGGAGTTTATATCTTAAAAGATTGTGTTGGTTGTTTGGGGGACAAGAGAACATTATTATTAGTCTTGGTGGCATTCAGGGTACTGATGGATATGTTACACCATGTAGGAACTTATTATATGGATCAACTGCTTGTGATGTATTTTTTATAAGCCAGGTTATTAAAACTTGGAAAGATGCATCTTCGGTCTGGATAGAGGTGACAAATATGGGATTACAGGGAAAATTTGCTCAGGAATGGGACACCTACAGAATCCACATGAGGAGTGTTGGAATACACAAAAGAGATAGAGGAGAGTACTTGAGATGCGGTGGTGTCCTCCTAGAATATATTGCACAGACTGGGGAAACATACATATTTATATTCCCCATCATCTAGGGTCCTATGACTACTAGCTGGTTCTTAAAGATATGGAAATCACATGCCCTATTAAAGTCATCATTTTCTGTTGGCTTGTTTGGCGCAAAAAGAAATTGACATGGGATAACCTGTGCAAACGAGGTCATTCTAGACGGGGTCGATGTATAATCTGTAGTCAGTCATCAGAGAACAACATTTATTTTTTCTTCAATTCCAAGTGACGATGATTAGATGGAATCATATATTTGATGTAGTTAAGATGCCTATCACACAATTCACATACGTGGAATAGCCTGTTGCATGGTGGTTGGCCAGGGGATCTCATCTTGGAACTATTCCACTATTTCTTCATTGGTTCCTGTGGACTTCGAGGAACAAGATGATTTTCCATTATGGTGCAATTTTCCAGAATGTGTGGCACTGAAAATTATTCAATGTTGGGGTGGTTTTCATCCATCCATTCCTCCACCTTGGGATATATCTATACATCTCAGACCACATATGATATCATACCCTATTGTTATCTTCGATGGAGTGGCGCAAAAAAATTGTTGCGGATGTGGAGTTTGGATCAAGATGGACACAAATTGCCACTACAAAATTTATTGTAATGGGGGCATGACACCAAAACCTTTGCTAAGGTGCTTGCATTATGAGGGCTATTGTGGTTTTCAAAACAACTTTACATTGATGCACTCTCGGTATTTTGGGACTCATAGGTTATTATTAACTACATGAAAAATCACATTCGTTTCTCCCTCCTCATCTCATACATTGGATGGAAAGGATCACCACATTGCAGGACTTCTTCAACTATATTACCTTCCATCACATCTACAGGGAGAAATTTTTTGAGGTTGATCGACTGTCTAAGATGGGACTGGGTGAATATTTTGGGCTTATGCATTATGTGCACTATGAGGCTGACACGTTCTGTGCACAGTGCACTTTTCAAATTCACAGACTATTGCAAGACTGGATGGAATGGGTATCTTGTTTGCATGGGCTCCTAGAGATGTACTATTTCTTATTCTACTTGATACTCTTTTTTGTAGATTTTGTACTTATCAATATTAGATACATATTCCGCATCGGGCGGTTGTGAGGGATCCTTTCTACATTTTACTTCACATTTGGTGGCTTCATTCTACAGTATGATGTTACAGATAGATAGCATTAGGCCATTCATTTTTTGGGTGGATGTACTGTTTCATCTCTGGGATATTGTAGTTGTTTTAAGTTGTATTCTTACATCTTTTTTGAATGTGTATTGAAAAATGGTTTCAAAATATGAAATAGTACATAATATAAACCAGAAGGTTTTTTTCTTCTAAAAAAGAAGAAGAAGTGAACATGGATGCAATGGTTTCAGATATTTTATGGGCGTGGTTTACTGCGCTACAAATTTGTTTGCTTGGAGCGCAGATTTCTTACTAGATTTTGGTAAAAAAAAATAATAAAAAAAAGAGAATGCTAGTGTTTGATTTTTTTTTATGGTGGAAATGGATTCAACATTATGAAGAAACAATGAGACACCCAAAAGAATAAATTTTGACAGATACAACCCATACTTTCAAAACAATCTGCCAAATTTTATCATAATCTTACAAGAATTTCCATTATATTTTTGGCTAATTTGTAGGCTCTTTGAACAACTTTTTTATGTCTTTTTAAATGCTGACGTATAACCAAATAACTTGGGGTGGGAAATTAAAAAAATGGACAAGTTTGTACAAACGAAACGTACAAGGATCTTATCATAGTTCAAAGACCACACCTTGAGAATTGCTGGTTCACGTGCATATGGAAGGAAAAAGTATAGGTAAAAACCATAATTTTCTTATGGCTAGTATGGAAAAATAAAAATCTGACATGGTCAAACCTCATGAAGAAAGGAATGATAGGGCCAGGGATATGAGGATTATGCATGGTTGTTGAAGAGGACAATGTGCATATATTCTATAACTGTGTTTTCGTGTGGCAGATTTGGAGACTACTTTGTCACGACTTACACTTTTAGGTGAAAATTTATACTTCAGTCTAGAACTGCATAAAATGGTGGTTCGATAAGGGCACACAATATAGTGGCATCCCACTACTTTTTCACTGGAGGTTGTGGTGTTGCAGAAACAAGTGGATTTTTCAGGAGAAGAAATGCACACCAACGTTGGTTGCTGAGTAATTCATTCAAAGTTGGCGGGCTCCGAGGAATCTTGATAGACCCCCAAGGGACCTATCTCACAGACTCATACCATTTTATATTCATTATCTGGTACACTTCTTTGATGGGGCGGCACAGAACCACATATGTGGTTGCGGTGCCTGGTTGATGATCACCTCTTTGTCCCATTATAAAATTCATTGGTTTGGGGGACAAGGTACAAACACAAGGGTGGAGCTTTTGTCCTTGTGGGGTCTTTTATGGTTTACTAAACAAATTTATATGGACAAATTTGGGTATTTTGGGACTCTAAGGTATTAACTAACCACATGAACAATTAGAATTCACTCACGCCTGGACACTTATCCAACTATGTGGATATAATAAATGATCTTCACAGGTCCTTTTCCTACATCACTTTCAATCACATATTTAGGGAGAAAAAGAACACAAACGATAGATTATCTAAAAAAGGAATGTTGGGGACTTTCAGTGAAATGCATTATGAATTGACAGATGCCTCTATTAGCGGGACAAAGGGTTCTGTAATTTTTTTTTGAGATTCTTGCACATTTTTTAGTATTTGTCTTATTGGAACATGGGCTCTACATGGAACAACCAATTTTTAGATCGGCATTGTAATATTCCCAAATAATCATGAAGCTAATTGGAATATTCATTTTTTCTTTTGTCTTCTAGATAGATGAATAAGTGGGTAGTGAGACCCATAAATCTCATTAGTAGGAATAAAATCCCTCTTAATGTGAAAAGGGATCTTCATGATATCTAGATAAAGAACATCCATGTGTGAACATGGGAAAAATCATGTGGACAAGGTCAATGTTGACCAAATCAACAACGCTGGTATAGAGAGAGTGGAGCATCAATGTGAAACAGGGTAGAGTTAATGGGAGATAGTCTCCATGTGAGTAGTGCCTTTAATGAGTGGGACCCAAGGTGAGAAGGATCACAATGAATATAAGGAAGGACAAGGGAACCATAAAAGGCATGTTAGATGATTATTGATTTTGATCTTTTTAGATCTAGAAATTGTCACGTGACATTTCTATGCATGCTTTTGTTGTTTAGCACGGTTTGTTGTATTGTTTAGTACAAGGTGTTCCCGAGTGGGAATACCACAATGATCCTACTCAAGAGAGATTTTTGAACTGTATGGTTCACATCCAGGCATCAAGCCAAGCTTCAGTCTTTAGCTACAACGCAATTCTATTTAGAGTTGTGTTGTGTTGCAAGGTGTAGTAGTGGAGGAGAGAGATCTCCAATTTCTAAGCTTGTTTTCTAGTGAGGGGACTAGCCCTTCACCTATTAAGTTGATTGGGTGATTTTGTATTTTAAATATCAATATTTAAGCCCCATATCAGTAGTTTTATTCATGGAGTGCGTAACTCAGCCAGCAAAGGTGTAGTGTGAATCCTAAAAAGGGTCGAAAATCCAAAGTTAAAATCTCGCTAAACCATTTCTTGGTTTTTCTGGGTTTATTGAGTAGAATCCATGGTTAAAAGACCAGATCATTCGAAGAACTCCAATAGTGTACCACACATGGTTCTTATTCCCAGTAGCAATAGTTTCCTAGAGTAGCAACAGTAGCAACACACATTTCCAGTGCTAGTTTAATTTAGTTTATTTTAGCCATCTTGTGGCTTGAGTGCATTCATTTTTGGAGCACTGTGTACTTTATTTTTCTGTTGATTATAACGATATGGCTCAGCTATTTTTTCTCATAGATTATGATGTCTTAATGTAATTTCCAGTTGCAGCACATTTCTGACATTTTCTAGATTTTAGTGCTATGTTCCTATTTTGATTTATTTGGAATTTTTCATATGTTCTATATTCCTGTCTTTTCCATTTTGGAATATTATAGTGGTATCAAATCATAATCTTGGTTTAGCCTATGAATCTCAGCCATTATGCTATCAGGAGAATAAGAAGAAGGAGAAAGAGATCAGAATGATGGAAGGAATGGGTTTTATCTCATCCATTTTCAAATCGAAGAGGGACCTCACCAAGGAGGTCAAGCAAAGAAAATTAGAGAAAAGAAATGAAACCACACTAAGGTTTCAAGATGAGGAAGGACCATGCACTTCCTATCAATAGAAGAGAAAACCAATATTGCATATAGATCCAAAGAAATACACTATGAAATTTTCTTTTGAAGAAGAAGACAAAAGGCATGCAGATGGAGGAAACTTAGATCATGATATTCTAAGTGAGTATCTTGCAGAATAAAAATCTAAATCAAGAGCTTTCAAGGAGAATCTAACTCTCCCACAATTCATTCAGCTCAAAGAAGAAAGAAGACCTTGTAGAAATAGAATTCTATTGTCTACATTTGATGGGTCATCCACATGCACAACAAGGACTTAGGGAATAAATTTGGATCCATTCCTCCTGTTGCATCCAGTAGTAGAGAGAGAAGTTGTTGAGATTGATGCAACACTGCACCTTGAGGGTGAAGCAATCATTTGGTGGTTCAGCCATTTGAGTCATGCAAAAGTGACTACATATGTAGATTTTACTCAAAGGATGATCAAGAAGTTTGACAAGAAGAAATCAGAGGAGAAGAAAATTCCACCGCCACTTACTGCAAGAGCACTTACATTAGGAGGACGAACACTTGCACCTTTGAAAAGCGGCCTTGATCTCTTGACATTTAAAGTCCCATGCACTATTTTGGAGATGCATGAGGAGGAGGAGACTTATACTAGCATTGGTGCAACCATAGAGGAGTAGCCATCATCATCAGTAGTTGGGGAAGTCATCACATCGGTGGGAGGAACCCTTGTAGCAGTACAAGATGTTCCCAAGAAAAACCAAGGTATGCAAAAGTTTCCACTTTTTATTATTTTAGCACATCATATGGAAGATTGTGGGGACATGCCATTGCATGACCTAGGATCAAAACACACTGCTAATTTGGATCAACAGACTATCACTACGCAGAGGACCCTTGATAGAATCAAGGAGGAAATATACATTCATCCTGGTATTTCATTGTTGAGATGCACACAAATCTTGGGGTTGGAGTGTATATTTTTGGAGGATAGGATGAGTATTTTCCTAAAAAATCCAAAGAATAAATATATGTTCAGCATTGAGCATGATCATGAGACAAAATATGCACCATCATGGAGATCAGCAGCGCTGTCATTGAGCAGCAGTGATGAGTTGTAGGCCCAACTAGTATTGGGACATTCTGATGACCAATATACTTTTGTAGTATTGGACAGGCATATGGTTAATGAGAGGCATCTTATCTCCCATTATTACGATGGATATTTCTTAATGAGAACTTCACAGCTCAATAAGAAGTCTTTTTCCTACAACATATTTGGATCCTTATGGGGTTAACTTGGTCATTAATGAGTGGTCTTCATTTGGAGATCTCTAGGAGGTTGTATTTCAACAGCCCATGAAGTGAAAAAGTAGTAACTTGATTTGGGAAGATGGTATTCTCCATTGGAGGGATACCAATTTTGAGCATGGTAGGAGACACCCACATTTTGATGAATGGGTGTGGATGGTGAGCAAGGGGTTGGTGAGCCGCTTGCAGATCTATGACACAGGGCAGCAGGAGGCATGAGTGTGTTGGCTACTCTTGAAAGGGTTTGGCCATCATGTGACATATCCTGTCTCAAAGGGTATGTTTTGGGTTGGGTCTTTGCATGGTACCCATATGTTATGGCAGCAAAATATTTGGTTGTATGGGCCATTCTACAAGTCAATCATCATGATGTTACTCCATGCCTTGTATGATGAGGATATGAGGAGGCAACAAGAGTTGTTGTTGCTTTGGATACTCTTGGGAGAGTATGGGCTAATTTTATCCCATACTTTGTGTTGTGGTTCCTATGATTTGGAATATTTGGCAATACCAAATGATAAGACAACATCAAACCACTTTGGGATCTCAGGATCTAGCCCTCCTAGATCCAGAGAGGGATCTCTCTATAAAGGCAAAGAAATATATATCTTTGAAGTTCAATTTAAGGTATTAGGCTAGTTATAGGGCACAAGGGTTGTTTTTTTGTTTTTTTGTTTGGTTGGGAAACATGAAAGAAGGGTTCAATGTAAGTTAAAGAAGTGAGTAAAGAAGGATTTTTGGCAATGGGGAGATAATTCAAAGAAAACACAAGTCCATTGGGCAATGGGGTCATAAAAGGGTTTACTTGAAATTCAATATCCAAGGCTTTCAAATGGGCTGGTCATATCAATCAAAGGATCTCTTAAGATGATAGTAATGGGATGAAATGATAAGGAAATGAAGGTGAATGCCAAGGAAACCTTCCAAGATGACCACTTAGGAGAAAATATAGGGATAGGGCATGCCTTAACCGTCTATGATCAAACTCCTAATGAGGCTAAGTCTTCGGATAATAGAGAACATTCAAGAAGGACACAAAGTGAAGCCTAAGTTTAGAGAAAGACTTTTAACCTTCTCAGCTTTTGACATTCAACTTAAGGGATCTTAGAAAGGCAAACTGTTGGAAAAGGACTGTAGTGAGACAGATCTAACTCTAAATCTCCGAGTTTCCCAATTCTTTTAGTTAAAACCGGACAAGAACATCTAAAAACAGACTCTAAATTCATACATCAACAAGTGTGGATAAAATAAACTACTATGCTGGTTAAATTATCTTGAATTTTTTCTTAGATTACACGCTTAGTAGAAAACATCAAAGATAAGAAGAGCAGGTAGCATTAGGGTACTTTACAGCAGTATATCCTAAGCTAGATTACTGATTCTTATCAGAGAAATGAAATGTGATGCATAACAGAGGGAAAACAATACAGATAGAACACTTCACCGCTGATTTAGATCAAGATCCAATGAACATGCTTGTCATATTAAAGAGCAACACCAGTCACATACATCATTGTCCAGCATTTTGACATCAACTTGAAATCATCTCCCAACCTATTTTACAACTTATAATTAGAACTCTATCTCAATGAAATAGCTTACAATCCACGGTTAACCAACATTTACAATGTATTTATGAGGAGATCTTATAGCTGAAAGAGTGGTTGTAGAGGTAGATAGAACTTAAATGCATCATTAAAACAGAGGGAGAAGTGTTCTTGTAGCCCATTCTGTCTTAATATCTGGTATTGACTTTCAATACTCTTTGGATGAATAAGTGGTCTTCGACAGGCTGATAATAACTACAAAGGTATGTTCTTGAAGTACTCTCTGGTAGTTGGTACTCTGTTTGTACACTGGGACAAGTAAGGCAGATGAATGACTTTCAAGTCTTCCATACTTTGTAACTAATGCTCTAAAAATATTAGGACTTCTGTCAGTGTGGTGATCTTCTCAGGAACTTGATGGAGAATAAAAAATACTATGGGAGCTTGTCCTTTCTTGGGAAAGAACATTTTGCTGATGAGAAACAATGATATGGCTTGTTTCATGTGATTTAGGCCTTATTAGCCTTCTGGATCATTTTTGAGGTTTTCAATCTGTATCTTTGTCCTTTAAACACTGGATTAAAGCATTTGATCTTCAATAATGGGCTTTTAATCCCTTTAAACTGTCACTGATACACGTTTCCGCTTCCTTTCTGATATGTCTGTGGATACATAGGCTTTAATGGCGCCAGAATGTTTGAAACAGAGTTAATAACTCTGATTTGGATAAAAACATGCTTTGAAACCTTTCTAGATGTCTCTCCTGCTATCTCTAGCTTTGAAAAATGGCATTCTGTGCCCTGTATTACCCTGTCTGTGATAGTGAGACGGAGAATGATATTTACCATTCTGTAACCCTGCAAAAACACAATAAACATGTTATAAAAATATGTGAGAGTGGAGGAGGATGCCATGGAGGCTTATGGAAATGGTGGCATGGTGATGGAAATGGTGGATGCAGTGGAAAAATGGTTGAAAATCGCTGCGGAATGGTGAAGAAATGAGCTAATAAAGGTTTGGTGAGAGGAGGCTTTTGGACTGTTGGATTAGATTAGACAGTGGCGATCAACTGTCGAGATTCACCAGTAAATTTTTTTTAGAAGGTTAGGCGGAAGAAAAACAAATTTTAGTGTAAAACACAAAATTTTAATGTTTGGGTGAATTACAAAGGAGAAAGGCTACAATGAATGAAATCGGGGCATTTGATGGTGGGACCGGCAGGGTGGAGGGATATTGAATGCGGACCATTGGATCGTTGGAGGAAATCAATGACGAAGATCTTCCGATGAGGTCTTTTGGAAGGTATGATGGAAGAAACATGGATGAAGAAAAGATATGATATGAACTGTTAGATCAAACAATCAACAGCTAGGATTAACAGAAGGATTATATCGGGAGGGTTGTTTTTAGTGGAAAAACTGCTAGTTTCGCACAGCTCTAAAGTGGTTTTGAATTTTTTTCTCAAAGAACGCGATATGCCTCGTTGCCTAACACGTGTCCTTCTAAAAACTTCTTTTATCGTGTAAATTTGAAACATTAAACCTTGGACGCAAAAATCACGCGATATGCATTCTCAGTGGTTGGATGAAAGGCGGAGAGATCTGATGGTAGGGATGAGAGCGTGATATGGAAAGGTGCATGAGAGATAAGGTGGGGAGGGCTAACGGTGGATTAAATCCTAACCGTTGGATCTATGAAATTGGATGGCGAAGATATAATCGCATTGGAGAAATGTAGGGGACCAAAACTCCGCAGTTCTTTGAGTTTGAGATTTAGCGCGGACCATTGGATCATTTGAGAGATCAACGGTGGAGATCTGATCAGAGGGGAAATGATGGAGGGTACAGTGGCAGAGCACGATTAAATCTGGGCTGTTGGTTCCTATGGATTCAATGGTCAATCAACGGAGCAATGATGGGTTCTGTGAACAAAGGTGCGAACGAATCCCGACCGTTGGTTCTTGTGGATTCAACGGCCAGGATTAAATCAGGGAGTCAGCCATTGGGGAAAAAGAATAGTGGGGATGTTGGGTTAGTGCGATGCGATTTTGCGCTAGCCGTCGGATCATCAAAGAGATCAATGGTGTATATACAATCAGAAGGGTAATGAAAAGATGTTATGGGCGGAGATGAATAAAACGCCAACCGTTAGATTTCGAAGGATTGACGGTCAATATTGCAGCGGAGGCCGATAGAACAAAAATTTAGAATAACAAAGGAAAAGGTAGTAAAAGAAAGCTTTGATTGCGATTGCGCGATGGGGCTTAGCGCTTGGTCCTGGGTACGGGTCATAAGCAGGAAAAGGGGCTAAGGGCTAGGCCGAAAAGGGCTTAAGGCCTCAATGGAAAAAGGGTGTTTTAAAGCCAAAATGAGTGTTTTTCAAGGGATTTCTTGGCTTTCTGTAAAGGGGAAAAGGGTGTTTTAAACCTGTAAAAGGGGTTTTTAGAGGCTTAAAGGGATTTTGGAGGTTCTAAAGAGGAAAAGGAGGCTTAATGGAAATGAAGAGAAATGAGTGAAAATGGGTGATTACAGAGGCCTTTTGAAGCATTCTTTTTCACAAAACAGTGAAACTTTTTGATGGAAACAATAGCGAAGATATTTTCAAAGGAAAAGACACATGGAGGCTTCAATAATGAAATATTTTCAAAGGAAATGTTTCTCTTGAAGGCTCATAAACATTTTAGCCACCTGTTTTCCTGACAAAGTTTATAGGTGGCTAACAGTGGCTCCACATGGGGATGGCATCTTCTTGAAGGTGTCAAGAATCTCAGAAAATGATCTTTGGAAGTAGGCCAGATGCCTGGTAATTGACACATTTCTTCTTTCTTTAATCAGCTACTACAACTCATGAAAACATCATATCAGCCATAATATTCTCCCGAACAATCTACCTACCCATCCAATGGTCCTAACGTTTTTTCTTCAAGGTGCATTTAGACTTGCAAACCTTCTTCATCATTTTTTTTTTGAAAGCAAAAAAAATCAAATCTAATTCTACCCTTTTTCCTCCATGAGACCAGATTAGACATTTGGCCTCATAGCTTCTCTACCTAAACTAATATATGCTAGGATTAAACTGTCTAGCAGATTTGTTTCTCTACATTCTACAACAAAAACTGAAAAACAACCAAACCAGGATTAGACTGTCTGGTTTGTTGTCGGTCATGGCATAAAGACAACAGCACATGAACTGAACTTTGCAGGAAATTGAAACCCAAATGTGAAGGCTTGAAATTGTGATACTTTAGAGCATCCTTATTTTTCTTGTGACTCCGATTTTGAGCTTGTTAGAGTCACTTTTCTTCTTCATTTCAGCTCTGATTTTGAGCTTGTTAGAGCTGATTCTTTGGAACTTCAGAGGTTCAAGTATTGAGCTTGTATGAACCAAAACACAAAAATGGTATTTACAATGGAAGTGAACACTTTAAACCAGAACTCAGCAGTAATAATGTTTGAGCATCCTGCCATTGACAGGACCCCCAAACAGATCTGTACCATCTAATTCTTGCAGAAAAAGGCATTTGGACCAATGGTGGATTGGATGATTTAAGGACCTTGCCACAAACTGTCAAATTTTCCATGCTTACTCTTGGCCTCTCTCCTGGAGTCCCATTTAAGCACCTTGTCTCCAACTTTGAAGTCACAAGATTTTGTTCTTTTGTCAAACAACCTTTTTATGTTCTCTTGCACTTTTTGGGCTCTATTGTAGACCTCTTCCCTTGTCTACTGGAGATGTATTGTTTGATTGATCCTCCTTAACATGTCGTCCTCTTATGACTATATTTATTGGACCAATTTTACCACTGGTACCACTAGGCTAGTAGGGAACACTGCATCAGCCCCATAGACAAGCTGATATGGAGACATTCCAATGGATTTCTTTGTAGTCAATCTGTCTGCCCACAAAGCATGCACTAACTTGTTATGCCATGATTTTTTGTTCTCTTCCATCAACTTCTTGATGATGGTCACCAAACTTTTATTTGATGATTATGCTAGCCCATTACCCTGAGGGTAATATGCAGTAGAATGGCCAAGTGCAATTTGATACTTGTGACAAAAACAAACCATCTTTTGGAACCAAAAGCAGCAGCATTATCAGTAATAATCTTCCTAGTGCAGCCAAATCTAGACAGGATGTGGTCTTCAAGGAATTTTATAATGAAATAATTTGTGGCATTCCTGGAAGGTATGGCCTCTATCCATTTTGTGAAAATATTTTGTGGCTGTGAGAATCCATTTGTGTTGGGCAGAGGAAGCATGATGGATTTCTCCTATAAAATCTAGGCCCCACTGTTGAAACAAAGCTTCAAAAGTGATGGGTTGTAATGGTAAAGGGAGGAGTTTTCTTTTTCCCTCAAAGATTTGGCACTTATGGCAGGAAAATATCATATAATGTACATCTTGGAAAAGCGTGGGCCAATAAAATCTAGCCCTAAGGATTTTGTTGGCTGTGGTTTTCCAGTATAAATGACCTCCACACTCTCCTCCATGGAACTCATGTTTGACCCTCTCTGCATCAACTTCAAGCATACACTTAAGCAACAAACCATTTGCATTTTTCCAGTATAAAAATTCATTTAAAATGCAATGATTTCGAGCTTTTAACTTTAAAAGCCTTGCTTTTGTCTTTGATAAATTAGGAGGGGCATTAAGATTTGTAAGCACATACAAGATGTCAGCATACCAAGGTGGGTTTTGGAATTTTTCTTTAATAGTAGGAGCAGGTAATCCTTCATGTTCATCCAAAACATCTACCATTTTTATGTCAAGGGCTTGTAAGTTAGATTCAGCCATTAATTGTGCCAAGCCTTGAACTTTGATGATTTTTTTGGGTTTGATCTCCAAGTCATATTCTAGTATTACTGCAATCAATTTACCTCGTTTTCCATATGGATCTTGTGACAAAATGTCTTTAACCACTATATTAGACACATAGGCAATGATGTGAGAATGCAGAATATACACCCTGAAATCCTTTAAGGCATTTACCAAAGCATAGGCCTATTTTTCCGTTATGTTATATTTCAAGGGGGCATCTCTTAGCGCTTTGCTAAAAAAGGCAATTGGCTGCTCCTGTCCTTCTAGGTTTTTCTACAACAAGACTACAACTACGATATGCTTTGAGGCAAAGGAGAATATAAGGAAATATTTTGTGAAATCTAGGCTGATTAGAACCGGTGCTTGGGTAAGGGCAAGTTTTACCAGTTTGAAGGATTTTTTGGCCTCTAGAGTACATTTAACTCCTACTTCTTTCTTAAGAATTTTTGTCATATTTCTCAGGAGTTCTACTAAGTTGGGAATAAACCTCCTTAGTAAGTTAGTTTTCCCAATAAAGGACTGCAACTATTTATGTTTCTTGGGTGGCTAATCTGCAGTATTCCCTCAACTCTTTTTGGGTCTATTTTAATCCCTTTTTCTGATATAATATGGCCTAGAATCTTACCTTCTTGGAGGCCAAATATTGTCTTTTTGGGATTTAAAGATAGCCCGAACCTTCTGCACTTTTCAAAAACCTTTCTCAGATGTTTAAGGTGCTCTTCATCATTTTTTGTGTAAATTGTTATGTCATCGAGATAAATTACAATGAAGTGCCCTATTTCCTCTGAAAATGCTATGTCCATAGCTCTTTGGAAGGTTGCACCAGCGTTCATTAGTCCAAAAGGCATTTTCACGTACATGAAAGTGACCCATGGAGTGGTGAAAGATGTTTTTAGTTGATCTTCTAGGAGTACTAAGACCTATTTGTACCTTGAAAAGCCATCTAATAGAGAGATCCTTTTAGATCCAACTACCCTCTGTAGGATGTGTTCCATTTTGGGTAAAGGGTAATTATCCTTCAGGGAGGCTCTGTTAAGGTTTCTAAAATCAATGCACAGTCTGATTTCTCTTATCTTTTTCCTTACAACTACCAGGTTAGAAACCCAATAATAAAACCTCACAGGAACTATGATTCATGTCTCATACATTTTCTTGATTTTCTTTTCCACTAGAGGTAGTTGTACTAGGTTAATTCTGCGCAGTTTTTGCCTAAAGTTTTTTTGGTTTTCTTTCAATGGGATCTTATGCTAGATAATCTCTGTTTCATAGGCCTTTAAGTCATAGCTCCAAGCAAACACATCAACAAACTCTTTAAATAAATCAATGTATTTCTTTATTATGTGTGCTGGCAAAGTTTTGGCTAATTTGATCATCTTAGGCTTATCTTTGCTGCCTATATTGCATTCTTCAACATCTGATTCAGTGTGTTCTATAGTGCATTTCTTTGCCACGTCATTAAAATAAAAAATGTCCTCTAGGGGTGCCAATCCTCTGGGTATGTTCTTATCTTTGGACTGCAACACCTCTATGTCTTCTTTTCCTGCATTTATGTATTCTTCAGTTTTTTTTTCAAATTCTTTGGTTAACATGTTCATTTCTGCGTTAGGGGATGGTTTTTCTTCATTAGGGGGCTCTTTATCTTAACAGTCTTTATTGGATTTAGAGTCTGAATCAGGTATTTCAAACTCATTTCTGCAAAGCAAGAAATCCTCTATCTGTTTGTCACCCTCAAAGACCTGCCAATATTTCTCATTATCTAGCACTGCAAATATATATTTTGTTTGAATAATGATTTGTTTGTCACTAGCTGATTTCTGATATGAACTAGCAACACAAGCTAATCCATTTTCAATAATGTTTTGACTTCTAGGGACAAATACAACCTCATACTCTACAAATGTTTTCATAAAATCCATAGCAGCATTTCTGTATGCCCTTAATCTAGGATGATTTGCAGTATACTCTCCATTTAGTTTTTTGATGACTAACTCAGAGTATCTGTGTACAACTATCCTTTGGGCTCCTAGTTTTTTCAAGAGATGCAATACTAGGATGAGAGCCTCATACTCTGCAATGTTGTTTGTACATTTAAAATATAGCTTGAAGGCATGACTTTCAGCATAATTTCTTTGAGTATTGTGCAACCATACCCCAGCTCCTGCACTCTTTCTAGTGCAAGATCCATCAAAGTTAATTTTCCATAAGGGATTGTTTGCAGAATTGTTATCAGTTTCATCCCTAATGCTATGTTCGCCATCGTGTAGCATTATGTTATGTTCTTTAGGACTTTCATGGAGTTCAGAGTGATGAATAATTTTTTGTTTGTAATTTTGTTTTTGTTCACTCCGATTTTTTGATTTAGCACATTGTTCAAAGGTTTCTCTCTTGTTCTCCTCCATTTATAGAGTTGCTATTATGTTCGAATTTGTGGCTTCTGTTTGGGCTCAACCTAGTCTCCTAAATTGAGTTCATTTAATTGTCAACCAGGGTTGGTAAACTGCTGAAGTGAGGTGCACTATATGTGCCTAGGTGTTTGTTTATTACTGCGTTGTGTCTAGTGTTTTATGATGTTTTTGATCTTTTTATGGTTTTATGTTTACAAGGGAAATAACTAAATGCTGGTGGAAAGAAACTACTGGTTAAAAACAGAGTGAAGCCTAAATTTTTTATGACAAATGACAAATGCAAATACTAAGACAGAACCAAACCCTAAACTATGACTAAGTAGAATACAAAGCTTGATAATGACTTCAAGAAAATGAATCACAACATGAACTTAACTTTTCCAATCCATTCATTAAGGATATTTTGGAAGAGCTTGAGGAATGGGCAGCTAAGTGTAAAAATTCTCCTAACTAAAAAATTAAACAATCAAATTGTAATGATACAACACCTCATCCATGATTAAAGCTTTGTGAAACATATCTGGAAAAGAACATTTGTAACATCAAAATATCTCTACTCTAAAACTAGCTCCTAATTCTATTCTGCAACTTAGTTTAACACCACTACATCTCACTCAAAAGTTATAGATTTCCCTTTAGAATAGTCTTTTGAGGAAAGGCTTATTTGTGAAATGGTAAAAAGGTTGCAAAAGTACTCCAAGCCTTGGACTGATACTGTCTTATGTCCAGATGATTATGAGTTAATATAGGTTTGGAACAAAAGAAGTTTTGTAAATAATGAAGGTCATGGTATTTAAGTTTAACAACTAATGTAAATTAATATGCAATGGATGACAACTAAATGTGGAATGTAAATACAGTGGGCTAAGCTAAAACTAAACTAGAGTGCTACCAGTCTACAATAAACAGTGCTAAACTAACAAGCCATTATCAAACTTAAAACGAAATAACAGAGCATGAATTGAATGCAATTTGACTCCGGAGTGCCCTAACTAAGTTATCATGCAATTAATCTATGGGATTCTACAGCCTATTTCATTCATCATGAATGGTATTTTGGAAGAGCTTGTTAGAACAATCCTGGCTGTACAATTCAATGCAAATGCAAACATGAAAACTGAAAGAAATTACAATTAAAAAAACTAAGACATCACAGCTATTTCCTACCCATTGTTATGATATTTTGGAAGAGCTTTTTAAGAGTAAGATCAGCTATGCTACTTAGTGTAAACAAGCAACTGAAACCTTCAGTATCACAGTCATGCCTTAGTCATCATAATGATTTTTTGGAAGAGTTTACTAGAATAAGTTCAACTGTGATAATGAACAAAAGGAATTGCAAATAAAATCTATAACACTACAGCCATTTCTCATTCATTATCATGATCTTTTGGAAGATTTTCTTAGAACAGTATAGCTATAGTGACTAATGAAATTAACTATGAACTCAAACTTCAAAAACGTGAAAAAGAACTAAGATACTTATCTAAATTACGAAAGTAAAGCCACTCAGGAGGCAGGGGCCCTCTACCACCAGACGGAATCTAACTCAAAATCAACTCAACGCGTTCAAAGAAATGTTGTCTTCTTCATTAAAGGAAAATAACTTAAAACAGAGTATTCTCGGTCTTCAGAAATATAGCAGTCAATCCACGAAATCTAATCAAAATCCAGAGCTAGTCTCTCGGTTTCCCGAGTACATTTATAACAAATCTTCATAACAGAACTTGCAACAATACGACGATCATTGTCTTTTCATATCAAAATCGTACTAGAACTCTAAAGATGGCAGCGTAAAGGGACAAAGGACATTTGGACTGTCCTTGTCCTATTAGGAGTCTGCCTCCTTATATGAGTTCCCACGTACAAAACCACGTCCAGAATTCCATTCATTCTTCATGGTGAGCAATGAACGATGAGGACATGATGTGGAATATACCCATGTGTGGATTTTCCTGAGAGGACACCTGGAACATGCTTGAACGTGAAGACAGCTGCAGAATTTGCGGTTAGCTACGGAATGTCTGCATTCTGTAGCTAGTTTCAGTTCAAAATGCATTACAATGACAAAATCACAAAACTTAGCAAGTTAGCCATGTTATTCATTTTAAAAGCAATTTTAACTAATTTCATTGATCATTTGAGCCTGGGATAACAATGGACAAAGGAAAATGGAGTGAAGTAAGATGAAAGAAAGAACAATCTTGGGGCTCAACAGCTTCTACTCTGTTATTTTCATTTCAGTTTTCTATCTCTGGCTCATTTATGAATTCATCGTTGTAGAGGATAAAAGAATCTAGATCTGTGTGGACAGAGTAGAGAGGTGAATTTTCAGGTTTCTCAGGGCTGCTAACCATAAACTTCATGTGTGCCTCCCTATATAATCTTCTAATCTGGCTAAATATAGGGATTGTGGCATATGACCCGTCCATCTGCATTGTACCTTGCAACTTGGCACCCCATGATCTTGACAAAAACATGCCATACTTAGGAGGTACATCTGCCACTACAACATCCATAACCATGCACTTGGCTGGGATTTGAGTCAAATTTACACAAAGATATTTGATTAGGCCAAGGCACTTCACTCTGCTACAGACAAAGGAATATAAATCCTTATAAGGTTTGGTTAGCTCTAGGCCTAGCTTCTCCATAATCACTTTTGGCATAAGGTTGTGTGAAGCCCCAGAATCATGCATAGCATTATGCAGGATTTTTTTGTGGATATTAAGGCTGACATAGAAAGGAGGTATCACCCCTTCCTGAAATTTCCCTTCAATTTTTGGGCCAAACAAAAGAGTTGTTTGATCATCATTTAAATTGACAGTGTCATGGTTTTCTCCTAAGTTTAAAGCTTTCGAAATTTGACCTTTATATACATCGTGAGTAGCTAACTCAATGAGAGGAACATAAATTTTGATTTTGGCTATCTCACTTTCCAGATTGAAAGGAGACTGACTTTTTGAAAGGTTCCATTTTGTTTTATTGCTCACTGTTTTATTGGCAGAATCATCTTGCCGACTCTCATTATGTACAATGTTTGAATCTTTTTTGTTAGGAGCATTAGCTGCAATGCTATTGTTGCTAGTTTCTTGACTTGGTTTGTGAGTAATTTGGATGCCTTTTTCTTTGTCTTTGCCAGAACTTTCAGCTGCTTATTTGTTACTTTCAGTAGTCACTTTAGGAGTCTTTTTCAGGTCTCTTCTTAATGGTGGTTTCAGAGGATTTTGTTTTGGAATGTATATGTTCCTCTTGCTTCTGAGATCATATTGTTCTCGGACCTGCATGATGGCATTTTCAAATCCCAACCTATAATCTTCATATTCTAACCCTCCCTCATCCCAATGTGAGTATGAGGTCTGATTATCCTCTGTAGAAAAGGTGTGATCTTGGTTATCTACTTCTACCATGTTTATGGTAATTCCCTCTGATTCTTCTATTATTCCCTCATCCTCGTCAAGGAAGTTCTCTTGGAATGGAGGCATGACTTGTTGATCAGAGTCCCTTTGTATATTCAGGGGATTGTTTCTCCTAAAATTTTGGTTCTGGTTTTGATTTTGGTTTCTGTTCTGATTGTTGACTTGGATCACCATTTTCTCCATCATTCTTTCCATCCTCTTCATATTTTTGGCTAGACTATCATATTTGGGATCATATGAAGAAGCTATGTTGTCATCCCTATAGGTTACCTCTTTTCAGCCCTCATCCTAGCTCTTTTTTCATGAGGTTTGCCTCCACACTCACTATTCCTTTCTGCATGTCTTCTAATGTGTCATAATATCTCTCCCTAAGCTAGTAGGCCATGTCAGCATCAAATCCTTCAGGGTATTTCACTAGGGCCATTCCTTTGGGAGGTTTCATATGTGTTGAAAGAGCGTTGTAGACACTATTAAACCTACTAGAGTAGTCATGGACACTCTCTCCTTGATTTCTCTTGAGATTCTTGTATTCTACTAAGATTTGGAGAGGGTTTCTTTTTACTTCCCATTTGTTTATAAAAGTTTGATGTAAAGAGGTAAGGTCTTGGATGCTATTGGGAGGTAAGCCTTTAAACCACTTCTTTACCTCTCCTCTTAAACTCTGAGCAAATATTCTCATTTTGATAGTTTCATCTTCAATTTCCATATAGTCAAAGGCATCTTCCATTCTATCTACATGGTGTTGAGCTGTAGTAGATTCTTTCCCAGTGAAATGAGAGATTTTTCACTGATAATCGTTCGGTAGTGGAGCTAAAGGCTGTGGTAACACCAAGGGAGTGTACCATGCTGCCATGATAGTGTTTTGTGGAGGTAAAGGATTGGTTTGAGCAGCAGGTATGTGGATGACATAAATGCTAGGACCAAAAACAAATTGTTGAGCTAATTTAGGGTGAGAGAGGCCCATGTTTTGAATGAAATGAATATCGGGAGGTGTTGATGGAGGGGTTTCTCTGTCCCTAATGTGTTGACCACTATGTGGTGGTGAACTTGGAGGCTCTAAGTCAGTCTGATCTATAGCACTGAATGATTGTGTTCTTGGTAGTTCACTTGGTAAATCTAAGTCAATTTGAGTGTCTAATAGAGCTGCAAAGTTTTCAGGTGCTGAACTACTCTATTAATGTGTCTATAAATAGTTCATTCTTTAGATATGAGAGACTTCCTAAGAATACTTTCTAGATTATCAATTATTTCAGGTGGGTTTGGATTAGGATAAGCTCTATTGTGGATTGTTCTTGAAGCTAGTATGTTACGCCCTCAAGACTCAACAAATAAAGTAAGCCAGATATGACAGTCTTTGAGTGGCAAACCTATCTTCAAACAAAGAAGCTTAATCCTATGTGTTTCTTTGATATGGATGATGTTGTAATGAAACTGGTCTCCCAGTGGAGTCTTGTGAAAACAAAGATAATCAGCGGGCTTACTGATCACCCATGGAGTCTTTTGGTCATTTAGGAATTGTGGAGTCACCAAGTGGAGGGTTTAAAGTGTTTCAAGAAGGTTTACTATCCACCACAATTATTAACTACCAAATCAGGCTATTGGTCTTCTTTGAGTTCTTAGAGATTTTTTAAGGAATGTTTTACTCAAATTCTCCCCAGTGGAGTCGCCATTATGTAGTGGTGACTCAACTAGCTAACAGACCAAATATTTTTGAATCAAGGGGAAAAATGAGATCTTAAATGTATCTAGGATGAAAAACACTTAAATTCCCCAGCGGAGTCGCCATTATGTTGTGGTTCCTATGATTTGGCAGATTTGGCAATACCAAATGATAAGACAACATCAAACCATTTTGGGATCTCAGGATCTAGCCCTCCTGGATCAAGAGAGGGATCTCTCTATAAAGGCAAAGAAATATATATCTTTGAAGTTCAATTTAAGGTATTAGGTTAGTTATAGGGCACAAGGGTTGTTTTTTTGTTTTGTTGTTTGGTTGGGAAACATGAAAGAAGGGTTCAATGTAAGGTAAATAAGTGAGTAAAGAAGTATTTTTGGCAATGGGGAGATAATTCAAAGAAAACACAAGTCCATTGGGCAATGGGGTCATAAAAGGATTTACTTGCAATTCAATATCCAAGGCTTTCAAATGGGCTAGTCATCTAAATCAGAGGATCTCTTAAGATGATAGTAATGGGATGAAATGATAAGGAAATGAAGGTGAATGACAAGGAAACCTTCCAAGATGACCACTTAGGAGAAAATCTAGGGACAGGGCATGCCTTAACCATCTATGATCAAACTCCTAATGAGGCTAACTCTTTGGATAATAGAACACATTCAAGAAGGACACAAAGTGAAGCCTAAGATCAGAGAAAGACTTTTAACCTTCTCAGATTTTGACATTAAACTTAAGGGATCTTAGAGAGGAAAAATGTTGGAAAAGGACCCTAGTGAGACAGAGCTAACTCTAAATCTCTCAGTTTCCCAATTCTTTCAGTTAAAACCAAACAAGAACATCTAAAAACAGACTCTAAATTCATACATCAGCAAGTGTGGATAAAACCAACTACTATGCTGGTTAAATTATCTTGAATTTGTTCTTAGATTACATGCTTAGCAGAAAACATCAAAGATAAGAAGAGTAGGTAGCATTAGGGTACTTTACAACAGTATCCTAAGCTAGATTACTAATTCTTATCAGAGAAATGAAATGTGATGCATAACAGAGGGAAAACAATATAGATAGAACACTTCACCGCTGATTTAGATTAGGATCCAATGAACATGCTTGTCATATTAAAGAGCAACACCAGTCACATACATCATTGTCCAGCATTTTGATATCAACTTGAAATCATCTCCCAACCTATTTTACAACTTATAATTAGAACTCTATCTCAATGAAATAGCTTACAATCCACGGTTAACCAACATTTACAATGTATTTATGAGGAGATCTTATAGCTGAAAGAGTGGTTGTAGAGGCAGATAGAACTTAAATGCATCATTAAAACAGAGGGAGAAGTGTTCTTGTAGCCCATTCCGTCTTAATATCTGGTATTGACTTTCAGTACTCTTTGGATGAATAAGTGGTCTTCGACAAGCTGATAATAACTCCAAAGGTATGTTCTTGAAGTACTCTCTGGTAGTTGGTACTCTATTTGTACACTGGGACAAGTAAGGCAGATGAATGACTTTCAGGTCCTCCATACTTTGTAACTAATGCTCTGGAAATCTTAGGGCTTTTTTCAGTGTGGTGATATTCTCAGGAACTTGATGGAGAATAAAAAATACTATGGGAGCTTGTCCTTTCTTGGGAAAGAACATTCTATTGATGAGAAACACTTATATGGCTTGTTTCATGTGCTTTAGGCCTTATTAGCCTTTTGGATCATTTTTAAGGTTTTCAATCTGTATCTTTGTCCTTTAAACACTGGATTAAAGAATTTAATCTTCAATAATGGGCTTTTAATCCCTTTAAACTGTCACTGATACACTTTGCCACTTCCTTTCTGATCTGTCTGTGGATACACAGTCTTCAATGGTGCCAGAAGGTTTGAAACAGAGTTAATAACTCTGATTTGCATAAAAACATGCTTTGAACCCTTTTTGGATGTCTCTCCTGCTATGTTTGGCTCTGAAAAATGGCATTCTGCGCCCTGTATTACCCTGTCTATGATATTGAGACAGAGGATGATTTTTACCATTCTGTAACCCTGCAAAAACACAATAAACATGTTATAAAAATCCATGAGAGTGGAGGAGGATGCTGTGGAGGCTTGTGGAAATGGTGACATGGTGAAGGAAATGGTGGATGCAGTGGAAAAATGGTTGAAAATCGCTGCGGAATGGTGAAGAAATGAAATAATGAAGGTTGGGTGTGAGGAGGCTTCTGGACTGTTGGATTAGATTAGAAAGTGGCGATCAATGGTCAAGATTCACTGGCAAAGTTGTTTTAGAAGGTTAGGTGGAAGAAAAATAACTTTTAGTGTAAAACACGAAAGTTTAATGTTTGGGTGAATTACAAAGGAGAAAGGCTAAAATGAATGAAATTAGGGCATTTGATGGTGGGACCGGCAGGGCGGAGGGAGATTGAACGCAAACTATTGAATCACTGGAGGAGATCAACAGAGGAGATCTTCCGATGAGGCCTTTTGGAAGGTCTGATGGAAGAAACATGGATGAAGATGCGATATGATATGAACCGTTAGATCAAAAAATCAACGGCTAGGATTAACAGAAGGATTATATCGGGAGGGGTGGTTTCAGCGGAAAAACTGCTGGTTTCGCGTAGCTCCAATGTGATTTTGAATTTTTTGCCCAAAGAATGCGATATGTCTCGCTGCCTGACATGTTTCCCTCTCAAAACCACTTTCATCGTGTAAATTTGAAACATTAAACCTCAGAGGCAGAAATCACATGATATGCATTCTCAGCCATTGGATTAAAGGCAGAGAGATCTGACGGTAGGGATGAGAGCGCGATATGGAAAGGTGCACGGGCGATAAGGTGGGGAGGGCTAACAACGGATTAAATCCTGACTGTTGGATCTATGAAATTGGACGACGGATATCTAATCGCATCGGAGAAAGGTAGGGGACCAAAACTATGCGATTCCTTGAGTTTGCGATTTAGCATGGACCGTTGGATCATTTGAGAGATAAATGGTGGAGATCTGATCGAAGGGGAAATGATGGAGGGCACAGGGGCGGAGCACGATTAAATCTTGGCCTTCGGTTCTTGTGGATTCAACGGTCCAGATTAAATCAACGGAGCGATGATGGGTTCTATGAACAAAGGCACGAATGAATCCCGACCGTTGGTTCTTGTGGATTCAACAGCCAGGATTAAATCGGGGAGTCGGCCATCACAGAAAAAGAATAGTGGGGACGCTTTGTTATCACGATAAGATTTTGCGCTAGCTGCCGGATCATCAAAGAGATCAAATGTGGATATACAATCAGAAGGGTAATGAAAAGATGTTATGGACGGAGATGAATAAAATGCCAACCGTTGGATTTCGAAGGATCGGTGGTCAATATTGCAGCGGAGGCCGATAGAACAAATGTCATCGCATCGAAAAATTTAGAATAACAAAGGAAAAGGTAGTAAAGGAAAGCTCTATTGCAATTGCGTGACGGGGCTTAGTGCCTGGTGCTGGGTGCGGGTCATATGCGGGAAAAGGGGCTAAGGGTTAGGCCGAAAGGGGCTTAAGGCCTCAATGGAAAAAGGGTGTTTTTAAGCCAAAATGAGTGTTTTTCAAGGGATTTCTTGGTTTTCGGTAAAGGGGGAAAGGATGTTTTAAACCTGCAAAAGGAGTTTTTAGAGGCTTAAAGGGATTTTGGAGGTTTTTTAGAGGGATATGGAGGTTCTAAAGAGGAAAAGGAGGCTTAATGGAAATGAAGAGAAATGAATGAAAATGGGTGATTACAGAGGCCTTTTGAAGCATTCTTTTTCACAAAACAGTGAGGCTTTTTTTATGGAAACAATAGCGAAGATCTTTTCAAAGGAAAATACACATGGAGGCTTCAAGAATGAAAGATTTTCAAGGGAAATGTTTCTTTTGAAGGCTCAAAAACATTTTAGCCACCTGTTTGCTTGACAAAATTTTATAGGTGGCTAACACTTTGCATGATGTTGCAGGAGTAGATGGTGGCACAATCATGGTGCAAAGGGCATACTCCTTAGCTTTATAGGATTAGGAGGTACTTCCACTATGGTAGATGACTTTGGAATTTGGCATGTCAAAGAATGGAGTCATAAGATGATAGGAGACTTATCACAAAGGCCAACAACACTGTCACTTGGGAGCTTGGATTTGTTGATGGAGTGTTCCCAGGATCACTTAACATATGATGCAAATGATGGGAAAGTAAGAGATGGGAGTGATGGAGTAGCATATGGAGACATATATTACCATGATATGATCTTCTTGACTTGGATATCCAAGCATAAGAAGAACACTTTTTATGCAGCACATAGTTCATTCCTTTCCATTCACAAGGGTCTCATGGAGACATATCACAACACTATGGAGAAAGCATCCATGGATCTCATTATCAACCTACTCTCAGTACATGGTAAGAGTTGTGTTTTTGCACTTATTGATCATCTGACACATTATTTGCATTCCCTTGCCATTTATATATAGTGCATTGCTCCACCAGAGGGAAAGATTCTTTGGTCTTCATGGTCTTTGCAAGACCAACATCAGTGATGGAGATAGCCACTTCTTCTATGGCTTTGGGCAAGCATTGTGCTATTATTTTTATGCTCACTTGATACACAATGCCATTTAATATTTTCTAGTAGATGAGATGACATGCACAACTAGAAAATGGTTGGAAGAAAACTTGCCATATTATGTTTTGAAACAACAGTTAACAAAACTACGCAGTGACAACTTGGGAAACTGTTGGTACCTTCTAGCACTACATGAAACCTTCAATATCCTTCTCATTTGGATTCCATATGGTGATGATGTCCTATTCATCATAGATGGGATGCTTTGGGCACACATGATTCATGACAATAGAGAGAGGATATTTGAGGATCCAGTTTTCTTCTTGCCTCTTGAAGGAAACATTATTGCAGCCCAACATCAGCAACCACTCTACAATTGTCATAAGTGCAGAGAGAGATAGCATGAGATAGACAATTTGGTCTATCAAGTTCAGCTATGAAGCCCACCTACATTGCAAGAGCCTAAGGTGGAAGAGTTTTTCTACGAGTTGCCATTTTGGAGGGTGACTCATTTTGTGTGGATGATAGCTTGGGGATGGGAGCTTTACATGGGAATGATGGTTCCCAATATATTTCAGATTCCATCACTCAAAAAATCCTCTAGATAGCATATAGTTTCCTCCATGGATATCCCACTACTTCATGATGAGGGCCATTTGGATTTGTCACCAAATACTAGCTTATGCACTTGGGAGGAGCAACTTGGAGACATATTGATCGGAAAGAATCTTGTTCATTGGAGTAGATTATCATATGAGGATGCTATAGGAGGAGGAGAGGATGCTCTTCAGTTCTATCCTTGCAGTTGCTTGAGGACAAGCAACATTTGGGAGGGGAGGATTTTAATATTCCTAAATTAGCATGCAGCTAATTAGAATATTCATTTTTGCTTTTGTCTTCTAGATAGATGAATAAGTGGGTAGGGAGACCGATAAATATCTTTAGTAGGAATAAAATCCCTCTTAATGTGAAAATGGATCATCATGATAACTGGATAAATCACCTCCATGTGTGAATAGGGGAAAAATCATGTGGACAAGGTTAATGTTGACCAAATCAACAACGCTGGTATAGAGAGAGTGGAGCATCAATGTGAAACAACGCAGAGTTAATGGGAGATAGTTTATGTGTGAGTAGTGTATTTAATGAGTGGGAACCAAGGTGAGAAGGATCACAATGCATATAAGGAAGGGCAAGGAAACCATAGAAGGTGTGTTAGATGATTATTGATTTTGATCTTTTTAGATTGGAAATTGTCAGGTGACATTTCTATGCATGATTTTGTTGTTTAGCAGGGTTTTTTGTATTGTTTAGTACAAGGGTGTTCCTGAGAGGGAATCCCACACTCATCCTACTCAAGAGATATTTTTGAGTTGTATAGTCCACATCCAGGCATCAGGCCAAGCTTCAGTCTTCAGCTACAACGCAGTTTTTGTTCACAGTTGTGTTGTGTTGTAGGGTGTAGCAGTGGAGGAGAGAGATCTCCAATTTTTGAGCTTGTTTTCTAGTGAGGGGACCAACTCTTCACCTATTGAGTTGATTTGCAGCTGATAGATCAATATTTCAGCCCCATATCAGCAGTTGTCTTGACAAAGTGCATAACTCAACCAACAAGGGTGTAGTGTGAAACCCAACAAGGGCCGAAAATCCAAAGTTAAAATCTGGCTAAACCATTTCTCATTTTTTTGGAGTTTTTTGAATAGAATCCATGGTTAAAAGCCCGGATCATTTGTAGCACTCCAACAACGTTCTGTACATGGTTCTTCTTTCCAGTAGCAACAGTTTCCTGCAGCAACACACATTTCCAGTGCTAGTTTCCTTTAGTGTATTTCAGCGATCTTGTGGCTTGAATGCATTCATTTTTGGAGCACCGTGTACTTTATTTTGTTGTTGATTATAATGATATGGTTCAACTATTTCTGCTCGTTGATTATGATGTCTTAATTTAATTTCCAATTGCAACATATTTCCAACATTTTCCAGATTTTAGTGCTATGTCCCTGTTTTGATTTATTTGGAATGTTACATATGTTCTATATTCTTGTCTTTTTCATTTTGGAATATTACAAACATCCAATGACGGATTTGTATTTTGAACTAATATTTGCAAAGCTTACTTATGGTGCATATGTTGTCTTGTTTTTCACTTATTGATTATAACAGAATTATCATCTATATTGGATCTCCGAATGATGATCACATGATGTATTTCAAACAGAATGTAAACACTTCTCGTCATATATTTTTGGGTACACTCGTTTAATCCTCGTGGGAAATAGAATATAAATGTAATCACATTACATGGAAAGAATTTTGAATATGAGCTATTACATTATATAGACCAGACATTTTTTTCCTCTGAAAAAATATGTTGACGTATAAATATTGACCTCGTTTTTTACACGAAAATGGTCCTGAAGGTGTCAAATTTCAGGCCGGCCATGGAAGAGCTGTCTACGACGCTTATTGTTTGCATCCCTATACGACGTATGTTGCGAGTGGAATTTAATTTGTCAATCTATTTTGCAAAAATATTTGGTATTGGGACCTTTAAATACATTGCGACTTTACATTTTATCATAAATTGTTCACTAACGATAGTGGTTGTCTCTAGAAAATATTTGATTGTATCCAACAACTTCTTATTTGAGCGTTGTTTAACTTTTTTTACATTTAGTTTTTGAATTTTATCGTTGAAATTTGGCAAAATGGTTTTTATTTTTAGGTTTTTAATTTTAATTTTAATTCGTAAAATATTTTTTAGTTATATTATGTACTTTTGTTATTTACGTTTATTTTTTTATTTTTTTAATTTTAGCATATATTTGAAATTATGTTTAATTTAAAGCAAATTTAAAACTAGGATAAATTCATTGAAGTACATATTTAATATGAGCCAAGTGGGATCAAATTTTTTCAACTTTAAATTTTTTTAGAGTGCAAAATACAATGTGTTATTTTTCATTCATTAAATTGTATTTTTTTAATGCTAAATAGAGTATATATAGGACCAAGTAAGCGTTTTACCCATAAAAATTAAAAATATTCATGATATATACATACTTTTTTTAAATCATATATAATATGTACTTTACATTAAAATATTTTACATCACATGCACATAAGGACATTTTATAACACAAATTAAAATGAATTTTTTATTATTAATATATTTTAAGTATATGTCAATATTAATTCTTATTAAAATGTTTTATTGATAACCCACGTTGAATGTTTTTTATTTATAACACTAAAATGTTTTATTTTAACATTTTCTTTTCTATATAGAGATATTTATGAATTTATGACACAAATAAGTTAACATAGATTCAAACAGTTTATTTAAATATATATTGTTGAAATATATTTGAACAATATAAGATTTAAACCTCTTACTCATACATTTTTTTACCTCTATTCATTTTTTTAATATGGCCTACATTACTTTTCTATTTAGAACATGATTTTTAATTAATATTTTATTTTTAAGGACAAATGGGAGACAGACTTACACACCCCCTTATACTGGGCTATAGAATAAGTCTCTCGGCTCAAGAAAAAGTTTAAAAAAAATCTTCAAATCTTAAAACAATCAAACCATTAAACCTTCAATTATATATATAATTTCAATTTTAAATTCAACATACAATTCAATGATATTTTTTTTTGTATGTTTGGTAGTTCCTCCCTATTTTCCAGTGGATAAAAAAGAAAATCAATTTATAATCATAATATATGTTGGATGGCCTCCACTTGCTCGTAGGAAACCAGGTCTATTGGTCACCTCAAAGAGTTTAAGGCCAACCAAAATTGATAAAGTTTAAACCTGACACTATCTGCTTTAATAGGTCTATTATCTACAAAATCCAAAGACCTAATCATAAAGTAAATGCTATCTATAATATGCATCTCAAAAATACAAAAATTAATAAAACTTAATCATCAGATGATTTGATAGGCGGCAGGTCCTTAACACTGGACCTGGCCATGTCAAATTGGATCATACTCTATAGCTGACGTTCTATTTGGCCAAGGCGGACATTCTAGTGATGTTCCAGAAGATGTATTTCATGGATGTCCCTACGCATTTAAGCTAGAATAGATGTTGCTTTTGGGTCACCACCTATTTCTTGAAAATTAATAATGGCCTTAGCCAATAAGCATTTCATTGTCCAGTATCTATGAATGGATTGTTTGAATAAAGACATTCTGCCCCTGGTGGTACCTGGATCTGTCAAAAAATCCATCTCTTCCTCTAAGATGTCTTCTTCCTCTTTTGTTTTATGGTCTCGCTCCCAACCTGAAATAAGTGATTTCACATGACCAGGTGTGCCTACCCCGTAGGCATGGAAAAAAAATTTCCATTATTTCTTTCCCTGACATTATACCCCTCCTTCTTGGGCCCAATTTTGACTTTCTTTTGCTCGAATTTCCTTTTTCCTTTGCCACTTTTTTCGTTGCTTGTCCTTTCACCATTTTGTCTTGAAGATAATGAGCCAACAAATGAAATATCGTTTTGGGTCGGAAAGGGTGCCACACAAGGGGTCTAAGAAAACATATAGAGGAGCTAAGAATACCTGTAGATGGCAACATGATTTCATTGAATTTAGTGAAAAAACAAAGGAAAAATATCTTGATTGTTTAGGGTGACCTCCTCAATTTTGGTGGTATTCTGAGTATCATCAGTCCCTCTTCCTTTGTCCCTGAGAAATATGAAATTTGCAGGAGCAGGAATTTTAGGTCGCAAAAACTCATTGGGCTAACCTGAAATCATTATACTAATCTTATTGCTATTAGTTACTAGAGTAGGACCACCTAGAGGCACCTCTTTTTTCCAAAGAGGAATTACATTTGTGACATGTAGAAGAGAATCATAAAAGACAACATGTTTCCATTCACCAGAAACACTCAGAAAGAGACTTGACAGTAACCCCAAAACACAACCAGATACACTCCACTCATGCTCCCCAGACAACAGACTTGAGCATCTTCACAAATGCAATTAGAAAAGAAACCCTCCATGTTCTTGCAGTAGAAATATACCCCCTAAGGGATAACCCAAAGTCTATCTTACCATGTTGGGTACCACACAAGACTCTTCCCCCCCAAAGTTTTATTATAAGCCATGCAATCAATTTCATGGAGTTTTCGGGCTGAGCTATGGAGGTTGCAAGCAGGGAAGAAATGATGGTTTGTATTACCAAGGCCATAATCTAGCAAATTTTGATAGTTGCTATTAATGCGGTGAATCGGGTAAGCTGAGATGAGATAATGACAAACATAGTCCAAGAAGTGATAACTAGGTATGAGATGATGACATGGAGAGCCAATTGAATGACATTCATGGTCATTCAAGAAATATAACATGCAAGATAAGGCAGGCTTCATGGTTTCCCATATGTTAGTTCCTACCACCTCTACTGCATACATCATGCCCAAGAATTTGGGATTGTTACGACCCACAACAGTCAAACAAGAGAAGAAAGCAGATTGGAATTCATGAAAACTGACAAGGGTGGGATTACCATGCCAATTTAAAACCCAGTACACAAAACAACCATATTTCCAAGTCTTAACCACCGTAACAGTCCATGCAAAATTCAACAGACCAGCCAAAACCCAGACATCATATTAAAACCAGGATGATTATCATAGCTCCCAAACACAGATAATAGAAATAAATCTAATGAACCAAGGCATAAAAAGCATACTGATAATGAGGCTATGAACATACCCGGTGAAGCGACATGTAGCCATTTCCAAAACCTTCGGCTGCTCGCCAACGTTCTGTTCTACTCCCTGCTCAACAGATAACGACGAAACCAACTTACCTACCTTAACATACCTTTTCTTCCTCCTACATTGTGTATGATTCAATGATATTAATGAATGGTTATGGTTTAGTCGAGAATTAATATTTTATCTTATAATAATTAGACTTCGATTGAAGTTCTTCCCACCTTACCTTACTTCTAGCCCTTACCTTCCTTCGAGCATGTTCGAGAACAAAGAGTTGCATGAAATCCCGTAAATGATGTATTCTCTCGTTGCACTAGGGTTAATTTAGTTGAGACGTTTCACAAAATATCGTAGATAATGGGATATTCCTCCTTGCGCTACCTCCCTCCTTTAGGTTTTCAGGGACGACACGATTGTGCTATTATGAGAAAATGCATATTCTCCTCCACTTTAAATTTTATTGTATTGAAAAGCTTAATAAATTTATTACTATTTGTAAATGGTGAAAATAGATCATTTAAGGATTGAATTAATAATTTTATAATATTTTATATAATTTTTTACATAATTTATTTTGTTAAATAAACTATATCATCAAAAATAGTATTAATAAAAAAAAGTCAATATTTATTATAAATAAAATATTTTAATATTAATTTTATTTAAATTTATGAAAAATAAACCTTATTTAATAAAAAATTAAATTAATTAAAAATATATATAATTTAATTTATTTTTTAATAAAATAATTGATATATAGTATTTAATAAAAATATTTTTTTATTTGTAAGTTGTTTATGATCTTCCCTTTGAAAATGTGAGAATGGGTCAAACAAATGTCTCATTTGACACATATCCTCACCTACCCTATTGAAAGGCAAGGATGTGCTAATTAAATATTTTCATTGAATACAAATCCTCAACTATATTATTAGTCCCTGCCATGGCATTGTAGGGACTCTAGCGATCGCTAGAGCGGTGACCGATCATTAATCAATAATTTGACGAACAATTTTTTTGGCTCAACCAAAATTTATCCAAAGTTTCAGGCTGCAATTTCTTGCAACTTCTGTTCACCAAAATTTTATCGAAACTTTTGATTTCAACCTCTAATTGGAACCTTCACTTGTCTCGAAGCAACTTTTGATATTCAACCAACTTTTAACCAAAGTTTGAAAATACTTTCAAAATACTCCTATCGCGTTTTAATTTTTTATCCAAAGTTTGAAACGTTCAATGTCCAACAAAATTTTAATCAAAGTTTCAAAAAACTAGTGTTGTGTTTCTAACTTTTAATAAAAGTTTCAAAAACTCATGTTGTGTTTCTTAATTTTTATCGGAAGTTTTGAAACTAGTTTTAGACTGCGATATATGCACCATTTATCTAGGATTTGAAACTTCATACATTTCGATATATTTATCAAGATTTGAAATTGCATACATTTCCATATATCCAAAGTTTTACATTAAGCGCCACCTATATCTCTCAAACCTTTCTTTTGCTACCACATTTTTTTTTTTTTTGTTGCCACGTGATGCTCCACCCTTTTCCTTTGCTGCCACACATTTATTTTTTCTTTTGCTGCCACCCAACAGGAAATAGGATATATATATCTATCTACAAGCTATATCCATTTGCAAGCAGACATATATTAGCAAATTCTTGAAAAATCCAAATTGTTGGAGTAGTTGTCTTTTCAGTAATATCATAAAGTATGTATACAATTTTACTTAAAACTGGGCAACACAGAGGCATCTGAAGGTTCTGGAGGATTTCTCTGGCATGCATACAAAGGCATCTGAAGGTTCTGAAGGATTTTTCGGGCATGCATACAAAGGCTTCTGAAGGTTTTGAAGGATTTTTTGGGCATGCATACAACATTGTTTATCTTTTCAGTAATATCAGAAACTATGTATCCAATTGTACATAAAATCGGGTAACAGAAAACCAGGCAACAGAGGCATCTCAAGGTTCTCAAGGATTTTTTGGGCACGTATACAGGAGCACACTTCATATCCTCGTGACGCTACGCCAACAATATTGGAGGTCAAAATTATTGTAGCCTAGAGCAACGGGTAGAAAACAAAGAAACGTGTAAGATTTACTCAATGTTTAACTAAATTACTTTGTTGCAACTTATACATGAATAAGATAAGAATAGGAAATTGAACTTCTATACAAGCCTATAGTTTTTTGAAATATTTATAATCTATAAAAGCCCTTGTTGTTGGAAATTCCAAACAAGAAGAGAGTTGCATAGGTCATTTTGATCTCAAAGGAACGATTTCAATGTTTATCTCAAAGAAATACTAGAACATGAATTAGTTTTGAATTTCCAAACAACTAAATCAGCATATATTAATTGAAATGCAAAGATTCCAAAACTGCACGTTATTCGATTAATAAATATTTAAATTCTAATTTTTTTTCCTGAGTTAAATTCATTTCCAAGGAGCCTTCTTAGTTCTCAGGTTATTAAGCTAGTTACTTATATTTGTTAAATTCATTTCCAATGAGGCTTTTTAGTTTCCATGTAAACCCAACACCTCCTTCATGTTATTAAATCACTGAACTATTTACATCGGTGACCCATTAGTTACCAATACATGGTCGTAAGACATGGAAATAAAATAACCACTTACCTGGTAATAGCTCCATCTACATCTGAGATAACAATTAGTGTGTTCCATTTCCATAAATAGATTTGAGCATCAACTTATAAAAGTCAAAGCAATGGAAACCTAATAACTACTTGGTCTTCTTCCAAACTAATAAGATAAACTCAATTGAAAAAGTTTAAATGAAACTTCAAACCTGTTGCTTCCCCAAAGACTGGTAAAAAATGTAAAGGTGCTAGTTTTCTACCCTTATTTTAAGGTTCAATGATGCCAAATACTTTGAGGTTGGAAGAATTGTTTACAAATTACATTTCTTTGGTGGATTTCTATAACCATTCTTTAATTCTAAGGCTTTATCAGATGGGCTCTGAAAAGCAGCATCTAGGTGTTCTTTAATTCTAGGGCTTTATGAGATGGGCTCTCAAAAGCAACATCTCATCAATGATCGCCTGAGGATTTGAAAGTAATCTTACAAGGCTACTATTTTCAGATGTTCTAGGCTTTTTGAATGAAAAGGGCCATATTCATAGACTCCAACCTCCACCAGAAGAAACATTACAATCAGATGTGTAATTCGTATGTGCTTTTGTTTTGATATATTCTACAATTCTTATGTGTTGTTGTCTCTATATCTTCTACAAGGATATTCTTATGTGCTTTTGTTTCTATATCTTCTGCAAGGATATTTTGATGTGCTTTTGTTTCTATATCTTCTACAAGGATTTCACCCGCGGGTTCAACTGAAGTTTGGAGGCCAAAGGAAGCCCTTCCAAGAAAAATAGGTGCAGTTGTAGATCAAGGGAAATATCGACGTCTTATTCTAACTACAAGAAAATCTAATCATCTTCCCAACCTATGCTAAATGTAAAATTCACCATAATAAACATTGAATTTCTAGGAATGATTGGTAAATAATTTTAATCATAATTTATAATTTCTTAAATCAAAGGTTAAGCAATCCTCTAGTTACTTTTTAATTGAAGGTGATACACGTAGTCACAAATATAAAAAGGGATGTTGCATGGAATACACGTTGCATGGACTACACATTTCACTTATGAGTGCCACTTGCCTCATTTTTCCATTTTCCAGGAAAGTTGTCACCTCGGTTGTTTTAGTTTTGCGCTCCTTTGTTCAATGCAGGCTTAGAGAACTCCACAAACATTTTGAAATAACCTTTTGAAAACGTAAATAGCGTATGGGCTTGGGCTATAGGGTACGTTAGCTATTGGAATCAACTACTATTGAGTGAATAGCATTATCATAGATGAGTAGCCGTGTTAGTCCCTCCATCATCAAAATCACACTGTGATAAACTTGAGATATGTCTCGGAAGGCTGTTTGCAATGAATTATGCTTCTACCATAACCTTAATGAGCTCATCAATCCCAGGAAATAAATCATGCAACATGTCCTGTCTAGTCGACATACCAAGCCTCAAACATGTCTCCAATCCATCAAAGAAAAAATACCACCTCTCTTAACTATCAAAACACATCCCAACTAACGAAAAACATCAAGAGAAAAACTAAAACCCACATGTTTTATGAAAAACCTCTAGACTGTGCGCCCTTTGACAACCAAGATCAGCTAACTCCTTCACAAAACAAAGGATCCAGGCCTACAATCTGACATGAGGCCAGCATGCACTGTTTGAAAGATAATAGCAGATAACCCGGATATCCAAGATCGGCCAACTCCTTCATAAAACAAAGGCTCCAGGACTACAATCTGGAATGAGGCCAACAAGAACGGTGTGACAGATAATAGCAGATAGGAAAATGATAAAAAGGAATATAGACCCCGACAAATAATGAAAAACAATGTCTAACTACAAGAAATACAATGTATATCTCCAAAGTAATCAAGAGAGAAGATTCCCTCGCATGACACTTCAAAATCTAAATAAATGGAGATATGACAACTTTCAAAAATATAGACACCATCTGCCTATTTGTCCAAATCATCTGCAACCTAGGAAAAGCCACTTCTACCAATGCTCCCTCTACTGGCCAGAACAACTCCCACATCTAGATCATCAGGAATGCAGTGGGCAAAAAGAGAACAGACTAATCATGACCTATCCTTTTAATGGAGGGGTTAATGCAATATCACTTGACGTTGGAGGACTTAATGCAATATCACTCGATGCTGGTCATTATGGAGGATTTCACTACCACTCCAACTGGAGTCTTTCACAGATGGATTCATGATACTCTGATATCCCGATGCACCACAATAATAGGGTAAGCATGCGAGAAATGATTTATTTGTATGTTTCATAAAATACGAATTATGAGCACAAATTTACTAGGCGTAGGTGCACATAAGGAGAAGCACTACCAAAATGATGAAAAAAATGATGTCTTACTACAGGGTTGTCATGCTATCCAAACCATCTGGTTTTGATATGGAATCTTAACCTCAAGGCTGAGAAAAATCCTCAGGGGGGAGCCAACTAGGATGAGATAGTAGTTCGTTGATTTACGATTTCTTTCACCTCTACATTATTTGTTGGTTTACTCAGAAAGAACACTTATATGCACCTCATCTTGGTAGACACTTTAGAGATCATTTCAACACATGAAGGAATTCGATACAATTTATGAAATTCTATGATCAGAAAGTATGTCCCCTTTGCAGCTACATCAAGCTGTGTTTTTTTTGGCATCCAAGAGTGTTTTTTGGCATCTCAGAATATTTTTTTAGAAAGACGGAGGGATTTGATACTATGCAAGACTATGTCATCAATAGTGACAATCAAGCCATGTGAGGAGGAGGTTATTACAGTTTCAATGCTGTATTTTTTGGCATATTGCAGTGGAAACTATAATAATCTGAAAAGAAATATTTGCTGGCCATAATTGGCATTAATGCATTATTAATGTTCCCCAATTTCTCGTTTGACTTGCCCGACAAGGACTACTACTGCCTCTAGCCCTGGTTAAAAATGAAAATGTGCCAATCAAATGTCTTCTTTGGAAATTATAAAACTATATATCTTAATATCAAAATATTGTATCTCACCCATCATAACATTAGTTGAAAAAGTAAACCCACCTAAAGAGACTCAAGGTGGGCTATGATAAAGTATGGTCCCTACTCAAATAAGTGATGAAACCTATGAAGGAACTAGGTTTTATTTAAGATCTAGTTTGGGGCATGTGTGTCCAATTTTTGTAACCCACCTCTTTTAATCATTTATGTTACTAAGAAAATAAAGCCATAACATGATATTTTGAATCTATTTGACTTTTTTTTGAAATGCATCTAACTTTCAATATTCTTTCTTTTCTTAAGTTTTATATTATTTTATAAAATTTCGTCAAATATTTAATATACACCAAATACTTTTACTAATTAATTTCATTATTAATATTCTTAGATCCATTTTCACTTCAGATTTATCAAGCGTCGAGAGGGATCAAATCTCTTTTCACACTAAAATAATTTGCATCTTAAGAGATTTGATCCCTCTTGGCACTTACTAGATCTTGAGTTAAAAAAAATCTACGATGTTGTTATTGAATACTTCTAGAGAATTGTGTATTTCTTTCAATGATTTTCCCAACGTTTCGGGTGAACCCTTCACTCGTTTTAAGGACTTGAAGGCAATAAATGGTTCTTCGGAAACGTTGGGTAAATCCTTGAAAGCAATATACAATTCCCTAGAAATATTCATCAACAACAATTTATTCACTATGCAAATATTCAAACTAAAAAAAAAATCATATATATATATATATATATATATATATATATATATATATATATATATTATTATTTTTGGTCAAATCAAAATGTTTAGCAAACTTTATAATATCTATATTAAATTAGAGAAAACATCTCTCAAATAAACATTAATAATAATAATAATAATAATAATTTGATATACTCATTTTTTATAAATTTTTACGCCTTAAGGCGTTACTCTTTGAAAACAACTTTCCTAGCTACTACTCTGTCCTTTTTGCACCATTGGATTAAATGTTAGATGATTGAAATGTTTTAGGCCATTCATCTACAACCTCCTTCATTTAAGCTAACTACCTAACTAACTCTCTAATCTCTATGAATCTCTCTTCTCAACCTACAGGATCACTACAAGATAATATGAGCAAGCCGAGAAAATAAGAATTCATGTCACCAGAACTGTTGCCCATAACATTCGAAACCGAACTCAATCAAGCAGCTTTTGTTGCTCATAGCATTCGAAACCCGATCAACAACACTGTGTTTTAATATTGCAGTTTCTACAGTAGCTTTTATTGCAGTACAAGATCCCAAACTGATCTGCTTTGATGTATAAATATGTTGTGTTGTAGCGGAGGCAATTATTCTGGCATTTCAATGTTACATTTGATGCTAGGAACCACTGTGATGATTCCAACTCAACGGGTTCCTTTAATGGGTGGTATAATGTAAGCATTTTTTATTTTTCGGCATTTACAATAATTGTTATTTTTTTTAAAGATAACTACGTAGTTCATCTGATATGCTTTTTCGGTTATTTATTGTTTGTTTGTGGAACAAAGTGATAAGGCATTGGTAATACAGAGGTTATTGTTTGTTGCTGGCCTTAAAACGTTTTTACAGTCATTGTTTGGAACTCGTTTGCCTACAATTGTTGGTGGTTCATTTGCCTTTGTCATACCTGTTCTTACAATAATCACAGTTTCTAGAGCCATTATGCATGTGACTGGTATAAATTTGGAAGATGTACACCAAATTTTCGATTTCATCTGACTCTTAATTCTAGGAACTGCCGTATGAAATAGCTAAAATTACAAGATATAGTTGTTTATTCACCAAATTTTCAGAGGTTCCATCATACGATGTGGGCGATCCAAGGGGCTTTGATTGCTTCGTCGACCTTGCAGATTATCCTTGGTTACAGCCAACTATGGGGTATCTGTTCAAAGTGTGTGGTTGTATCCTAGTAGTCCATAGAAGTGTACTTGTCTACATTACTGAAACAATCGCCTCATGAGTGATATTTACCTAGAACCTGCAAAAATCCGCCTTTGCAAAACTCGGCCTTAGTAAGAAGGTTTCATTTTATTATTTTGATTATGTGTCTTTCACTTTCTTAATCTGCGCATTTTGTGTAGCTGTTAGGCCACCGCAAGGGTTTAAAGTTACAGCTTCCTCAAACTCACTGAAAGATAGCTTGCCTTGAATGTCTTCGACTGTAAAATGCTTTTCGTGTGAAAATTGTCTTCCAATTCCTTTTCAGTGGACGTGGCTTAGATATTTTCCTGAGATAGGTAAAATTTTGTTGAAATCTGGGTTCTCTGGTTTGTATCTTTAGAACTGGTGGTATTGGCTTTAATTTATGCTATGGAAATTTATTGTAACGGGAAATACTGGTGTTTGCAGCGTTAAATTCTCCGTGAACCCTTTTGCTTTTGTTGAAGTTTCGAGGTTTCGTGTAAAAAATCAGGTTTAGCATGCTTCATTTGTTGTGTTTCGGTTACTGCTGAAAATATTGGTGTTTGCAGCGTTAAATTCTCCGTGAACCCTTTTGCTTTTGTTGGAGTTTCGAGGTTTCGTGTAAAAAATCAGGTTTAACATGCTTCGTTTATTGTGTTCCGGTTACTGCTGAAAACCTGCGAGGATTCTTGGGTGGGAAGTTATTTTCTTGAACCCGCTTCGGACGGTTCAAAGCTCAGGAAATTCACCAAGATGCACAATCGGAAAAATGAAATGGATTCTTTAAAGAAAGAAGATGCAGAATCCAGGCATGACGCTCTATGTTGGACACATTTGTCCGGGGTGAGATGACATTGTTGCGCCAACATTTATGGAATTGATTTTTAACAATGATGTGGCAAATTTTGCATATCTGTAAATCGAAAAATATAAAAAAATTTAGCACGCAATTTGAGATTAAAGTAGGAGGTACAACAGTTATATCAGGCAATTTGGGATTAAACTATGAGGATATGCTATGACATTACACTGCACCGGTTCTGTTACGTGCACCATGTTAGCTTCATTTAATTTTTTGTTGAGCAAATTCATAACAATATTAGAATAATAATGCCCATATTTAATTCGAAGCCAGCAACAATTTTTAAGAGGCTTTTGCTCTTTTCTGGGCAATTATTGATTAATTTCAGCAGAAAAAGGGAATTTTGGAATAATAAGTTTCAGTTATGTAATATGCAGAAATGCAGAAATGGAATGCTCAGCAATCTTTCAGTGATATAAATGCAATCCTCAATAAATTATTTTGAGGGATATAAATGGAGTCCTTATAGAAATTTCGAAAATTTTAATTTATTTTTACATTCCAAAATATATTTTAATCTACCTAAATTTACACACTCCAAAATGCATTTTAAGAAAATTTAATTTAAGATCCTACCAAAACTTTAAGCTGTTGTGAAGATGAGAGGTTGAGGCCAATGTTACAACTTCATGTTTCCTGCTCTGGTCCTGATGATCGTCTTCTAGCTCAGATTACTCAGACAACCATTCAGTTACAATTAGGTTCAGAAAAAGTCTCGTTAGAATTTTATCAGTTCTCAGAAAATACTCAAATTGTATGTAGTTTAATGTATTTTAACATTATGTTGCAACATTTCAAGGCACTAGAGGTTGGGATGCTTGCTCGTTGTCTGTGCGTTCCACTTGTTTCAATCCGTGTGGAAAAAGTAATTAAACAAGGTAGCCTATTATGCCCAACTTCTTTCAAGGCATGAAAGCTTGGAATGCTTGCTCATTGCCTATGCATTCCACTTGTTTCAATCTTTGTGGGAAAAGTAATTAACCAGACAGCTTATTGTGCCCAACTTAGAGGTATGTTTCTGTTGCTCAGTTCCTTACTATTATTTGAAAGTAGTAAATATTTGAGGATTATAGAAATGTGTTGGTATTTTTTATTTTTATTTTTATTTTTTTCTTTTTTATTTTACATTAAAATAATAAAATCTTTGAGAAAATTCTTAAAATGATCAGAGTCTTGTATTAAGTATATTTTTAAAAAGTGACAGAATACTTTGAAAGAGGGGGATATGGATTTTAATGTCTTGATTATGCCACTAAAAGTACTTAGTGGAAAATTGGTTTTCCCGCTGATGTAACTGATGTAACTGCACATTGGATTCAGTGGTTGTGTTTTTGAAGAACATCATGTTTAAGAAAATGCCTTCATATCAATAGGAAAAATAAACGATTTATTTCCTTTAATCAAATAGCATAGAATGTGTAAAATGAGATATTCAATTTTTGGGATAATTGCTATAATACATATAATTTTTGAGGAAGAAACTTACATTTTTTAACTAAAATTTTTAGTAAAGTGTAGGGATCATGATTTACATATTTTTTACCATATAGAATGAAGAAATTTACATTTTTTAACTATAATTTTTAGTAAAGTGTTGGGATCATGATTTACATATTTTTTACCACATAGGATAGCTTAGTAGTTAGTTTTATGAACTTAAGTTTACATGTTTTTTACCACATAAGATAGTTCCATATTTAGCTTTATGCATTCAAGTTTTTTAATTGTAATTTATAATTATGATATCTTGCCAGATAAGTACTTTATTCCTTAAAAGGATTAAATGAATTGTAAAGATTGTTACTTCTTGAAATTTTACTGTTGCACATGGTGAAATTCAATCCAATAGGTTTTTCACTCCCCTTGGTATTGTTCCAGTGATTTCATTAGTTGGCTATGGGCTATTTGAGCGAGGTGGGCTATTTGAGCGAGGTTTAACTTGTCTTGGAGATTTTCCATGAAGCTAAATTATAAGTTGTCTATTTAGTTCAATTTTTGTGAAGATTTTCTATCAAAGTAAGGGGTCGTAAGGGGTCAAATGGTTTCCAAAAAATGGTTTTGAAACGTGGTTTTTTACAATGATAAAGGTATTATCCTTTTCGAAATGTGGTTGTTTACAATGATAAAGGTATTATCCTTATCATAATTTTTTTCAACTTCTTTCCAGCAAAGAAATTCAGACCACAAATAGAGAAGTATGATGCGCCTAATTTCGAAAAGGATAATACCTTTATCACAGCTACTTGCTGATTGAAGTTATTTTTTTAGAGAACTAGCAACATTTCAGATTTCTTAATTAAAATGTTCATTGTTCTGTAAAATCCATTAGTTTGAACCTGAACCCAAGATCGAGGCTGAAGAAGAGGATAGCTTGAGCCTCAACCCAAGATCGAGGCTCAAGAAGAGGAATCAACCATCATGGAGTACTATGAAGAGCCATGAGAACTAGAGAAGTAATGTGATGTGAAAAAAGACTTGATGGATTCGGAAAGGGAAAAGGCAATGACTGCCTTCAGTTTCTCTTTCTTGGGGATATGCTTGGACTCAGAAGGCATACATATGCTTTTCGTGGAATTGGCCTAGGATGGCATGCTATGAATTCTCTCGCAATAAGTAAACTATGCTATGAATTCTCTCTTTTGTTGTTTATAAATTATAAATTTTATTTGTTGGGTCAACTTGCCATTACTCTCCCATTTTATTTAACTAGATGAAGTATAATATCTAATAAGAGTGTAGCTAATGGCTAACTTTTCTATTAATTAAATATATTAACACATTTGGCATAATGTAAGTGATTTGTTTTTATATTTTAATTTTTAATGACTTTTTTTTACTAATTTTTATATTCAGTGATCTTTTATATATATATATATATATATATATATATATATATATATATATATATATATATATATGTCATGATTCCTTAAGGCGTTTCCTTTGCAACATCTGGTGCAATTGCTAGTAAAACTTGAAATTTGATAATAAATACACTAAGCCATTCAAAACACAATTGGCATTTTCTCAATTAGCATTTTCTCACTCCCCTCTTTTTGATGCTGTCAATTACTCTTCGGAAGGAAATTGACTAGGGACATAAAGGAAAATGATGGAGGAAGTGAGAAAAATGGGATGATTTCTCAAATTTTTCTCATATATATTCATTTTTTAATATTTTTTTGGAATGCTTTTTTTAATATATATATATATATATATATATATATATATATATATATATATATATATATATATAATTAAATTTAAATATTAATATAAATATTAAATTTATTTTTAAACTTATTTTAATATATATATATATATATATATATATATATATATATATATATAAGTTTAAAAATATATGGTTGTTATATTTATCTAGCAGAGATTTTTTTATGAATTTATTTTAGGATAAAAGGTATCTATAGACAATAACTTTATTAAGTAATTCAGTCATACTACTAGATATGGATTACAAAAAATTACAAAAGATTTTCTATATAATGGAAGATTAAAAAGTTAAAAAGAATTTGTATCAATCATATTCAAAAGAAGATATGGGAGCAGGGTTCCTGACACTCAATCCTGGAGGTGCAATAGTGTTACAGCCGCATTCAACGTGTCCCTTTATATGGGTTATCCTTTCATCCAACTTATCAAAGATGAAGCACTAGTTTCTCAACATCCTATTGATGTCCTCTAAAGAAGAAAACACATTTTACCTTTCAACTTGTTTAACCTTCAAGATCGAGCCCAAAGAAGTCTTCATATACCAGTTCAAAGCTACAAAGTTCAAGTACTGATTCTTTCGTCCCATGGTGTGACCAGGGTCTGGTATCCAAGCTGATACCTCATTCATGATTTCAGAGTTAGAGTGGGCTTACAATTCCACTCCAACTTGAGTTCTCAACTTATGAATTTCTCTCCTTTTCTTCGGAGGGACAACATTAAAATAGGTAGTAGAAAAATCGTAAGAAAAAAGCCTCACTCTTTGTTGACCTTGCATGCTGCTTCCCCCACCTAGATTCTGATACATATGTTTCCTAGGTGGCATGGTTGCAAAAAGGGGGTCACACATGTGGCAACTTCTATAATGACCATGACCTACAAAGAAACATGAGAAAGACATAACCATGACACTGCCAGGGCTTTGGAACCACGCAACATAATTGTCACGGAAACTCATCCGCCAAATCACACCAATGGAAATACACCTCCACTCAGACCCCACTAAAATGGTTTCCCTAGTGGCAAAGCCAATAGACCCCAAAATAATTACCAAATCTAGAGTCATAGGTTTCCCTGAAGACAAGTTTTGTAGAATACATTCAAAACTAAATAATACGAGGAGGGTGAAGAGTGTCTCAACCAACTAACAATTTTCTTCATGAGAACTCCCTTACCAAAAAGAAGAAGAAGAAGAAAAAAAAAACAATCTCAAACATACTAGAATAAATCTATCTCAACTCAAGCAACAATATATCCCAATTAAGACATAGAAAGAACAAACTCATACATTGCCCACACCCCGACTAACTCACACATACAATACAATTGGCCCAAGAAAAAAAACAAATAAATTTTTATGTTATTTGTTATTTTGGTTTTACACTTTTATATAATATACAATTTTATATTTTAATTGTGTTTTTATTTTTTATTTTTAAATTATTACATATATATAGTTTCAATTATTTTTGTATTGATAATTTTACGATTTTTTAATTAAAAAGTTTAGATATATTATTAATATAAAAAGGTCAAATTACAAATTTTTCATGTTTCATGAGGGAAAAATAGCTTTGAGGAGCGTATTTATGAATGTACTCGGATCAAGCTCTATGGTCATGGCCTCTAAACCTACATTTGGGCATCTAACACTATTTTTCTTTCGAAAAAAGAGTAGTGTTCCACGTAAGGTTTGACAACTAGGCTTTCGAAAACCATGAAAAACATTAGACTAAAATTCACATAAGGTGAGACAAAAAGGACCATTCTTGGTATGTGAAGGACAAATAAAATCAAACAAGGATGGCTGCAAAGGCAGCTAGTCCCTGCCTTGAGCCGCAGCCGGAGTTAGCAGAGAGGATACAAATATGCATTTACTTGAACTAATCAGTGTTATTAGATGACTGGGTTTAGGATCAATACTCCCAAACTGGACAAGAGTATCAAGAAGCTTTGAGGATCAAGCCTGGATTCTATGAGGGGTTTCTTGCACTGGGTCAACAATATTTTGAGAGTGAAAATCTTCGATGGTATCTTTCTTTGGCTAGCAAGGTTGATCTCGGTACATGGGATTCTTCAGAAACTATCCAGTTTTTCAATACTGCAGAGGAGAAGATGTGAACTGCAACTGAAATGTGGGAGAAGATAGAAGAGCAGTGCCAAAATGAGTTAAAAGATCCATCTGCAACCAAGAAGGATGAAATCCTGAAAAGAAAAAGAAAACTGACTGGGGTTGACGGAGATTCTACTGACGAGATAGCATCTTCCGCTGCCGAAGCAGCAGAACAAGCTCCTGTAATGAGATCTCAGATCCGTTACCTGGACACATTAGAAATCATATCACTGCAACAAAAACCTACACTTAGTTTCAGAGAGAGTCATGCTTAGCCCAGACGATCGACAAAAAGCACAACAGAAAGAATAAAGAGCCATAAAAATGACATATTTGTGAAACAAAAAACTACATTTAGTTTCAAAGAGAGCCATGCTTAGCTCAGCCGATAAAGAGTACAGCAGAAAGAATAAAGAGCCATAAAAATGACATATTTGTCAATAGTGTTTGTGCTTTATGATCTGAATATTTAGAAACTAAGGCCATCCGTTTTAGATAATGATAATTGTTTTGGGTGTTTTATTTATTTTTGGGGAATTAAATTTGATAATAAGATAGCGGTTTAGTATTATTAGAAAAACAAATGGAAGATACATTTAAAAATACAAATTCTCTAATTTTAGAAGTGAAAATGTAGGATTAAATTGTAATGATTTATTTGATTGAAAGTTTGTGATGGGGAGAAATAGGTCTATATCTACTGAATTTTGTAAAGAATTATGAGAATATTTTAAGAATTTACCATGCAGTGATAGAGACAGAAAAAGGGCACAAGACAGAAGAGCAGCAACATCCGGAGAAGGAGCAGATCATTACATAAACAGAAATGCGACATCCAACGACAGAAGAAGCAACAATATGACCCATCTACATAGATACGCATGGAATCTTACGTTTGAAAAGATGCACTCGGTGCTGCTGGTAACCTTCAAAGCCCAGAACCTACTTTCTTCAACAGGCTTTGACTTTGGCACTGGATCTCTGCCACGACGAGCACCAGACTTTGAATCATGACCACGAAATAAAGAATATGGATCTAGCTCAGGCGACTTGGTGCTTGCTACCATGTAGCTTAGTCAAAAGTGGATTCCCTGTAATTCCCCACGGATTGACGCGAGAACCCGCCGACAAAGAAAATAGAAACCGCCCACACCAGAATATTATTTCACTGAAAGTTTGTGATGGAGAGAAATAAGTCAATATGTAGCAAATTTTGAAAAAGAATTGTGAGAACATTTTAAGAATTCATCATGCAATAATAGATCTAACTCGAAAACTTATATGCTTGAAAAAAAAAAAAAAAAGATGATTCTTGAAATTTGTTGTTGCTTTTGATATACCGATGCTCGAGGCGGAAAAAACTAGCACAGATGCGGAGTCAACTGGATATGGCTCCTATTCCCCTCTGCAAGATCAAATCGTATCCGGCACTAACAGCTAGCTCCTGGTCTGGCTGGTTTGTGCCAAAGTCGTGCAAGTTTTTGAAGGTGAACTAGCCAAATTTAGATTCTATCAATAAAATAAGGCAATGGGACTCATGTGAATTCATCTCCTATACTCCGCTAGATTTACCGATGACTTATACAATATATATTTATTCTATATAGTGACAGAATTGGAATATTTCTCTGCATTTCTCCATTCCGAATGGTCCGATATCTTGTGTGCCACGTTTATTTTGAAATAAAATAATTCAACGAACAAAGTATGCCACGTTTACTTTGAAATAAAATAATTCAACGAACAAAGTATTCAATCACATGGAAGACTATGCTTCACCTAAACCAGGGATCATGCAGCGTGCCACCTGTGACTTCATCGCATGTATTAAACTTGTATAAGATGCTTCATAAGTTTTATTTTAATCGATCAGGTGATGAAAGAGGCAAACTGCCCCATGAAAACGGTTGGCAGAACACTCATGGTATGTTTGTTTGGGCAGTGAGCGCTGGCGGAGGATTCATTGGCCAGGGCGGACGAAGAGGGCGCATGGTTAAAAGAGCAGCATCTAGGTGCTCTTTCAATGTTGGATCTTCCAATCTGAACTCCACCTGTGAGCGCTCAAAAAGGAATCCAGTGTGGACTGAGTGAATTTACTTCGAGATTTGAAAGGCATTTTTCTTTTAACAGGGATTGAAACTTGAAGGGAATTATTAAACTTAACAGAAGTTAAGCTGACGGGGAATGACGGGGAATGTGAGAAATGAGCGGTGTGCGGGTTTTACTTTTAGAAATGTGAAAGGAAGTTAGCCATGGCCAACAACACAGGCAGTAGCAGTGCAGCATTCAGAGCCATTGCTATCAATTAATTTGACCTCGGCATCCGGTTGAAGAACGGGTACTAACTATGCACTTTTTGTTTATATTGAACAGTGTTATTTTCTGCTTTTTGAACATGTTTTGATATCTGCAGTGTTATTTTCTCCTTTTTTAACATGTTTTGATATCTGCAGACTCTAAAATGGAGATAAAGCCGACTTTGAATTGTTGTCTTTACCAAAATTGGGAATTGTTGTCTTTACCAAAACTGGTAAGGTATGCATAGTTATAAAAACACAAGGTATGCATAGCTATAAAAAAACAGAGAAAATATATGAAAAACTTCAGTGCATCCAAAGATGATGCAATCATATATATATATATGTATGTGAGAGAATTTATCACAGTAAGAAATAGACTTACAGCTTACTTACAGCTTTCTACCTTTTGAATAAAACTGTTTTTTTCATGCTTTCTGCCTTTTGAACTGCTTTCTCCCTTTTGATCAACCACTGTTTTCTTCGTTCTGCCTTATACCTCTTGAACAATGGTTTTCCTTTTCAACTGCTTTCTGCCTTTTGAAGAACTGTTTTCTTCGTTCTGCCTTATACCTCTTGAACAATGGTTTTCTGCCTTCTGCTTTATAGACTTATTGCTTTCTATCTTTGCTTTCTTCCTTCTTTCTGCCTTTCGAACAATACTGCTTTTTTCCTTTTGAACATGTTTGATATTGTTGGGGAATTGATGTTTTTGAACATGTTTGATATTGCTAGGGAATTTATGTCTTTGCCAACCTTTCCATTGCCAACTTTGCCATTGTGATCTGATGAAATTTGCAGAGGAGAAAAAGGAATTGTCGTCTTTTCCAACCTTGCCATTGCCATTTCCAACTTTGCCACTTAATTTGGCTATCTAACTTGAGGCGATGTTAGAAAATAAGCTGGGACTGGATCAACAGAAACTGGTTCCTGGTCATCAACTTCAACTAGCTGTGATGCTGCTGGGGCAACTGGGGCAACTGAATCAACGGGTGAAGCTTCGACTAGATTGCATCAATTGGAACTAGAAAAAATGCAGCTGTATCATAAACTGAAACTGAAAGTAGAAACTAAACCCGTCCAATTACCTCAACTAGTTTTCAGGGTTTTCCTCAAGGCAAACAGAGGCCTGATGGAGCTAAAAGGCAAACACAGACCTGGAAGAGAAAAAGGCCTCACCTCGCCACTTGTATCCTTGACTACGCCACTTGTATCTTTGCGTAATCTATGCTCGCCACATGCGTAATCTATGCTCGCCACTTTGCAGCCTGTGCATTGTCATGCTACTGGCTTTCATATTAATCAAAGTAAGATACAAGAAAAATAAGCGCTCAGTGACGTTACCCAAGATGACCGTTCAAAATAATAGACATAGTATAAAGGGATGGGCGATAAAATAGTGAAGCATTTAATATTTTCCAAATTAATGCTAGCATTAATTTGTAGTTCGCAACGAGATGGAAAGAGTTAGCTGATATGAATGAAATTTATTAAAAATATTATGAATAGAGCTAAAGAATAGTATGTGCGCCTGGGGAAGAGGCCAAATAAGATGAACATTTATCTTATTGGCTTTCAAATTTGATTGGTTGTTAAACGGTCTGTAAACTGCAGGCACTTAAAAAGTTTAGGTTACTGACAATGGGAACTAATGCTAAATAAAATTTCGATTACAATAGTCCGTTTAGGTTAATGACAATGAGAACTAATGCTAAATAAAATTTAGATTACAATAGTCCCTGCCATGCCGCAGGCGGCAGGTTCTAATAATAGTAGAGAAAATATATATTGGTTCTAATAATAGTAGAGAAAATATATATTTGAAATGCATGGAGTTTCATCACTTACACTCAAATTATGAGGTAATTGGTTTTGGTTTGTTACATTACAGTATTCATTTGTGAAACAAGACTAAGATATATGTCAACATAATATATTGTTATAAATAATTAATTATAATGTGAAGAAATATTTATAACTTTTTATGCATCTATCATGCAAGACCAGAAGTGAGAAAATGTACGTTTCTTTATTCTTATATATGATTTATATATTATTATAAGTACCATGATAATTTCAAAACATATTTAAAATGAAAATTTTGTATTTTTTTTTACTAGATTTGTGTATGACATTTTTATGGATATTAGCGAGATTTTATTAAATAGAGGAAATTATCATGGATTTTAAGTATTTCTCTTTATATCAATTAGGCATAAGAAGTAAGAAAAAATAAAACAAAAATAATTTGAGGTTCAAATTATGGGTGTAAGACACAAACAACAAAAGAATAAAGGAAATTTATTTCGTTAGAAAATTTAAGTTTAAACATTTAGCAATCTTAAATTACAATGATGTTGACATTGGTGTCAATGAGGTTGTCACTCTTGCTTTAAAAAAAAAGTCTCTTTTAATTCATAAAAGTAGTAAAGGAGTGATTAACTTTGAATATCATAGTGAAAATCTCATTGGCCTTAGGGTAGTAGGGAAATTATAAGAGTAAGTGTCGATTTAGAGGATAGTATTATTAAAATTACATATAAATACCTTTTACGATCAATTGAGGAAGAAAGATTTTGATGACAATAACCATACGTTTCAATTAAATGTGAACAACTTTATAAATCTGTAGCAGACCAAGAGAAATATCAAATTAGAGAGCCATGGGTCACTTTCATATTCACAACTTGAAAAATTGATGAGGTAAATCCATATTTGGATGTCGTTTGCCACTTGGTTCTTGTTGACCTTATGGAAGTTCTTAGTAAGGATTTTTGTTAATCCATATAAATGTTTTGACGATAAATATTGTGTGATTGAATGAAATCATTCTATAGATACTATAAGAGAATTGTTGCAAGGAGATCTTAGTAACCATGCTTTTAACATAATTGAATGTATCATTTATGTTGCTTTAACATATACATAAAATAAATAAATATAAAAATAACTTAGATAGTGAGTATAAGAAGTCCAAGATATTCATTCAAAGAGTGAGATTTATCCATGATGAATGTCAAGATATATGTGTTTAGGACAGATCAAATATCGAAAAAATTTCAAAAATAATGTTGTATGGAAATAGGCTTCATAATTGACAAGAAGAGTAGGTGGAACAAAATATTTCAAAAGAAGTGGTGCCTTTAGAGCCACGCATGGTTTTTTTCTTCAATAGGGTTTTAAAATTGAACAAAAAATGAGTTTTGATTAGTGATTTTTTTAGCTTATGGGAAAATATTGGTATAAAAATTCAAAAGGTTAAAAATTTTGAAACTTTTTCATGTAGCATTGGTAATATAGGTCCTCAAATCAATAGTATGTTATAATATATTACTATAGTACCTTGGATATCAATGTGATGAGTGAATGATGAAAAATTGATCATGGTGATATTATCACATGTAAGGGTAAGTGAATTAGCAATGGAATAAATATATAAAAAGTTTTTTATTTCTTTTACTAGAGGAATCAAAAAATAAGTGAGCCTTGTATTGTTGTGACACATGGTCAATTCTATTTTCTACCACTATAACCTATATGTGGAGGTCAGGTAGGTGGGACAACCATGGGGCTTCAAATAAATACTATTGTGTAAGGAGTGCCTTAACAATGCACCCATTCATTGAATTTTCTGGGCCCCATGGAAAAATATACAACAAGTTTGATGAGGAATGTTATCATGTTATTTTTAATTAATTTTAAGTTTATAAAAATTATTTTTAAACTCAACATATTAACGTTCTATGTATTTTGTTATAGATGTTATTATAACATTATGTATTCTACTTATCTAGTTACAAGGATTATATAAAAATATAATATAAAATGGTTAAAATGTTGGATGAAGAGAGCTAGGATGATGTTAGATGGAACTGTCTAGACATAATTTATACAACAATACTTCAATAATTTTCGGTTGCATTAAAAAAAGTATGTTGATTTATTATATTCATTTTATTAGTTAGTTTGTAGGTTAACTAATTTATATTTTATATACTACTTATAATACTTATGTATTTTTCATAAAAGATATAAAAAATGATTACTAATGAAGTACTAGAGACCTTTAAAATTTACATTTAAAAAGTCAAGTTTAAATAAAGAATAAGGCTGCATTCAAAATGTTCAACTTGATGATATCCTTGACTACTATATTTGGAATGAGCTCAACAGTATGCAATATTAGGTAGTATTAGGTTATGTGAAAACATTGCAAATCTTGTTCCTAAAAGGGAATATCCTTGATTGCTGAAAATATTTCTCATGGTTACAATATTTAAAACATTGGTTATGATTGGAAGCCTTATACTTTTCAATAATTTGATAAAATTGTTTGATTTGTAATTGTCACAATGTCATATTATGGAGATTCATGTTTGTTCATTTAAGAACACATCTAGGATTATTGTCTAACCTTCAAAAGGAAATATAATTCAATAAAACAACTTTATTTGCAATACATTTAAAATGTATTATTATTATTATACACATGCTAATAGAATCTTTCTGTATTTGTGTTACCTCCACCAATCTAATATTCATACCAATAGTGATCCATATATGAGTGATATTGAATGAATACAACTTGTATGTTAGGCAATAGATGATACGTATAATCTTAGGTTTATTAAAAAAAATATGGAGGAAAACATAGTCAATTATTAACTTGTAATCCATGGATAGAAAACTAATGTATGAAAACAAGAATTGAATGGAGAGATTGTAAACATTTATCAAAAGATAAAAGTTGATTAATTATCTTATAGGTGCATTTTCAATTGAAGAAGACAAGGTCTTGCAGTTTCTCTTAGATTTAGGTAATATTTATGATATCATCCTTCAAGCTTTATCATTATTAGTGGTTGCTTGATAATTTTTTTTATATTTGAGATTATGTGCAACACTAGCATGTTCCTTATGGAAAGGAAGAAATTGCATATATCAAATGAAAGGATGTGACAATTTTGACAGAAACATCATCTTCTCAGTCTCATTCTCCATTTTCCATATACAAATTTTGGATAGAGAACTTTTTTGGATCTACCTTTTGGATAGTAAATTGTTTTGGGCTAGATTTTGCATAGTGAACTTTTTTCAGTAACAAATTTCTTGAGTAGGTAAATAAGATTGTGCATATCATATTTCCATATGCAACTCTTGGATAGAAAGCGTTTTTGGATCTACCTTTTGGATAGTGAATTTTTTTGGGAAAGTGGTCCGAATTTATGAAGGAATGTAAGACAATACACATATAACCATAAATACAAATATGCAATGGAAATAACACTTCATTTCATTAATATCAAAGAACTGAAATTTATTTATAGACATAGTGGAAATGAACTAGCTAGGCATTGGTAGCTTATCTATGATAAGAGATGTGGCATCTACAGGCATCTGAAGTATGTTACATTAAGGTTCAAGGACCTATTTATTATTGAGAAACAATGAAGAACCCTAAAAATCCAAAAAATTAACCCTAGGAGATGAAGCGCCAAAACTATGGGCCCCATTTGGGTAAATTGGTACATCAACGTCCCGAGGACGCAACTTTGGCATACGATCTCTGTTTGATGCACGTAATACCTAGTTAGAATGATCTATCTGAGGAATATTACTTTTAGCGTGAGAAACATCAAAGGAACTTACAAGTTTCTCCTATTTTTCCCAAAAAAAATCGTTTAGGGCCTCAAAATTGCTCAGGAAGTTCAAGACCCAAAAAACTACTAAAAATAGTAAATTTTTCTACAATTAAGGAAACTAAAGAAAATGAAAGAAATAGTGGTGGGGCCCCAAGTAGAATAGGTGGGTAGCCACCAGTATCCACTTGGATTATTCCTCCACCATTAGGAATAAATGGTCTGCATTGCATTGATTTCCAACATGAGATGAGGAAACTTCTGCTGAACTTGGTCCCTGGTGAACCGCTTGCCTTGGTGTAGGAGTTGGCCAGATTTGAAAACCTGACACAATTGGATCTTCTACTTGTGACTATTTTTGATTTTCATTTCCATGATATGATCTGTGGTGGCATGTTCCATGTATTCTGGGTTTAACTCTATTGGTTTGAGTTGTTCTGCAATGTCTGAGGTGTCCAGTAGAGGTGGGAAGTAGGGCCGAAGGTGGTCCACGTTGAAAACTGGGTGCAGACCAAGTAATAGTGGAATACTGAGCTCGAAGGCATTGGCCCATATAGCCTTGGTGATGGTGTATGATCTACATCAGAGTGGGCGAAGCTTGTAGTGGGGTCCAACAAGGTGCTCCTTCTGCAAATGTAGCCACAATTTGTCGCCCATCCGGAAGTTGTGTGGAAAACTATGTTGATCATGTCGTTGCTTGTACTTAGCATTGAATATATACAATATGTCATGAAACTATTGGCGGATGTGCTGAATGCACTTAATGAAGTTTTTCGCTTTGTCATATTTAGACTGGACATGAGACATATCATCCTGAGTAGCCGCAAATGACATGGCTACATCAATGGGACATAGTGGATTGAATCCCAAGCCCACCTGAAATGGTTTGTGGCCAATTGAGCTATGAAGAGCCCCGTTATAACTGTGTTGTACATAGGGAAGGCTCTCATCCCATGTGCGTGGATGAGTTGAATTGTACATGCGAAAAATGTGTACGATCATCCTCTTGATGGCCTCTATCTAGCCATCAGTTTGGGGATGGAAAGTTATGGACTTGGTGAGCTTGGTGTCCAACATTGACTAGAGACTGGACCAAAATGTGATGAGGAACCTATTGTCTCGATCTGAGATGATAGACTATGGGATCCCAAAGTGCACCCACACTTGTTCGAAGAAGAGTTTAGAAGTGGCTTCTGTAGTGATATTCTTCTTGTAGGCCGCCATAATGGCCACCTTCAATAATCTGTCGATGACCATGAAAACACAGTTTTTTCCATGCTTAGTAGAAGGAAGTTCTAACATGTAATCCATGGCAATGGATTCCCAAGGTCGATTAGGGGTACGTAGTGGAGTATAGAGGACTTGCTTCTTGATGGTTGGTTTGGCAATGGCACAAGAAATGCAGAATCTGATTTAATTCCCGACATCCTGTCGAAGGTTTGGCCAATAGAAATACTTCTGCAGTACTGCCATTTTTTTCTCGACCCTGAAATACCCAGTGACTGGACTGTAGGTCGCTTCCCAAATGATGTAGGCATGCTCGCTTGAAGGAAAACAATGGTGTCCCAGGTGACATAGCAGTGCATCCTCGAGGTGAAAATTTGGAACTTGCATACCCACCAAGAGTATCTTGTATGTGTGGTCGAATTCTCGATCGCTCTTATAGAGAAGTGGCAAATCAGAAGTCTTGTGCCCACAAGAGTTGAGAACAGTGGTTAGTGCTACGATCGATGGTCGGCTGAGGCAGTCTGCAAAATTATTGGTGCTACCCTTCTTGTACTTGATGTTCAAATGAAACTGTTGTAGATATGTGGACCACTTCTAATGGAGATCATTATGAAATTTCCCTTATGTCTGTTTGAACTGTAGGGGTCAGTGGTCTATGTGGATGAATATTTCCTTCCCCAAAATGTAATGCTTCCATTTTTGGAAAGCCTTCACAATGGAATACATTTCTTTTTCATAAGTGGGATAATTGCAGACTATGTCAGACAGTGTCTCACTGTGATATGCCACTAGATGCCCTTGTTGACTAGGAAATGTCCCAATAACATTGTCAAAGGCATTTGTCTCGATCTCAAATGGTCGTTGCAAGTCTGGTAATGTGAGCATTGGGGCTGAGTAGAGGTGATTCTTACATTCTACGAACACCTTCTCTTGAGATTCTGACCAAAAGAAATTTTCCTTCGCTCCTCCATTAATGACTTAACTCAAGGTCCAAGCGATATGAGAGAATCCCAAAAAGAACCTGTGGTATAAATTAGCAAGACCCATAAAGATGTGAAGCTCTGTTAGAGTGGTTGGGGCTGGCCAATACTGAATGACTTGGATCTTGGTTGGATCCAAATACACCCCCCACTCATCAATAATGTACCCCAGATACTGAAACTGAGTCATGAAAAAATTGCACTTCTCGAAATTGGCACACAACTTGTGTTGCCACAGTTTTTAGAGGACCTGTTCGATGTGGTGGAGGTTCTCTCCCCAAGTATGGCTAAATATCAGGATGTAATCGAAGTACACTACTACAAATGAGTTGGAAAATGGACACAACATGTCGTCCATAAACCTCATGAAGGTTGTGGGAGCATTCATTAACTTGAAAGATATGACCATCCATTCAAAAAGATCCTCCTTAGCTTTGAAGGTAGTATTCCACACATCAAAGGTTTTGATTGGTACAGGGTGATACCCAAACTTCAAGTCGATATTGTTGGAATATTTCACCCCTTCGATTTGGTCCAAAAGTTCATTAATCTGTGGGACAGGGTACCTATTTTGGACAGTGATATTGTTCATCACTCGATATTCAATACAGAGTCTCCAAGTCCCATCCTTATTTTGCACCAACAAAATCGGGCTCCCACGGGGAGATGAACTCAACCGAATGTGACATTTCTGCAGCAACTCCTAAATCTACCTCCTTATTTCATCATTCTCCATAACAAAGCGTCGATAGATTGGTCCATTAGGTAGTGTCACTCCTAGGGTTATATTGATGGTGTGATTGACCTAACACTGCAGAGGCACCCCTATGGGTGAGGTGAAGATTTCCCTCTACTCCTCCACAACCTTGTCCATTTGTTTTCGTGCATAGGAGCCTTATCTGGAGGTCGTGGCCACAATATTCTTCTTGGACTGAGGGTGGATCATCAGGAAAAAAAAATCTCAGTTTTGGAAATGAGCTTACTGCATTGTTTTGCAATGACCAAAGAGATAGCGGCAGGCGGTGGTATCTCTGGTATCTTGTACAACACATTTCCCAAAGTAACAAAAAAATGTGAGGTTGGGACTCATACACAACATTTTTCTTCCACAAGTATGGTTGGCCTAATAATACATCACAAACATCAAGAGGATCAATGTCACATAATACCTCATCCTTGAAGGGCTTGATGTTGTAGGGAAGGCGACACTGTCGGTTGATGTGGAGATCTCGTCCTTGGTAAAGCCACCCGATGGTGTACGACTGTGGGTGTGATGTGGTTAGAAATCCGATCTACTTCATGAACTCTGCTAAAATGAGGTTCTTTTCGCTCCCACTATCGACAATGAAATATAGTGGGGAACCCTTTCCCACATCTAGGAGTGTAAGAAACACTCCTCCTCCTTTAGATCTCCCGGTTCCTCCTTTTGGATCTTCGTGGTTGCAACGGTGGCGTTGGGCGCCGAATCGATAGTCTGCTTCTATTTGATATTCCCCTTTTCAAGATGTGATTCAAAGTCGAAGCATGCATCTGATTTAGAAGCCTTCATCTTGGCCACCAGTGACTGATTGGCCTGACACTCGTGTTTTGAGTGGATCTCTTATAGAACTCACACCACTTTCTTGTGTGCTTATTTAGCTTCGTGGTGTTTTTCTTTGCTTGCATATTTGACAGGTTGTCTTGGACTGCCATGCCTTGGATTTTTCCTTTGTTTTGTGGTTTGGGGGCACCTTTCCCTTTATTTTGATTTGCAGATCCAAAGTCTCGCTTCTTTTATTTGAATTTCTTCTCAATCTTGGCAACATACCGGTATGCGTTACCAAGAGAGGAGATGTCAAGGAACTCCATTTCCTCATGAATGTATATGTGAAAAAAACTGTGGTAATTCAACACCAAATGTTTCTATGAATCTTTGATACCCAAATTTGTGCATAGGGTATGGAACATATTCGCCATCCCATGCACATCTTGATCCCTTTGCTACCGCAACGTAGTTCATCATATGTACTTATCCTCATATCTCCCCACGAGATAATATTATTCCTTGATGGCGACTCATAAATAATTCCAAGTGCGTACAGCCGAGAATAGAGAGGTTTCCCCCTCGTCCTTTTTCTCATAGTAGGTTTCCTACTAGTCCTTGACATGTGGGGCATCTTTGAGGAGTACAAAAATAAGCTTCTCCCAGTCAAAAAAGTCATGAACTGAGAAATATCCTTCCAATAGATTCAAACATCTATATATGGCATTTGAATCTATTTGGCCATCAAATATGGGAATGTTAAAGTTTACTTATACCTTAAAAGGAGTTATGCCTCCAAAGTGGTTGTTGGATGTAGATGCGCCACCAGTGGGTAGTCATTGAAGGATCTAGGCAAAGTTATCCATCATCACGTTCCTTTTTTTTTTTAGGGCCCCCTTAAGAAATATTTTGATAGGATATCTTGATCCCTTGTCTTTCTTTTCATCACCCATGGGTGGCCATTGGGGTTTATGAGGCTGATCTTGAAAAGGTTCAACCAGATTGAGGCCTAACTCCTTATACCCCGACCTCGTTGGGGACATGAAAAGAAGGATCGAGAAAGAATAGATCACTCTGATACCAATGATCCAAATTTATGCAGGAATGAAATAGAATACACATATAACCATAAATACAAATATGCAATAGAAATAAAAATTTATTTCATTAATATCAAAGAACCAAAATTTGTTTATAGACAGAGTGGAAATATACTAGCTATGTGTTACACGAAAAATTGTCATCCTGACATTATTCTATGTGTATGAGCTCATTGTCGCTCATACTTCTCCCTTTTGCAAGTCTAACATATCAGTTCCTCATGTCAAGCCTTGAAAATCAGAAAAAATTCCTAAAAGTCTCCTAAACTTTGGTGTCGCACTTTCTGGCTATCTTGCCTGCGGTCCCGCACCTAATGTTCAGCTTTCCTGCGTTCCTAAACACACTTTATCTTTGTTATAGGTGCGGACCCCTATAATATTAAAAAGGCGCAAGTAAATCCTTAAAATCTCAATAAAAGTGAATTCTGGAAGCTTCTAGAATGGATTTTGCGGTGGAAGAACCGCTCTTGTAAGGTGCATGAATCCCTTACCTTATGGAGCTAACCCCTTGATGTGAGTAGCTTATCCCTTTGAAGGAGGATTCTATCCCTTCATACTTGGAACAGAAAACCTTCTCTTTTCCACTATAAAAAGAGGCATTGGTAGCCTCAAAGGGAGTTCAAGCTTTTAGAATATTTGAAGTTGAGCGCTGTTGAGATTTAGACTTAGTTAACTAAGAATTTTGTGAGGAGATATTGCATACCTCTATTTGTCTTGGTTGGAGGAGTGCAGAGCTTATCAAAGTAAAGGAGACTCCTGCTTCGGACCCCGGAAAGTCCTGTGCAACATCAAGGCTCAGGTTGTAAGGATTTTCTTTTTTTGAAATTAATACAAATATACTCATTTTTCTCAATAAGCTTTCAATCAATGGTTTATTTCATAGATTCCTTGATCACTATGATAAGCATGGTTTATGATGATTTCTATACAGGTGCTATGTAATATTTTTCTTGTTTGTGACTGCAGGTTTACGAGGACAACTCCTTCAAGCACGCGAGGGACAACGACGACTTCAAACAAGCACTGGAAAAACAGTAAGTCCTTAACACCTCTATAGAGATTTTCATAGATCGTATATGCATAGAGAAAGATTATTTTATTTGGTTGTTTGTTGCTAGTTACTTTTAGTACTAAGGAGATCGGTCTTGTTCGCAATATGGATTAATCCTCCAACAAATTGGCGACTCCACTGGGGAAAGAACTTGTTTTTGGTTCTCTTTTATTTTGATTTGAGGAAAAAAAATTTCCTGGATTTTGATTGATGGATGTCTGCCTGGGTAGTTTAGTTTTTCTCTTTTTTTGAAAATTTTTAAATCTTTTAAGTTTTTCTTGAACTTTTTTGGGGACCACACTTTGTTCTTTTGCACAGTGCGAGCAGTTTCGCACTTTCCTTAAGTAAACAGTGTGGTACCGCACCTGTTACTTCTGGAAGCCTGCGTACCTTGTTAAATTTTTTGAAAAACTTTAGATTTATTTTTCCAGTTTAGTTTAGATTTAATTTAGGATTCTTAGCATCTACCGAGATCTATATTTTTCTGTCAAAAATCTCTTGTTTCTGAATTTCTTTCAGTAATTTCTCATCTCATCAATCTCCATTAAGTTAATTGGGTGTTTTGAATCTCTTTTTTGATAAATTCTTAATTTGATTTCCTTTGGTCATTACTTGGAGGTTTGTCTTAGTATTTTCACAATTTTGCATATTTTTTCTTTTGTGTTTGCGTATGAATATGAGTGTTAATCGCCTTTGAGTATGAGTGTTAATCGCCTTTGAGTGTTTTTCGATCTTTGGAACTCTCACCCGATTTTCTTGACTTGCACTTGATTGGTTCTTAGATTACATTAGAATCATCTTGTGTTTGAGAATTCTCTTGCATAGATCACATTTGCATAATTAGAATTCTCATTTTCAGAATATGAATGAAAAATGTGCATAGATTACATTTGCATACTTTTCATGTGAATTGTGCATAGATTACAACTGCATAGTTTACATTCTGAAAAATCAATTGTAGATTTATATCAATTTTCTTTGATTTGAATTTAGATGTTTTATGCTTGTTTTAAAAACACAAAAATATAAAAATTGTTTTGGGATTGATTTGCATTAGTTTTTCTTGATGAAATTAGTGCATTAGAGAATTTGTTATATTTTCTCTTAGTTATCAATCTTTGCATTGTTGGAAGTGAATGGAAACTCTCTCCTTACTTTAGTTAGGATTCATCGAATTGAAAAGATTACATTATCATATTCGATTGCATTCAGTTTTGGGTTGAGTCATAACACCATTGGTTTCATATCCATTTACCCTTTTGAGTAATAATAGCTTAAATAACACAGCGCTTAAATAAAATTCATCTAGTAATTTTTACATTTTTAGGGCTATCTCCACCAATCTAACTCAGGATTAGTGCTTTGGAATAGGTTGTAGTTAACTTTCAAAAGCAACAAAAAACAAACAAGTAGATAAATCTTGCGGTAGGAAATAAATCCAATTGTAACTGGTACAATCTGGGAAGCTTCTCTTAAAGAAGTCAATCACGAGATCATGTCCGAACCTTTGAGACAATCAATTCTGTTTCATTGGGAAAGATAGAAGATTTTGCGCGCATTACAAACGGTAAACCTTGGATTAACCATTGTCGAGGAGCCTGGGGTCATTTGTTGGTAAACCTCGAATTAACCATGTCGAGGAACCTTTAAGCGGATTGAGCTTTGTTACTTTGCTCTTGCGCGTGGAATCGGATCGTAGACTGTTCCCCCAGTTGTATTTGTTATTGTTGGTAACCTTAGTGTCCATAAACTTAAGATTATTTCCTAAGGTGATGGTGAAGGAAAGATCTCACTGTGCCTGGAGCAGACATCGACTAGACTCACTTGGACTCTCTAGGGGGTTTTCTTCACTCAAGATGGTTTTGTGAAGAAACTTATGCCAGACTGTTTCATTAAGCAGGTTGTCGGGGTAACTGTTCCAACTGCCCTTTCTGTATTAAATTCTACGATGTTTGATTCATCACCAACTAGTGTTTTTAGTACGAGAATTTACTATTTGTGTGTGGTTTGACTCCTAGATTTGATAGCGTGTGTTAATTTGTTTGTTTTTACTTTTAGAGACCATAGGTGTGAATTGTGAATTTTAATTATTAGGTGTGAATTGTGAATTGTTAATTTTACTTTTAAATTGTTAATAAAATTCACTGAAGTTTAATATAATGACAACTGTTTCGGAATTTACCAACCAAGGAACCCCTCTTAACGAGATTCCTAGTACTTTTCCTTGCTTTGGAAATGTTGGTCCTCCTTATATGGCTACTTTGTCATTACCTGGATTTACAATAGGTTTACCGATATGGTTATTTTCAACTTCGTTGGCCCTGAATACTCCAATTGTTCCACCTCAACCAGATGCTTCATAGAGTTCACCATCTCAACATCACCAACCTTCTATTGACCCTTTACCTTCTTCGCCTAATATTTCTTCTTCCATTTCTTCCTCTTCACTTGGTAAAAGCCTTGACGCTAATAACCAGGTGACTAAGAAGAAGAAGAAAGGGAAGAAGAAGAAGAAGAAGCAAGATAAGAAAGAAGTCAACCAACCAACCATGGCCGTAAGTGTTAGTTATGTTGAGGAAACCTCCAACATGCATCGTAAACCCAAATACCCTTGCAGGCTTTGTAAGGGTGACCACTTCCTTATCAATTTTCTTGGTATTCCTAAGGTCTTGGAAGTATGGTCAGAAAAATCTCATCAACTTTCCGTTGATCCATCAACCAGTGATAGTCAGGTTCTTGGGAAAAAGAGTAAAGTTAGGTTTCCTTGTAAGTTATGCAAAGGGAGTCATCAAACTCACATTTTCCCTCACATGGATGAAGCCTCAAAATTGTTGGAAAACCTTACTGTTCCATAGCAAGAATTTCCAACTGGTTACCGTAAAATTTCTCCCAACCTACTGTCAACTGACGGAGTGATTAATCTAATTTCAAGTACAGTTGATCTCACTCTTCCATTGGAGATTTGAACTCATATCACTCAGGTTGATGATCCATTAGTTGATCAAGTGGTCGATTCGATTTCACACTCGGTCGATCCCATTCTCCCTGTAGAGAGTGAACTTCATACCGCTCAGGTTCTTCTTGTTACATCAGATTCTTCTACGCTGGGGGGCATTTCACCTATTTCTACGGAACCCCCTCCAAGTACTGAGGTCTTTTCCTTTGATTGGAATAGATTGACAGAACCTCATCTTCCTTCCTCCATACCTTTCCAAATCATTGTGAAGTTGGGTGGTAGGGACATACACCGCACACAGGTAAATGAAGGTGCTTCTGTTAGTATTTTATCCTCAACTGCTTGGAAAGCTTTGGGTTCCCCTCAGCTTGTGCCTATTACACAGAATCTAAAAGATTTTAACAGAACCATTAATGAACCTTTAGGGATCCTTCCTAGGTTTTCTATCACTTTGGAAGGTAAAACTGTCTATACTGATCTTATGGTAGTTCAAGGTCCCTTGGATTTCAATTTACTCCTTGGGAGAGACTATGTCTATGCAATGAAAGCTGTCGTATCAACACTCTTTCGCATTATGTCTTTCCCTCACAATGGCAATATTGTGACTGTAGACCAACTTTCATTCCCTAGTCTTATTTCTACTACCAATAATCTGACATCCCTGAATGTTCCTGATTTTAAAGTGGTATCTACCCCGCCACGAGTTAATTATGTGGCAACTAATCCCATGTTTTCAATTACCGATGTAAGTGAGCCTTTCACTGTTTTCTCGTCTTCCTTTGACTTAGATCCGGTAATTGACATGGAAAACTCTATGGGATTATTTGAATGCGATGTTTTTATCCCTTTTGAGTCCCTTGACATGTGTTCCTTCCAGAGAACTATTCTTCCTTCTGATGAAGACCTCTTGGAAGCCATGATCGAGGTGTGTCCATTGACATGTCTTTCTCCCAATTGGAAGCCATGATCAGTTGGTTCGAGGATAGTTTCTTTTACTGTGTCAACCTCGTTAAAAAATGAACCAGTGGGGCCGAGGATAGTTCCTTTTACTGTGTCAACCTCATTAAAAAATGAATCAGTAGGTAGATTGTAGGTAGATTAGAAATAAGTTCATGAGGATGGTTCCTATTACTGAGTTAACCTTGTTAAAAAATGAATCAAGTATGAGGAGAGTTCCTTTTACTGTGTCAACCTCGTTAAAAAATGAATCAGTGAGTAGGTAGATTAGAAATAAGTAGTTTTTGAGGATAGTTCCTGTTGCTGAGTCAACCTCGTTAAAAAATGAATCAGGTATGAGGACAGTTCTTTTCCTGTGTCAACCTCGTTAAAAAATGAATCAGTTGGTCTGAGGAAAGTTCCTTTCACTGTGTCAACCTCGTTAAAAAATGAATCAGTCAGTCTGAGGAAAGTTCCTTTCACTGTGTCAACCTCGTTAAAAAATGAATCAGTCAGTCTGAGGAAAGTTATTTTTGCTGTGTCAACCTCATTAAAAAATGAATCAGTGAGTCCGAGGATAGTTCCTTTTACTGTGTCAACCTCGTTAAAAAATGAATCAGTGAGTCTAAGGAAAGCTCCTTTTACTGTGTCAACCTCGTTAAAAAATGAATCAGTGAGTTTGAGGATAGTTCCTGTTACTGTGTCAACCTCTTTAAAAAAATGAAACATGTCTTTGAGGATAGTTCCTTTTACTGTGTCAACCTCGTTAAAAAATGAATCAGTCGGCGATGAGGACAATTATTTTCCTGTTTCAACCTCATTAAAAATGAAACAGTAGGTAGATTATAGAGAGTAGATTGATAGATTAGAAATAAGTAGTTTCTGAGGATAGTTCCTTTTACTGAATCAACCTCGTTAAAAAATGAATTAGGTATGAGGATATTTCTTTTCCTGTGTCAACCTCGTTAAAAAATGAATCAGTTGGTCAGAGGATAGTTCCTTTTATTGAGTCAACCTCATTAAAAAATGAATCAGGTATGAGGATAGTTCTTTTCTTGTGTCAACCTCATTAAAAAATGAATAATTAGGTTATATAGGTAGATTGTAGAGAGTAGATTTGAGGACAGTTTTTTACTGTGTCAACCTCATTTAAAAAATGAAACATGTAGGTGAGGAAAGTTCCTTTTACTGTGTCAGCCTCGTTAAAAAATGAAACACATTTCCATGAGCACAGTTCTTTTCCTGTGTCAAGCTCGTTAAAAAATGAAACAAATCCTCCCTTAATTGAGTCGAGCCTTTGAATAGATCTCGTAAATGTTAAGTTGTATATTTAGGTTAGTGATTTTAGATTTTTGCATAATTTTCTTACAGTTTTAGGTCGGATCTTTCATATGATCCCGTAAATGAACCTTCATTCCATCTAGCTATTAATTACCAGTAGTGTACTTAGTTGAATGGAATGAAGCTGGGGGGGCATGCACTCTAGCAATTACACTTAGGGGGCATCAAGCACAATTTTCTCTCTATTTCAAGCTTGTGTAAAAATGAAACCACTCTGAAGCATAGTTTTTCTCTGTTTCAAGCTTTTGTAAAAATGAAACCTATCTTGAGTCAATTTCGGTTATTATTTTCAAGACTCGTTAAACTCATGAAAATCCTGAGATTATTTTTCTATATTTCATTCTCGTAAAACACATGAAAATGCCGAGTTCTTTCCGTTTTTTCCTGCTCGTAAATTAAATTGAAAGTCGGCCACAGGAGTATATTTTTATCCCTTTTTCGAACTCGTTAAAACTTACGAAAAAAGTGAAAACCATGAGTACATTTTTATCCCTTTTTCAAACTCGTTAAAATTTACAAAAAAAGTGAAACTACTAAGTATACTTTTATCACTTTTTCAGACTCTTGAAAATTACAAAAAATCAAAAACTTGGAGTTCTCTTTTAAGCCCTTTTCAGACTCTCTAAAAATGAAAAGATTGCCGAGTACTTGATTATTCGAAATCGTTAAAGTAAATAAATGGTTGTCCCTTCAGTATAAGTTTACCCCTTTTACGGACTGAAATGGACTATTTACGAAAAAGGTATATGTTGACTAATTATGGTCAATAGAGTTCTCTCCCACATTATTTTATCCTTTTTCGGGCTCGAGAGACTAAATTTACGAAAAAGTACACCCATGGAGTTTTCTTAAGTTTTTTCTTCTGACTCCCTAAAATTGAAAAACACCGAGTTTCTCCTATACTCGACTCGTTAAAATTTAACAGTAAAGGACTTGTTTAATTTTCAACAGGAACGAACCACTCCTTCTTAGGGTTCGAATCTTAAACTAAGTTGGACTCATCCGAAGGATGAGCTTATAAACAAGCAAATGTTATCCTCCTCAAGCTTGTCAAAAATAAAGAGGTACTTGCCAGAAATGGTGGGGGAAAAGAGAGAAAAATGGACTTGTTTGTTGTATTTTGATTTTTCAGAAAACCGTTAACCACTCTTGAACACGACACTTTTGTTCACCTGGGTTGGGAAAATCCTTTGCCTAACAGTTAATCAAACCATATTGAAAGTCTTCAGCCAGTTTCTAGGTATTAGCTTTGGGTCAATTGTCACCAAGCCATCTGCAGTGTCGTTATGTGTTCAAGAGGACAGTTCAAATAAACCATTCATCTGCAAAATATCTGTCATCCATTTTGACCATCCCTGAGTTAGTCCTTGCCAATATATTTTCAAAACTTGATCTATGATTTCGTGTTGTGGGCTTGCCTACGACGGATCACTTTCTATCGACGACAACTCATTATCTAGGAAGTTGATCTAGAAATCGTCAGTACCTTGAAATCTGCATGCCTCAATGGCAAGTTTCTCGCCTTCGACGACAGGTTGCATCATTGACCTTCGATCGAATGATTCCGTGACATGTTCGACTTCAGCTCATTCATTCACATTTCATGGATTGTACTGAGTACTTTGAGAGCCATTGAAATTACTGGTGGTTTCTCTCACACTTGTTAACAGTTCGCATCATTGACTGGTAATCAAGTGGTTTCTACCATGTTCGACTTCAACACATTTAATCGCATGGATAGAATCGTACTAGTTTGAGAAGCAGAAATCAAGACCCTGGATCTAGTTTCTACCATCCAGGCTGCGAAGAATTTTGTTATCATTTATACAGTGGACTATTTATAAACATATGGCTGCATCCATACTGTGTCTACATATGTCTATACTGTGATGTATTCAAAATCATTCCTGTATCAGAACAGTTTAGATTAGTTTCTAGTTAGTTTTGATCTGAGTATGGGAATGCCTACCTCAGTGATGATATGATTACATATATATATTTTGCTTTGAATGTTTTTACAGGTTCTGACTAGGGTGTCCACGAGATGATCCTTGAAATGATAAAGTACTGCACTCTTCATATATGACAAACTTCAGCTTCATATATTCCAGACTTTGAACTTTAGGGGGAAATCTGTTACACGAAAAATTGTCATCGTGACATTCTTCTATGTGTATGAGCTCATTGTCACTCATACTTCTCCCTTTGCAAGTCTAATATATCAGTTCCTCATGTCAAGCCTCGAAAATCAGAGAAATGTTCCTAAAAGTCTCCTAAACTTTGGTGTCGCACTTTCTCTCTATATTGCCTGTGGTCCCGCACCTAATGTTCAGCTCTCTTGCGTACCTGAACGCACTTTATCTATGTTACAGGTGCAGACCCCTGTAAGATAAAAAAGGTGCAAGTAAATTCCAAAAATCTGAATAAAAGTGAATTCTGGAAGCTTCTAGAATGGATCTTGCGGTGGGAGAACCGCTCTTGTGAGGTGCATGAATCCCTTAACTTATGGAGCTAACCCCTTGATGTGAGGAGCTTATCCCTTTGAAGGAGGATTCTATCCCTTCATACTTGGAACAGAAAACCTCCTCTTTTCCACTATAAAAAGAGGCATTGGGTAGCCTCAAAGGGAGGTCAAGCTTAAGAAGATTTGAGGTTAAGTGCTGTTGAGATTTAGACTCAGTTGACTAAGAATTTTGTGAGGAGAGATTACATACCTCTAATTTTCTTGGTTGGAGGAGTGCAGAGCTTATCAAAGTAGAGGAGATTCCTGCTTCGGACCCCAGAAAGTCCTGTGCAACATCAAGGCTCGGGTTGTAAGGATTTTCTTCTTTTGAAATTAATACAAATATACTCATTTTTCTCAATAAGCTTTCAATCAATGGTTTATTTCATAGATTCCTTGATCACTATGATAAGCATGGTTTATGATGATTTCTATACAGGTGTTATGTAATATTTTTCTTGTTTGTGATTGCAGGTTTACGAGGACAACTCCTTCAAGCGCGTGAGGGACAACGACGACTTCAAAAAAGCACTGGACAAACGATAAGTCCTTAACACCTCTATAGAGATTTTCATAGATCGTATATGCTTAGAGAAATATTAGTTTATTTGGCTGTTTGTTGCTAGTTACTTTTAGTACTAAGGAGATCGGTCTTGTCCGCAAGACGGATTAATCCTCCAACACTATGACACTGGTAGCTTATCTTTGAGAAGAGATAAGGCATCTACAGACCTCTGAACCGCGTTACAATGAGGCTTGAGGGACTATTTATTATTGAGAAATAATGGAGAACCCTAAATATCCAAAAATCTAACCCTAGGAGATAAAGCGCCAAAACTAACGGCCCTATTTGGGTAAATTGGTACATCAACTTCTTAGGGACACAACTTTGGCATATGATCTCTATTTGACGTGTGCAATACCTCACTAAAAAGATCTATCTGAGGAATACAACTTTTAATATGAGCAACATCCAAGTAACTTCCATTTTTCTCCCGGTGTTCCCAAAAAACATCTGTTAGGGTCTCAAAATGGCTTTGGAAGTTTAGGACCCAAAAAATTGCTATAAATAGTAAATTGTGCTACAGTTAAGGAAACTAAAAAACTGAAAGAAAAAATGGTGAGGCCCCAATTGAAATATGTGGGTGGCCACTAGTATCCACCTGGATCATTCCTCCCTCGTTAGGAAGTAATGGTCCCCATTGCATTGAGTTCCTCCATGAGATGAGGAAATTTCTACTAAACTTGGTCCCTGGTGAGCCACTTGCCTTGGTGTAGGAGTTGGCTAGCTTTGACAGCCCGATACTGTTGGATATTTTGTTGGAGAGTGTTCTTGATTTACATGTCCATGATAATATTCGTGGTGGCATGTTCCATGCAGTATGGGTTTAACTCTATTCATGTGAGTTGTTCTACAATGTCGGAGGTTTCTAGTAGAGGTGGGAAGTAGGGCCGAAGGTGGTCCACATTGAACACTGGGTGTAGGCCAAGGAATGGTGGAATACTGAACTCGAAGGCATTGGCTCCTACAACGTTGGTGATGGTGTATAGACCATATCAGAGTGGATGAAGCTTGTGGTGGGGTCCAGCCAGTCTCTACTTCTGCAAATGTAGCCACACTTTGGTGCCCACTTGGATGTTTTGTGGAACCTAATGTTTATCATGTCATGGCTTTCTCTTAGAATTTAATTTTTCCAATATGTCATGAAGTTGTTAGAGGATGTGATGAGCACACTTAACGAAGATGTTTTCTTTGTCAGCTTTAGATTGGACATGATTCGAATTGACTTGAGTAGCTTGTAAATGGTATGGCTACATCAATGGGACATAGTGGTTGGAATCCCAACTCCACCTGAAAGGGGTTGTGGCCAGTTGAACTATGGATAACCCAACTATAACTATGTTGTTTTAATATTCCTAATATGAAATTTGCAGCAATTCAAAGAAAACAAAGACAAAACATGCATTAATATGCAAAATGCATCAAAACACTATAAATAGAGTTAGAAACCGTTGATCCATTTTATTAATATGGAGGTGAAATAAAATAAAATAGTGCTTTCCAAATGATATCACTCAAGCTGACAAAGTTGGCTTGGATGGCCCTCAAGATCTCTCACTTAAACACTTCTCTGCTGCTGCTCTCCTAGAATCTTACTCTGCGCTGCCCTATTGGAAGTTCTACTGCTCATTGAATAGGGCTGCATAGATGAGTTTTTTTGGTGCTCAAAAAATGTTGGGATTTTGACACCAACCTCTAGTTTCAAAACCCAGAAAATACCCAGAAAGGATTTCCGGATTGGCTGACCCCGAAACATCACCCACCTAGGGTTTGAGAACACAGTTCTACTCGACATGTAGAGTTATGGGCTAAACTGATAGATAAAATGCTGCAACAACACCCCTGTAGCTCAACTATTGAAGGGTTGATCTCTTTTCTTGATTCCAAGCTAAAGTGCCTTGGAATTTCACCCTCTCTTGAATTCCTCTGCTGTTGGACTACATGAGTCACTAAGTGACTACGCTGCTCTAGAGGGGTTGTAAGTGGCCAGATGCTGGAATAATGAAATCTACTCTCAAGGACAACAGGAATTATCTCCTGATTGGGCACTCGAATTCCCCTGAGGACAAGGCTGGGATCTCCACTCGGAGACACCTGTTTGCTAAACAACCCTGCAAACTTGGCTAAACAACTCAAGCATGCTCAAGTCATAAATGATAGGAAAGTCAAATAACTCAATGCTTTCCATGGATGCCCTCACCCCCTTATTATTCTTATGGAACCCTCACACCCCTGGGCCCACATCATAACTTTGTTTTACTCTTGGTCCATATCCTCCACATTGACTATGCTACTCTCTTGGCCTCTTGGCCCCACCCACTACCGCACTATCCCACTTTCACACTAAGGAAGTGGTTTTTATTCCACTACTGGGTTTATGGTCCCTCAACCCTTTTATTCATCTACTTAATTAATAAAATAAAAAATTAATATTATAATTATCTAAAAGCTAATTAGAAATACTACAGTCATCACCACCAAAATGTTGCTTGTCCTCAAGTAAATGCAAAGATAGGTGCTACAGAATTTTCTCCCCTCCCAAGTGGTATCCTCATATGGAAGGTTCCTCAATATGATAATTTATTATTTGAATACTCTTCTCCTTAGCAGCCTCTCTCGAGTGTCTAAAATGGCCTCTGGCTATAAAACCAAATTCCCCTCATCATCAATAGGTGGGAGTTCCCCAGTGGCAATTGTTTGTTGTCCAAGACCCTTTTTCAGGCATGAGACATGGAAGATGTTATGGATCCTACTCCTATTTGGGAGCTCCGAATCATATGCTACCTCCCCAACACGTCAGATCACCCTGTATGGCCCTTAAAAATGGGGCTTAAGCTTCTCAGCTTCCTTTTGCTTCAGTGTAGACTGCTTGTACGACTGAAGACGAAGGTAGACCAAATCCTCCACCTCAAACTACCTCTCCACACGGCCTTGATCTGTATACAACTTATGTTGGTTCTAAGATGTAGCAATATTGTACTTAAGAGAACGAAGTATATCCTGACTCTCTTGGATCCAATACTTGACCCTGGGGGCCTTGCTTGCTACAAACATCGCATAAGAAAATTGTAAATCATCATAACCATATAAAGCATAAAATAGAGACATACCACTTGACATATGAAATGTTGTGTTGAAGCAGTATTCTCCTAGATGAAGCCATGGCAATCATGCCTTCTTCTACCCCGAGACATAGTTCTGCAAGTAGCCTTCGAGCCACTTGTTTACTATCTCTGTCTTTCCATCTATTTGTGGGTGATAATTGGTACTGGGTGTCAACTCGATACCCACCAAATGGAAAATTTCCTGCCAAAATCCACCCATGAAATGGTTGTCCCTGTCACTGAATATGGTCTTGGGGAGCCCATGAATCCTAAAAGCATCCCTAAAAAATAGTTTGGCCACCTGTGAAGTAGTGTATCCTGTGGAGATGGTGAATAAGTGTGCATACTTCTTCAACCGATCAAAAACCACATAGATAAAATCCTTTTTGTGTACCATATGAAACCTTGTGATAAAATTCATGGAAATTCTCTCCCACTTCCCCTCCGAAATGGGAAGCGGTTGTAACAACCCCACAGGATGGCTCAACTCTCCTTTATTCTTCTGGAAAACTTTGCATTCCCTAATATGCCAGAGTATGTCCTCCTTGAGGCCACTCCATGAGAACCTCTCTTTGATGCCCAATATGTTTTGGTGAACGCCTGATGGCCTAAAAGCGGTGAATCATGTGCTACGTTCAAGATCTTCTCCTTGAGCCGAGAGGCTCCTGTGAAGAAAATCTTGTCCCGGTAATAGATGACCTCATCCATCGCCCGATACCTTTCATCGGTCACCTGCCCATCTAATATCTCACATGCAAAGTGGTCCTTAGAATACTAAACTACTAGCTGATCCCTACAGTCTGTATCAATGCTCATTAAGGACAATGTTGCTAGTCTCCATGATAAGGTATCCACCACCAAATTGTTCTTCCCTTTGACATACTCAATGTCAAAGTTATAAGCCTAGATTTTTCTAACCCACTTTTGTTACCTCTCCTGCAACTGCTTCTGCTCAAGAAAAAAATAGAGACTATTGTGGTCAGTCCTCACCTGAAATATGTTACCCACCAAATATTGTCAGAACTTGGCCAACACATGCATGATGCCCAACATCTCTTTGTCATATATCAAATAAAATCTCTTATGCAGCAAGATCTTCCAACTCTCGAAAGCTATATGATGACCCCCCTGCATCAAAACTGCGCCAAATCCCTCTCCTGAAGAATCACACTCCAGCACAAAGAGTTGCGTGAAATCCAAAAATGCCAACACCGAACAGTTGCTCATCACCTCATTGAGCCTTTCAAAGGCCCTCTACACAGTGTTTTTCCACCCAAAGGCTCCTTTCTTGGTGAGATCAATGATAGGTGCTGCTAGCTGTGAAAAATCCTTGAAAAATTCCTATAGTAGGTGCAAATGCCTACAAAGCCCCAAAGTTCTGTCACATTATTTGGTACCGACCAATCCCGAATAGACCAAATCTTCTCCTCATGGTCCCTTAATCCATCTACTCCAATGATATGCCCTAGGTAGAGCATCTTTGTAAGTCAAAATTCACATTTGGATAGTTTGGAACAAAAATGTTGTTCCTCCGAGATGCGCAATACCACCTCAATATGATTCAAGTGCTCCTCCCAAGTGCATATGTAAATGAGAATGTCATCAAAGAACACTAGCACAAACTTCCTCAGCTTACCATGGAAGATGTGGTTTATACAAGACTGTAAAGTGGCTGGATAATTGGTCAACCCAAAGGGCATCACCAAGAACTCGAAGTGGCCATAGTGGCATCGGAATGCAGTCCTTGGGACATCCTGGTCCCTCACCTTGATCTAATGGTACGGCGACCTTAGATCGATCTTGAAAAATAACTTTGATCCCATTAGCTCATCCATCAGCTCATCAATCCAAGGGATGGGGTATCAGTTCTTCATTTTCTTCTTATTCAGAGCCCTCTAATCAATGCACATCCGCAAAGTGTTTTCCTTCTTCTTCACCAACACCATGGAAGAAGCAAAGGGGCTAGTGTTGGTTCACACGTTTCCTAGTGTCAAGAGCTCCTGGATGGCTCTTTCAATATCATTCATGTGGGCCTTAGGGTTCCTATAGGGCATGTTGATCACTACTTGGATACATTTTTCTAACTCAATAGTGTGCTCAAACCCTTGGTCCGGTGGCCGCCCCGATGGTATGTCCCAAAATACTGAAGGGTAGCAGTCTAATATATATTTCACATCGGGGTGTACAGACTACCCTATGACTCCTTCCTCTGAAGCACACATCTCCACTTCCCACTCTATTTTACCCTTCTGGAAATCTGCCTCCATCTGGTATGCCGAGACTGTCTGGGGTGGATATATGTGCATTCCTTTGATCAACTAGTGCTTCCCGCTCTTCGCACATGTCCACTCCATCTCCAATGTCTCCCCATCTGTAGTGACATTTCCCAGCGTAATCAACCATTGTACCCCAAATATCACATTGGTGTCTGGAATTTGATCACAAAGAAATGATGTGTCACTGTATAGGTTCCCATGGTTACAACTAACATTGGAACATACCTAAAGCACTACATGGTTCTAGAACGTGGAACCAATACTGAAAATCCATCAAAACTCTTGGTTGGTATGCCCCTCCTCTGCACTAGTTGAGTATCAATGAAATTATGTGTGCCCCCATTGTCCACCAATACTGTAACATGTTGTCCTTGGAACATGTCTTGGACTCTCAATGTCAAATACTTGGGAACCCCTCGCAAAGATGCAAGGACTCCTCCAATAGGTGGAAATTATCCTCTCCTTTCCAGTGGTTGTGGTGGAGATGGATTATCTCCCCTTGGTGCATAAAAATATGCATATACCTCCAACTCCTCATATGCTTCCTTTTCTTCCTCAGTGTCGGAGAAGACCTCAATGTAGTGTGCCTTCACTGTGGCACATCGATGACGCGGTGCTCATGGCTCCTGGCAAGTGAAGAATAGATTATTTCTTCTTAAATCACTTCGGGTATCATAATCCAAAGGCCCTCGACCCTAGTTCCCCTTTGGGGGTGGAATCATTTTTCCTTTCCCCTTTGGCTGAAATTTTGGTTTCTGGGGAAATGAAGCTCTCGCCCTAGGAAAGGCATCTTGTAGATCCCTATTACAATTGTGTCTTGAAGTGTATCTGGTCTAGTGGATCTGACTAATCCATGCAGAGGCTCCACCAATGTGTAAACAAACATATACACCCTCCTAGCCATGGAAAGCTCTGGAACCATTACCGATAAATTTAAGAACTTGGAGATATAAGTCTCTAGGTGCCATGTCTGCTTGAGTTTGGCTAACTCAATGAAATTGTCCTCTTGGTCCCTTCGGTCAAATATATCTACTACCCTCTTGGTGAACTCTGCATACATATTCACCCTTGCGTGACCCAATGTGGACATCTCATGGAACCACCATTCGTGAGCTTCTCCTTCAAGGTGCAGCACTGCCACCTCAATGGCTTCTACCTCCGCCATTTGATTCATCTAAAAATAGATGTCTAACTTATCCACCCAATATTTTTTTGTACTCTTGGAAGGCCCATCAAAAGTAGGCAAGAAAAATCTACCCATAGTACGCTGCAGTTCATTTCCCTATGTGTACCCTCCTCCTCTGTTATAGCAGCGAGTCTTCGATTATCCTTAATCTGGAAAAATTTCTGGAAATTCAGATGATATCTAAAATCCTGGGTACGAGATTAGTACTCCGTGAAATAATCACCTAGATCCTCTTGCTCCTAAGGTCCTCCAGCTCCCGTACCCACTGCTAAGAATATGGGCATGATGGAACGTTGTGATGCTTGTGGCACCACTGGTTTCTTCGCCCAATGGTGAGAATTTCCTGAACCTTCTCCATTTTGGAACTCCTGTGGATTTCCATGTATTTTTTTGTTCTCATTTATTTAATTTATATGGCTAGTTCTTGCATTGATTTGACGAGGAGATTTCCAAAATCCTTCCCATCATCTTCTTCCACCATTGGAGCTTTCCCTTTATCCTCCTCCACTGGAACACAATCCCTTTCACTAGATGCGATCTCAACCTTGTGTTATCTATTTATGTGCCTCCTTGTTTTGTTTTTAATGTATTCTCTATCTTTCGGATGTCATAGACTAGTTTCTTCATAGGTTGATCCAAGTCTATGGTCTCTGATACCACTGTAATATTCCTAATATGAATTAGTAGAAATTCAAAGAAAACAAAGAAAAAACATGCAACAATATGGAAAATGCATCAAAACACCATAAATAGAGCCAGAAACTGCTAATCCATTTTATTAATATGGAGGGGAAAAGAAAATAGAACAATTCTCAAAATGATAGCACTCAAGTAGGAAAAGCTGGCTGGGATGGCCCTCAATCTCTCTCACTCTGCTGGAATCTTCCTTTGCGCTATCTGACTGAAAATTTTGTTGCTGATTGAATAGGGCTACCTAGATGAGGTTGTTCAGGTGCTCATAAACTGATGGGATTTGGACACCGATCTCTACTCTCAAAACCCATAAAAACCCAAAAAGGATTTTCGGATTGGCTGACCATGGAAAATCACCCACCTAGTGTTTGAAAACGCAGTTCTACTGGGTATGCAGAGGTATGGGCTGAAATGATATATAAAATGTTGCAACAACTCCCCCGTAGCTCAGCTAAAAAAGGGTTGATCCCTTCACTTGATTCCAAGCTTAAGTACCTTGGAATTTCACCCTCTCTTGAATGCCTCTGCTACTCGATTGCGTGAGTCACTGAGTGACTATGCTACTCTATAGGGGCTGTAAGTGGCTTGATGCCAGAATAATGAAATCTTCTCTCAAGGATAGTAGGAATCCTCTCATGAGCAGGCACTTGAAGTCCCCCGAGGACGAGGTTGGGATCTCCGCTCGGAGACACCCATGTGCTAAACAACACTACAAAGTCGGCTAAATAGCTCAAGCGTGCTGAAGTCATAAATGACAGGAAAATCAAATAATAGTGAATGATTTCCATGGCTGCCCTTACCCCATTTTTATTCTTGTGGAACCCTCACACCACTAGTCTCGCATCATAACTGCATTGTACTATTGGTACATATCCTCTACATATATTGCGCTACTGTCTTAGCCTCTTAGCCCCACCCACTACTGTGATGTCCCACTTTCACACTAAGGAAGTGGTTTGTACTCCATTACTGGGTTTATGGGTCCCTCCACCCTTTTATTCATCTACTTAATTAAGAAAAGAAAAAATTAATATTCTAATTAGCTAAAATATAATTATGGATATTACATACATAGGGAAGGCTCTCATCCCATGTGCGTGGATGAGTTGAATTGTAAATGATAAAAAATTGTATGATCATCTTGTTGACGACCATTTTATGGCTATCAGTTTGGGGATGGATAACTGTGGACTTGGTGAGCTTGGTATCCAAAATTGACAAGAGTTTGGAAAAAAATGTGCTGAGGAACCTTATGTTGTCATATGAGATGATAGACTGTAGGATCCCAAAGTGCACCCACACTCATTCGTAGAAGAGTTTAGAAGTGGCTTTTGCTGTGATATTCTTCTTCTAGGTTGCCACAATGGCCATCTTTGAGAATCTGTCGATCACCACGAAGGAAGGACTAACATGTAATACATGGAGATGGATTCGGGAGGTCGACTAGGTGTAGGAAGTGGAGTATAGAGGCCTCGCTTCTTGATGGTATGTTTGGCAATGGCGCAAGAAGTGCGGGATATCATGTACTTCTCGACATCATGTCGAGTGTTCAACCAATATAAATACTTCTAGAGCACAACCACTATTTTCTTAGCCCTGAAATTCCCAGCAACTCGACTATAGTGTGCTTCCCAAATCATCTTGGCATGCTCTCTTGAAGGAACACAAAGGTGTCCTAGGTGACATAGTAGTGCATCCTTGATTAAGAGTTCATAAATTTTGCTCAAAATTTAAAGTTACAAGATTGGGTTGAAACTAGGATGGCTACGTAGATCTCACCTTCCTGATTCTGGTGCCACAAACAGTTCGAAAAACTGATGTTGTATGAGGGAGATATCCTATTCTGATCGAAATCCCAAACAAGAAAAGTTTGTGACAAGGTTGATTGGGTTGCCCAGTCATCATGGTGGTTATATAGTCAGCAAAAAGGAATATTCCAAAAGAATATTCCTTTTCTCTAGGCCAATCAGTGGATTACAAGTGGCACCATTTTATCTGATGAATGGTTGTACATTGTTATGTTTTCGGCCAATCAAGGGGTGACACGTGGCCAACCCTGAGGCCGCAATGTGCCCCCCAAATAGCAGGTTAAATTTTTGTTAGAGGTCCACAAAGCTCAACCTCGCGACCTCTGGTAGAGAAACCACACGACATACCGCCTAAGCTGCATGAGTAGTTCTTACCAACATAGTTCACGGGTTATTGTTAAAGTTTATAATGTTGGCATTTGGGGCTGGGGACTGCCGTCAGTCCTAACTCGCCAATGGTCCCATGGAGGTTGGTCACATGACATTGCAATAAACGACAACATAAAACCTTAACACCGATAGTTTTGAACCATGAAATTTATTATAACGGTTTCAACATGTCACATGGCCACAAAAACTCCTCGTGGTTATAACAGTTACCTTAACCACTACGTTCAACCCAGAATTTCGACTAACTTTATCCCTTGGTTTAAGCCTGTGGTCCCATTGACCATCATGGTCACCATGTGGTTTGGGTTGGCATGTGGCCACCCAACCACTAACCATTTAATATTGCAGTTAATTCTGGTGGGAATTTAGAACGCACCCAAATTTAGGCAGAATCCACTATTTTGACTCTAGTTAAGTGGATTTTTTGTATGTGTAACTGGGAAAATGAGTAGGAGACTCAATTTTCACCCATTCAAAGTGAATGAAGAGTTATTCTTGACTAATTGGAGCATTTTGCAGCCATTGGTGTAGAGAAAACAACCATTAGAGGCCTGTAACTACATGTATTTTCAAAATTTTGAGCACAATGAAAGATGGACATGCCATTGGGAGTTGGACCAGTAGATGTAGCCCAGGAGGGGTGAACTGCTTCATCATGCCTGCTGTGTAAATGTTATGTGGTGAATTATTTATCTATTTAACACTCTTGTTCAATGTTATTTATGCTTATTTCATGCTTATGATTCACTAAATTCATCTACAATTCATTGTTAAAATCCTCAATCCTTAAGCAAACTTATGAGACAAGTATGCACATGTTTATAAACTGAAAAGACACTTAGCACAGAAAAACTAATACAATCCTTTTAGATAATATTGGTATCAAAGATAGAGTTTATTTTCTGGTGTTGTTTAGTTCAAATATTTTTTTAACTGTTTTCAAGTTTTTAGATGCTTACTAGGCTCAAGCTCAAAAGAGGAGAAGGAAAATTGGTGGGAGCAGAAGGGTCTCAAGAAGAGCCAAAGAAAAGGAGAGAAGTATTGCCACAATATCCACCACCTAGTTCACCTCCTAAGGAAGTAGAAGCTACATTAAGCATGTCTCATAGATAAGGAGAAATCCATGAAGAAGTTGATCCCAAAGAGGAAGAAAAAGTGTTTAGGAAAGCATTCCTTGACATGACTGAGATGGTTAGAATCCTTTATCAAGAAAGGAATGAGAGACTAGAAGGAGAAGGATCCAAACTTCACAAGGAAGAACATGGATCTTCAGGAGGTCACAATGATGAAGATAAGTCAAAGAAGGGAAATGGAGGAAATGGAGGCAATGGAGAGCCATCATCCTCACCCTCATCATCATCATCCTCTACTTCATCTTCTGTACATCAGCCACACAAGTCAAAGAACACTGGTAAAGTTCCTTTTTTCAAACATGATGTTAAGTGTGAATTTTCAATGTTTAATGGTGAAGTCAATGCAAAAATTCTTGATAATTGGATTAGGCAATCAGAGGTCTATTTGAGAATCCAGAACCTTCAAGATGATGATACCAAAATCCAATTAGCTTCATTGAGAATGGAAGTTGCAATACTTGTTTGGTGGGAATCCAAGACAAAGGAGGAGATCAAGAATCATGGTAAGATTATTATATCATGGACTGATTTCATTACTGCAATAAAGCAACAGTTTTATCCATTAGCTCATATGCAGAAAGCCATAATGAACTGGAAAAACTTTAGGCAATTAGAGGGAAAAACTATGCAAGAATACACCCAAGAATTTAGGAGAAGAGCTCTCTTATTAGGGGTATATTTTCAGAGCCAAGATACTTTTCTCAAGTACATAGGAGGCTTACATAGCTACCTAAAACATACCACTCTCATTTTTAACCCCACAAGTCTAGATGAAGTATGTGTTTAGGCCACACATCTAGAAGCTAGAGGGAAGAACATTTTTGAAGAGGGTAGAAAGAAACCTTTTAATGGTAAAAACAAAGAGAAAACCTAAAAAGGTAAAAGAAAAATAATGCATCTATTAAGAAAGAGGGAGAAAAATTGGTTTGTAAACATTGCTCAAAAGAAGGCCATGATGAAATGCATTGTTGGAAACTACATCCTGAAATGAGGCCCAAGAAATACAATAACAAAGGGAAACATAAAACTGCAGCTACAACTATACATGATTTAGGAGATGATTCAGGTGATGAATCTAAGATTAAAACTATGGGATTGAATAACATAAAGGGAACATAAATTGAAACTAAACCCAGTACTAGTACATCAAACTGTCACGTACATGCTCCAAAGGAAGAAGAAGTAATTGAACTATTTCATGTGAGGGTCATATCCAAGCATACCAAGATTAACACATTGTTTAGCAGTGGGTCAGAAGAAAATTTAATATTTGAAGAATTGGTCAAGAAACTTAACCTTGAGACCATTCCACATCCAAAACCATATCGATTAGTTTGGATTTGTAAGGATGAAAATTTACAGCTTTCAAAGACATGCATATTGCGGTTTGCAATCACTGCAATATTTGTTGACACAGTTGAATTAGATGTGGTTCCACTTGACGTAACATGTATTGTGTTGGGGAGTCCTTACTTGTATGGCAGGAAATCAATCTTCCATCACCATGAGAACAAATACCATTTATTCAAAGATGGCAATGAGTACATTGTTAGAGCACATTGCAAGAAGACAAACATTGCTATGGTAAATGTTGGATAGGTAGAGAGTCTGGTAAATTCAAGTAAGAATTTTTTTCTTCTTATGATTAAGCCTAAAGCTGATGTTAATCATGAATCATTTGAGGGATATGATCCTATGTTGAAATTATATTTATATGATGTAGTTGATTCACATCATGAGATGTTTTAGGAGACAACAAGATTGCCTCCGTAAGGAGAGATTCAACATGAGATTCAGTTGTAGCAAGATTGTCCTCTTCCAAAAATCAGTATGTATTACATGTTGATAATGGAGAATGCTAAAATAAAGAGGAAAATAAAAGAGATGTTGGACAAATGAATCGTAAGGCCAAGCACCTCACCATGCGGTTCACCCATAGTCTTTATTCCAAAGAAAGATGGGACATGGGGCATGTGTGTAGACTTCAAGGCTTTGAACAAGATTACGGTATAGAATTGTTACCCACACCCAAGGATAGATTATTTTCTTGATTAGCTGAAAGAAGAAAATTTTTTCAGTAAGTTAGAATTAGAAAGTGGATATCATCAAGTAAGAATTGCAGAAAGTGATATATGGAAAATTGCATTCAAAACCAAACAAGGACTCTTTAAGTGGTTAGTTATGCCATTTGGTTTGTGTAATGCATCGAAAAATTTAATGCATGTTATGGATAGTTTTTTGCATCCATTCCTTGATGAATTTTTGATTCTGTAATTAGATCACATATTTATTTTCAACAAAACAAGAGAAGAACATGTCTTTCATGTGAATAGAGTGCTTGATGTTTTGAAGAAAGAGAAATTGTTTCTTAAGATGTAAAAGTGTGATTTTTGAAAGACTTATTTGGTTTATTTGGGACACATTGTAGAAGGTGGAGATTTGAGAATTGGTCCTTATAAAGTGGAAGTCATTGTCAATTGTCCCACACCCAAAACAGTAACCGAGGTAATAATTTTCTTAGGTGCAACTTAGTATTGGAGAAAGTTTATTGCTAACTTTTCTTCCATCGCAGCTCCTATGCATGTAGTGACAAGTGTAAATAAAGGGTTCCAATGGGGAGGAAAACAAAAACAATTTTTCTAATATTTAAAATACAAGATCAGTTCATCTCCAGTCCTTGCATTACCAAATTTGAGACATCCATTTGAGATTCAAACTGACACTAGTGATTATGCTATGGGTGCAGTTCTTTTGCAGCATGGTATGCCTATCGCTTTTCATTCTGAAACATTTAATGGTGTTGGGAAAAATTATCCTACATATGAAAAATAACCATATGAGTTGGTAAAAAGTGTCAAGAAGTGGAAACACTACTTGATGGGTAAAGAGACGATTGTGCATACTGATCACCAACCATTACAATACTTGCAGTCACAAACGAAATTGCAACAATCAAGACATTTCAGGTGGATGGGATTTCTTCAACAGTTTCACTTGGTTATAAGGTACAAGAAATGTATATTTAATAAATTTGCTGATATGCTTTCAAGACCAATCATTAGTGCATCTAATTTACTAAAAAATGATTCTATTGTACATGAGAGTTACATAGAAAAATATGCACATGATGTTGATTTTCAAGATCTGTATGCTAGTTTGAGTGAAGGGAATTAATTTTAATAAAAATATTATCACATGCATAAATTTATTTTTTTTCATTTGGGCAAGCTGTGTATACCACAAGGAGAGAGGCTAAGTGTCATGAGAGAAGCTCATTCATATCTTATTGTTGAAAACTTTGGGGTAACGAAAACAATGGCTCATCTACAGAGGTATTCCTATTGGCCTCACATGATAGATAGTGTTTCGCGTTTTATGATTTTGTTCTATGTGTGCAACAAGCAAGCCTAGTAATAGGAAGCTTGGGTTGTAAACGCCACTACCGGTACCATCAAGGCCATGGGAGAGTGTCTCCATGGACTTTTTTGGAGGTCTACCTATGTCAAGAAAACAAAATGATTTATTTTTGTAGTTGTGGATAGATTTAGTAAAATGTGTATACTTATGCCATGTAAGAAAACCATTAATATTGAACAAACTGCTGAATTTTATTTTCAACATGTATGGGTTCATTTTGGATTACCAATTTCTATTGTTAGTGATAGGGATTCTAGGTTCATTGGGAATTTTTGGTCAAATATATGGAGTATGATGGACACAAAGTTGAAAAAGAGTACTTCTTTTCATCCGCAAACCGATGGAGAAATCGGGGTGGTGAACATAACCGTTGTGCATCTATTGAGAGGATATTGCAACAAACATCTTAAGTTGTGGGATGAGAAACTCCATTACATTCAACACAATTACAACCAGGCAAAGCACTCTTAAACTTAAACATCACCTTTTGATGTATTCTTTGGGTATTTGCCAAAATTACCATTAGACTTCATCTTTTGAGGAGGATGTTGCAAGTGATGGCCATAGTGATATTGACAAGGCTCGAAATTTCATTGTGTAAATTCATATTATACATCAACAAGTTCAAGAGAAACTTGAGAAAAGTCAAAGAAAATACAAAGAGAGACATAATAAAAATA